>OY728143.1:788217495-788885539 GCA_963277665.1 Viscum album | reverse complement strand
TCAACATAAGAACTCTAATCATTCCTCTTCATCTGTGGTAGTATCATAACTTTATTATTATCCAATAACATCATTTGCGGCATAGTCTGATGACTGGGACATAGGTTCGCGTAGTGTCCAAACTCCTTGAAAATGAAGCATTGTACATTTAAAACCATTTTCTTACCCTTGCAGTCACGTAATTTGTGCCCTTTTCCTCCACACTTATAACAAACTCCCATTCCTTTCAGGCAAGTTCCAGGGTGTTTCTTTCCATAGTTACCACATATGGGAAAATTCTTCTTTTCCCTTTTCCCTTTATCCATCTTTCTCTCTTCCATCATTTTCATCTCTTGATTCCCTTCAAAGCCATAGGACTCAGTAAACTCTTTACTTATCTTATCAACACATGATATTATTTCTTCATATGATGATAATACATGGGAGACTATTTCTCTTATACATTCTAGCTTAAGACCATGAAAAATATGATCCTTCCTTCTCTTTGAATCATGTGTATTTCTGGAGTTCTCATTCCTTCTACTGGGCGCCATTTCTAAACAATGGCATAAACTAGATCAGTTTATGAATCAATATAAATAATCCCATACTTATAAAACACTTAACATAAATTGAACTATTTATGGATATAATCCATAATCATAAAAATGTTTTCTTTGAGGAAGTATATACTCATAAACCCTTCATAATGATTTGTAAAGAAAATGAGAGTTATCCTAAGCATATCCCCCGGGAGTGTCATAACCAAGAGTGCAGCAAGGCCCGTTGTCGTGCACCAGTTCCCGTTCGAGTCTAGCTCAAAGCGGTGTTTTCGGGTTTTACCCCTAGGTACATATGTTCCAGAGCCGCCTCAACCTGCTCGTATCCAGACAGGGATGTATTGCTCGGAAAACTCACAAAATCTCTACAATACCAAAATTTTAGGAAGTTCTTCTATACTAATCCTCAAAGTTCATCTTAGGTCTACGTGTTCTAATCAGAGTTTATCTAAATCTAGCTTTCAAGGTTTGTACTAAACTTCCTCTGATACCAACTGTAACGCCCCGACCCTAGTTGCCTAGAGTCTATGCGTTATTACATAACATTGGCATGATCTCAAGAAAGATCAAATCTCGAAAGACCGATTGGTTTAGTAGCCTTGGAAACACTAGATATATTCATAAGTTTTACATTACATCATAAAATGAAAATCTACTACAACAACATAATGTTTCCACAGTCCACACTATAATCCCCTCATAATATCCCTGCAGGTCATTCATAATTTACTTCTTCACTTCCTTGGAAAAATAAATCATAGAAAAGGGGTGAGCTCAAATGCCCAGTAAGGATAACAATATAGCGGAAACTTTCATAAATAAGAATAAACATTTAAGGCAATGTATAACTAAAACAAAAGCCTTTTAAACTTGAACTTTTAACATAGTATGGCATAAATAAAATTAGATAATGCCATTTACTTATTCACATGGATATTCTACTAATCGAATAATCACATGCAAAATCAATAACCACTTTCATAATGTTGGAATGCATAATGCTAAACTTTAATTACTTTTCAAGGCCTCGTCCCAAGACCTTGGGGCTAACTGTAACCGGAACCCAACCCGGAGTGCCTCTAATAACCGGACACCAACCCGGAGTGCCTCTAATAACCGGACACCAACCCGGAGTGCCTCTAATAACCGGACACCAACTCGGAGTGCCTCTAATAACCGGACACCAACCCGGAGGGCTTACTTTTACCAGTCCCTAACCTGGAGGGCTTACTTTTACTAGTCCCCAACCTGGAGGGCTTACTTTAACCAGTCCCCAACCTGGAACATACTTGTCCAACACATTCATATGAAGTAAAGATTGAAATATAACATAAACATTCTTATTGGAACTTGCATACGAAATGTCAATACTTTCACCATAAACTATGAATGGTATAAAAATAGCACATCCACAGTCAAACATATCACAAAACCTTCAAAACAATATAGAAGTTTTTTATCATAATAAATCAACTTCAAATAATCTTAAAACCCATCCAAGGATGTTGACATAGATGAAATCAAATTTCTTTTTAAATAAATATCTCCTTTTATTTTGAAATCATTTAAGATCCATATAAAATCAAACATTTTCTTTGAAAATAATCTTATAAGCTTTTAAGGGATGCTTTGATGATTTTATAACGGCGGAAAATAACCGCACCCGCCGTATAAGTTAAAAAAAACATTCTTATCTTAATTCTGTCGAAAAGGTTAAAAAGCACCTTGTTTGGAAAACGACGGAAAGATTCCCTTATAAACCTCTTATAAAATGTCAAACAAGGGTATAAATGACTTTAACCCATATTCTTTTCAATATTAAAAATGTTTTTAAATACATTTTTTAGAAACATGGATGTGGATGATAACGAGATCTCAGTAGATTATTACGTATAAACAACCTCGGATAATGAAGAGATTGTGAAATAACCCTTACCAGTTTGGTAACTTATGAAACATACAACCCATGAAAGAGGTATCATACAATGAATATGTAAGTACACATAAATTAGAGTGTATTACACAAAGAATATAATTATGGGCAGTACATACATGACACAAAAGGTAATGGTGGCAATATGGCATGAATCTCACGGGAATAAGGAGTGAGATGAAAACCCCTTACCACGTTAATCAACTGAGTCGTATGGCCAAAAGTTAATAACCACCAAATTATTTACATAATAACAAGAATATGATAATATATATCAAATTCCAGTACACAATACACCACTTTCAATAATTTAGTGGCGAATAATGGAAATCTCACGGAATTGAATGTGAGATAAGAAAAATCCCTTACCTTGTACTTTTCCTTGGTTGGGGTAGGTTAACCTCCTGTATAATGGTGAAATAATTGTTATTAAATTATAAAAAAATCATATACATTAATATGATATCATATATGTTCTTTTAACATTGCTTTATTAATAATATCTTAGTATTATCATCGTTTCGGGTGATAATCGATTCGTTCTTCTTAAATGTTTGGTTACGTAAGACATTTTTGTAATGGATAGATTATATCTTATTCATAATCAGAATGATATTAACATTATTTTTAACCCTAAAATGAGAATAAGACTTGAATGGATACGATGGAGGATGGATCTCACCGCGTTCGTGGAGACGGTAGTCCGTACGTACGCACGAATGCTACTTCCATTTAATTTTTATTTTAAAAGAATTGAATCCAAATGATACATAGGTATATTACTATTCCAGTATAATATAATATTTTATATATGTTACTTAAGTTCATTAACACCATCCTTTATATGTTCCATGTGTGGTATGAACGAGTCATATCATTTTAAGGGGGCGGTAGTCCGCACTTCCTCAAATGAAATTATCATATGTATATACAACATGAAACGAATAATGGTATGAAATAAAATGGAATTACAGAAGCTTATATATAAAATATATATCATTAATATCATATTTAATTATAGTGCCATCATAATGGCCACCATGAGAGGCGGTAAGATGTATTTGAACAATCATCGTTTCGTGAGCCGTTAGTTTGCCATCCATAGAAACATTATGTTCATCATCCATTAGATGGAGTTGTGTGTATGTGTAGTTTGAATCCTTCTTATAACAACATCCTAGTATATTTAGGATACTGGTTTTGTTACAAAAAAAAGGAAATAAAAAGAGTTTGGGGTTTGGAGAAGCAAAATAAATGAAAATAATTTAAGAGAAATCGTTACCTTTAATTTAGGTAACTCACTTTGGTTGGAACCAAAGGACTTCTTGAAATAATTTATGCCTAAGGGGAAGCTTCAAGGAGGAGGAGAGGGATGTGGGGAGCTTAGTTGGGTAGAGTTTGGACGAGCCAAGTGGCTTGAGAGGTGTGAGGAATGAGTAGAAGTGGTCTCCTTTTATAAGGGAGAAGAGGGGCTCTTTAGGAAAGAGTGAAAGTATTAATTTATAATATAATTATATTCGGTTTATAATGGTCCAAAAATCATTTAGGTCGAAGATAAGATGACTCATATTTTAAATAACATCAACCAATAAGAATTGGAAAGGTTTTAGATAATATTTTAATCATTATAATCTTATTTATTTAAATGATTTATTAGTGAGGTAAACATTGCATCATTATTGTGTCATTAATAATTTAAATTATATGATATCTAAAAATTATAAATAAAATATAATTATGTAGGAAATATTTTTAGATTTCTAATGAATGTTTATAATCGAAAATCCAACATGTATAACCCTATGTAAAAATTGTTTTTCTAAAAGATGTAAGCTTATGCCATTTTTATTTTTATTTTAACTTTATTAATATAAAGTGTCCCTACCACATACAAGTGGATCCAAGGGGTCCCCAAATCGACCCAAAGATGCTCATGGTCGGGTATGTGTTCACCAATAAGGTTAGGACACGTTTTAGGTTAATTTTTTATTATTATAATATTATTTTTTAACCCTTATTTACCGGATTTACCCTTAACCATGGTAAATAAAATATTTACCACAGTAATTATTCAAAATGTCTAAAAATAAAAGTTACATATTTACACAATTTGGAAATCCTGATTCCAAATATGGAATCCATTTTTCTAAATTCAAAACACAGAAGTGGCAGAAATTAATTTAAAATTAATTCCCGCTGTCAAAACAAAAAGTGTGTTTTTAAGAGGTAATAACTATCAAAAGATTTACACTTGTTTATGTTTGGTTTAATTGAAAAATTATGTACAATGACCAACATTATATTAAATGGTAAAAATATATTCTAAATATACTTTAAAACTATTAAAATTCATAATTTATAACTATTAATTATTTTGATTAAAAAAGTTGTTTTTAATTAAAATTTAGTAATTTTCACTATTCATCAAAATATAAAAGTTATCCGAAAAGTACCAAAATTTCACCTTAGGCTGAATTCGATATTCCGAATCCAAAAATGAATTCCATTTTAAAATATAAAATATATATAATTTCAAAATTTAGGTATTACTATTCATAACGGCTAGTTTGATTGGTTGTGGCGTGTGTTAAAACTCAAGGTTGCGTACAACACACGCTACTATTTTATTCATTGGAAAGCGTACCGTAGAAGCTTGGGATGTTTCATTTTAAATTTTTTTTGATGTCCCAATTTATTCAGATAGTTTAAAATATTTTATTTAAAAAGTTTTCACTATTAAAGTTGATAATAGTGCAATACTTTAAATGAATCTGTTCTTGCATTATGACTAAGAAACTCATAATAGGGATTCTAAAATTATAAGGATTATATAAAGTTCAAAATGTTGTTAATACTATTCATGACCTCTTTTAATGGTTTTTTTTCTATGTCATGGTGTGATTGAACTCGGTGTTGCGTGTAGTTCATGTTATTGAATTATTTTTAAGAAATAACACACTATGAAATCCTGGGGTGTTACATGGGAGATGTTGAATTCATACCAAACATATTATTCATATGAATTTTATATGATTATTTTGACCACATATAGTATTAAAATTTAATTCTTGGATTAATTATTATTCATTAATTTACATTGAATTATTCGAATTTTTTTGACTGTGGGAAATAAAATATTCACTAAACATCCTTATTATTGAACATATATATTCATATTTAATAATATTTATATATTTTATGCATTTGGTGTTCCATAGTGAATGTAATACTTTTCTGGTAAATTTCTGATTAGACTATACTCATTATTCAAAATAGATATTTGATGTTAAGGCACACTATTCATGAATTAATTAGATTATTCAATTTATGATTAATACATGTCAGCTTCTGTGATGGATTGGGATTCAAATAATATATAACCTCGATGCATTGGTATTCTCATAGGGAAAATAATTAAGAACAAAGTAAATGTGTTTTTACATTAATTTTTAAACTATAATGTGGAATGTCTTGATAGTATAGGTATAATGATGCATAAGATCATGAAATATTATAATTGTGAATTTCCTTCAATGTGAATTGAGATTTTATTATCAATAATATTTTCTAAAAAATTTAATCAATGGTGGATTTTCAATTTATTTTAATTGATTAAATAAAATGTATTTTGAGTCATTTACTTCGAAATAATTATTATTCACTTTCTAATTAGGATATTCAATTCAATAATAAAATTAAACTCATGTTAAATTGTTTAACTTCCCATTTTGATAATTCATTATTGATTCATAACATATTCATCAATGACTGACCCTTTTTTAGAATCTTAGTCAAACCTTATTTTTCTTAATCCTGGGAATCGAAGAAGTGAACTATGAATGGTATTAATGGATAAAAAAAAGAGAACAGTCATTTTCTAAAAAAAAATCATTGCGACTGTTTTTGTTTTAGATGATAATTAATTAATCAAGTATGTTTCTAATTTACCAATACTAGTAAACTATTTGGCCTTTCGAGATTTTATTCCATCTATACAATGCCAATGTAATAAAGCACAAAGATGCTGTAGGCTACTTGGGTCGGGGATGCAAAAAAAATCTATGTTGTTACTATAAATGAAGACATACAATTAGGCCATTCATCAATTATTTTTGAAATATCATTCCCAAAAATAGAGTAGAAAATCATCAATGAGTATGAAGGAACCCTTATGATGGACCATGGATACATCATGGAAAACTTCAACATTTCGGACTACAAGTGTAACATTTAAAATATTCATTGAAATTGTTCAAACTAAACAGAATAAGGCACTAATCCATTTAATGATTCACATATTCATAATGAATTATTTTCGTTTAATTTTTTTTTATTTCAAAATTCCACATAAAACTGGATAACATGAAATTATAGAAATGGTGAATTCGTTTTTTCATAAGTGAAGTCCTTTGATTTCATTGTTGATTTATTAGATGATGGGTAATATTATATAATCCCTTGTAAATATGATATTTAATCTTCATATGTGGGGAACAATAATTAAATATAACCTCTGTAAGAACAACAAAATCCAAAATTAAATCATCTCTTATATTATTTGAAATATATCTACTATAGAAAAGCTGAACCATACAAAAAATAATTTTCAAAAAATTAGATTACCACAGAAAAAATAAACACTGACCATCTAAAAATAAACATATGTTCTATAGGTTAATGATTAATAGACATCCATTGAATTAAATTTAAAATATTCTCACATAGAATCTTATATGAGGGTGATTCAAATCTAATTAATAATCCCCAAAAGAGGATAAATCACACCATTATATTGGTATTAATGAATGAGAAGAACAATTTTTTAGAATCTTATATAGTAGTATGAATTGTTTTCACAATGTTCTAGGATTTTCAATTTATTTACAAAGAAAACAAATTTTATAGTTATAAGGAATGATTATAATTAATTCATTTTTATAAGTGTTCAAAATAATTTTAAATTAAGTAATAATGATAAGAAGTAAAAATATTTGACAATAATGGAAAACATCCAAATTAATTTAATTTCCCAATATGTCGATATGAGAGAACCAGATATTTTAAAATAAGAACATTACTTTCAATAGAGTGTACACAACACAAAATAATTCCAAAACTAACCGTCAAAAATTAATATTTTAAGAACCCAATTATAACATATTCATTAAATTTGTTGGTATAAAAATATTTAATTAATTTAGTAAATTTATAAATTATTTTTACATAGTTTAAGTATATTTAAAAATTCTTAAAAACTAATAACTCAATTTTAAGAAATGATAGTATCTTATTTTAAAATATTTCTTTTTTTAATTATTTATTTTTTTCTTCTTTTTATGAGAATGAAATATAATTATTTCTTCCCATTATAACATAATATATTATATTAAAGGTAATTTTATTTTGAAAATTAAATATAAATCATATATCAGGGTGATATTTTGGGATTTTCAGGAAAATATTATGTTTCAGTTAAAATTGAAAAATACTTATTTTTAAATAAATATAATTTATTTCAAACAAAATTAGGAAAAAATATTATTTTATGTTTTTTTTCAAAATTTCAAAATATTATTTATCATTTTAAAATCCAATTATTTTCATTTAATTATTATTTACATAGTATTATTTTATAATTTCATTCTTTGGGTTATAAACATATTTTTCCAAAAACAATAGTTATAATGTATATAATGTTTGTTGAAATCTCTCTGGAATAGTTATTTTAATAATCACAAATCAAAATTTTATTTATTTCCTTTTAATCTCTTGTTCAAACTTGTTCTAAATATGTTTAAATAATAGTTACAATTGTTTATATATGATCAATGTATGGTTATGGTTGACCTGGAAGTATTCTGGAATGAAAAGACACTTTGAAAGAATTCCTCATCTTAACTCACTGATAGTCATTTTCCTGAGGCACCGATGATGAACGGTCACACCGATAATGAACGGTCGCACCGATGATGAACGGTCGCACCGATGATGAAAGGTCGCACCGATAGCTACCGAAGATCTAAAGAGATACCAACGATCATGTGTCACTGATACTGACGATGCTGAGACACCGATGCTGATACACCAATCATGAGACACCGATACCGAGACACCGATGCTGAGACAACGATGCTGAGACACTGATGCTAAGACACTGATGCTGAGACATCGATCATGAGACACCTATGCTGAGACACTAATGTTGAGACATCGATGTTGAGACACCGATGCTGATGCTACTGAAACAAATACTGATTCAAAATGTCTCATCGATCACATGACTCACCGATAGTCATGAAAACTGTTTGAATTTCTATAAATTTGTATTTAACTCTAATGGTCATTTTTGATGTTTTTAATGCAATTAAGGTTATATAATGTTGATTGTTGGCATGTCAGGAGACCGTACCTCGTACCTCTGAAATGTTAATCATTCCTACTACTGGAGCTCATGAATAAAAGGAAGATCATGTTGTAGTAAAGAGAGACGACAATAAAACACAAAAAGATACAAATAGATATACAACAGATACGAAGATAAAATAAGAGATAATTCTTCCATATACATGTGAAAATAACTCGAAGAACATCGATATACATCAAGAACACAAGTTCAAAGAAGAAGCTCAAGAGCTAAAAATACTACACGTACTTGAGATGAACACCTACACTCGAAGTGAATGAAGTGAATCACGATACTCTGTTTTTCAAGGGAAATACCAGAGAAGGTCATAGATGTATTTCTGTTGAATCCAACGAGTCCTGAGCTGCACTGCCAATGACTAGAACCATTATAAACTCTATATCTAGCTCATTGATTTATTATTTACATTACGATAAGTGTGTGTCATTAGTTTTAATTTACACACACACTGTCTCCAGAACCATTACTAGAGGATCTGTAAATCCTCATTCATAATCCCCAAATCTTCTATTTCCCACAGTGGATAGTGGTAGAGGTCGTGTGTGACCTGGACAGCTGTATTTGTTGTTGTTTTTGTTTCCCACGTAGAACTGTGGTAGGGGTCTTTGACCTGGACAGTTGTAAACTGTTGTGAACCCCGATCCCGGGTGTGGATCAAATTTATATAAATTGTTGAGAGGAATAAGTCTCAGATTGAGACTGAACTTCTTGGTTAACTCTACTGTGCATTTTAATTTACGTCTATTAGTAAACTATATATCTATTCTGCTTCTATTACTTTGCAATACAAAACTAATTTAAAGATACTTTGATAGTTAAATTCTCATGTGTTTATACTTATTTTAAATCAGTAAGTCAGTTTAAAAAGGTAAATTAATCTTCAGATTAAGTCAACTAAGAACTAATAAATCTTTGAGAAACTGATTGAACACTTAAAAAATCTGTATATATTTACTACAGTTTAACTTTTTTTTTAAATTGGGGGATTTTAAGAGAAATATTTTAACAGAGATTTTTAATAGGAACTCAATTCACCCCCCTCTTGAGTATCCACTCCGACCAAAATTTGGTATCAGAGGAATTGTTTTTGTTTAATTATTTTTGAAACACTCTGTTTTTCAACTGTGATTTTAGTTTCATCATTAAAGATCTTAAATTTCTGGTAGTTCTAAATTTTATCTCTTCAAATTATCATTCCAAAATCTAGCTATGGACAATAGACTAGAGGGTGATGCTACTAACAGGCCACCTTTCTTCAATGTAATAAACTATGCTAAGTGGAAACATAAAATGAAAATTCATTTAGAAAGTATCAGTTTTGATATCTTTATTGCTATAGAGTCTCAATATAAAATTCCAGAAACTGAACGAACAACTTGGGATGAACCTACAAAGACTGCTTATAATAATAACTGTAAAGACATGAATTCCCTGTACTTTGCTTTAGGAGATGAGGAGTTTAATTAAATTTCTTCTTGTAAAACTGCTTTTGAAATTTTGGATACTTTGGGTGTTTCCCATGAAGGAACAAATAATGTTACAAAAATGAGATTGAATACTTATACTATTAAATAAGTTAATTTTAAAATTAAGACTGATGAACCTATTTCTGATATGTTTCTCAGGATTAATGAGATAGTCAATATAATGAATTCACGTGGAAAGGTTGTTCTAGCAAAGGAACAAATCATGAGAATCTTGAGATGTTTACCAGACCGATGGAGAGGCACATCGGTTTCAATCAGAGAATCATGTGACATTGGGTCTCTTCCTGTCAAAGAACATATTGGAAACTTGATGATGTATGAAGAAGAACATAAGATAATCAATGAAGAAGATGATGAACTAAAAAGGAAGTCAGTTGCCTTCAAGACATCTACTTTAATGAATAAGGATATGGGGAAACTTCAAGCTGTAAGTGATAGCTCAAGCCATGAATAAAGTGAAAGTGCATCTGATAGTGATTCAGAAATGGATCACATAGCCAGAAGATTCATGAAGTTTTATAGGAAGAAGAAGTTTTTCAGAAAATCAAATTACAATGGTAAGTATGAAAACAAGGGACATTGGAAGAAGTAATGGAAAAACCCAGATAGATCTGATGAAGTTAACTGCTATGAATGAAAAATAAGAGGACATATAAAAGAAAACTGTCCAAAGCTGAAATACAAGATGAAATATGAGTATATGGATAATAAGTATAAAGAATGCCATGAAGGCTACGCAGAGTGCTTCGGAGGATAGCTCCAGTGAATCTGAAGCTTCTGAGATTGAAAACAGAAATAAGGCAAATATCTTTTTATGACAAACACTTATGAGGTAACATCTGAAACTCATGCTTTAAATTCATATTATTCTGGAGATGATTCTGATTCTGAAAATATGTCAAAATCTAAACATTTTGAATACTGTGATATGTTAGAAGAAGCCTTTAATGAGATGAAAGACAAATACAATAGTTTAAAGAAACAGTATGCTTTAACTATTGAACATAAATCTGATATTGACATAGAAATGGAAAAGATTGCTCAGTTTCTTAATGAAATCACTGGACTAAAATTTTCAAATGAGCAACTTAGAAAAGTCTTATAGAAGTTTACAAATGGAAAAGAAACTCTTACTCAAATTATAGGTAAGAATATTGCACCTATATATACTACTGGAATAGGCTACAAACCTGGACAGAGACAGATTACTAAGAATAGATTTATTCCAAAATCTAGAGAGAATACGTGTAGTCCTAGTTATGGACATTCATATGATTCAACCAGTAATTCACATAGTTATAGATCAAATAAAGTTTATCATTCAAAATTTATTGATTCTGTAAATTGTATGAAACCTATAAAAAAATGCGGGTACCAAAATCATTGATTGCAAACTTGTCTGGACCCAAGAAGATCTGGGTACCAAAGTCATTTTCCATATAAATCTGTTTTGTAGGAAACCTATTTGAAGAGTTCCCACAAAAAGTCATGGTACTTGGACAGTGGATGTTCGAGACACATGTATGGAGATTACTCATTCTTCAAGAGTTTCATAAATATTTATGGAGGTCATGTCACCTTTGGTGATAATTCTAAAGGAAAAATCATCGGCCTAGGAAAAATTGGTAACACTGATTCAGTTTTAATTTCCAATTTGTTATTTGTTGATAGACTGAAATATTATTTGTTAAGTATTTCTCAACTGTGTGATGATGGTTTTAATGTAAAATTTGAAAATGATTTTTGTAATGTTTTTAATTCTAAAAATGTTTTAGTCTTTTTTGATTTAAGAAATGTAAATGTTTATGCAGTTGATTAAAAATTTTTAGCTAAGAAAAATGTTACTTGCCTAAATGCTCTTCATAAAGAGTCTTGGAATTGGAAAAGAATATTAGGACACTGCAACATCCGTTCACTTAGTAAACATACTAGAAAAAACATGGTTAGATACCTACCTAAACAAGAATTCCCAGTAGATAAATTTTTTAATCCCTGTAAAAAGGGAAATCAACGTAAAGTTTCTTTTAAATCAAAGAAAGAAGTGTCAACTTCTCTACCTCTCGAGTTGGTTTACATGGATTTGTTTGGACCTTCTATAGTTTCTAGTTTAAATGGGAAGCACTATGTCTATGTCCTAGTAGATTAATTTTCTAGATATAATTGGGTATACTTCTTAACTCACAAATGTGAAGATTGTTCTTACATTGTTAAATATCCAAGTTTGTAGAGAACCATAGTGGACTTTGGATTAAAACCATGAGAATTGATCATGGTAGTGAGTTTTAAAATCATGTATTTGAATCCTATTTATCACACAATGGCTATAGTCATAACTTTTCTTCTCCTAGGACACCTTAGAAAAATGGTGTAGTAGAAAGGAGGAATAGAACCATTTATGAAATTTCCAGAACCATGCTCAATGTGTATGACCTACCTGGTTAGTTTTGGGCTGAAGCTCTCAATACAGCTTGTTATATTATCAATAGAGTCTTGATCAGACATGTTCTTAAGAAGACCCCATATGAGTTGTGGAATAATAGGAAAAATAAAGTTAGTTACTTAGAGTCTTTGGCTGCAAAGTTTTTATTCTCAATACAAAAGATATCGTGATAAGTTTGTGTCTAAGAGTGATGAATGAATCTTTTTAGGATATTCTTTAACCAGAAAGGCGTATAGTGTTTTCAATAAAAGAACCAAGTGTGTGGAAGAATCTGTTCACATCAAATTTGATGAAACTGATCCACATGAGCCTAAAACCTCTCTTGAAAATCTTGAAGATGATTTATCTTTTCTGGTCATTAATGACAAATCTAAAGAACCTATAATGACAACCAGTTATAGATTTATTCCAGAATCTATACATAATGAACCTAAATCTAGAGAAGAACCTGAAATTTCTAGTCCTACCTTTACTAGATCAACCAGAATTCTAAAGAATCATCCTTTAGATGCTGTTGTTGGTAATCATGATAGAGGGACACATACTAGAGATTCTCTAAGAAACCAGGTTGAACATAATGTCTTTCGTTCACAACAAGAACCTAAAAATGTCAATGATGCAATCAATCTTGAATTTTGGGTAATGGATATGCAAGAAGAGTTAAATAAATTTGAATGAAACAAATTCTGGGAATTTTTTGATAGACCTGAGGACACTTTAACAATAGGCACATAATGTATAAGGCCCCAACCTTAAACCTTACTTAATCTTGAGTTATTACAAGATTACACATTGAGGATATTTTCGGGTTTAGTGTTTTAGAGAATTAGATCATAAAACTTGCATAACATTCCACATATAAAAAAATTGGTTACATAAAGATAGTATTCTTCATTCCCATCAATGGAAACATATTTAAAATAAACATGGATTTTGTCTTGACACTTCCTTGACACTATCATCATATCATGTACCTTTCCCTTGACCTGTGAAAAACAATTCAAAAAACTTGGGATGAGCATAAAAAGCTCAGTAAGAGATATATAAATATGGAAAGGAAACATGGGTACCTATATACATAAGGATGAGATCATACATTACCCATAAAACATAAGCACTTTAACATACCTCATCAAATCATGAATAAATCATATAAATCATAATACATAAAGGTAACTTGAGGCATTCATAACATTCTTATGTAGGGAGTAACCCTCTTGGTTACGTTTGGAATACCCATCACAGTATATTCACTAAATCTCTTCGGAGAAACCTTAACGTTTCACTCCTTTGCGTTACCCAATGCATTGGAGAGCTATATTGGGCTCAACCGCCCTTAGTTTATCACGGAACCACCCGTCTTCATAATAATGCCCAAGAACCACAACATAATTCGTATCATATAAAACATGCACAAAGGGAACATAACATTTCCACCATTCAATAAAAAGATATCAATACAACACATTGATATAAAAACATTATGAAAACCATTTTCAATAACACAATAAAATAAAAGTAAAACATGGTATTTATTTTTCTTTTAAAAAGAAGGTATGGCTTGTAGAGGAAGCCGAAACTCAAATAACGGTCACGACGGCGGAGAAGTCGTTGTCGCCGCATACCTACGACAAAAACATTCCCATTTGTCGTTTAGTAAACGCTTCGTATAAAAAATATTCCTTTTGAATAAACATAGTAGTAAAAGGGGTTTTTACACCTTATAAAAGAAGGTTGTGTATAAAACAAAATATGCCTCAATGAAAGGAGGTTGAGACGAAGTCCCATACCTCGGGTCCGACTTTACTCGATCATTCTTTAATGTCCTGAATAATAAACTTGAGTTAATTTCTAATTGTTTAAGAACCTTTTTCAAGTTCATTATTCCTTTTATATCACTTATTTCCATGTCATGAACACTATGTTATTATTTAAGTTAATAACGGTCGTTTTAACAATCATTGGTACTTCAGTAAAAAATAATCCCTTTATAATTACAAGTTTTTAATGTATCCATTATATCCAGAATTATAATAATTATGTATATATCATATATATCTAGTATATACATGCATTTATAATATTATATAATCATTTAGAGGTAAGAAATGAAATGCACCTTTCATGGAGACGGTAAGCCGTACGTACGCATGAACGCTACTTTCATTTCTATTTAGTATTTTATAGAATGGAATCATAATGATATAAAGTTATATTATAATTCCAGTATAATATCATATATAATATCATAGTTCCATCCGTTATACGTCCCACATATGTTATTTAACGAATCAAATCACTTTGAGGGGGCGGTAGTCTGCACTTCCTTAAATTAAGATATCGCGTTTACCCATAATGGAAACCATAAAGGTATACCCAAAATGAAAAATACAGAAGCATAAGGAAAACATAAACCTATTATATATCATATATAAATATAGTGACATCTTAATGTCCACCTTTGTAGGTGTTAAAGGAATGTTGAACAATCATCGTTTCGGGAGGCATAAATTCACCATCCACGGAAACTGTATGTTCTTTAACCATTAGATGTAGGTGTGTGTAAGTGCAGCTTGAATCCTTCTTATAAAAACATCCTAGTATATTGAAGATACTGGAGTTTTTACAAAATAAATAAATAAAAAGAGATTAGGGAGTTGGAGAAGCAAAATAAAACAAAAGGACTTAAGTGAAGACATTACCTTAAAATCGGGTAACTCCCTTTGGATTGAGATCAAAGGCTTCATTGGGAAGTCTTCGGCCCAAATTAAGGCTTCAAGGAGTAAGAGAAGGAAGTGGAGAGACAAAATGGGCAGGGGTTGGCCGAGACAAATTCTTTGGGAGTGTGGGAAAAGAGGTAGAGGTGGGTGCCTTTTATAAGAGGAGAGGAGGGGCACCCATGGAAAGTAAAGATAAGTTATTTTATTTTAAAATGAATTTCGGATTCAAAAGGTCACACATTCATATAATTAGAGGCTAAGGTGATAAGGGTTCTAAATCCACCCATCCAATAGGTCGTGTACATGTGTAGCTCATAGATGTTACATTATCTTTTCATTTTATTTAAATCCTTTATTAATGAGGTAATCGCTACATCATTATGATGTCATAAATAATTTAATTTATTTAAAGTATAAAAATTATAAAAAAATACTATGATGTCGGAAATCGTTTTATATTTCTAATGAATATTTATAGTCAAAAATCTGACTTGTATAACCCCATGTAAAAATTGTTTTAGTAAAATAACTCATGTTTGTGTCATTTTTACTTTAACATTAAATAAAAAGTTATTTATGTCATTTCCCAACCAAAGTGGCTCCATGGGGTCCCCAAGTTGACCCATGGCTTGTCTTGGTCGGCCATGACACAACCAATAAGGGTAGGAAATGTGTCTAGGTCATTTCATGTTATTAAAGCATTATTTTTACCTTAAACTACACTAATTACCACTAATCGCGATTAAGAACATAATAAGTGACTATTCACCAAAAAATTATTTTAATCACATTGAACCACATTTTACTTTTTTATGACAACCATGTATGTCAGATTTTTGAAATTCAAAACACAAAGGTGGAAAAATTTCATTTAAACGAAAAATCGGTTTCTTTAACTACCACTTAGTGATTTCACTATTTATCAAAAATTGAAGTTTTTCAGAAAAAATACCAAAACGTCACCCTAAGCTATATTTGATATTCTGAAATCAAAAATGAAGTCTATTTTACAAAATTCAAAACATATAAGTCACATTAATTAATTTAGTAATTAATTCCCACTGTCAGAGCAAATAGCGTGTTTTATGAAACAATAAGTATCAAAAGATTGACACCAGTTTAAGTCCAATTTCAAAGTGAAATTGATTCCAATGACCACCATTGGATTAAATGGTAAAAATATATTCTAATTTCACTTCAAAACCAATTCAAAACATAATCTAATCATATAAATAAATTAGATTAAAAAGCAGTTTTGATGTAAAATGCAGTATTTTTCACTATTCATTAAGAAATGAACATTGTCAGAAAGATACGAAAAATTCACACAAAGTAAATTTTGATGTCCCAATCATAAAGAATAAGTTTATTTTGACAAACATTGTTTATAAAATTGTCAAAAGATAGATTCAAAAATGGTTTTCCATCAAAAGGCAGCAAAACAATCTTTTAAAAATATTAGTGTATTCCATGCTTAAGATTTGATTTATTTTCATTTTAAGCCTCTAAAACACTATCTAATTCATTAATAGACATAGAAAAAAATATATATTATTCATTACTTACTTGGGATGTTACATCCTTCCCCCCTTTAGAAAATATCGTCCCCGCAATTTATTTACTTATCAAATAAATGGGTGTACTTATCCCTCATTGCATTTTCAGATTCCCATGTTGCCTTTTCCATCATGTGGTTTTTCCACAAAACCATTACCTGATTAATCACCTTATTCCATAACACTTGCTCCCTGTGGTCAAGAATCTGGACCAGTTGTTCCTCATAAGATAGGTTCACTTCCAGCTGAACTACATTTGGACTCAAAACATGAGATGGATCTGGCATGTACTTTCTCAACATCGAAACATGAAAAGAATTGTGTACCTGAGATAAACTTGGAGGTAAAGCCACTCGGTAAGAAACTGATCCAACACTCTCCAGAATTTCATATGGTCCAATGACCCCTGGACTCAGATTTCCTTTCTTACCAAATCGCATCACACTTTTCCATGGTGATACTTTGAGAAAAACATGATCACCTACCTCAACAGATAGATCCTTCCTCCTGTTGTCTGCATAACTCTTCTTCCTACTCTGAGCTGTTCTCATGTGCTTCTGTATCGGCTGAACTTTTTCTGCCAACTCTTCTACCAATTTTGGTCCCATCAACATCCTTTCACCCACTTCATCCCAGAAAGCTGGAGTTCGACACCGCTTCCCATATAATGCCTGGAATGGTGCCATATGTATACTGGAATGAAAACTGTTATTATATGAAAATTCAACCAAAGAAATATGTTGGTACCAACTTCCCTGATAATCCATAGAGCAAGAACGTAGCATATCTTCCATGGTCTGAATTGTTCGTTCTGACTGCCCATCTAATTGAGGATGAAAAGCTGTACTAAAATTTAATTCAGTACCCAACGACTTCTGAAGGCCTTTCCAAAAGTTAGAAGTGAACCTGGGATCACGATCAGATACTATAGAGAGAGGAACTCCATGTAACCTAACTATCTCTTTAAGATACAAACGGTAAAGTTGATCCAAGGAAAATGTTTCTCATATAGCAAAGAAATGACCAGACTTGGTCAAGCGATCAAAAATAACCCAGATTGCATTATTACATCGAGATGTCTTCGGTAATCCCACAACAAAGTCCATGGATATATTATCCCATTTCCACTCTGGAACTGGTAATGGATGAAGCATCCCTTTCGGTAACTGCCACTCTGCTTTAACATGTTGACAAGTCAAACACTTCATAGTAAAGTCAGCAATATCTCTTTTCATTCCATCCCACCAGTAATACTCCCACAGATCTCTATACATCTTAGTACTTCTTGGATGAACTGAAAACGGAGAACTATGAGCTTCACATAACAACTATCTCTTCAACTGTGAATCACAAGGCACACAAAATCTCTTCCCAAATCTCAAAACACAATCACTATCAATGTTGAATTCAGGCAACTTACCTTTCTGAACCAGATCTACCTTTTTCTGCAACTCACTGTCTTGCTTCTGTGCTTGATTGATTCTATCTGATAGAGATGATCTCACTGATACCTGAAACAAAACAGAAGATCTTCCTGCACCAACAAATTCTATGCCAAAGTTCATCAAATCCTTAACCAAAGGATCACGTTCAAAATGCAACATTGCTAATGAAGCATTACTTTTTCAACTCAAAGCATCATCCACTTTATTTGCTTTTCCCGGATGGTAATGAATTGTACAATAATAATCTTTGATTAATTCTAGTCATCTCCTCTGTCTCATGTTTAACTACTTCGGAGTGAATATATACATTAAACTTTTGTGATCAGTATATATTTCACCCTTTACTCCATAGAAATGATGCCTCCAAATTTTTAAAGCAAAAACAACAGCTGCTAATTCCAAATCATGTGTAGGGTAATTTACCTCATGAGTTTTCAACTGTCGTGAAGCATAAGCAATTACCTGATCATTCTGCATTAGGACACAACCAAGTCCTTTCAATGAAGCATCACTGTATATAACAAACTCACTATTCCTGGAAGGTAGTGCCAAAACTGGAGCATTCAACAATCTTCTGTTCAATTCCTAAAAACAATCATCACATTCTTTTGTCCAGATAAACCTAACACCCTTATGAGTTAGGTTAGTCATTGGACTAGATAATCGTGAAAAATTTCTAACAAACCTTTGGTAATAGCCTGCCAAACCAAGGAAGCTACGAATCTTGGTTACATTTGTGGGTCTTGGCCAGTCTTCCAGAACTTTTGTTTTTGCAGGATGAAAAGTTATCCCATCTTTAGAAACAATATGACCAAGGAAAGAAATTAGTTGCAACCAAAACTCACACTTGCTGAATTTTCCATACAGTTTCTTTTCTTTTAAGGTTTGCAAGATAACCCTTAAATGACTTTCGTTCTCTTCTTTACTTTTAGAAAACACCAAAATATCATCAATGAAAACCACCACAAAACTATCCAAGAACTTATCGAAAATTCTATTCATTAAGTCCATGAATACAGCAGGTGAATTGGTTATCCCAAAAGGCATTACTACAAATTCATAATGTCCATATCTCATACAGAACGCAGTCTTCGGAATATCTTCCACCTTTACCTTCAGCTGATGGTACCCTGATCTCAAGTCAATCTTTGAAAAAAACTGAGCTCCCTGGAGCTGATCAAACAAAGCATCGATATGAGGCAAATGATATTTTTTCTAAACATTGATATTATTCAAGGCTATTTAATCAATGAAAAGTCTCATAGAACCATCTTTCTTTTTAACAAATAAAACAAGAGCACCCCAAGGTGATGTGCTAGGTTGAATGAAACTGTTCTCTAATAAATCTTTCAACTGATACTTCAACTCTAAAAGTTCAATTTGAGCCATTCGATAAGGGGGTTTTGAAATTGACTTAACATCAGGAACTAAGTCAACAGTAAACTCAACATCCCGATCTGGTATTATTCTAGGCAACTCATCAGGAAAAACATCCGGATACTCATTTACCACTGGCACATCATTAATCTGAATAGTTCCTTTATTTTCAACGATGTGTGCAAGGTAACATTCATTTCCTTCTTTTACAAGTTTCTTGGACTCTTGATAAGTTATCAATAGTAAGGGTTCATTCTTGTACACAAACTAAAAGGCTTTCTGAAAATAAACTTCTTTAGCTCTACAGTCAATCTTAGCATTGTAAATAGAGAGCCAATCCATACCCAGGATAACATCAAACTCTACTAGAGGTAGAACACTAAGGATTGCAAGTAGGTTCTTTCCACAGATAAGGATAGAAAGATTCTTATAAATTTTTTTTGCCTCAACATTTCCCCCATGTGTTTTTACCACATGTTCAGGAGTCACTTCTTGAGATGATATTCCCATTTTACTAGAAATGTTTTCAGAGATGAATGAATGTGTAGACCCCGAATCAAACAACACACTCGCATAATCTGAAACAACAAACAATGTACCTGATACAACTTCATTTGATGGCCCGACGTCTGCCGATGTAGTTGCAAAAGATTTCACCACCCCTTTCTGCTTGTAGTCTAACTACTTCCCATCACTCAATATCTTTGTCAGACACTCGTTTGCATAGTGACACATCTCATTGCACTTATAACATTTCACTAACTGTAAATCAAATTTGGTCTTACCATCACCCTGATCATTTTTAGTGCAATCAAGAGCCTTATGTCCCATCTTACCACATCGGTAGCACTTTCCAGAATTCAGAAGACATTCCACCGCATGCCTTTTTCCACATTTATCGCAAACTGGAAACGTTGTTTTCTTACCATCATACTTTTTTAAATAATTCTTACCTTTCTCCTACCACCTCGGTCTCTTCTTATGCTGGTTTTTATGGAACACTTGGTCATCGGCAAACTCCATTTCTACCTTCTCAGCACATCGAACAAGATTTTCATAACTTTTAAACTGACGAGAAGATAATTACCTTCGATATTTTGGCTTTAATCCAGAGTAAAAATAATTGATTTTACTATCAAGGTCTCGGATAAAATTTGGAGCATACCTTTCCAATCGAGTGAACCTTTCTTCATAGGCAGCCACTGAGTCTTCCTCTTGCCTCAATTCCAAGAATTGGTTTTCCATCCTAAGTCGAACAGCCTTAGGAAAATACTTCTCAAGAAACATACCATTGAATTCATCCAAGTCGAGAGCATCAATCTCATCAGCGTCCCTGATATTTTTAACCATCGACCACCACTGATCTGCCACACCCTCCAAACGGTAAATAGCAAGACTAACCTTTTGATTGTCTGAACACCCCATAACATCGAAAATCTTCTCCAGTGCTTTAATCCACCCTTCAGCTAATACAGGGTCAGATGACCCTCTAAATGATGGGGGATGTTTCCTCATGAAATGTTCCACCACTGATATGTTCCTCTACGGTTGATCTGGCTGATCTCATGCATGGATACCACCACTATTTAAAGCCTGATTCAACTGTTCCATCACTGCAACAAACTGTTCAGTTCCAATTCCGACCATCTCAGGATGCTGATTCGGAAGGTTATTTCCTTATGTATGCCTTCCTAGCACTGCTTCCCTGTTTCCTCTGCGGAAAACCATTCTGAACAAACATGTCTTAGATGAAGCAACATGGTAATCTTCAAATGCTATATCATTTCAAAAAATAATATTTTTGGATAATCATTTAATAGAATTAAAACTCCTAAAGTTATCTAAACCGACCTTTGATTCCAACTATAAGGCCCCAGCCTTAAACATTACTTAATCTTGAGTTATTTCAAGATTACACATTGAGGATCATTTCGGGTTTAGAGTTTTAGAGAATTAGATCATAAAACTTGCATTACATTACACATATAAACAAAGTGGTTACATAAAGATAGTATTCTTCATTCCCATTAACAGAAACATATTTAAAATAAACATGGATTCTTTCTTGACACTTCCTTGACACTATCATCATATCATGTACCTTTCCCTTGACCTGTGAAAAACATTTCAAAAAACATGGGATGAGCATAAAAAGCTCAGTAAGGGATATAAAAATATGGAAAGGATACATGGGTACATATATACATAAGGATGAGATCATACATTACCCATAAAACATAATCACTTTAACATACCTCATAAAATCATGAATAAATCATAGAAATCATAAGACATAACGGTAACTTGAGGCATTAATAACATTCTTACGTAGGGAGTAACCCTCTTGGTTACGTTTGGAATACCCATCACCAAATATTCCCTAAATCTCTTTAGAGAAACCTTAACATTTTACTCCTTCGCGTTACCCAATGCATTGGAGAGCTATATTGGGATCACCCGCCCTAAGTTTATCACAGAAACACTCGTCTTTATAATAATGCCCAAGAACCACAACATAATTTGTATCACATAAAACATGCATAAAGGGAACATAACATTTCCACCATTCAATCACAAGATATCAATACAAGACATTGATATGAAAACATTATGAAAACCATTTTCAATACCAAAATAAAATAAAAGTAAAACATGATATTTATTTTTCTTTTAAAAAGAAGGTATGGCTTATAGAGGAAGCTGAAACTCAAATAACAGTCACGACGACGGAGAAGTCGTTGTCACCGTATACGTACGACAAAAACATTACATTTTTTCCTTTAGTAAAAGCTTCGTATAAAAATGATTGCTTTTGAATAAACATAAAAGTCAAAGGGGTTTATACACCGTATAAAAGAAGGTTGTGTATAAAACAAAATATGCCTCAATGAAAGGAGATTGAGACGAAATCTCATACCTCGGGTCCGACTTGACATGATCGTTCTTTAATGTCCTGAATAATAAAATTGAGTTAATTTCTACTTGTTTAAGAACCTTTTTCAAGTTCATTATTCATTTTATATCACTTATTTCCATGTCCTGAACACTATGTAATTATTTAAGTTAATAACGGTCGTTTTAACGATCATTGGTACTTGAGTCAAAAATAAGCACTTTATAATTATAAGTTGTTCATGTATCCATCATTTCCAGAATTATAATCATTATGTATATATCATATATACCCAATATATACATTCTTTTATAATATTACATAATCATTTAGAGGTAAGAAATGAAATGCACTGTTCATTGTGACGGTAAGCCGTACGAACGCATTAACGCTACTTTCATTACTATTTCATATTTTATAGAATGGAATCATAATGATATAAAGTTATATTATAATTCCAGTATAATATCATATATAATATCATAATTCCATCCTTTATATGTCCCACATATGGTATTTAACGAATCAAGTCACTTTGAGGGGGCGGTAGTCCGCACTTCCTTAAATGAAGATATCGCGTTTACCCATAATGGAAACCATAAAGGTATACACAAAATGAAAAATACAGAAGCTTAAGGAAAACATAAACATATTATATATCATATATAAATACAGTGACAACTTAATGGCCACCTTTGAATGTGTTAAAGGAATGTTGAACAATCATCGTTTCGGGAGGCATAAATTCACCATCCACGGAAACCTTATGTTCTTTAACCATTAAATGTAGGTGTGTGTAAGTGAAGCTTGAATAATTATTATCAAAACATCCTAGTATATTGAAGATAATGGAGTTGTTAGAAATGAAATAAATAAAAATAGTTTAGGGGGTTGGAGAATCAAAATAAAACAAAAGGACTTAAGTGAAGACATTACCTTAAAATCGGGTAACTCCCTTTGCTTTGAGCTCAAAGGCTTCCATGGGAAGTCTTCTGCCCAAAGTGAGGATTCAAGGAGTAAGAGAGGGAAGTGGAGAGACAAAATGGGCAGGGTTTGGACGATCCAAATGCTTTGGGAGTGTGGGAAAAGAGGTAGAGGTGGGGGCCTTTTATAAGAGGAGAGGAGGGGCACTCTTGGAATGTAAAGATAAGTTACTTTATTTTAAAATGATTTTAGGATTCAAAAGGTCCCACATTGATATAATTCGAGGATACGGTGATAAGGGTTCGAAATCCACCCATCCAATAGGTTTTTGACATGTGTAGGTCATAGATTTTACATTATCTTTTCATTTTACTTAAATCTTTTATTAATGAGGTAATCACTACATCATTATGATGTCATAAATAATTTAATTTATTTAAAGTCTAAAAATTATAAAAACCTACTATGATGTATAAAAGCTTTTTAGCTTTCTAATGAATATTTATAGTCAAACATCTGACTTGTATAACCCCATGTAAATAATGTTTTAGTAAAATAACTAATATTTGTGTCATTTTTACTTTAACAATAAATAAAAAGTTATTTATGTCATTTCCCAACCAAAGTGGCTCCATGGGGTCCCCAAGTTTACCCATGGCTTGTCTTGGTCGGCCATGACACAACCAATAAGGTTATTATATGTTTCTAGGTCATTTCATATTATTAATGCATTATTTTTACCTTAAACTACACTAATTACCACTAATCGCGATTAAAAACATAATAAGTTACTATTCAACAAAAAATTATTTTAGTCTCATTGAACCAAATTTTACTTCTTAATTAAAACCATGTATGTCGGATTTTTTAAATTCAAAACACAAAGGTGAGAAAATTTCATTTAAACGAAAAATCAGTTTCTTTAACTACCACTAAGTGATTTCACTATTCATCAAAAATTGATGTTTTTCAGAAAAAATACCAAAACTTCACCCTAAGATATATTTGATATTCTGAATTCAAAAATAAAGTCTATTTTACAAAATTCAAAACATATAAGTCACATTAATTAATTTAATAATTAATTCCGGCTGTCAGAGCAAATAGCGTGTTTTATGAAACAATTAGTATCAAAAGATTGACACTAGTTTAAGTCCAATTTCAAAGTGAAATTGATTCTAATGACCACCATTGGATCAAATGGTAAAAATATGTTATAATTTCAATTCAAAAACAATTCAAAACATAATCTAATAATATAAATAAATTAGATTAAGAATTAGTTTTGATGTAAAATGCAGTATTTTTCACTATTCATTAAAAAATGAACATTGTTAGAAAAATACAAAAAATTCACAAAAAGTAAATTTTTATGTCCCAATAATAAAGAATAAGTTTATTTTGACAAACATAGTTTATACAATTGTCAAAAGGTAGATTCAAAAATGGTTTTCCATCAAAAGGCAGTAAAACAATATTTTAAAAATATTAGTGTATTCCATGCTTAAGATTGGATTTATTTTTATTTTAAGCCTCTAAAACACTATATAATTCATTAATAGACATAGAAAAAAATATCTATTATTCATTACTCACTTGGAATGTTACACAATGGGTGTTTAGAAACAAAGTTGAAGAGTCTGGAAACATAGTTAGAAACAAAGATGGGATAGTTGCACAAGGATTTAGTCAAGAAGAAGGTATATACTATGAGGGAACATTTTCACCTATACCCAGATTAGAATCCATTAAGATCTTACTTGCATATGCTACTCATCTGAATTTCAAGTTATATCAAATGGATGTCAAAAGTTCTTTTCTAAATGGGTTTATTGTTGAAGTTTTTTTGTTGAACAACCACCTGGATTTATTAATCCTCATTTTCCAAATCAAGTTTTTAAACATTATAAAGCTTTATATGCCTTAAAATAGGCTCCAAGAGCTTGGTATGATAGACTTAGAAATTTTTTTATTTCAAAAAATTTACTAAAGGGATTGCTGATCGAACTCTTTTTATTAAAACAATTTCTAAAAATGTTTTAATAGTTCAAATCTATGTTGATGATATTATTTTTGGATATTCTAAACCTTATTTATGTACTGAATTTTCAAAGTTTATTCAAAATGAATTTGAAATGAGTTTAATTGGAGAACTTAAATATTTTCCTGGATTTCAATTTTTTTAAAATGAAAATGGTATTATTTTGACTAAAAGTAAATACAAAAAGGATATTATAAAACGTTTTGGTTTGTATAGTATTAAGGAAAGTGATACACCTATGAGTACAATCTATAAATTGGATGCAGATGAAGATGGGAAACCAATGGATCAAACAAATTACAGAAGTATGATTGGAAGCTTACTTTACCTTACAGTTAGTCGACCAGATAATATGTTTAGTGTGTGCACATGTCAAATATTTAAAGATAACCCAAAAGAATCTCATTTACTTTATGTTAAAAGAATTTTTAAGTATCTTAAACACACAGTAAACATGGGCTTGTTTTATCCAAAAAATCATTCTTTTGAGCTAATCAGTTATTCAGATGCTGACTTTGCTGGTTGCAAGTTAGATAGGAAGAGCACATCTGGAACATGTCACATATTGGGTAAATCCTTAGTATCTTGGTGTAGTAAGAAATAGAACTCGGTTTCATTATCTACTACTGAAGCAGAATACATTGCTACTAGTAGTTTTTGTGCACAAATTCTATGGATGAAACACAGTCTTTTCGAATATGGATATGATTTTAAGCATAATTCAATTAACTGTGATAACACTAGTGCAATTATCATTTCAAGGAACCCTGTGTCTCACTCTAGAACCAAACAAATTTATGTCAGACATTACTTTTTGAGAGATCACTACCAAAAAGGTGATATCACACTTGATTTTATAGGTACTGAACATCAAGTAGCCAGTATTTTCACCAAGACCTTAAATTGTGAAAGGATAAAATCGATTAAACTTGAGTTAGGTATGATAGATCTGTGAAACCGATCTATCAAACCAATCTACAAACTGATCTGTGAAACATATCTATCAAACCGATATGTGAAACTGATCTGTGAAACCGGTCTGTCAAACCGATCTATGAAACCGATATGTCAAACCGCTCTATGAAACCGCTCTGTCAATCCGATCTGTGAAACCGATCTATCAAACCGATATGTCAAACCCATATGTCAAACCGATCTGTGAAACAGGTCTGTCAAAAAGATCTCTCAAACCGATCTCTCAAACCGATCTGTCAAACCGATCTGTGAAACCAATCTATCATGTTGACTAGTGCTACCAATTGGGTCGTACTACTTTTTTGTGTGTGTTTAAAAATGACGTTGTTTTACTTAATCGATATTTTATTATCTATAACCCTAAATTATAAAAATAATGACACGCAGCTATTCCATTCTCTAAAGACTGTTGAACTTCCATTTCCCGCTGAACTCTCTCCTCTCTTCTCTGTATTCCGAGCCTTTTTGAATCTTTCCAAGCCTCTAATTTGTCTCAAAACCTCAAAATGGCCATGAAAAAGAGACAGAGAATTGAATATGAAGGAAATTCACCTATCAAGAGTGCTCGAGGTGAGTCGAGCAGTATGACGTAGAGGTCTGTGAACCCGGAGCTAGAAAAACGAGAAATTATAGCTGAAAAGGAAATTTTCTCGGAATGGGCTTTATCTAGAAAGTCTGTTCTCTTGAATGTTTTGGAAACTCAAGGATGGAAGGAGTGGTTCTATAATAATGATAAAGTCTTTTACCCGAAGCTAGTGAATCAGTTCTATTTGAACCTGGATTTAGATTTTAATGGAGTATAGACTGTGAGATTTTCTTCTATAGTAAAATGGAAAAAGATTACGTTTTCATCAAAACAATGGGATGAATGTCTAAGAGTACCTCACAATGGAAGATAAGAGGACTATTCTGGTAATATTCCTCCCACGACTGATTCCTTTTCGTATGCGTTAGCCCTGAAATTTTAGACTAGGATATCTGAATCGCAAAGGATAATTACTGCTTAGTTGGATGGTGAGAACCGAATCCTGTTCAAATTTATTCGACATCAGTTTTGTCCGAGAAAAGGTGATTTTTCTGCAGTTTAGTATCTAGATGTTTTTCTTCTTTTTGTGGATGAATGGTGAAAAGATCAATCTATGTAGATATTTTTCCGAGCATATTGTTGAGATGATAAAACCTTAAAAAAATATACCACTCAGTTTTATTCTAAACAAATTTCTACCATGCTGAAATTCTTATGCTGTGTGGATGATGGAGATGAGTGTATCTCATCAGCTAGTTTTTGCTTCCACAATGTTATTTGTAAGAGAATGAAAATCAATTGGAACCCATAGAAGAAATCATGGTTTGATGATGAAGAGAAGTTATATGAGTCTTCCAATCCTACTCATCATCCAAGGAGACCAAGGGATGTAAGGGATCCTAGCTTAAATCCTGTTGAGGAAGTGATCTATTTGGATGATGAAGAGAATGTAGTAGCTCCTAAATAAACTGGTGAATCCAGTAAGAATGGAACAGAAGAAGAAGAAGAAGAAGAAGCTGATGAGAATCTAAATGCTGAAGAAGAGGATGAATCATCTCTTTATGAAAGGAGTGATCCTAATACTTTTAGCCCAAAGAGAATAAGGATGGAATTTGGTTTAGCAAGTCCTCCTCTCAATTTACAAGAATTTGAACATCTTTTAGATGATGAAGAAGAAGGAGAGACTACTGAATCAACTTTTTAGGAGTATGAATCTGGAAGTACAGAAAAATCTACTGATAAATCAGTTAATGATAATGATGATGATGAAGGTGGTGATGGTGATAAGGGTGATGCTGATGGTGATTGTAGTACCGGTGACAATGAGAGTAATGATGATGATGTTGATGCTCGACTTTTAGAAAGTCAATATGTGTTCCAAGATGATACTCAACCCCAACCACTTGAGCAAGAGAATATTCTTGAAGCAGAGAGGATAGAACAGTTGGTGAGTGATAAGGATGAGGAAGTCCCTTCTGAAACTTTTGGACGAGCTCAGTTTGTGAAACCTCTAAACCCTTTATGCGAAGAGGCCTGGGAAGAGCATCCAGGTCTTGCTGTTCTAGGATTAGACTGTAAAGAGGAAGAGGAAGGTGTAGAAGTGGATATTGTAGGAATACATGATTAGGATAAGGATTAATTCATTACCTAGTTTTTGCAAAGAACCGATGTCAGACCAGATCCTTCAGTATCTCAATGTAGACCTGATCTGGCAGTTTCTCTGTCAGACATTGATAATTTCAAGATTGAATTGATTCTTGTTGTTAGGGAGACTGTGAAAAGTGAGTTATCCCATATTCCTGCTCCTACTCCTTTGACTTTATCTGATGATGCTATGAATGATTTGGATCAAAGAGTGGAAAACCTTATCAAACCAGACCTGTGCAATTACAGTTAATCAATTGACAGGCATGTTACCTCTTTGAATCAAAAACTTATGGAGTTAGGCATCAGTCTTATTTCTTTGTCAGGTGAGTTCATAACAACCATATCTGGCATGATGTAAGTGTTAAGAAGTCTAATAGAACATTTGAAGAAAGAAAATTTGAGGTAGTTAAAAGATGATATTACTCAGGTTATTGCTCAGGCTGGCAATGCCAAGATGACCAAGATCACTGGTCTAGAATTAGATACCTTAAGAGCTGTTTCTAGAGAAGAGCAGGATGCTCTTGGGAAGATTTTAGATCTAGATTCATTGAAGAAATGAAAGAGCATAGTGATCATGTGCATAAAATGGTACAGCTGTATTCGGCTGATGCTACAAAAGATCAAAAGGAGATTAAGGAGAAAGAAGATCATTATTTCTCTAAGACCTACACAGAGCATGAGTTGAATCATTATTTTAAAGTACTAGCTGATAATCTGAGACTCCCTCCAGTGACTCAAGATTTTAAATCTCATGTTTAGCAGCTAAAAGATTTTACACCGACTTTAGAAAATTTCATGCAAAATAAGGATGATTTTGAGAAGGCCATGAGGTACGGTGGAGATTTCATTCAGGACTTCATCAACATAGTGAAACCTTACCTTCATGTGCAAGGAAAATCCATTGTTTTTTCTACAGCTGAAACTCTACAATCATTAGATGTTGCTCCTAGCCAGATGTCTGTTTCTCAAGCTCTTTCTAGTATTAGACCAGTCTTTCAACATCAACCTTTAGAACGGCCGTCTTTGCATCAGGTGACCTTGGAACCAACAGTTCGTCCATCTCGGGTCGTCCTACCTCCTTTATCCATAAGTCCAGTTCCACCTTCAACCCAACAACCTTCGGGACATTAAATTCCTAATCCTGCTAAAGGGAAAGCTCCCTTGCAACCAAAGAAATAGCTTTTACAGTCATTTTTTTGATAGGTTGTTTGTTTTTCCAGGACTATTATCTTTTGTTTGTAATATGTGTACCCTTTGTTGCTATGAAATCTTCATTCTTATATTTCTTTATCTCTTTTTTTTATAATCCCAAAGGGGGAGAGAAATAATAGAGAGAAATCACGGAGAGAAAAGAGGTGAATCATGCATGCATACGCGAACTCGTGATGTATCATCTCTGGATGCATCAAGTCTGGATGGGTGACCTGAATGCCCATGCTGGCTATTTATCAGATGAATGTATACATAGGGGGATAAATGTTGAAAGAGGAGAATTCCACAATTATATATATGTCCTGATTTCTATTCTAACCATGTTTTATCTTTTGGAACATATTCCTTTTTATAGGGGGAGCATAATGAATGACATACTGTATTCTCTTTTCATTTATTCCATTGATTTGTGATTATCAAATAGGGTGATATTGTTGAAATCTCTATGTAATAGTTATTTTAATAATCACAAATATTAGTTTTATTTATTTCCTTTTTATCTCTTGTTCAATATTGTTCTAAATATGTTTAAATCATAGTTACAATTGTTTATCTATGATCAATGTATGGTTATGGTTGACATGGAAGTATTATGGATTGAACAGACAATTTTTAAGAATTTCTCATCTTGACTCACCGATAGTCATTTTCCTGATGTACTGACGATGAACGGCCGCACCGATAATGAATGGTCGCACCGATGATGAACGGTCACACCGATGATGAACAGTCACACCGATGATGAATGGTTGCACCAATAGCAACCGAAGATCTAAAGAGATACCAACGATCATGTTTCACTGATACCAACGATGCTGAGACACCGATCATGAGACACCGATGCTAAGTCACCAATGCTGAGACACTGACGCTGAGACACCGATGTTGAGACACCGATGATGATGCTACCGAAACCAATATAGATTCAAAATGTCTCACCGATCACATGAGTCACCAATAGTCATGAAAACTGTTTGAATTTCTATAAATTTGTATTTAACTCTAACGGTCATTTTTGATGTTTTTAATGTAATTAATGTTATTTAATGTTTATTTTTTTCATGTCAGGAGACCATAACTCGTACCTCTGAAAAGGTAATCTTTCCTACTACCGGAGCTCGTGGAATAAAAGGAAGATCGAGCTGTAATAATGAGAGAGACAATACAACACAAAAAGATACACACATATATACAACAGATACAAAGATACAAAAAGAGAGAGAATTCTTCCATATACACGATAACAAGAACATGAAGAACATCGATATACATCAAGAACACATGTTTAAAGAAGAAGTTAAAGAGCCGCAACGACTACACATACTTGAGCTGAATACCTACACTCAATGTGAAGGAAGTGAATCACGATACTCTGTTTTCAAGGGAAAAAACAGAGAAGGACTTAGAATCATTTCTTCTGAATCCAACGAGTCTTTAGCTGCACTGCCAATCACTAGAGCCATTATAAACTCTATATCTTGCTCAGTGATTTATTTTTTACATTACGAGAAGTGTGTGTCATCAGTTTTAATTTACACACACTGTCTCCTGAACAATAACTGGAGGATTTTTAAATCCTCATTCAAACTCCTTACATATTCTATTTCCCACTGTGGATAGTGGTAGAGGTTTTGTCTGACCTGGAAAGCTGTATTTGCTATTGTTTTTGTTTCCCACGTAGAACTATGGTAGAGGTCTTTGACCTGGATAGTTGTAAACTGTTGTGAACCCCGATCCAGGGTGTGGATCAAATTTATATAAATTGTTGAGTGGACTAAGTCTCATCTTGAGACTGAACCTCTTGGTTAACTCTGCTATGCATTTTAATTTAAGTCTATAAGTAAACTATATACTTATTCCGCTGCTATTACTTTTAAATACAAAAATATTTTAATGATACTTTGATATTTAAATTCGCAAGTGTTTATACATATTTTAAATTAGTAATTCAGTTTCAAAAGTTAATTTAATCTTCAGATTAAGTCAACTGAGAACTAATCAATCTTTGAGAAACTGATTGAACACTTACACTCTGTTTAGATTCACTACAGTTTAACTTTGTTTTTAAATTGGGTGATTTTAAGAGAAATATTTCAACAAGAATTTGTAAATTGAACTAAATTCCCCCCCCCCTCTTGAGTATCCACTCCAACCAAAAATGTGTACCCAATTTTATTAATTCAAATAAGTTGTTATAATGAATTATATAATTAAAAAATATATAAATTATATTTATAAATATTAATGTAGATTTATATTGTTATTATTAATTTTGATATAGTTATTATAATATAATATTTGATTCAAAAATTCCATACATGGAAAGCCTTTTTTAGAAGACTTGGGGTATAATTTAATGTTTTATTCAACATCATCTATGATATTCATTTGAAAAATGGATTGAATTTTTAAAATAAGAATAATTTATATTATGAAATATCATTTAATAAATGTTGGTTAATAAATAATAATGTAAAAGAGTTATAATTAAAAGCCATGGTTATGGGATGGATGGGGTTACAGTGCGATAATCTGAAAAGGTAATGGTATAAATTGGAAAAAACATATATAGTTCTTATTAGTTTGTAATATTTAAACCATTTACCTTTTATATTTCGTAATTTTCCCATACATTGTTATTATTTTTGAATGGAATGTGCTTTAATACATTCAATTCCATAATTACACATTTTTCTACTCAAGCACTTATAAAAGGAATCCCCCACTCATCTCTATTATAGACACCATGAACCAATTGGATTCAACTAGACCCGCCCAAATCAATTTATTAATTACCTATCCTCATTCTAGAAGTCATGTTTTTTTATAAAGATATTTTAGGATATATTTACATATAATGTTAAATAGATGGTCCGATGAAGGGACAATATTCATAATAAATCATAGAACATTATCACTACATTTAACTCTTTAAAATAATATTAAAAATTGATGATATAATACAATCATTATCATTTATAATACCATTTTTTGTTATGTTATGGTCATTACCTACATACTTCACTACTTATCAAGGTTGGATATAAGATTATATTTATAAACTATATATTTGATACTTGTGATATAATTATAATTCTATTATTTTTATACCACATAGAAATATTTTACATTCAATTATGTTAGGAATAAGATATTCTCACCCATGTGTACAGTGGACTTCTGACTCACGAAGTGATGTGATTTATTTTTCCCACATATTTTTCGATAAATTTAATAAGGATTAATTTTATAATTATATATGAAATAAAAAAATTAATCATTATATAAAATAATTTTATCATCTACTCTCGTACCTTAATATCCAATGATTAAATGATAGCATTTTTCTGGCCTGTGAGAGACGACCATGAACTGATGCGATGTGATACATTTTTTAAAAATAAAATTTATTTTATAAGCATGTCTTCTTAAAGTGATAATATGAAATTTATGATATAAAAATAATTGCATAATTATAAAATTATATTTTCATTATTTCCATTATGATTACTGAAAAATGAAAATGTAACTCGTCCACACGTATTGCATACTACCTCAATGATGGTAATGTATATTTTTCTTCATAACAAACATTTCTAGTTTTTTTTTTAAAAATTAAAATTATTTCGTAAAAATGATAATTATTTCATTATAATTTTTTCTTAAAAAATTATATAATAATATATTTTAATTTTTTGACGTTTGTTTATTGACATGTCACCCGAAAATGATAAAAAAATCTAAAACGAAAATAACAGATTATTTAAGTAAATATAGCATGATAAAAAATAAAATAAAATGAATGATAATATAAACAATGAATATGATGAATTTAAATAATTAACATAATTTTATTATTCATGAAGATAAGTAACGAACATAATGATTTTGGTTTATGGTTAGTGTTTCTTTTCGATACATTTTTCATTGGGAGGCATTTTTTGGACATAATTTTTTTATTTTTTATAAAATACCATTTTCATATTATATCAAAACTCCTATAGAATCCACATATTTTGATATTATAATTCATTTAATTCATTCATTATGGTTTTATTCCAATTTTATAAAGGCTATACGAATTTATGCTTTATATCAATTTATTTGGGAATATTTATTAATTATTCTCTATTAAACGAAATTTTTAATTCATTATTTATTAAAACCCTTAAATTTTTTATATTCTATTTATTCATGTCTCTTTTTATGTAATTTTTAAATTTTTTTCTATTTGGTTCTTAGAAATATTAATAAAATGTATTTATGGTAATTTGAATGTATTTTTCCTTTTAGTCAGAAACCCATTCTATTACACATACATTAATTATAGAGATTGTTTCAAAAAATATTTTTAAATTTCCAAATGATTTCCTAATTCCATTTTTAACCTATATTTAAGTTTAAAAAAAATTATCAAGCAAACCTATTTACATTTTCTAAATAAAGAAATTCTAAATTTTTTAAGGAGAATATAAGGTCAGTCATTATATTAATATATAAACAAATAATGTTATTATCTTCCTTCACCAACATTATATAAATTAAAGAATCGATTGTATGTTAGAAAGAAAATTTTCTAGGGAAATTAATATAATAATATTTTATGAATTTTTATTTTTAAAAAATTTATTATCAGTATTTAAATGATATTTTCCCCCCAAAATGATTGTAATATTTATAAATTAATTTTCATTCACATGAAATTTTTTTACTGTTATGTTATTCTAATAAATACGATCTGTATGTGTAATATATTTATATATTTCTCACTCTCACTTAAATCAAATCCGTTAATACGTTCATAATGATAATTTATTATGTTAATTAATTTTAAAATTTTATTCTATTATTATTTAATGATATATTATGATACTCAATATCATTTGATGGAAAATTATTGTGTTATACCTTTTGATTGGATTTTTTTATGTTTAATATATAGATTATGAAGATGTTATATTCGGACTGCTTAGATAACACTCCACTAAAATTTATAACAATTTAGTGTCATGAAAAAACATTTGTTGGTTTATAATGTAAACCTAATCCTTCGTGGAATTTTTTAATCCATGTGATGTTTCATATGAAGTTATCCTTGACTAATGTTTATTACATATTTTGGGTTTTATTCATCATTTTATTTCATTCCAGGACCTTATGATACAATTTTAATTAAGTTATTCATCAATGGAATTAATGTTGTGGATTATCATTTATTTGTTTAATGGGATATCATTGAAACACATGTTATGATTTCTTATCATATCAACTCCCTTATTGGTTTTTTAGATCTACCCATTATTTCATGTAATCCCCAAGTTACCATATACAACATTAGGTGATCAAATAGATTTAGTTTATCATTATGGGGTATATAATAAAGAAGTTTTATTTTAGTCTCACTTGGATTTATTAAGAACTTATTCATTCAAATAAAAAATTCCCTTTGTGATTTGAGTTACAATTAATAAAATATTATGTTAATAATCATGTGATAATATTTGTAAAATGTGTTGGTATTAATAGTGTGTATCATATAAATTTTCAGTTTTCTTTTAAATTATATGATGATGAAATGTTATTAGGAACCCTTGGGATAAGTATAAGGGTAATAATAATTATTGAAAAATATCCTCGAATATTGGATATGTATAGGGCCTATGATTTTTGGGGAATTAAACATATGGCTAGATACTAAAAGAGGAAATGGTTCTTAAATTGATGTTAGTAGTGGTATAATATTTGAAAATGGAATGTGAAACTTGACATGGGGCTTAATTGGTACATGAAAACAGGCTTTACTATACACCTAGTTTAACACTGTTGAGGGATATTATTAGAAAATTCAGAACCACTATGGGATCCATTAAGAAGGAATTGACTGATTTGTTATATTAGAAATAATAAAGGGAATAATCACCATGAATAACATAGATTGAAACCTAGAGGCCTTTATTTCAAGACATAAAAATCCTTTATAAGTTATTAATTATATGTTTATAAGATTCATTTGGTCATGTAAACAATTTTTTTTTCTTTTTTCATTAATATTTTTAGTTAATGGGGGGAAATGGGACAAGGAATGCCAAAAAAATGTTATGGGAAAAAGAATTATTTCTAGAATGAAATTCATAACCTAATGGCAATGTATTTTGGAAATATTTGTTTTATTCAAAATGAATTTTCTTTAAACAAAATAAAAAACTAGAATATAGTTGGGTTTTGTAACACGTCAATGATTATAATTATTTATGTTCACGGATGATTTTGTGTCAAATATGATGGAAAATAATATTTACCATCCAATAGTGAAAAAATGTGGAAATTATTTCATAGAATAATAACTCAAATTGTGGGTAATATGTCTTCTATATAAAAATAAACGCCATAAATAAGTAAATTTCAAAGGAATATGATGTATTATTTTTGGGGAACATGTATATTATTCTATCTAATTCATTAAAGTGCTGGATATTTCATAGAATATGTAGAAAAATATGATATAATAATATCTAAGGGGTGTATTTATATATAGGTATCTGTGAATTATTTAGTTTTTGTATGCTTGAAAATGGAATTTTTGTTATTAGTATTAGGAATCTTCTATGGATCATTCTATAATAGTTTTTGATTATTTATATGACACAATATGTTTAATGGTATTAATAACATATAAATATTATTTAATGGTGAAGTGATATATTGTTTAAAAGAACAATATGTATAAAAAATAGTAGTGGTTACCAACTAATTTGAATATTAATTATATTTCTTGAATGTTCATGTTTTTTTGGTAATGTTATATGAATTATAAAAATATAGTTTTCATAAAAAAAATGAAAAGTCTCATTTCGAATGAAAACTTATAATATGTAATAAGGATGTTCCTCACGAACCGAAAACTAATGCGTGATAAGAGTGAAATGTGTACCACTGGAAAAGGTGATGTATTAGACAGTATAGAATAAGTTTTAATTCAATAATTTTATCGATGAATATTATGATGATCAAATCATTATGAGGTGATAAATGATATTTCAAGATGCATTTTATTATGATTAAGTATATAAAATATTTGTATAATTTAATGTATTATATTTGACTAATTTTATTAATTTGGATAAGTAAGCTAAATGGTTTTAACGATATACACTTATAAAAAGAGTTTATTTGATCTTTTGGAGTTAATATTGTGGATTTAGGGATTAATGTATTATGTTGGAAAAAATTTAATAATTTTTTTTATTTTCTATTAAATATAATATGAATACATTGTTACTATTTAGTGGATATTGTGATCTATTATATTTCTATCTTTGATCTTATGGCATCAAAATTCAATATTTAATGCCCATCTTTTTGTTAAAATATATTATTTTGTCGAATAAATAGTGGAATCAATTAAATTTTTTTAGGAATTATATTTCATTATAACATTATACTAGATAATAAATGGATACCTTATTTCAAATGTAAGGATAACGAAAAAAATTTTCCTATTAATTTAAAATATGATGAATCAATTATATTTAAATTCATCCAAAATTAATTGTTTTATAATATTTTTATTTCCAAGGATCATTCACTTAAAGGTGATCAATGATCTCCATCAATATCCCGATTTTATTATGCATTTATTAAATTTATTCATCATCAATATCCACCAATTTTTTTTATTTATGATATATTGTTTGTGATGAAAATTTTATTTCTCAATCCAATTTTTATGAATATTTCTTATTAATCCTTTTTACGAAGTGGGTTTTCAAAAAATATATTTTTCAAATGTCAATGCCTTTATAAAAGAGAAAATGTATAAATTATAATTGAAAAAAATTATTTATGTGTGATATTATATAACTCTATGATATATTAATATAATCACATTACATTAAATAGTATATATAACATGCAACAACATACCTAAAAAATAAAATTAAATATTATTATTTAAATAAAACCATTGTAAACTAGATATTAAATTTTTGGGTAATTGTCACACCCTGAAAAGAAAATTATAATATTTTATTATTTTCTATAATCTAATTTTTTTCTTCGGGTTTGTGTTGTATCTATGTTTTAATTTTATGAGTTTTTTTTAAAATGCACGTTTTGGGCCTGGCAGCATCTAGCACATGAGAAGAGCATGTTTTGAAATAGTACAGCTTTGCCCAGATCACTGAGCATATTGCACGATGTAAAAAATAAATAAATAAATAAAATCAATAATTTATTTAAAATAAAACTAAATATAAAATATAAAGTGAAATATAATTTATTATTTTAATAATAATGATGATGATATTTTTATTAATAATAATAATAATATTATTATTATTAGTATTGATATTAAGGTATTATTATTAATATTATTATTATCAAATTATTATTACTAATTTAGTGTTTTTTGTTTTCTCCTAATCACTAAACCAACATTACCCCCCCCCCGCCCAACTTCTCTCCCTCACTCCATGATACTTCCCTTGGTCGATTCTTTAATCACCCTCTGAAGACGTCCCACACACTGCTGTGATCTACCTTATGCCACCCTCGTGTCGCCCCCACATGGATGTAGCAACCATCGGAGTGACCCCCTGTTGGTGATGCATCCTCTGTTGTAACCCCCCCAACAACAGGTGAAGCCTCCTTTGTTGACCGCCACCTCTGCTGGCAAACCACTTTCCCTCGTGCAACCCTGATTATGCTTCTCCCCCTTTCAATAGTTTTTATTCATTTTATGGGGTTTTATCGTTATTTATAAATACAATGTTTTTAATACATTACTATTACTTCATTTTAATGATAAAAACATAAAAATTATACATTGAGGATCTAATGGTTTAGTGACTTGCGAAAAAAAGACCATAGAAAAATTTTATAATATAACACATAAACATTTATTTAATTACTTCTTCTCTATCTTCTGATTTTCCCATGTCTTTTTCATAGTACATGTAGTCTCTAGAGGATATACATAAAAAAAGTGTGAAATAATATCCCACTTAGAGGATAGATATGTACATGAAACTAAATAATATTGGTTGGGAATAATAATTATCAAGATCAAATTTTTATAGTATCATAATCCTGACTGTAAGAATTATGAAAATACATGAAATGTGGAAATGTATAAAAATGAATCAACATGTCTTATTGGTCAAATACACAACATATTTGTGAAAATAGATAGCATAATGATCATGTATGTTTTACATTACTCATTAGGTTATTCACATTACCCAATTTATTTCATCTCTATATAATTCTGGATACTCTCGTAAAATCATAACAATTACATTGCACCTTCTAATTCAGGGAGCACCCTTCACATCCTAACATATACATTATCTTGCATGACACATTGAAAATAAATAAATCATTAACATAAATAAACCATGTAAATTAATGGGATTAATCTAGTAATAATTAATTCAAAATAATTGGTTTCTCTAATAAAAGGGGTAATTACATGCATCATATATGAATAATCAACCATGACTTAGAAGTAAAATGTGTGGTTTGAAAGAAGATTTATTTTTAAAAAAATAGTGTTTTTATCATAAACTATAGTAGAAAACATTTTATACCGAAAAACATAAGATAATGTTGAATAAATTATTTTTAAGGAATAATCATATAGTCAATGTGGTGAAAGCAGGATAACCCAATGAAACGTGTTTTGCTTGAGAAATCCTGTTACCTTTTGTCTAAAAGCTTCCATCATTTTAATATCTTGTATAATCACATTAGATTAATTAATTTATCCTATTAGAACCATTTATACATTACTATGATTATTTGTATTATTATTATGTATTTAATAGGCCTTTATATGAGACATAGAGTTTAAATTCATTGTTTGGGACTTCAAGTTTTCTTAGTTTTCATGATTAGTTCACTTTTATACATGACTGAATGATCAATTAAGATGTTGAAATACATCCAAAATTGTAATTATATGTCGGTAATGATATTATAGTATTTTAAATTATCTTATGAAGTATTTGGTTATATACCGTGAGGATTATTCATTAGGTAAATTCTAATGATGATTATTTTATGTTACTTTTGGAGGTTTTTTTATCACAATGATATTTTTTTGTTTTAACATTTATTATTATGTTTATAAGTTAGTTTCGAAATAGAAAAAGAGATAAAACATAAACATCAAAAAAATTCAACCTTTTAATATTTTTATTAACATCCTTGAATGTGTTTATGGAAAATGTATGTTCATCTCTTAGAAAGTTGGTAAATTGACACTTCACCGGAGACGATTTAATTTTTATTATTAAAGATAGAGAGAATGAGGGTTGATTTTAATGATGTATCATTCATTGATATTATATAATTAATTTATAGGTAAGGTAAAATAGTTATCAATACATTTATATAAAGGCATGTTGGGAGAAAATAAGAAAAGAAATTGAATTTGAAAGGAAATTAAAAGAAAAATATATTGGCTTTACCTCCTGAATTATTTTCTTGATTACCACTTAAAGGCACTGACTATTGATCTTTTTATGAGACCAAGATATCCTAGGCCTGGGGTAAGAACTATGGAAGAGTATTGGGAAGAATATAGGTAAAATAATCTTAATATGAGTGAGGAGAAGAGGCTGGGAGGGTGGTATTTATAGTGGAAGAAAGTGGTGTTTTCATATTATTTTAATATTTGGTTTATTATTTTTCTCAATAAAAACAATAATGAGGATTATTGTGAATAATTACAGTAATTTGTTCATTTTTGTTCGAACAAAAGTCCACTTACATCATCCATGACTCAATGATGACTCAAAAATTATGGTTTTTAGAATTTATTTTATATTATCATATTTTACTATTCTCTGAAAAAATCTTGTATTTAAAAAAAATCCAATAATTATCCTTGACCATTTTTCAATCAAAATAATTCAATAATTATTTCCATTTTATGATAATAATTTTATAAAAAATATATAATTTAATTGTTTATTAATATCATCTTTTAAATGAAAAATAAAATTTTTAAACATATAAATGATATTATAACACTTAAAAAGGTTACATAAGGTCTCATAAAATTTTAGAAAAATCAAATAAAATAATATTATTTAATTATGAATAAAGTTTTTTGATAATTCATTTTATTTAAAATAAAACAATACTATTTATTACATATAACAAAACTAACATTTAATTAATTATTTTTAAAATATTTATTTACTTATAATATGATATTGTTATATCATACTGTCAAATTAAATATATTTTTTACTATCATTGGTAAAATAACTATTCATTAAGACGATTTAGTATTCTTAAAGTTCATATTACTATTCAGAAAGATAATATTACTCTTCATACAGGTAATTTACTATTCACCAAATATTAAGTGTGTCCTATCAGAATCCTAATATCTTAGTGATCATAACCATGTATGTTAGATTTTGGAAAGTCAAAACAATAAATTGGAAAAATTAGAAATAACTGTTTGGATATAAATGTCACATAATATTTACTAGTTCATTTAAATATTATGTGGAATTGTGTTTCCTAATAAACATTTATGTGACATAATTATTAGAACTAAATTTCCATTGATAAAAATTTCATTCATTAAATTATTCCTACCTTTTAAAATTCCACACTAAAAATTTCATTTTTCAAAAATAGGTGATGGTTCTTCTCCTTCATCACCACCTCTAGTTCCCATGTATTATTCTTCATAATGGTTGTTCTTGTGCAACACATTGATATGTTTTTTTTCTTATAGCATAGAAACATGTCACTCTCGAACATAATCTTTACTAGAAGGTCAACATATGAGATATCATCTTCCATCTGTACCCCCTCAGAGTTCTGTACATGCATGGGATATATCACATACTTCCATAAAAGAGATATTTGGAACACATCATGAATTTTTCAAATATTCAGTGGAAGTTAAAGTCGATCGTTCACATATCTTATGCAGTCAAGGATCACAAAGGGTACAACATACCTTGGTCCTAACATCCCTTTCATTCAAAACCATATGACTCTTTTCAATGGGGATATTGGATGGTAGAATTTTTCTCTAACATAGAGCTCTATGTCCCTTCTATAGTTGTCAGCATAATGCTTTTTCCAACTATGCTATGTATTGTTATGTTTCAGGATAGCATGAAACATTTTTGTAATCTCTTTTTCTAGATCATGTCCATATAGCTTTCTTTATCAAACATTATCCCAACATGTTGGAGTTCTAAAACAATTTCTGTTAAGAGATTCAAACAGATCCATCTGAATAATCAAGTGGATTCTACTATTAAATGATAATTCAACAACGTGGAGATGTCTATCCCATCCACTATTGAATTCTAATGAGTAGTGTCTTCACATATAATAGAGTGATTGAATGGTTTTTTTAGATTGGACATCAGTTTGAGAGTGATAGGTCATGATCAAATTCAATTCAATAATCAAGGAATATTGAATATTCTTCTATAATTTCAAAATGAACTTGATATCATGATCCATGATAGTCGAGTGTTGAAACCCATGTAGTCTCACCACTTCATTCACATATATCAAAGAATGTTATTCAACTAAGAGATCTTCCAAAATAGATATAAGGTGAGTAGTCTTGGGGAGTTGGTCCACCACAACCCATATCACATTATTACCATTGGAGGTCTCCGATTGACCCGTGAAAATTTTAATGGAGGCATACTCTCATTTATATGTGGTTATAGAAAATTGTGGCATCATCCCTTTGGATTGTTTTCACTATTTTTTATCTTTTTGACATATCATGCTCTTAGAAATATATTCTGAAATATAAATATTAATTTAATCCCACCAAAAGTGTTTTAAAAGTTCATAGTACATGTTGGTGCTACAAGGATGGATAGAGAAAGATGAGGTATGTACATTGTCCAATAGCTCATTTATTATCCAGAATGTTGAAGGCCAAAAGTAGCTTGTTTCAAACTGAATTACAATATCAAAATAGATATGGATCTCTGGTAGCATCCCTTTTTTTATACGTTCACCCTATTTTGAAACTCAATAATATTCATTTGGGACTCCTAAATATTCTCATATAATGATGTTTGAGAAATCATTTTTTCAAGGTAGGATGTATCCCCTTCAGTTATGATTTCCAAAACCATCCACTGCATGTCCGAGAAGATAAAGTATTTCTCAATCCAAAATATGGATAGTTTATAATGATCATTTCATCTTAGAACATCATCTATAGTGTTCTCCAATCCATGGTGATATTTATTAGTGAAATCATAGTCTTTGATTAGATTAAATCAACTAATTTGATGAAAGATAATCTCATTTTCTGTGAATATATACGTTAGTCTCTTCTGACTAGTCCATATGTCACAATTGTCATGATAGAGATAATTCCACATTATATTCAAGTAAATTATCACAGTTTCTATCTCCAGATTATTTAAAGGGTGGTTCCTATAAAAGATATTTAACTGTCATTAGGCATATGCTATCACATTATAATTTTTCATGAGTACAAAACCCAATATATTCATGGAAGAATCAATGTATATCACAAAACATTCTCCATTTTTAGGTGATGTGATTATAGTTGCAGTCATCAACATTCTCTTTAGCTCCTTGATGATTTCCCCATATTCTTACATACAAATGTACTTTATCCATTTCCTTGTAAATGTAGATAGTGGGCATGGATATCAGGAGCTACTGAATCCAATACTCACACATCCTAACCATGGAGTACAAAATATCCTTCTTTATTGTCACCAACACATTTTTTAGTTGTTCTTCATGTTCCTCATTGATATTGTAGTGTATGAGAATTTCATCTATAAAAACAACCACAATTTTGTCTAGGTAATGTCTATGGAATCTATTTTTCAAATCAATTATGATTATAGGTGAATCGGTATGTTGGACATGAATATCCAATATATCATAGTTCTGATACCTTAAATGAATAGTATTCTTCTGAATATGTTCCTTGTTCACCTTTAGTAGATGATATGTAGAAGAAAGTTCCACCTTAGAGAAGTACCAAACACCTCTCAACTCATTAAAAAAGTAGTCAATCCCCAAAAGAATATACTTTCTCTTTTTCTATATCTTGTTATGTTCTTTATAATCAATATAAAATCGCATTTATCATCCATTCATCTTGAAAAATGACACTGGTACACTTCAGGGTGACGCACTAGGGTGAATGAACCCTTTCTAAAAAGGATCTTGATGATTCTTCTTTAAAAATTCCATTTTGGTATAATACATCCAATAGTGACACAATGAGACAATAGTAGATCAAGGTATGACTAATATTGAGAACTCTAGCTCCCAATATGGGGGTTGTCTGGGTAATTCATTTGGAAATACATCACTGTATTCCCTTATAATAGGAATTTCTCCGAGGTGGGTAACATCATTTGACTAAAAAATTTAAGAGAGGTATGTATATTCATAGGGAATCAACACCCAAATTATTGAATAAATTTTCAAGGGATATTCCTATTATTCCTTGAATATTATTTGAATCATGGGTTTGTTTGAAATATTAAAAGTTATTTAATTTTCATGAAAATTTATATGTGATCAATATAAATTGAGACGATCTGTCCCCAATAAAGTGTCAAAATAAAAGGGAAATATCATTGAATTTACTATAATAATCTCTCAACATACTAAAAAAACTGAAGTTTCTAACACTTTGGTTACAATGAATTCACCACAATGTGTTTTTATGGATATATCTACTTAAGGGTTTCAGGGTTTCTATTCAATATTTCTACGAAACATGAGAGATATAGAGGATTTTGTAAATGGGTTTTTAAATTTAATTTGTGATTTGATTTATTATTTGTGTTGAAAAATGGATTATTCATGAATATGGGCTATATTCATTACGTGGGAAAAATGAAAATTTTAGTTTTATTCATTGAACGTATTTTCTAATGTGTATGGGTGGTTCAAATTCACTTTCTAAAAGGTTCTGTTATGTCTGTGCCTTTAAAGGTATTTTCAAAAAATGAATTTGGTGATTTCATAGTATAACTTCTTATAATGAATGTCAAAAGTGTTTTATAAATTATGAATCATGTTTATTAAATTTTACAAGTGGGTTTGATCATGTTTTGATGTAGATATATTGTGTGTTTGGTTTCAAAATAGGTTTTGGGATGACCAAGAGGTGTTATATGTTGTGTGTTAGATTTTTTGGATCTAGAAGTCTAATTATGATGTATTGTGGGATATGTGGAAAACAACTAAGCCCACGGGAATCCTGTGTAACTAGTTAGACAGACATGGACTAGCTTGATAATGAATCTAAAGTGGCTACAAAACGGTTTCACTTAACATGATTGGCAATTAAAACTCTAAGTAAACATTGATGATAATGGGAGTCCACTAGGGTTATAGGGGTGTCCCTTATTAGTGGATTGTTCATGAGAACCGTAATGGTCATTTTCTCTATAAAAATTTTTCCCTGAGATTCAAGATTCCTATAATTGTACATTTGTTTGTTTGACCTCAGGGATTTATCGAGGCTGCATACCTTATATGACAGTGGGAAATCGTTCGGCATATCAGGGACTACTTTTGTGAGGACATGTGTGTGTACTTTTAGAATCATTCTTAATATTTCAAGAAAATTGTTTTATTGGATTTCATTTTATATGGATTCATTTTTTATAATTTTTATTCTCAAATGATCTCCTATAGATTCTTTAATCATGTTAATTTTAAATGACCATGTTATATTGTCTTTAATTTTTTCAGCATGGAACCATTATATTTGGGTTTCATTATTCTCGGATTTGCTCGCATCCTTCATACACCTTTGGGTGTTTGTAAACATATTTTTGGGGTTGATTCATTAAATAGAATGCCATGAAATGTTGGAATATAGTGTATCTATTGGATCTAGTTTTTGATCATGGTGGTGGCATCTTGATGATATTTATCCCCTTGTTTTGTGGAGGTTTTAAGTGATTTCCTTGTTTCCCTATTTTATCATTGTCCTTTTTGGTTTTTGAGTTAGATTGTAAGCATAAAATATTGAATTGTTAAGGTAACATTTGATTTTGTTTTTTTAGGATATGGTTTATTAGTTTTTTTGTTAATTTATTGTCTTAAATTAGTGTAAATAATTTCCACATCTTTTATTTGATACCCAGAAACTTGTGCCAGCATATAGGGATTGGGAACACCCATCAGGCCTTTCCATGGACCTGTTCAGGCGCAGTTTCATATGAAGACCCATATTTGTTTGTGAAAAAATAGTATTAGATTCAGGCTATGATATTTTGATTCTGGTTCTGTGGAGAAGAGTCTAGATATATAGGAGCTAATATTTTCATGACATGACATACAGGTTATAACTATGTTGTTTGGCTAGCACACCTCGTGAAGGAACTCAAGTAGCCAGGGGATGTCATGTTTCAATAGATTCATTGGGTTATTATGGTTTGTTGATGATTAGGGAAATAAAATGGTAGTTTGTTTGATGGTCTCAATGAACTAACAAGGGTTATATATCCATGAGGAGATGATAACATAACCCTGGAACCCTCTATGAGAAGGTATAATGACTGGAATATACCCACCAACCATATGTCCATGACACCCACTAACACTAATTCCCTCTCTCTTTGTCTTATCTCTTTGATTTTTTGGAAAACAAATATGAAACAACTTTCGAAATAGAATTTTTTTGAGTAAATGTGATAAGTTTAAAGAGGGTTTATTTTTGTGAATAATTTTTTTTATCGAATTTTGGGTCGTTTAGAGAAAGTGTAATTTTATTTTAGAATAGTGGGTGAGTATTTAAATTGGAATGTTGAGAGGATTTTATTAAAATTTTTATACTTCTATCAATGATAACGTGTATCTGATTTTTTTGGTGAGTGAATGGGTTCTTGGTTTCGTATAGAAATAATTCATGTGAGAGTCTCCATGGGATACCGTCAAGGAATTTGCATCCCACTGATCCTGTATTATTTTAAAACAAATTGTGAAATTAAAAGGATATATTATTATAAACAAGGATTGCATGGTTGGTCTTCTTATTGTTCTAAAATTATTTTTATGTGGTGTTTTGATATTGATAATTCATCCCTATCAACTTGAATTTTGATTTTGTTTCCTTATTAGTAAGATAGTTATCAATTAATGGTAAATGATTCCATTTGTTTTGACCTGTATTGGGAAGCCTTTGTGACATATCCCTTATTCATTTTTGGGGTCTGTTGTTTCATTTCATTTCAAGAGGATTATTTTTAACCCCAGTATTTCTTTTATTGGCTAAGGTACACCCAAATAAATAATTGATGTATGTTTAAAGTGTATCCACATGTGACTAACGTTTGGACAACCCTATATTTGATCAACATAAGGGGTTTTCTCTTAATAATCATAAATATACTCTATCATTCATGTTTTTTATTAAAACAATCCTATTGTAGTGAAATAATTGTTTTGAATTATTGAAAGATACCATAGTTTCTTGTATTGCATGTGTTTTCAAAGGTGAAGTTTGACCCCATTGTTTCTGTAGGTCCAATATTGAAGCAGCAATGGGGACCCCCAATAAGGATGGGTGAAAGTAGTATTGTTTGTTGGTTCTGGTCATGTCGTAAATGGAATTTGGGACTCTTGTCTGATTCATCTAAGGTAAGTTTCATGTTAGAGGAAAAACATGGAAAATTGGGTCATAAGAGTTTTAATGTAAATTTTTTAAGAATATTCAGTTGTTAGGGACTCAGTTTAAACTATTTTTTCCATGCAATTTATCTTTGGATGCAATGTTCATGTTTAGTAGTGTTTTTATACACCGTGTTATCATTTTTATGGAATAGGATATGTCGTGAAATATTCTGAGAATATAAATTATAACCGATGCATGTTCAGTTTTGGAATTTATAAAATTTCCTTGTTTGATTGTAAGTGTGTTTTATGGGTTCTATTTACTTAATATCATCTCTCGCGATGAAAGGGGTTATTATTGAGAATCATCTATGTCCCTATAATTGAAAATTTAAAAGTTGAGTGATAATAGTTTATGGGATGTGTTGTGTTTGTTGGTGTTTTCTAGGTCATAGTCTGATTCCATGTGGCACTAGTTGGGTGGAGTTTCGTTTGGGGGTATTGGGTGCCTAACTTTTAGGAAGGAGATGCATCAATCATCAATGCTCCATCAATTGGTCCTGGAGTAATGATATAACACATTCAAGAACCCAAAGGTGTAAAATATATTAGTATTTAATTTTTCATGTACTATGGAAATAAAGTTATTATAAACCATGAATAGTTGTTTATTCCAATGGTCATGTTTCCTAGAAAGTGGCATGAGGACCTCACTTCTAGGTTGTGACCCACATGGGTGAATGAGTCCCTCCATGGTTATTGCGAGTATTGGTTGTTATGTTTTCTTGTTGATTATTACTTATACCCTTGTAAATGATACAATTTATTTGGTGGCCCTTGATTGACCATCCATATAAATCAAAGTATATTCACTGATAGAATCATCTCAGGATTGTGATTGCCCATGAGTGTAGAGATTCCATAATTATTTTCCAATTTGATCATATTCACTTTTCTCGAACCTTGTGGGTGGGTATTTTTATGTATGTGGTATGTTCTTCCTATTCTATGTTGGTTGGTGTGGGTCGTTCTCATGTAAGACTATTTCGAGATCCCATGTTGGCCATCACAAGTTATGTGGGTATATTGGTTGTTATGGTGGGGAGACCCACCATGGTTCTAGTAAGAATTCCTCTAGAGTGAGTTGGTGTTAGCCTATCACTTATAGTGGGGAGTCCATTCGGGCCTCCAATGTTGGTAACCCATTTCTATTTATGTTGGTGACTAGGCATTGACTGATCTAGTTTTCCTGTTTCAAGGTAGTGGTGAGGTTTTCATTAATGAAGTCTGAGGTGTTTTTGTTTAATGGTTTGAATTTTTCATGGTGAAATTTTTTTTCCTTCCATTGATCAAATTGAGTTGATTTAATTTTTCTGAGTGGGTAACACATATCAGGGAAATCATTTTCTGTATCTACGGTCAATTAGTAGGTCTTTGTCTTTTTGGTTTTTTATGCATTACTCTCATTTTTTCATCCTCAATCTCTATGAGATGAAGCATATCGGTTCTTGTATTCTAAACAACATCGTTGTGGCTTTACGGGGTCAAAAAATGTTATGATGGCGAGAATTATCACACCCAAACTTTTAATAATTTTATTGATTTTTATATTTTGTCTTTTTATTTTTACTTCAAGTATTGGGTTGATTATTGGTTTGAATTTTAATGTTATTATAGAAAAACAAATGTTTTGGGCATTACATCATCAGCCGCATGGATAGAGCATGTTTTGGAAACCACACGGCTTCACCTAGATCAACATGTTTCCTACCCTATATCCTAGATAAACAAATAAAATGAAACAAGTAATTAAATGAGAATAAAATAATAAAAGAAAACTAAAATTAAATAAAATGAATGATTTTAATAATATTAATATTATTATTATTACTAATAATAATAATAATATTGTTATTATTATTATGATGTTATTATTATTGTTATTATTATTTTCATTATTATTATTATAAATTTATTATTATTATTTTGAGTTTTTGATTTTCCCCTCCACTCTAACCCATTATGACCTCGTCCCCCACTTCTCCCACTCACTACGCACTGCTTCCCTTGGAATGTGCCCTGCTCACCCTCCAATGACCTCCCTCAACCATCCTCGATCTCCCACATATTGTTGATGCGCCTCCCCCTCGTGGTTGATGCCAACTCCAACACAACCCCCAGTCGATGAAGCCACCTTTGGTGTGACCGCCATACCAGCGAATCCATCTCTAGTAACCAAGACCACAACCAGTGCCCCACATTCCCTCATACATCTCTTAGTATGTTTTTCGTCATTTTAATGTTTTTTTCATTCATTTTAGGAGGTTAATTTTATGGTTATTTCATGGTGAATAGGGTTTGATATTATTGATTAGGACACTATCATTCCAATTGAAGGTGCAATTGTGGTGTAGTTGTGGTTTCTAAACGTTTTCTGAAAGGTTGTTTTTGTGAGGTAGGTGCATCCATGCCCTAGAATTTTTAGATGACATAATATTTTTGATTAATTAATTTTAACATTTTCTATTCTTTAATTGGGTTTTTTTAAATTTTGTTTTAGGGGTTTTTTGCATTCTTTTATGATGAAATTTGATTTCCTATAGAAAACTATTTTTTGGTTTTATATGTTTCTTGTTGGGTAAATTCATGGAATTGGTTAATGAATTGTTTGATTTACAAAAAATATGTTTTCATGGGTAGTTGAGGTGCATGTGTGTTGATAAATTATTTCTTATGGAATGTGTGTCCTCTTGGAATGTTTCTCTTATATTTAATTTTTTTAATTATTTTTGAATTGATTAAATAATGAATAACTAGTTTTAGGCATGACATCGATATGTGTAAATTGTTTATTAAATTTTTTGAGTGATGTTACATATATTATTGAATGGTTTGGAATGATTATGTATTGGGTTGGGATTCCAGAGTGGAAAATGGAAATTTTGTGTGTGTGTGTGTATTTTAAAATTATGTTTCTCAAAAGCTTCTTATAGGGTGTTTAAAAGCATAGAGTTTTCTTTGGAATATATGTAAAGTGTTTTGGTGTTGAAAAATGGATTCTTTGAGAATATGGGATATATTTCCTGTGGGTTGCATACATGCCGATTTGTTTTCTACTATGAATTTATTTGTTAAAATATTTGGGAGGTGACAAACCTATACTAAAAAGGTTTTTTATTCCTATGGCATAAAAGGGTTATTCTAAGATTTAATTGAGTAATTTCATAGGGTAAACTGTTTTTGTGAATGTCAAAAGTGTTTTAAAAATTTTGAATCATGTTTATTAAAATGTACAAGTTGTGCGAATTATATTTGGATATAGTTTTTCCTGTTTTTTTGTTTCTAAAGATGTTTTAGGTTGACCATGTGGTGGTATATGTTCTTTGTTACATTATTTCTCTTTAGAAGTATAATTATGATGTGTTGTTTGATATGTGGAACAAAATTGAGTATGAGGGAATCCAGAGTAACGAGGTGGATAGACTAGGGGAATATTTCTAGTTATTAAGAAGTGGTTGGGGCACAATTTCACATATTAGGATTGTTGATTACAACTATAAATAAAAATTTATCAAGATAAGTGAGAACTAGGTTTACAGGGGTGTCCCCTACCACTAGATCTTGAATGATAATGATGATGATCATGGTTTTTATACCACATTTTCACATAGATTCAAGGTTCCTAGAATCCCACATCAGTTAGTTTGACCCTAGAAATTTACCTATGGTGCCCTACATTATACTATGGGATTCCATCTGTCAGTAAATGTATGACCTCTTATGTGTAGATGTGTGTGTGTGTCTGTAATTATTGAAATCGTTCTTTTTCAATCAAGAGAATGGTTGTATTGGATTTCCCTTTAATTTGATTATTTTAATTAAAATGTTTATTCAGGGATGATTTCCTTGTATTCAATTAACATATATAATTTTAAATGATCATATTAGATTACCTTTAAAATGTTTTTGGTTGGAATAATTATATTTTGGTGGAATCCTAAAAGGATTTATATCAAACCCTACATATACCTTTGTGTGTATGTAGTACTTGTTCAATGTTGTTTCAAGTTAAGGAAAGATGTGAACTTTTTGGATATTGGGTTTTTAGTGGCTCTGGTTGTGAATCATGGGGGTGGTGGATTGAGGATATTAATCCTCTTATAGCATAATGGTTTTGGGTGATGGTGTAGTTTCACATTTTTTGTTTTCGTATTTGTTTTTTAATGTTAGTTTGTAAATATAAAATCTGGAATTGTTTAGGGAACATTGTTTTCAGATTTTTTAGATCTTTTTTATTAGTTGTTTGGTTACTTTAACATTGTAAATTTGGGTTAATCTTTCCCATACGATTTATCTGATACCTGGGAACTTGTACTAGCACGTGGGGACAGGTAACGCCTTTCGGGCATTACCACAGACTGGGTCAGGCACCATGTCGATTGGCGACCAGGTTTGGTTCGTGATAGTATGAATATTAGTAACTATTAATATATATATATATATAATTATAATACTCAATATAATATTTATTTATAAATATTTATTAAATAATATCTTATCTTAAGAAAATTAATTTTTATATTAAAAATATGTTTTCCTAACAAAATTAATTTTTAAACTTTTTTGTGTGAAAATAATATAATTTTATATTATCAACATAAATAATATTTATTTCAGTAAATTTTATTCATTTGTGAAAGTAATATTTATATAATTTTCTAGGGTGAAATTTCTATAATTTTTTGGAATGTAAAATGATTTATCATTGGATAGTGAACTATAATGATATCAGAAAATTGTTATTTTTTATTAATAAGTTATGTACCCTTATTATTTAAATTTATTTAATCAACAAATAGATATTATTTATTAATCTGAAATAAATTTAATTAAATTTATATAATATTTATACTAATTTTTAGAAGAATTGTACACAAAGGCTTAAAATGAACTTTTCTGAAAAAGATTTTAAAGAACCTAAATTTTTTCTAATTTAATTAATTAAAATAAAATTTAATAAATAGTATATCAAATGAAATGTAGTAATTATTTTTCAATGAATATTAATTTATAATCATTTAATTATGATTACTTCAAATGTACTTTTTTAAAATCATTTTATGATAGAAAAATGAATCTCTTGAAAGCCCATTTTTTCATCAAGGTTATTTATTTAAATTTAGCTTGAATTAGGCTAGATTTGAGTGTATAATTTTAAAATATATATTCTATATTTAAATATAAAATTATTTTTAATTTTTAATATGTTCGAGATAATTTTTAAACAAATTAATTATGTATTCAATACTATTTAATTAGTATGGTTACTATAAAAGTTTTTTATATATGGTTGGACTAAAATGGTTGGTGTTATAAATTATGTAAAAAAAATCTAATAAATATTGAAATATCATATTTTTACCTTATATCTTATATGGTTATAAAATATTCCATTCGAAAGCATCTATGTTGTGAAAAATACTATTGTCATGCATTATTTTTAAAATTTCCAAACTAATAATCTCCAAAAATTTTAATAAATCTCCCATATCTTATCCATTCAGTTTTTTAAAATCCTGTCTGTTTATTAAATTTCATCAAAAAAATATCAATTACCCTGACACTTATACTTGAATCATTGGTTTAGGGGTAGTCCAATCAACAATGGTGTAATGTGTAATCTTAATGTTGTGGTATCATGGAGCGGTAGCACTATTAAAATTGTATTTTATTTTATATCATCATCAACCTATATAAAATATTAATAAAACATGTTGAAATTATATAATTTTTTTATTCTGAATATTTAATTTTTTATCGGTTAATGTATCTTTATAAATATTTCTAATCATCCCAGAAATTGAAAATGAACCCGTTAATCATTTTTATGACAGTCTATCGCTTCTCGAACCAACATAAATTATTTTCCATAATGAATTATAATCGATGCATAAAATGATTTATTGAATGTTTATAAATAATATATATGATATAAAAATACATATGTAATGATAATATCATGTACTCCTTCTTATATTAAATTTCATTATTAATATGATTGTGTTAAACATGTATACGATAGACCACCACCTCCCAACGAAATGTGATTCGTTTTTAGTTATTAATTACATCAAAGGATTTAAGGATTAATTTCATATTTATATATGGTATTAATTATGTATTAAAGAATATTTAATGGAAATATATAATATAATATCTTAAATTTATATCATTGCAAAAAATTATAATAGTGATCGTGTGTATGATAGACAACTGACTAGAGAAGCGACGTGATTCTTGTTTATTACCACATCTCACAGATGTTATATTAATGTATATTTAATGAAATAAAATTATTTTTATGATATAATTTTATTTTTGGAATTTTAATATGACCCCTATATTCATTCAATATCGACCCTTGGAAAATGGAAATGTTACTCATTCCCCCGCATGACATAACATCTGTGTAATTGTAACAGAGTCTTTTTTTCATGAAAAATTTCATGATTTTTTTTAAAAAATTATAATATAATGATAAAAAATTATAATTATTTCTTGATAATTATTTTTTAAAATATTATTTAATAATCAATTTTATAGTTTTCAATGTACCGAAGTTATTTTAGACACATGAGATGAGCTTCATAAAAACATATAAATTAAGCATAAATTGTTAGTAAAATGAAAATATAATTATAATATGTAAAATTAGATGAATAATAAATAATAAAAAGGATCATATAAAACTAAATAATTATCCAAATGTTTTATTCATTAATATAATAAATGAACCTGGTGATTCCGTCTTGTGTTAAGGGTTTCATCTCAAAACATCCCTCTTTAATACACATGTTATTTTATAAACCAATTTTTTTTTAAAATATTTATATAATTCCCCATTAAATATTATATAATTATTTTTCCATACTCCATGTTTTTTTATTTTAGCGTTCATTTAAACCAATCATAGTGTTTTTATTTAAATTTTTTGGTGGCGGTGTGCAATTATTCATCAGCCAAATTTTATTCATGATTGTTTAACCATGAATTTATAGTAAAATAATTATATGATAATTCAATAATAAATCAATAAAAATTTATTCCCATATGTTATTTAATGAAAATTACATGTATAATTATAATTTTATTCTCCGTGGTACAAAACAATAATGATAAGATGCTATTAAAAGAAATCAACTTTATACAATTATACATTAAAAAACACATTCTGTTGCATGTTCATGTCTTATTTAATGTGCCTTTAAAATACTTTTTTACTATTATTATATGATTTTTAATTTAATTTTTTCCCCTTTTTTAATTGTTATATTTTTTTAAAAAAATGAATGTTCATGTCATTTTATGAATGAGAATCTTCTTGAATTTTTATCAAACATTTAAAGGAATATTTTTTCATGTGTTTGCCATGAATGGTATTTTCCACTGTCATAAAAATTATTTTACTTAAAAATTAATTTATAAACATACAATGTTATTTATAGGGAATATTTTTTCCATAAAACCATTTAAATGTTATTATATTATAACATAATTTTCAATTTGGGAAAGGTTATCTTCTTAAAAATGGTATTTTATATTTTAAAAATAATTTTTATTTTTGAACAAAAAAACCATTAGTGTAAAATTAATTAATTAATATGGTTTATATATTTTATATATATATATATACATTTTTCAAATATCTTATTATTTTATTTCATAATATATCCTTTATGATCATTTCTCAAATGCTATCATTATGAAATTTCCATTTATGATGAAATGAAGAATTATTGTACAACCCATTTTAGTTAAGTTGGAAATTATTATTCAATGTTTTTTTTAATTAATTTATGTGGAAGGCATATACATTGAAAATTTTATTGTGTGTTCAATAATATAGTACTCTAACACATGTGGAAAATATTTAGTCAAATAACGCGGCATCTACAAGATTTTAAAGTAACCCTTTTATATTATAGGACATTGTCCACCATGTGATATTATATAAGAAGTTATCCTTCACCCATGTTTATGTATTATTTTGTGTTTCTACCACATTTCATATGTTCAAATTTAACTGTGATATAATGTTCTCTATGATATTCTTCTATGAAATTACACATTATCATTCCCTTTTATGTTTACATGATATATAATTAATTCATGTTTTCTACATCCTTATAATGTTAATTCATTTTCATGTATTTTAATGTAAACTATTTGTTTTATGAATTACCTAGGTTATTATAGGATGTTATATGATAAAAAAATTATTAAATATCTCATTATTTAGAATAAAATTAATTATTTTATTTTAGTCTAGCTTTTATGTATGAAGAACCTATTATTCCACATTATGTTGGCCTTAAAATCATTTGGTTGTAATTAAATAAATCATTCATTAATAAATCATAAAAAAATATTTTTAAATGGAATGTGACACTCTATGTGTTATTGGTTAGAAGGACACAATATTATTTTCTGATGGATTCTATGGTTATTTTTGGGATCTATTTCATTAGAGGTTGAAGAGAGAGAACCATATCTTTTATTATGAAAGTTTTTCATTGACAATAATTCCATGGAATTTTTCTATTAACCATGTTACTCTTCAAAGTCACATGGTAAGTTTATTTCCATACCATAATTTTGTATTTATGGAGGATTCTCATGATTATTTTATTATTTTTTATATTTCCCTTGAGCATTTACTATAAAATCAAGAAAATGTATTCAAAAAATGAATTGGAAACCAATTTGTTGAATTTTTATTTTAATTTTTCACATAATTCTTAACAGTGGGATAGATCATGGATGCATAATTTACAAAATGATACTAATATTGAATAATATAATATTGATGTTATAATTTATAAACCATATTACACTTGTATGAATCATGTTATATATTTCAATGGATGTTAATGATTATAAAGAATATTGATCAATATATTTTGTTACATTTATCTTCCTCATAAAATAATACATTTAAATTGGTAATTATTTTTTAATTATTATTTTATAAAATAATTTTATGATATGATGTGAAGTAATATTACCCAACCCATAATGAATCTACCATATTGGGAATACCCATTTCAACTTCCTTATGAATCAATGAACTATACAGTAGGAGAATCACTCAATAAAATAATTTAAGGCTGACCAAAACATATATTTTATGCCTAAACAATGTTTAATTAATCATGGATAAATAGATAAACCTATAAAAAATAATCACATGATGTTTTTTTAAAATAATATTTATTTATATTTTTCTGTTGAAGTACAGTTTTTTTCATTTTAGATCATTTATCCTTTATGTACCTGATTAAGAGAGATGATACCAAGACAAGGATAATAATATAGATTTAAATATTAAGTGAGTTAAATATAGAGATCAATGATATTAAGGGATGTGAAAATTAGTTGTAAGAACATCACAACAGGAATATCAACATAGTTGGATTATAAATTCCAGATATATACACAATAAATAATCGCATCATATTTAAAAAAATTAAAATTATATAAGCTAAATTACCCTAGTATGATTATGTTATAAATTATTTAGAAACATATATGGTTCCAATTTTCCTTTCCTTTCATCAATATAAAAATATAAATTCGGAATCATGATTATTAAATCAAGAGAATCCATTCCTCTAGAAAATATCAAATAATAAATTAATATTATTTGGTTGGATTAAATTTAAAATAGAATATATATTGGAACATGTGGCCTCAAAACTAATATTTCAAATATTGTGTGTTATTTTGTTAGATAAAATGTTTAATGTATATTCCACGTATCAAGATATATAATTACTGAATGAGGAAATTAATTTTTAAATTAAAGAATTTATTTAATGTTTAAATGTATGGGATGCATCGTAATACATCTACAACCCGATATCCCCTAACAAACTGTAGTGAATGTTTTTTGAAATGAATGATTAATTGTATTTTATTGGAAATGGTTAAACCCTATGGTATGGATTGGAGAAAATGACTACACGATAGGTTTTAAGAACACCACAAAACATAAAAACAGATATTGGTATGATACCCTACTATGTGATTTATGGAAAAAATGTTCATTTAAATGTGGATTTAAATAACTATTCATATTGGGATGTATAAAAGATTCATTTTTACATAAATAAAGACCAAATAAATAGTTAACTAATATTACCATATTAGGATGAAATCAAATTTATATATATTTAAAATTACTTAATTTTCAAATAGAGACCATTTTGTAGAAAATTAAAATTTGATTCAGCCAATATCAAATCCAAATAGTGAATAAATTCTTCAAAAAAATTGGAAAATAAATATAACATTGATAAAAATTAATTAATGGAGGGAAGAAAATTTTAACATTACTCATGTATATGATTTTTGATCTATTAAATTCAATAAAAAAATATTCAAAATCATTCACCTTCAACGGTGAAATCTTGATAATGTTCCATAAAAATATAACAATATAACTCATAGAGGACCTCACCCATCACTATCCTATCAAATTATAATTACTCATGAGGTTTTATCAATACAATAATGTTAAATAAATAAACATCAGGTACAAACAAAGAATTAATGTTTTCATAGTATTCAAAAGATAAGGATGTATTAACTTCTCTACATAACACCATTGGTGATCAATGAAATTATTCATACACTTACATGATGTGTTTTATTTTTAGTATACCATCTTGAAATTAAGTTACTGAGTAGTCTAAAAAATTAATAAAGAGGATTATACTATGTAAATAATTTTATAAGAAACTAGAGTTCGATTTTTTTACTTTTTACTTGCTAAAAATATATTATTCATTTTAAACTCTAATTTTCATTCCCATAATATGAAATTTTTATTTTATCAAATAAATATAAAGACATGTGTGTAGTTGGAATATCATTATTCTAGGTATAGATTTATATTTATTGAGACCAATTATTTTAATAAATAAATATTACCACATATTAGATCAATACATCACAATACGATCAAAAAAAAGATCCATTTAATTTTCGTGGACATTAAAAATTGGATATATAATCATCTTATTCATTATGGATCTTCATTATCTCACTCTATATTATTAAAAATTATAATGTCGGTGAAAATCCCTAGTTAACTAGATTATTCACATCAGCCAACCCATTATGGGGTGAGGTAATATAACGAAGGAAAAAATCCTCATATATAAGAGAAAAAATAAATGCATCCAAAATTCAATGTGGATGTAAGTGAGATACAACAATGTAAAATTTATCATAAGGACAGACATGTTTAAAAAAATATCTTTTGTGTAACCAATCATCACATCCATTCTATCACAACCTAAAACATGATATAAACAGAATCCATCATTCTATTCAATTTCCTTCTCATTACTAGTTTCCTGTAAAATATGGTCTAAAAATTCCTAAAGGATGAAGTAGGGAGAAAGAAATATAGCCTAGTATTATAATACTAAATAATATTAATCTACATATAAAATTTTGAATTCCAATGTTCATTATTTTAAACAAATAAACTTATAATATATTTATTATTCATAAAAAATTGACAAACATTTACCAAAAAGTTATTAAATTTATTATAAATTACATACAATGTTTTCTAAATATAGAAATATTATAGTATCTATAGAAAGAAGGTAACTGTTCCATTATATAAATATACATGTGAGCCAACATCCAAAAAAACTATTTATCATGAAATAAATAACCCAAAACAGTAATCCACCTTTATTTCATGCTCTATAATAAGGGTTAATATATACTAAAAACACGTTATCAAATAAGAAATAATATTTGATCTATGTAATATCATTTACATCTATAGTCAATTTATATATAATAGGTTAGATCATTGTGGTTTCAATCACATTAAGGATACTTGCGTCTATTTCTCTATAATCCCAAGGATCACACTATGAAATTTTCTACAATTTCATCATTGAAATCCATAGTCATATCTTTATAAGACCAATTAAAATACCTTAAATTATTAATGAGTGTTTAAATGTCCATTTTACCCAATTAGGGAAATTATTATTCAAAGAGAAATCCACTTTAAAAATATACCCATGACCTTTTATATTCAAAATATGATATTTATTTTCAAATATCATTGAATAAATTTGAATAATAATAAATTTATGAAATCTTAATTCTTCAATAAAACCACATACCAAAAAGTAACATAAAACCTAACCACAATTGGCAACAAGGATTAGGAACCACAATAACCAACATCATAAATCAAGGAACTCAATGAACATAAAAAAGGATATGTATACATCCTAATATGGTCATGAAACCATAGAAAAAAATATCCATAGATAAAAATAAATGGGAACTCATACCTAGATAATAGAAACCCATTCCCAATGATGATCAATCATTAAATTAATCAATTATACTAGAATTTACTCAACCAAAATTACTTTGGTTATGTAATCTAAATGATAGGATGTGGATGAAAAAGATAATTAATCATCAAAAAGTGGTATGAAAAAAAATATATAACATGGTAGATTGGGTGGCGTATAATACCTTTAAATGTCATAAAAATATTTTATTTTAGGTTACGACGAAAACAACATCACCTATGATTTAAAAAATTATTTTTCACTTTCACTGAAGTTACATGGAACACATTGAGATGGGAGGGGTGAATAAGCGTGTGAAGTATTTCATTAATGCGATATGTTTGGTTACCACATTGGTATGAACTTATTAAATATGTTTGGTGGTAATTTGTAGTTATTTAAACATTCACACACAAAAGGACCACAAAACAATTTTACATGGTTTACTAATAATGGTTAGTCAATGGAGAATATAGTGATAGGTTTTCGATCATAAAAATTCCACTAATAATCAATAATTTTGTATTTAAAATTTTTTACCATAGTCACTCTGTTCCAGGTGTAGTTCCTTTAAATGGTTTTTGGGGTAGCACACTATGTACCTCAGATAACTTTTTTTGACACACCCATGATCATTGTGTTGGGATGAATCTAAACTCAATTGATCAAATAGTAAGTCTCTTAAATGTGTTGGGATTAAATCATCAATCCTAAAAAAATATAGAGATGATCTTTTGATGTATAATTTTCATATGTAGATGTAATTTTATTTTCCTCATACTTGTCATCCAAGAACTTGTTATCCAAAAACTTGAATTCTTCCTCTATGTACCTATATGCACCGCATAATGCTAGTTCTTCACAAACCACTTCTCCTTCCATGTACCATCCTACTTTTTGAAAAAAATATTCCTCTACAGAGACCATATCTTTTTCAGGCTGCAAGAGATTTCATTGCATAATTCCTCTATTATGTAGACATTTCTTCCTACAAACCACATAAAACTTCACCAACTTCCTCTATATTTTTAATTAGAATCTCCTTTACAAGGATTTCATCCAAAAATATACTCTGCATTTCCCCAAATGTATCCAAATATTTTAATTATACTATCACATATATAATATAGTTATTATTTATCTTTATATAGGTAATATGGTTATGCATTATCCACTATACCTAGATTTACCAAGTATTCGATAGGGTACCGCATTTATTACATATTGTGCATCCCATAAAAACCATTTTATCTAGATAGTCCATGTAATAATTCTCTCCCTTCATGGATTTAAAAATATCCTTCTCGTTTCTATAAATAAAGAGGCATTCCATGAATTGTTTTCATTCTACATATTACAAACCATCAATCAAACCATATTAGTCAAGGGAAAAAAATTTCATTCCTGACCACATACCATGTTTCTGTGTCCTCTTAGTGCCGCTATGTGGAAATCATATATTTCATATTTTTACTTTTTTAATTTTATACTACATAAGAGGTCCGTGAAATATCCTATTGTTACTATGAAACATTATTTTGAGACACATTTGCATAAAACCATCATTTTTTGATATAATAAACTCTATATTTTGAGGCCTAGAAATTTGGTAATCATCAGGACACTTCACCACCTCAGACACTTACTTCGTCATGTATTGTGCGATGATATGTCATGAAAAATTCCTTGATCAACCTAATTTGGTTTGACAAACAACACAAAACATAATCATGTTCCACAATATAACACACTTGGGTCCAACAATATCCCCCTTTGGGGTTGTTTGCAATCTACTGGTAAATTAAAAAGGTCTCCTGCAACTATCATAAGCTAATACACAAGGTAAAAAGTGGCCAAAAATCAATGTCTACATGAGAAATGATCAATGTATTAAACAAGAGGGTAATAATGAATTGGGTTATTATGTCTTGGAAAGCATAGAATGTCCAATTCATTTTTCAAAAAACCTATATCCACTATATCATAAAATAATAATATTTTCAATTCTCAACCTTGTCTTTTTAACCCTCGTGATGCTTCTAATTTTTCGTCTATTTCTCTACCAACCTCATAGAATTTAATTTTTTCATTCATCCCCCCCTTTGGAGATAAACATGAATATCCTGTTATTGAACGTATGGAAGTCAAAACACACTCCCCATTGATCATAACCCACTCATAACCCTATATCACATCTAAATATATAATAATTTAGTTAAAATTATTATGTAGAATGGAACAACATAAACATACACATACACTGGGAGGAGATTTAACATCAATGTTCACCAGTTTTTTCTAAAACACATTATCTGATAATGGAATGTTTAATATGTTGTCTGCATGATAATCATTTCCAACATGATCCATTTTAATCATGCCTTGTTCCACATTTTCCTTGAATAAGTGATATCAAATTTCAATGTGTTTTGTAGGATAAGGTTGAACATGATTCTTTAAAAGATAAATTTCACTCTTGTTTTCAGAGTGATTAACCATTAGTTGTTTCAACTCAACAGAAATATCAGTCAATTATTTTTCATTAATATTAGTTGAGTGAATGACTTTGTAATGGATATATAATCTACTGTAGCATTATTAAGATAAGTACTTTCCATTTTACAGATCAATCAACAGACACATTTCTCGCCAATGAAGAATACACCAGCACTAGTGGATCTTCTATCCACCAAATATACACCCCATTCAGTAATAGAAAATGTTGACAGTTCATTAAAATTTCCTTTTGAAATGTATAATCCATAATTCTGAGTACCTTGAATGTGCCTCATGATGAATTTCACAAATTCCATAAGCTATTACATCAGAATACATTGACAACAGGCTGCTAAGCATGTTTCCAATACAATATATAGGTTTTTTGTAGTTACCTATAGTAGGCTTCATATTATTCTTTTTTACATAGTGGGATCTACAGAAGTCTCATCCCCATGCTTTCCATGTCACGTTCCAACCACAATTGACTTCAACATTGGTTTGGATTCATGAGTAATGAAATTATTTAACAACTCTGTAGCATATATTTATAAGGAAACAAAATTGTGTCCCTTTATTTGAATCACATAAAACCCTATGATGTATGTGAGGTCACCAATCCGTGAAATTTAAAATTCTGATTTCTTGTGATTGGTAAATTCAACCTTTGATTCCTGCATGTTTGCACCAAATATAATATCTTCTACAATCTCCAGTTTCATGATCTAATTGTTATGATAATTGTATGCATAGTGATTGTGATCTACTCCTCATTTAAATTTTTGATTCCTTAGATAAGAATCCAGTCTATAATACCATGCTCCATTTCCTACATCAATCTATAGATATCAATATTTAATTTAAAGGTCGTCAATTAATTATTACAATGTAGAAACCACAATTTTTGTTTTATGCTTACTTATTCTTCAATAAAACTATTTATGAAATCTTATTTTACACCCATATGATACACATTGTGTCCCCTTTGAATTTATATACAATGAAATTTTTTGATAGAATCTAGTCTTGCCACCAGAGAGAATGTTTCTTCAATGTAAACCAATTAAATATGCTAATATATTTTACACACTATGAACTCTTTATTTCTGATCACATTTCCATTCACATCAAATTTATTTTTAAAAATACACTTTTTACCAATCACATTCTGGTTATCAGGTCCCTTTACCAAATCCCATGTTTGGTTATTATCAATATGATCCAACTGTTTATCCATGGATATAACCCATGATCCATTATTTTTAGCTTCTTCAAATGGGTATGGATCCATAGTTTATAAAAATTCAAATTGTGGATTATTCTTCATTATCATGGACTTTTTGGGAGCTATCCAATCCTAAATGATGTTGGATTGATCAATTTTTTCTATCCATGTTCTCTTGTGTGGAATAGATGAATTTTCATTTACCATGGCTTCCTCTTCTAATTATTCTTATAAGTAAACATCATAATGTGATTCCTATGTATTTTTGTCTACTTCCTCTATATAATTATTTGAATCTATATCATATCTACATTCTTCTTCAACTTCAATCACATCAGTATATGAATTCCATGAGGTATTTATGGTTTTATCATCAAGGATCTTGACCACACTAATTTCCACATTTTTTCAAATACATTTATTAAAACATTTTTAGTATTTTTTTCATTGATTTTCTAAGGAATATTCCTTAATCTATAACATCTCCATACTTCCTATTATTTCATTTTTTGTTTTGGATAAAAAATTTAATTACAAAAATAAAAAAAATTCTTCCAAGAGGGCTAACATCAATTCCATAACACATAGGGTGTATTTGATTCCCCTATATAAATCCATAATCAGTTTTGAATATAAAATGTAACATCAACTACCTCATTCCAGAAATGAAAATATATACGACTCTCAGTCCACATAGATCTGGAAGAATTATTTTGTCACTGATTTTGGTGCATAAAACACCATTTTTTGCAGTGTTCTCACCACAACCACATTAGGTTCGATTACATGTTTCTCTATGTAATTTTCAAATACAATGGTTGTGTATTCCCTTCCATTTTCAGACCAGAAAACATTCATTTTCTATCAGATATCATTCTTTTCAATTCGGTGATATGTTTTCATGCAATCAAGCACAAGTTGTTTCCTTTGTATAACCATCACTAAAACCGTTATACTATAGTAATCAATAAAAGGATTAATTACCATTATACATATAATCCAGAAACAATTATCAGACAATATATATTTGTATGAATGATATCATGATGTTTTGATTCTCTTTTCTTCTTTGGATAAAATGAAATTAACACCAACATCCCTCACATTCAAGATTAACAATCCTTCTCCCATTCACATTTCAGAATTGCGATATCCGGGAAGATTTTCAGTTTATATATATTATCCATATCTTATTAGTTTACGTGAGACAAACTATAAGGCCACAAGTTATTATCTTCTTCATTATTCATGTAATAATTGTTCTACTTATAAATAATATGATATGATTTTCACTTTTACCCACATAATTTATTTATATAATTCCATGATCTACATTTATTAGTTCATGCATTTTGATTGATGGTCACTTTGGGTTCTGAGTCATATAGTTGCTCACAGTCAAGATATTGTGATGCAACAGTTACACGTGAATAACTTTGGTCTACTTCATCTCACCATTGGTTAGTTGAGTTCTTCCCCAAACATTGATATTCAAAGAACCATCATTACCAAATATCAATATTCCAATGACCTATTCTAGACAATAAATATTTGGTATTCATTTACAATCACATTGGATTGGAATCCACCATCTCGAATCTAAGTCTTGTAATTCTTCGTGGTTTTGAGAGAAACTTCAACATGTTTGGATATTTCAATTTTCTTCTTTTCATTCCACGAGAGATTAGTTTGAGTTAAGGATATGGTTATTTTTAAACTCACTTTCCCATGTGGATATGTACTTCAGTCAAACACACTTATTCCACAACAGATAACCCATTTGTTAGAATAACATTGTTTGATTGGTGATTATTGATAGTCTCAAGGATGTGTATGAATTGTTCCTTCCATTACTCTACCTACAATTAACAAAATTATAGATAATTTCAGAATAATGAAAACAATATCCATATAAAATAATTATTCTATAAGAATTAGAATATTAATTCATTATCCTATGTTGAATTCTTAGATTTTCCCCCTGTTCAAATAGATCATTGTGTATTCACGGTATGAAACAGTATGGCATAAATAGCCACATAATTGACATTTCATAAGAGGACATGTCTTTTCACCAATATTCTTCTTACTGTCCACATATTTTGGATAATAGTTTGACTATCTTTCATCTTTAGAAACCCAGGAAATTTTTTTAGTCCCTATCTCAGTATGATTTGAGAAATTCATTGTTTGAACATTAGGTTTCTTTGTAATATGCTTGACTTTTAACATTATTTTATTTTAGCCCATTTTACATCCATTATTAAATGTTTTAGCATCACCATAAATTTCAAATTATTTCTATACATGATGGTATTTTATTATCTAGAAACGTTTCAGCTACTTCAAAACCTTGTTTATCTCACTATAGCTAATTAGAGTCTGAGAATTTTTTAAACTAAATGTTCATATTTGTTTCTTTTTAAAATTTATTCCCATTCATTTTTACAATTAATATTAAAAAACTATTCTACATGTACCACAAAAAATAGACTTCTCCAGTATTTTACATATATGTTCATTAATAGCCATTACCTTCTCTTCAATTGTGAACATATTTCATCTATATCTTTTACGCATTCAAAAGTGATTGAATATTACATTACAAAATCCTCAAGTAGATAAATTTAATATTTAATTATATCAACACATTTTTATAACCCTTACTAAACAACCCTCCTCTTTTTTAAGTCTCTTTATTTTATTATCATTTTTATCAAATGAATCCTTAAGTTGAATATGGAGATCAAAATAGTGGTCAATTGATTATTTATAGTTTTATCCCCTTATGTCTTTGAAAATTAAAATATATCCATCATTGACATATGGGTTTGATGTTTAAAACCCACTTATTTTACCTCAAATATTTATCTATCATCATCTTATTCTTTAAAGGAAAAAATATTCTCTGTAATTTCAAAACAAACTTGTAGCCTCCCTATATGAAAAAAGTTTTCCAAGACTTCTTCTTGTCTAAATATTAAACTTTCTTCATCGTCAAACATTTTTGTGGACTGAGAGGCTATGTTCCCAAGACTACCACAATGAAAACAAGCCTGATGTATCTTTCCTTCAAATTTCCCTTTTTCACTTCTTTATTTTAGATTAAATGAGAGAAAAAGTTTTTTCCCTCATAATCTTGATCAATAATATAACATGAAACATCATGTTTTCCTTTGTTTTTAATTACATTTCATTTCTTACATGAGTCATTATTTCTTCCAGTTTGAATCTTATCTCATATGACACTAATATGTTATGTAGATAATCCAGAGAATGATGTCAATGATCCCTTTCCCCAACGTATGGAACCTTTTCCTTGTAAATAAGTGGAATTCTCCTCGAAATTTACTTTAAAATATTAATGCCTATTATTTCTTCACGAAGTCCTGGTATTTCTCCAAAATATTCAGTATTTTGATCGAAAATGGGATTTTCATTCTCATCTGGGTGCATCCTAAGATCATTAATCCTATTGTGGAACATTTATTGTTTCTCCTCCTTCATTGTTATGTCACCTTCATAAATATTCTCCAGTTTTTTCCATGTACACTTTGTGGATGTGATACTCATAACCTATAGATATATATGATCAGTACGAAATGCATTGAGGGAATTCTGTGCTTGGTCATCTGCATCAATATTTTTTCTATTTTCATCAGTCGTAGACATCCCTATTGATTCAGTGACCTATATTACATTTGATGTAGAAAAAGGGAATCCATTCCAAGATATCTCATATAACGTCTCAAAATTGTGTTTCAAATAAGGATGTTTATTTCATAAAAGTGGGGGGAACCCCTGAAATTTATAGTGTTTCCATGGATGTAATGATGGACAAATGTAACACCATAACTACTTACGATCTGATACCACATGAAGGACCCATAACACCCTTATAGGGGAAGAGGGAATCAAGGTATCAACATTTTATTTTAAATTGAATGATCGTGCTACCACATTGACAAAAAATTCATAAATATATCTGTTGGTAATGTACAGTAATTTAAACATTCACACATATAAGGACCACACAAAAATTTTCCATGGATCCCAAAAATGAACTAGTCTAAGGTGCATTTTCCGAAAAGTTTTCGGTCATACCAATGTCCAAAAATATTAACTAGTTTTGGATTAGAAATGTTTATCAAAGTCATTCATTTATAAGAGAACTACCTTCTATAGTATTTATGTATAACAAATTTTGTGTCTATAATCACATCCATTGAATCCCCCATTATCACTACACTGGGAAAAATCATAAATCATTTTATAGTAATGATTTTTTTTTCAATGGTTTGGAATTGAATCAGTCATCAACTTCTATATATATATTATATATTGAAGTCAGGTTTTCCCCTATACATGGAATCTACATTTTCACAGATTGTTTGTTCCCAATCATGTCTTCTGAATGTAGGTCATATTTCTCTATGTACCTTACTGCACCACGTACTACGAGTTATTTGGGAACCACATATCCTTCCATACACTGTTCTACTTCACAGAAAAATTCGTCCTCTATGAACCACTACTATTTTTTCTAATGAATGAGATTTCTCAATGAACCCCTATCCTACGCAGACATGTCTTCCCACAAACCACTTAACACTTCACTAAATTCTTCCAAATTTGTAATCAAAATCTCCATCATGGAGATGTCCTACTGCAAACAACTCTATACATCACTAAATTTATCCAATATTTTAAATATCAGTATTGAAAACATAATGAAGGTATTAGAGCTCTTAATGTAAAAAATGGGTCCCCATAATCATCTAAATATATATTTAGTGAATATTTAATATGGAAATACCATTACCATGTATCGTGCTTCCACCATGAATTATTTTCCCTACATGGTCTGAGTAATACCTCTCTTCCTTCCCAGTATCACAAATTACCCCTTTTTTATGAAAAATAAGATCCATCATACAAAACAATTTCCGTCCACTTATTGTGAACCTTCCAAAAGACTGTATCTATCCTGTGAACCATTTTTCATTCCTAGACTGGTACTATACTTCATGCTACATGTAGAGCCACTACGCAAATGTCCTAACTTTTTTGTTTTTCATTATTGTCCTACATGCCAACATACATGATGTTTAACCCTTAGAATACATGTATCATTCTCATGTTGTCTATATAGTTCAAGGGACCAATCCAGTGGTAATTTCATGCTTTTTAATCCCATTACAGATTGTGTAATAACCACATGAATAGGAGAAATCATTTATTATGATGAAATTTCTAAACAATACCTTACTTCCCCATTATATGGTTCCTTTAAATTTTATGATTTTTCCAAACTCACCTAACAAAAATTGAATCCAACAGAAAATATTAGAACATAATAAAATTAATCGTAATGGGGTGTTACGATCACCCAACTATAAAATCATTCTGTCATGTAGAAAGTTCTCAAGATCCTAGATCTAAAAATATATAATGCGGTTATTTCCTGATAAATAACTCACTCTCCCACATATCATGTGTATAATCTATTTACATATACAATACCTAGATAATGGGGATCATTTTACCACATAGTATGTTATCTATGTAATCCATAATTTATACATATTTCTCAACAAAAGTTATACTGGTATAATGATCAACATCCTCCCCTATAATGACAATGGATGGATATGTTATATAAATCAGCATCTTGTAAAATGAAACACATAATAGAAAGAAGTTAAACCAACAATAAATTCTAACCAGTAGGCCACCCTCCACATTCACTCATTGATCTCAAAGGGGCCCAAAACCCTTGGTGCCTACATACCATACATATCTAACTAATGATACCCCAATAATTTTAAAACCATGAGAATAACCAAATTACAAACCAAAAACTCATTTTACTCATGATTACAGTTCACATATGATTTTTAATGACACGTGCCATGATAAAACACCTCCAGATCAATTGCACCATATCTGTTGACTCTTGAACAACACTTATCCCAAATAAAAACTATTCTACCAACTCTTCCAATCCCATGATTGATATGAATTCTTACCAATAAAAAACATCAAAAAATTATACAGATTGAAACCTCATAACTATTATTAATGTAAATATAAACCAAACAAAATCATGACCCAAGATCCACCAAAATGAAACATGATGTCATAGAGAATATATTTAAAATAATATATGTCTTTCTATGTTATTTCATCCATTTTTTGGGTAATAATCCATTCCGTATTTCAAATATGAACCCATTTCCTCCTAAAATATTATTCTTTAAATAGGATGTCTGCCTCCAGCCCCTTTCTGATCAAACCAATGAGGGACCCCATGAAACCCCAAATTTTATTAGACATATTAGTCCTTAATCCATTCTACATTGTTTATTTTCATTGTTGTAAATACAGTCATAGATTTGGTGACTCTATCATTAGAATCACAATTTACATCAAATACATTAATATTACATGGAAAAATAATTACAAAATCATTGAAAATATCATCACACTTCCATACCATAATGGGTAAATGGTGAAACATACATGATGTTCTATGGTGTTCAACCTCACTACTCTAATAAGTGATAAATCGTGATATAGAATCCGTAATAGACCACCGCATATCTGAACACCTATAACAACATATCATATCATTGTAAATCATTTTTTCCTAATGAATTGCATATAAACATGACCAGTTTCCTCTTTCATTGATTTTATCTCTTAAATAAAATATAAAAACAAACCAACCCCAGAAGCGCTAATCTCTACTTGGGGAATGAGACCACTAACCCAAGGTCACCCAACTATATAGTATTTATCTTAATAATCTTATATTGGTGTCTATCATCTTCCCAATTCAAACTCACTCACAAAAAACACATATAACATTACAAAATCCATGAACACATATACATAAACCTCTTACAATCCTAAAATTACGTGAAAAAACAAACACATCAGAGATTATTGTTCAACTTATTTCATCATTTCATGCATTATACACTTCTGCTCAATTCATATGTAATGATATTTTCATTTTCAAATGATCATAAGATATAATAATCCAATTGGGTTGACGTTCAACCCATATGATTGTGTTCCATGTTTAGAAACCATTGAATGAAAACATAATTTCGGTTTTTGTGAACAAAATACACTACAAATAGCTCTGAAAAAATAGTGTGACATCACATCATGAGAATATTTATAAAGTATTAAAATTTTTGATCTTGATTAGGGATGTTCTTCTTATGAGATGCAACTAGCATGGGAAATGAGCTATAATATAATTTTCCTATTTCTTTTCACATCCAAGAAAACTTTTAGAAGAATAAAAAATAACACTGTAAAACCCTGATTTTTTATGAGAAGTATATTTTTATGACTTATGTTATACACAATATAAAATGAATCTTTCACTGCACACAACACTATCTTGGCTTGTGTTACACTCAATCGTGACCTTCCTTGATAGCGTGTGTAGTACGCAATACCGAGTTTCACTAAACAATGATATATTATTATAATATTATAAACTAGCTGTTATGAATAGTCTTAACTAAATTTGTAATTTTATAAAATTATTATTCATCTAACATATTTTCTATAACATGGTGTGAGAATAAAATAAATTTTTCGTGTAAAATAAGTATTTTTTAAAAAATGCATTTTTTCCGCCTTTTGATGGAGCACCCACATTAAATATATTTTTTAACAAGTTTATATGTTCAATTTTAAAAAATAAAATTCTTCTTTTGAATCAGGATAGATAAATTTTCTTTGAATAAAAATTTCATATAATTCTGCTAACTTTAATATTTTGATGAATAGTAAAAACACAGTATATTTTAACTAAAAACCATATTTTTTCATCGCAATAATTTATATGATTACATTATAATATTGAATTATTTTAAAGTATAAATAGAATATATTTTTACCATTTAATATAATGTATGTCATTAGCATTAATTTTACATTCAATTCATCAATAAAAACATTTCAGTCTTTGGCAATGTTTTTAACTTTTAAAACATGTTTGCTTAACAGCAAGATTAATTTTAAATTAATTACTGCAACTTATGTGTTTAGAATTTTGAATAATGGATTCAATATTTGGATAAAGTGGGTCCAAATTATGTTAATAGGTTACTTTTATTTTTTTGATATTATGAATAGTAACTACGGTAAATTTTATTTACTGTAGTTAAAGGCAAATCTGATAATTAACGGTAAAAATAAGATTATAAAATTACCTAAAAATTTTCAAAATACTATTGGATGAATAAAATTCTACCCATATCACATAAGGGTCGGTCTAGATTAATTTCACGGACTTTTGACTATGGAATAATATAATTATTATTAAAACAAAACAAACTGACAACATGTCACTCTCTAAAATCTTATAAGTGTAATAAATTTAATTTAGTGATAAAAATCCTAAAACATAGGATATAAATAGTACGTAGAAAGATGATTAAATTATATACATCATATTAATTTATTTATAATTTTTATGGATTAAATAATTATCATTAATTATGACACAATGGTGATGTTGAAATTATTTTATTGATTAAAATATCAAAAAATGATTTTAAAAGTAATAAAATAAATATTATATGAACTATTTAATGTTCTTAACCAGATTTCTAGATAAATAAAACATGTTATGAATATATTAAATTTTTTAGTTCGAACATATCTCTTGTTTATGTTTTATTTAAATTCAAATTAATGAATAGTGTTAAAATTGACAATATTGTTATTTTATAAAACATACATAATATAAAATTGTTTAAAAATCACAAAAATATTTAAAAATTATAAATTAAAATTTATATGGTCTAAAATGTAATAAAGTATAAAATTATGGACAATTAACAACATATATGTAATTATTAATAATGATTTAAAATTTAGAATTTTATTACCACAAAAAAAATTAAATAGATTATATAAGGATAAATCTTGTTGATAATGTTTAAAATAAATTTTCAACTAGTATAAAATTTATTGGTTGATGGTATTAAAACCCTATCCATATAAGATTCAGATTTGAGTCATTTTTGGAGGTTTTTATGTGGGGTTGGAATTTATTATAAATTAATATTTCTTATAATTCTAAAGGTGCTTCTCTCCTCCCTTATAAAAGGGCACCTCCTCCATAATCTCGTCACACCACGTTGAGCTTTCAAGATCGTCCAAACCCTTCCAATTTCTCTTCTACACTTCCCTAGTAATATTATATAGGTCCTGGTCTTCTTCAAAGACCAATTTTAGTGCCATAAGAGGCGGTTTCAAAGAGGCTTGTCGAAGAAGAGGTAATATCTGTTAGCATTTCTTTCAAATGTATTTCTTCTTAAACATTTCTTCTTTAGTTGTTTCATTATGAAATAATAAAATCACTATCACTAATATACTAATATGTTATTATTAATATGAAACAACCCTATTTCGCCTTCTATCCATCCTACTGAAAATGAAATCACCGTGCACGCATACGTACGGAATACCCTCTCCACGACGTGGTGTAATCTGTTTTCCATCACTACCATACTTGTATGGGTATAATGGTGTAAATAATAACTATATATGATTATTGTAAATTGATACTTATTCTGAAATAGTATACATACACTACATTACAATTCCACAATCATGGGAATGATATCATCGCTCGTGCCTACGTATGGCCTACCGTCTCCACAATGTGATGCGACTCGTTCTACATGATCTTAGGTGCATAATGATTATATTAATGAATTTAATGAGTAAATATGATATATATTACACTATTACCATTCTGGAAATGAGGTATCTATAACCTAAAAAATAATAATAACAATTTATTCGACAAAACACGCATTAGACGAAAAACCAATAAACACCTGAATAACATGTAACAATGAAATATTACTAATAAGAAGCTAATAATATGACCATATATGATATCATAACAAAGATCATGATTTTGGAAGAAGTGAATAACTTTATTTAAATAATTATACAAGAGGTTCGGACACGTACGAAGAAAATCGGACCTAATGTAAGGGAAAATCTCACAATCTCATTTTTATTCGATATTGTTTATACTTCATAATTTACTGGGGAATATTTATCTTCCACATCCATGTTTACAAACTATTTAAAATTATTTCTATCCTCCTACAATTGTTTAATTCCAATTTTACCCATTGATGGGTTTTTAGTAAAATATATTAAAGGAATATTTTTTCATTTTTAGTACGAGGTAATTTTTTACTTTTGTGGCCAAAGTACGAGAAGAATGTTTTTCTTTAACTTATACGACATGAATGGATTTTTAGAACATTATTTCTATGAATCTTCCTTTGCAAGTTATGATGATTATTTTTAATCAACATTTTTAGTGTAAAATTGTATGATATTTTAAGAAAGGAAAAATGTTTTTTGAAGTAGAAAGGATATTTTCCTCAAGAATGGAATTCAAGTGTTTTATCAAAATTATTTTCCATCTAAGCATGGAATACACTAATATTTTTAAAAGACTGTTTTACTGCCTTTTAATGGAAAACCATCTTTGAATCTATCTTTTGACAATTTTATAAACTATGATTGTCAAAATAAACTTATTATTTATGATTGGGACAACAAAATTTACTTTGTGTGAATTTTTGGTATTTATCTGACAATGTTCATTTTTTAATGAATAGTGAAAAATACTGCATTTTACATCAAAACTGCTTTTTAATATAATTTATTTATAAGATTATGTTTCAAATTGGTTTTGAAGTGAAATTAGAATATATTTTTACCATTTAATCCAATGGTGGTCATTGGAATCAATTTCACTTTGAAATTGGACTTAAACTGGTGTCAAACTTTTGATACTTATTGTTTCATAAAAACACGCTATTTTCTCTCACAGCGGGAATTAATTATTAAATTAATTAATGTGAATTATATGATTTGAATTTTGTAAAATATAAATTATTTTTAAATTCAGAATATCAAATATATCTTAGGGTGAAGTTTTGGTATTTTTCTGAAAAACTTCAATTTTTGATTAATAGTTAAATCACTAAGTGGTAGTTAAAGAAACTACTTTTTCATTTAAATGAAATTTTTCCACCTTTGTATTTTGAAGTTCAAAATTCCGACATACATGGTTGTTATTAAGAAGTAAAATGTGGTTCAATGAGATTAAAATATTTTTTTGGTGAATAGTAACTTATTATGTTTTTAATAGCGATTAGTGGTAATTAGTGTAGTTTAAGGTAAAAATAATGCTTTAATAATATAAACTGACCTAGACACATGTCCTAACATTATTTAATGTGTCATTACCGACCAAGAAAAGCCATGGGTCAACTTTGGGACCCCATGTAGCCAATTTGGTTGGGAAATGACATAAATAACTTTTTATTTAAATCAAAAGTAAAAATGACACAAACATAATATGTTTTACAAAAACAATTTTTATATGGGGTTATACAATTCAGATGTTTGATTATAAATAGTCATTGGAAATATAAAAAGATTTACTACATCCTAGTATTTTGTTTATAATTTTTTGACATTATATAAATAAATGTATTTATGACATCATAATGATGTAGCGATTACCTCATTAATAATGGATTTAAATAAAATGGAAAGATAATGTAATATCTAAGACCTACACATGTCCAAAACCTATTGTATGGGTGGATTTAGAACACTTATCACCTTATCCTCTAATTATATAAATGTGGGACCTTTTGAATCCGAAACTCATTTTCAAATAAAGTAATATTTCTTAACTTTCCAAGAGTGCCCCTCCTCTCCTCTTATAAAAGGCCCCAACTCTACCTCCTTACCCACACTCCCAAAGCCTTTGGCTCAGACAACCCCTTCCCATTTTGACTTTCCACTTCCCTCTCTTACTACTTGTAGCCTCACTTTGGGCATAATACTTCCCAAGGAAGCCTTTGAGCTCAAACCAAAGGGAGTTACCCGATTTTAAGATTATGTATTCACTTGTGTCCTTTTGTTTTAATTTGCTTTTCCATCCCCTAAAATATTTTTATTCATTTATTTTGTAACAAATATAGTATCTTCAATATACTAGGATGTTGTTATAATAAGGATTCGAGCTACACTTACACACACCTACATCTAATGGTTAAAGAACATACTATTTCCGTTGATGGCGAATTTCTGCCTCCCGAAACGATGATTGTTCAACATTCTTCCAACACCTTTAAAGGTGGCCATTAATATGTCACTATATTAATATATGATATATAATATGTTTATTTTTTACTTAAGATTCTGTATTTTTCATTTTGGGTATACCTTCATGGTTTCCATTATGGGTAAACACGATATCTTCATTTAAGGAAGTGCGGACTACCGCCCCCTTAAAGTGAGTTGATTCGTTAAATACCATATGTGGGAGGTATAAAGGATGGAACTATGATATTATATATGATATTATACTGGAATTATAATATATCTTTATATCATTATTATTCCATTCTATAAAATATGAAATAGAAATGAATGTAGCATTAATGCGTACGTACGGCTTACCGTCTCCATGAACGGTGCACTTCATTTCTTACCTATAAATGATTATGTAATATTATAAATGCATGAATGTACTGGATATATATGAAATATATGATATCTACATCATGAACACTATTCGGATATAATGGATACATGAACAACATGTAATTATAAAGGGCTTATTTTTGAATCAAGTACCAATGATCATTAAAACGACCGTTATTAACTTAAATAATTACATAGTGTTCATGACATGGAAATAAGTGATATAAAAGGAATAATGAACTTGAAAATGGTTCTTAAACAAGTAGAAATTAACTCAAGTTTATTATTCAGGACATTAAAGAACGATCAAGTCAAGTCGGACCCAAGGTATGGGACTTCGTCTCAATCTCCATTCATTGAGGCATATTTGTTTTATACCCACCCTTCTTTTATATGGTGTATAAACCCTTTTTACTTTTACGTTTATTCAAAAGGAATCTTTTTTAAACTAATCATCTACTAAACGACAAAAGAGAATGTTTTTGTCGTACGTATGTGGCGACAACAACTTCTTCGCCATCATGACTGTTATTTGAGTTTCGGCTTCCTCTACAAGCCATACCTTCTTTTTAAAAGAAAAATAAATACCATTTTTTGCTTTTCTTTTATTTTGGTATCAAAAATGGTTTTCAAAATGTTTTTATATCAATGTGTTGTATTGATATCTTGTGATTGAAAGGTGGGAATGTTATGTTTCCTTTATGCATGTTTTATGTGATATGATTATATTGAGGTTCTTGGTAATTATTATGAAAACGGGTGGTTCCATGATAAACTAAGGGCGGGTGAGCCCGATATAGCTCTGCAATGCATTGGGTAACGCGAAGGAGTGAAACGTTAAGGTTTCTCCGAAGAGATTTAGGGAATATACTGTGATGGGTATTCCAAACATAACCAAGAGGTTACTCCCTACGTATGAATGTTATGAATGCCTCAAGTTATCTTTATGTCTTATGATTTATATGATTTATTCATGATTTGATGAGGTATGTTAAAGTGATTATGTTTTATGGGTAAAGTATGATCTCATCCTTATGTATATATGTACCCATGTTTCCTTTCCATATTTTTATATCCCATACTGAGCTTTTTATGCTCATCCCATGTTTTTTGAAATGTTTTTCACAGGTCAAGGGAAAGGTACATGATATGATGATAGTGTCAAGGAAGTGTCAAGAAAGAATCCATGTTTATTTTAAATATGTTTCCATTGATGGGAATGAAGAATACTATCTTTATGTAACCACTTTGTTTATATGTGGAATGTAATGCAAGTTTTATGATCTAATTCTCTAAAACTCTAAACCCGAAAATATCATCAATGTGTAATCTTGTAATAACTCAAGATTAAGTAAGGATTAAGGCTGGGGCCTTATAGTTGCTATCAAAGGTCGGCTTAGATAACATTAAGAGTTATAATTCTATTAAATTATTATCGAAAAATATTTTTTTTTGAAATGATATAGCATTTGAAGATTATCATGTTGCATCATCTAAGACTTGTTTGTTCAGAATGGTTTTCCACAGAGGAAACAGGGAAGCAGTGCTAGGAAGGAATACAGTTGGAAATAACCTTCCAAATCAGCATCCCAAGATAGTCGGAATTGGAACTAAACAGTTTGTTGTAGTGATGGCACAATTGACTTAGGATATAAATGGTTGTGGTATCTATGCACGAGATCAGCCAGATCAACCGCAGATGAACAAGTCAGTGGTGGAACATTTCATGAGGCAACATCCCCCATCATTCAGAGGATCATCTGACCTTGTGCTAGCTGAAGGGTGGATTAAAGAACTAGAGAATATTTTCGATGTCATGGGGTGTTCAGACAATCAAAAGGTTAGTCTAGATATTTACCATTTTGGAGGGTGAGGCATATCAGTGGTGGTCGATGGTTAAAAATATCAGGGACGCTGATGAGATTGATGCTCTCGACTGGGATGAATTCAAAGGTATGTTTCTTGAGAAGTATTTTCCTAAGGTTGTTCAACTTAGGATGGAAAATAAATTCTTGGAATTGAGGCAAGAGGAAGACGCAGTGGCTACCTACGAAGAAAGGTTTACTCGATTGGCAAGGTATGCTCCAAATTTTATCCGAGACCTTGATAGTAAAATCAATCGTTTCTACTCAGGATTAAAGCCAAAATATCGAAGGGAATTAGATACTCGTGAGTTTAAAAGTTATGAAATGATTTTTCGATGTGTTGAGAAGGTGGAAATGGAGTTTGGTGATGACCAAGTGTTCTATAACAACTAGCAGAAGAAGAGACCGAGGTGGCAGTCAAAAGGTAAGAATTCTTCAAAAAAGTCTGATGGTAAGAAAAATAAGTTTCCAGTTTGCGATAAATGTGGAAAAAGGCATGCGGGGGAATGTCTTCTAAATTCTGGAAAGTGCTACTGATGTGGTGGGATGGGACATAAGGCTCGTGATTGCACTGAAAAGGATCAAGGTGAAGGTAAGACCAAATTTGATTTACAGTCAGTGAAATGTTATAAGTGCAATGAGATGGGTCACTATGCAAACAAGTGTCCGACAAAGAGATTGAGTGATGGGAAGCAGTTAGACTACAAGCAGAAAGGGGTGGTGAAATCCTTTTCAACTACTTAAGTAGATGTCGAGCCATAAAATGAAGTTGTATCAGGTACTTTGTTTGTTTTTTCAGATTATGCCAGTGTGTTGTTTGATTCGGGGTCTACACATTCTTTCATCTCTGAAACATTTTCTAGTAAAATGGGAATACCATCTCAAGAAATGAATTCTAAACTTGTGGTAAAAACACATGGGTGAAATGTTGAGGCAAAAAGAATTTATAAGAATCTTCTTATCCTTATCTGTGGAAAGAACCTATCTGAAAACCTTATTGTTCTACCTCTAGTATAGTTTGATGTTATCCTGGGTATGGATTGGCTCTCTATTTACCATGCTAAGATTGATTGTAGAGCTAAAGAAGATTCTTTTCAGAAAGACTTTTAGTTTGTGTACAATAATAAACCCTTACTTTTGATAACATATCAAGAGGTCGAGAAACATGTAAAATATGGAAATGAATGTTACCTTGCACACATCGTTGAAAATAAAGGAACTGTTCATATTAATGATGTGCCAGTGGTAAATGAGTATCCTGATATTTTTCCTGATGAGTTTCCTGGAATAATACCAGACCGGGAAGTTCAGTATACTGTTGACTTAGTTCCTGATGCTAAACCAATTTCAAAACCCCCTTATCGAATGGCTCAAATTGAACTTTTAGAGTTGAAGGAGCAATTGCAAGATTTATTAGAGAAAGGTTTCATTCGACCTAGTACATCACCTTGGGGTGATCCTGTTTTATTTGTTAAAAAGAAAGACGGTTCTATGAGACTTTTCATTGATTATAGAGCCTTGAATAACATCACTGTTAAGAACAAATATCCATTTCCTCATATCGATGATTTGTTTGATCAGCTCCAGGGAGCTCAGTTTTTTTCAAAGATTGACCTGAGATCGGGGTACCATCAGCTGAAGGTAAAGGAAGAAGATGTTCCAAAGACCGCGTTCCGTACAAGATATGGCCATTATGAATTTGTAGTAATGCATTTTGGGCTAACCAATGCACCTGCTGTATTCATGGACTTAATGAATATAATTTTCCATGGGTTCTTGGATAAGTTTGTGGTGGTTTTTATTGATGATATTTTGGTGTTTTATAAAAGTAAAGAGGAGCATGAGAGAAATTTAAGGGTTATCATGCGAACCTTAAAAGAAAAGAAACTGTATGGAAAATTTATAAAGTGTGAGTTTTGGTTGCAATAAATTTCTTTCCTTGGTCATATTGTTTCTAAAGATGGAATAACTGTTGATCCTGCAAAAACAAAAGTTTTGGAAGAATGTCCAAGACCCACAAATGTAACTGAGATTCGTAGCTTCCTTGGTTTTTGTGAACAAAATACACTACAAATAGCTCTGAAAAAATAGTGTGACATCACATCATGAGAATATTTATAAAGTATTAAAATTTGTGATCTTGATTAGGGATGTTCTTCTTATGAGATGCAACTAGCATGGGAAATGAGTTACAATATAATTTTCGTATTTCTTTTCACATCCAAGACAAATTTTAGAAGAATAAAAAAATAACACTGTAAAACCCTGATATTTTATGAGAAGTATATTTTTATGACTTATGTTATACACAACATAAAATGAATCTTTCACTGCACACAACACTATCTTGGCTTGTGTAACACTCAATTGTGACCTTCCTTGATAGCGTGTGTAGTACGCAATACCGAGTTTCGCTAAACAATGATATATTATTATAATATTATAAACTAGCTGTTATGAATAGTCTTAACTGAATTTTGAATTTTATAAAATTATTATTCATCTAACATATTTTCTATAACATGGTGTGAGAATAAAATAAATTTTTCGTGTAAAATAAGTATTTTTAAAAAAATGCATTTTTCCCGCCTTTTTATGGAGCACCCACATTAAATCTATTTTTTAACAAGTTTATAAGTTCAATTTTAAAAAATAAAATTCTTCTTTTGAATCAGGATAGATAAATTTTCTTTGAATAAAAATTTCATATAATTCTGCTAACTTTCATATCTTGATGAATAGTAAAAACACAGTATATTTTAACTAAAAACCATATTTTTTCATCGCAATAATTTATATGATTACATTATAATATTGAATTATTTTAAAGTATAAATAGAATATATTTTTACCATTTAATATAATGTATGTCATTATCATTAATTTTACATTCAATTCATCAATAAAAACATTTCAATCTTTGGCAATGTTTTTAACTTTTAAAACATGTTTGCTTAACAGCAAGATTAATTTTAAATTAATTACTGCAACTTCTGTGTTTAGAATTTTGAATAATGGATTCAATATTTGGATTAAGTGGGTCCAAATTATGTTAATAGGTTACTTTTATTTTTTTGATATTATGAATAGTAACTACGGTAAATTTTATTTACTGTAGTTAAAGGTAAATCTGATAATTAACTGTAAAAATAAGATTACAAAATTACCTAAAAATTTCCAAAATACTATTGTATGAATAAAATTCGACCCATATCACATAAGGGTCGGACTAGATTAATTTCATGGACTTTTAACCATGAAATAATATAATTATTATTAAAACAAAACAAACTGACAACATGTCACTCTCTAAAATCTTATAAGTGTAATAAATTTAATTTAGTGATAAACATCCTAAAACTTAGGATATAAATAGTACGTAGAAAGATGATTAAATTATATACATCATATTAATTTATTTATAATTTTTATGGATTAAATAATTATCATTAATTATGACACAATAGTGATGTTGAAATTATTTTATTGATTAAAATATCAAAAAATGATTTTAAAAGTAATAAAATAAATATTATATGAACTATTTAATGTTATTAACCAATTTTCTAGATACATATAACATGTTATGAATATATTAAATTTTTTAGTTCGAACATATCTCTTGTTTATGTTTTATTTAAATTCAAATTAATGAATAGTGTCAAAATTGACAATATTGTTATTTTATAAAACATACATAATATAAAATTGTTTAAAAATCACAAAAATATTTAAAAATTATAAATTAAAATTTATATGGTCTAAAATGTAATAAAGTATAAAATTATGGACAATTAACAACATATAAGTAATTATTTATAATGATTTAAAATCTATAATTTTATTACCACAAAAAATTAAATAGATTATATAAGGATAAATCTAGTTGATAATGTTTAAAATAAATTTTAAACTAGTATAAAATTTATTGGTTTATGGGATTAAAACCCTATCCATATAAGATTCAGATTTGAGTCATTTTTGGAGGTTTTTATGTGGGGTTGGAATTTATTATAAATTAATATTTCTTATAATTCTAAAGGTGCTTCTCTCCTCCCTTATAAAAGGGAACCTCCTCCATAATCTCATCACACCACATTGAGCTTTCAATATCGTCCAAACCCTTCCAATTTCTCTTCTACACTTCCCTAGTAATATTCTATAGGTCCTGGTCTTCTTCAAAGACCAATTTTAGTGCCGTAAGAGGAGGTTTCAAAGAGGCTTGTCGATGAAGAGGTAATATCTCTTAGCATTTCTTTCAAATGTATTTCTTCTTAAACATTTCTTCTTTAGTTGTTTCATTATGAAATAATAAAATCCCTATCACTAATATACTAATATGTTATTATTAATATGAAACAACCCTATTTCTCCTTCTATCCATCCTACTGAAAATGAAATCACCGTGCGCGCATACGTACGGAATACCCTCTCCACGACGTGGTGTAATCTGTTTTCCATCACTACCATACTTGTATGGGTATAATGGTGTAAATAATAACTATATATGATTATTGTAAATTTATATTTATTCAGAAATAGTATACATACACTACAATACAATTCCACAATCATGGGAATGATATAATCGCTCGTGCGTACGTACGACCTACCGTCTCCACAATGTGATGCGACTCGTTCTACATGATCTTAGGTGCATAATGATTATATTAATGAATTTAATGAGTAAATATGATATATATTACACTATTACAATTCTGGAAATGAGGTATCTATAACCTAAAAAATAATAATAAGAATTTATTCGACAAAACACGCATTAGACGAAAAACCAATAAACACCTGAATAACATGTAATAATGAAATATTACTAATAAGAAGCTAATAATATGACCATATATGATATCATAACAAAGATCATGATTTTGGAAGAAGTGAATAACATTATTTAAATCATTATACAAGAGGTTCGGACACGTACGAAGAAAATCGGACCGAAGGTAAGGGAAAATCTCACAATCTCATTTTTATCCGATATTGTTTATACTTCAGAATTTACTGGGGAATATTTATCTTCCACATCCATGTTTACAAACTATTTAAAATTATTTCTATCCTCCAACAATTGTTTAATTCCAATTTTAACCATTGATGGGTTTTTAGTAAAATATATGAAAGGAATATTTTTTCATTTTTAGTATGAGGTAATTTTTTACTTTTGTGGCCAAAGTACGAGAAGAATGTTTTTCTTTAACTTATATGACATGAATGGATTTTTAGAACATTATTTCTATGAATATTCCTTTTCAAGTTTTGATGTTTTTTTTAATCAACTTTTTTAGTGTAAAATTTTATGATATTTTAAGAAAGGAAAAATGTTTTTTGAAGTAGAAAGGATATTTTCTTAAAGAATGGAATTCAAGTGTTTTATCAAAATAATTTTCCATCTAAGCATGGAATACACTAATATTTTTAAAAGATTGTTTTACTGCCTTTTTATTGAAAACCATCTTTGAATCTATCTTTTGACAATTTTATAAACTATGTTTGTCAAAATAAACTTATTCTTTGTGATTGGGACATCAAAATTTACTTTGTGTGAATTTTTGGTATTTATCTGACAATGTTCATTTTTTAATGAATAGTGAAAAATACTGCATTTTACATCAAAATTGCTTTTTAATATAATTTATTTATATGATTATATTATGTTTTAAATTGGTTTTGAAGTGAAATTAGAATATATTTTTACCATTTAATCCAATGGTGGTCATTGGAATCAATTTCACATTGAAATTGGACTTAAACTGGTGTCAATCTTTTGATACTTATTGTTTCATAAAAACACGCTATTTGCTCTCACATCGGGAATTAATTATTAAATTAGTTAATGTGACTTATATGATTTGAATTTTGTAAAATAGACATCATTTTTAAATTCATAATATCAAATATATCTTAGGGTGAAGTTTTGGTATTTTTTCTGAAAAACTTCAATTTTTGATTAATAGTGAAATCACTAAGTGGTAGTTAAAGAAACTACTTTTTCATTTAAATGTAATTTTTCCACCTTTGTGTTTTGAAGTTAAAAAATCCAACATAAATGGTTGTTATTAAGAAGTAAAATGTGGTTCAATGAGATTAAAATATTTTTTTGGTGAATAGTAACTTATTATGTTTTTAATAGCGATTAGTGGTAATTAGTGTAGTTTAAGGTAAAAATAATGATTTAATAATATAAAATGACCTAGACACATGTCCTAACATTATTTAATGTGTCATGGTCGACCAAGAAAATCCATGGGTCAACATTGGGACCCCATGTAGCCAATTTGGTTGGGAAATGACATAAATAACTTTTTATTTAATGTAAAAGTAAAAATGACACAAACATAATATGTTTTACAAAAACAATTTTTATATGGGGTTATACAAGTCAGATGTTTGATTATAAATAGTCATTGTAAAGATAAAAAGTTTTCCTACATCCTAGTATTTTGTTTATAATTTTTTGACATTATATAAATAAATGTATTTGTGACATCATAATGATGTAGTGATTACCTCATTAATAATGGATTTAAATAAAATGGAATGATAATGTAATATCTAAGACCTAAACATGTCCAAAACCTATTGGATGGGTGGATTTCGAACCCTTATCACCTTATCCTTTAATTATATAAATGTGGGACCTTTTGAATCCGAAACTCATTTTCAAATAAAGTAATGTTTCTTTACTTTCCAAGAGGGCCCCTCCTCTCCTCTTATAAAAGGCCCCACCTCTACCTCCTTACCCACACTCCCAAAGCCTTTGGCTCAGACAACCCCTGCCCATTTTGACTTTCCACTTCCCGCTCTTACTCCTTGAAGCCTCACTTTGGGCAGAATACTTCCCAAGGAAGCCTTTGAGCTCAAACCAAAGGGAGTTACCCGATTTTAAGGTAATGTCTTCACTTGTGTCCTTTTGTTTTAATTTGCTTTTCCATCCCCTAAAATATTTTTATTCATTTATTTTGTAACAAATACAGTATCTTCAATATACTAGGATGTTGTTATAATAAGGATTCGAGCTACACTTTCACACACCTACATCTAATGGCTAAAGAACATACTGTTTCCGTTGATGGCGAATTTCTGCCTCCCGAAACGATGATTGTTCAACATTCTTCCAACACCTTCAAAGGTGGCCATTAATATGTCACTATATTTATATATGATATATAATATGTTTATTTTTTACTTAAGCTTCTGTATTTTTCATTTTGGGTATACCTTCATGGTTTCCATTATGTGTAAACACGATATCTTCATTTAAGGAAGTGCGGACTACCGCCCCCGTAAAGTGAGTTGATTCGTTAAATACCATATGTGGGACGTATAAAGGATGGAAATATGATATTATATATGATATTATACTGGAATTATAATATATCATTATATAATTATGATTATATTCAATAAAATATGAAATAGAAATGAATGTAGCATTAATGCGTACGTACGGCTCACCGTCTCCATGAACGGTGCATTTCATTTTTTACCTATAAATGATTATGTAATATTATAAATGCATGCATGTACTAGATATATATGAAATATATGATATCTACATCATGAACACTATTCTGGATATAATGGATACATGAACAACATGTAATTATAAAGGGCTTATTTTTTAATCAAGTACCAATGATCATTAAAACGACCGTTATTAACTTAAATAATTACATAGTGTTCATGACATGGAAATAAGTGATATAAAATGAATAATGAACTTTAAAATGGTTCTTAAACAAGTATAAATTAACTCAAGTTTATTATTTAGGACATTAAAGAACGATCAAGTCAAGTCGGACCCAAGGTATGGGACTTCGTCTCAATCTCCATTCATTGAGGCATATTTGTTTTATACCCAACCTTCTTTTATATGGTGTATAAACCCTTTTTACTTTTATGTTTATTCAAAAGGAATATATTTTAAACTAATCATTTACTAAACGACAAAAGGGAATGTTTTTGCCGTATGTATGTGGCGACAACAACTTCTCTGCCATCATGACCGTTATTTGAGTTTCGGCTTCCTCTACAAGCCATACCTTCTTTTTAAAAGAAAAATAAATACCATGTTTTTCTTTTCTTTTATTTTGGTATCAAAAATGGTTTTCAAAATGTTTTTATATCAATGTGTTGTATTGATATCTTGTGATTGAAAGGTGGGAATGTTATGTTTCCTTTATGCATGTTTTATGTGATATGATTATGTTGAGGTTCTTGGTAATTATTATGAAAACGGGTGGTTCCATGATAAACTAAGGGCGGGTGAGCCCGATATAGCTCTGCAATGCATTGGGTAACGCGAAGGAGTGAAACGTTAAGGTTTCTCCGAAGAGATTTAGGTAATATACTATGATGGGTATTCCAAACATAACTAAGAGGTTACTCCCTAAGTAAGAATGTTATGAATGCCTCAAGTTATCTTTATGTCTTATGATTTATATGATTTATTCATGATTTGATGAGGTATGTTAAAGTGATTATGTTTTATGGGTAAAGTATTATCTCATCCTTATGTATATATGTACCCATGTTTCCTTTCCATATTTTTATATCCCTTACTGATCTTTTTATGCTCATCCCAAGTTTTTTGAAATGTTTTTCACAGGTCAAGGGAAAGGTACATGATATTATGATAGTGTCAAGGAAGTGTCAAGAAAGAATCCATGTTTATTTTAAATATGTTTCCATTGATGGGAATGAAGAATACTATCTTTATGTAACCACTTTGTTTAGATGTGGAATGTAATACAAGTTTTATGATCTAATTCTCTAAAACTCTAAACCCGAAAATATCCTCAATGTGTAATCATGTAATAACTCAATATTAAGTAAGGATTAAGGCTGGGGCCTTATAGTTGCTATCAATGGTCGTCTTAGATAACATTAAGAGTTATAATTCTATTAAATTATTATCCTTTTTTTTTGAAATGATATAGCATTTGATGATTATCATGTTGCTTCATCTAAGACTTGTTTGTTCAGAATGGTTTTCCACAGAGGAAACAGGGAAGCAGTGCTAGGAAGGCATATAGTTGGAAATAACCTTCCAAATCAGCATCCCAAGATAGTCGGAATTAGAACTGAACAATTTGTTGTAGTGATGGCACAGTTGACTCAGGATATAAATGGTTGTGGTATCTATGCACGAGATCAGCCAGATCAACCGCAGATGAACAAGTCAGTGGTGGAACATTTCATGAGGCAACATCCCCCATCATTCGGAGGATCATCTGACCTTGTTCTAGCTGAAGGGTGGATTAAAGCACTAGAGAAGATTTTCGATTTCATGGGGTGTTCAGACAATCAAAAGGTTAGTCTAGCTATTTACCGTTTTGGAGGGTGAGGCATATCAGTGGTGGTCGATGGTTAAAAATATCAGGGACGCTGATGAGATTGATGCTCTCGACTGGGATGAATTCAAAGGTATGTTTCTTGAGAAGTATTTTCCTAAGGCTGTTCGACTTAGGATGGAAAATAAATTCTTGGAATTGAGGCAAGAGGAAGACTCAGTGGCTACCTACGAAGAAAGGTTCACTCGATTGGCAAGGTATGCTCCAAATTTTATCCGAGACCTTGATAGTAAAATCAATCGTTTCTACTCAAGATTAAAGCCAAAATATCGAAGGGAATTAGCTACTCGTGAGTTTAAAAGTTATGAAATGCTTTTTCGATGTGTTGAGAAGGTGGAAATGGAGTTTGGTGATGACCAAGTGTTCTATAACAACTAGCAGAAGAAGAGACCGAGGTGGCAGTCGAAAGGTAAGAATTCTTCAAAAAAGTCTGATGGTAAGAAAACTATGTTTCCAGTTTGCGATAAATGTGGAAAAAGGCATGCGGGGGAATGTCTTCTGAATTCTGGAAAGTGCTACTGATGTGGTGAGATGGGACATAAGGCTCGTGATTGCACTGAAAATGATCTTGTTGAAGGTAAGACCAAATTTGATTTACAGTCAGTGAAATGTTATAAGTGCAATGAGATGGGTCACTATGCAAATGAGTGTCCGAAAAAGAGCTTGAGTAATGGGAAGCAGTTAGACTACAAGCAGAAAGGGGTGGTGAAATCCTTTTCAACTACTTCAGTAGATGTCGAGCCATAAAATGAAGTTCTATCAGGTACTTTGTTTGTTTTTTCAGATTATGCCAGTGTGTTGTTTGATTCGGGGCCTACACATTCTTTCATATCTAAAACATTTTCTAGTAAAATATGAATACCATCTCAAGAAATGAATTCTGAACTTGTGGTAAAAACACTTGGGGGAAATGTTGAGGCAAAAATAATTTATAAGAATCTTCTTATCCTTATCTGTGGAAAGAACCTATATGAAAACGTTATTGTTCTACCTCTAGTAGAGTTTGATGTTATCCTGGGTATGGATTGGCTCTCTATTTACCATGCTAGGATTGACTGTAGAGCTAAAGAAGTTTCTTTTCAGAAAGACTTTCAGTTTGTGTACAATAATGAACCCTTACTGTTGATAACATATCAAGAGGCCGAGAAACATGTAAAATATGGAAATGAATGTTACCTTGCACACATCGTTGAAAATAAAGTAACTGTTCATATTAATGATGTGCCAGTGGTAAATGAGTATCCTGATATTTTTCCTGATGAGTATCCCGGAATAATACCAGATCGGGAAGTTGAGTTTACTGTTGACTTAGTTCCTGATGCTAAAACAATTTCAAAACCCCCTTATCGAATGGCTCAAATTGAACTTTTAGAGCTGAAGGAGAAATTGCAAGATTTATTAGAGAAAGGTTTCATTCGACCTAGTACATCACCTTGGGGTGATCCTGTTTTATTTGTTAAAAAGAAAGACGGTTCTATGAGACTTTGCATTGATTATAGAGTCTTGAATAACATCACTGTTAAGAACAATATCCATTTCCTCATATCGATGATTTGTTTGATCAGCTCCAGGGAGCTCAGTTTTTTTCAAAGATTGACCTGAGATCGGGGTACCATCAGCTGAAGGTAAAGGAAGAAGATGTTCCGAAGACCGCGTTCCGTACAAGATATGGCCATTATGAATTTGTAGTAATGCCTTTTGGGCTAACCAATTCACCTTCTGTATTCATGGACTTAATGAATAGAATTTTCCATGGGTTCTTGGATAAGTTTGTGGTGGTTTTCATTGATGATATTTTGGTGTTTTATAAAAGTAAATAGGAGCATGAAAGAAATTTAAGGGTTATCATGCGAACCTTAAAAGAAAAGAAACTGTATGGAAAATTCAGCAAGTGTGAGTTTTGGTTGCAATAAAGTTCTTTCCTTGGTCATATTGTTTCTAAAGATGGAATAACTGTTGATCCTGCAAAAACAAAAGTTATGGAAGAATGGCCAAGACCCACAAATGTAACTGAGATTCGTAGCTTCCTTGTTTTGGAAGGATATTACCGAAGGTTTGCTAGAAAGTTTTCACGGTTATCTAGTCCAATGACTAAGCTAACTCGGAAGGGTGTTAAGTTTATCTGGACAAAATAATGTGATGAATGTTTTCAGGAATTGAAAAGATGATTGGTGAATGATCCAGTTTTGGCACTACCTTCCAGGAATGGTGAGTTTGTTATATACAGTGATGCTTCATTGAAAGGACTAGGTTGCGTCCTAATGCAGAATGCTCAAGTAATTTGTTATGCTTCACGACAGTTGAAAACTCATGAGGTAAATTACCCTACACATGATTTGAAATTAGCTATTGTTGTTTTCTCTTTAAAGATTTGGAGGCATCATTTGTATAGAGAGAAGTCTGAAATATATACCGATCACAAAAGTTTGAAGTATATATTCACTCAGAAAGAATTGAACATGAGACAAAGGAGATGGATGGAATTAATCAAGGATTATGATTTTACAATTCATTACCATCCGGGAAAAGAAAATAAAGTGGCTGATGCTTTGAGTCGAAAAAGTAATGCTTCTTTAGAAATTTTGCGTTTGGGACGTGATCCTTTGGTTAAGTATTAGATGAAATTTGGCATAGAAGTTGTTGGTGCAGGATGTTCTTCAGTTTTGTTTCAGGTATCAGTGAAATCTTCTCTATCAGATAGAATCAAGCAAGCACAGAAGCAAGACAGTGAGTTGCAGAAAAAGGTAGAGCTGGTTCAGAAAGGTATGTTGCCTGAATTCAACATTGATAATGATTGTGTTTTGAGATTTGGGAAGAGATTGTGTGTGCCTTGTGATTCACATTTGAATAGAGAGTTGTTATGTGAAGCTCATAGTTCTCCATTTTCAGTTCATCCAGGCAGTAGTAAGATGTACAGAGATCTGTGAGAGTATTACTGGTGGGATGGAATGAAAAGAGCTATTGCTGATTTTACTGTGATGTGTTTGACTTTTCAGTAGGTTAAAGTAGAGAGGCAGTTACCGAAAGGGATGCTTTAGCCTTTACCAGTGCCAGAGTGGAAATGGGAGAATATATCCATGGACTTTGTTGTGGGACTACTGAAGACATCTCGAGGTAATAATGCAATCTGGGTTATTATTGATCGCTTGACCAAGTCTACTCATTTCCTTGATATACGAGATACTTTATCGCTGGATCAACTTTCCCCTCTGTATCTTAATGATGTAGTCAGGTTACATGGAGTTCCTCTCTCCATTGTATCTGACCGTGATCTCGGGTTCACTTTTAACTTTTGGAAAGGCCTTCAGAAGTCGTTGGGTACTTAATTAAATTATAGTACAACTTTTCATCCTCAATCAGATGGGAAGTCAGAACGAACAATTCAGACATTGGAGGATATGCTACGTTCTTTCAATATGGATTATCAAGGATGTTGGGATGAACATCTTTCTTTGGTTGAATTTTCATATAATATCAGTTTTCATTCCAGTATATAGATGGCACCATTTGAGGCGTTATATGGGAAGCGGTGTCGAACTCTAGATTTCTGGGATGAATTGGGTGAATTGAAGTTGATGGGACCAGAATTGGTAGAAGAGATGGCAGAAAAAGTTCAGCTGATTCAGAAGCACATGAGAACAGCTCAGAGTAGGCAGAAGAGTTATGCGGATAAACGGAGGAAGTATCTATCTTTCAAGGTAGGTGATCATGTTTTTCTCAAGGTTTCTCCTTGGAAAAGTGTGATGAGATTTGTTAAGAAAGGAAAGCTGAGTCCAAGGTTTATTGGACCATATGAAATTCTGGAGAGAGTTGGATTAGTTGCTTACCGAGTGGCTTTACCTCCGAGTTTATCTCAGGTACACAATGTTTTTCACATTTCGTTGTTGAGAAAGTACATGCCAGATCCATCTCTTGTTTTCAGTCCAGAGGTAGTTCAACTGGAAGAGACCCTATCTTATGAGGAACAACCGGTCCATATTCATTCCCACAGGGAGCAAGTGTTACGGAATAAGGTGATTCACCAGGTAAAGGTTTTGTGGAAAAAACCACATGATTGAAGAGGCAACATGGGAATCTGAAAATGCAATGACGGATAAGTACCCCCATTTATTCGATAAGTAAATAAATTGTGGGGATGAAATTTTTTAAATGGGGGAAGGATGTAACATCCCAAGTAAGTAATTAATAATATATATTTTTATCTATGTCTATTAATGAACTAGATAGTGTTTTAGAGGCTTAAAATGAAAATAAATCCAATCTTAAGCATGAAATACACTAATATTTTTAAAAGATTGTTTTACTGCCTTTCAATGGAAAAAAATATTTGAATCTATCTTTTGACAATTTTATAAACTATGTTTTTCAAAATAATCTTATTCTTTATGATTGGGACATCAAAATTTACTTTTTGTGAATTATCGGTATTTTTCTGACAATGTTCATTTTTTAATGAATAGTAAACAATACTGCATTTTACATCAAAACTGCTTTTTAATCTAATTTATTTATATGATTAGATTATGTTTTGAATTGGTTTTGAAGTGAAATTAGAATATATTTTTACCATTTAATCCAATGTTGGTCATTGGAATCAATTTCACTTTGAAATTGGACTTAAACTGCTGTCAATTTTTGATACTTATTGTTTCATAAAAACACGCTATTTGCTCTGACAGCGGGATTTAATTATTAAATTAATTAATGTGACTTATATGATTTGAATTTTGTAAAATAGACATCATTTTTGAATTCAGAATATCAAATATAGCTTAGGGTGATGTTTTGGTATTTTTCTGAAAAACTTCAATTTTTGATGAATAGTGAAATCACTAAGTGGTAGTTAAAGAAACTGATTTTTCGTTTAAATGAAATTTTGCCACCTTTTTGTTTTGAATTTAAAAATTCCTACATACATGGTTGTCATTATGAAGTAAATTGTGGTTCAATGAGATTAAAATAATTTTTGGTGAATAGTAACTTATTAAGTTTTTAATCGCGATTAGTGGTAATTAGTGTAGTTTGAGGTAAAAACAATGGTTTAATAACATAAAATGACCTAGAAACATTTCCTAACCTTATGGGATGTGTCATTTCAGACTAGGACAAGCCATGGGTCAGCTTGGGTATCCCATTGATCCACTTTGGTTGGGAAATGGAATAAATAACTTTTTATTTAATGTAAAAGTAAAAATGACACAAACATAATAAGTTTTACGAAAACAATTTTTATATGGGGTTATAAAAGTCATATTTTTTATTATAAATATTAATTGGAAATATAAAAAGATTTCCTACATCATAGTATTTTTTTTATAATTTTTTGACATTAAATAAATAAATTTATTAATGACATCATAATGATGTAGCGATTACCTCATTAATAAAGGATTTAAATAAAATGGAAGGATAATGTAATATCTAAGATCTACACATGTCCAAAACCTATTGGATTGGTGTATTTCGAACCCTTATCACCTTATCCTAGAATTATATCAATGTGGGACCTTTTGAATCCGAAACTCATTTTCAAATAAAGTAATATTTCGTTACTTTCCAAGAGTGCCCCTCCTCTTCTCTTATAAAAGGCCCCCACCTCTACCTCCTTACCCACACTCCCAAAGCCTTTGGATCGGACAACCCCTACCCATTTTGTCTCTCCACTTACCCCTATTACTCCTTTAAGCCTCACTTTGGGCAGAAAACTTCCCAAGGAAGCCTTTGAGCTCAAACCAAAGGGAGTTACCCGATTTTAAGGTAATGTCTTCACTTGTGTCCTTTTGTTTTATTTTGCTTCTCCAACCCTCTAAACTCTTTTTATTCATTTATTTTGTAACAAATAAAGTATCTTAAATATACTAGGATGTTTTTATAATATGGATTCGAGCTACACTTACACACACCTACATCTAATGGTTAAAACCATACTGTTCCCGTGGATGGCGAATTTCTGCCTCCCGAAACGATGATTGTTCAAAAGTATTCTAACACCTTCAAAGGTAGCCATTAAGATATCACTATTTTTATATATGATATATGATATGTTTATTTTTTACTTAAGCTTCTTTATTTTTCATTTTTGGTATGCCTTTATGGTTTCCATTATGGGTAAACGCGATATCTTCATTTAAGGAAGTGCGGACTATCGCCCCCTTAAAGTGAGTTGATTCGTTAAATACCATATGGGGACATATAAAGGATGGAACTATGATATTATATATGGTATTATACTGGAATTATAATATACCTTTATATCATTATTATTCCATTCAATAAAATACTAAATAGAAATGAAAGTAGCGTTCATGTGTATGTACGACTTACCGTCTCCATGAACAGTGCATTTCATTTCTTACCTCTAAATGATTATGTAATATTATAAATGCTTGCATGTACTGAATATATATGAAATATATGATATCTAAATCATGAACACCATTCTGGATATAATGGATACATGAACAACATGTAATTATAAAGGGCTTATTTTTGACTCAAGTACCAATGATCGTTAAAACGACCGTTATTAACTTAAATAATTACATAGTGTTCATGACATGGAAATAAGTGATATAAAAGGAATAATGAACTTGAAAAAGGTTCTTAAACAAGTAGAAATTAAGTCAAGATTATTATTCAGGACATTAAAGAACGATCGAGTCAAGTCGGACCCGAGGTATGGGACTTCGTCTCAATCTCCTTTCATTGAGGCATATTTTGTATTATACGAAAACCTTCTTTTATATGGTGTATAAACCCTTTTTACTTTTAAGTTTATTCAAAAGGAATATTTTTTATACGAATCGTTTACCAAACGACAAAAGGGAATGTTGTTGTCGTACATATGCGTCAACAATGACTTCTACACCGTCGTGATCGTTATTTGAGTTTCGGCTTCCTCTACAAGCCATACCTTCTTTTTAAAAGAAAAATAAATACCATGTTTTACTTTTCTTTTATTTTGGTATCGAAAATGGTTTTCATAATGTTTTTATATCAATGTGTTGTATAGATATCTTGTGATTTAATGGTGGGAATGTTATGTTTCCTTTATGTATGTTTTATGTGATATGATTATGTTGAGGTTCTTGGGAATTATTATGAAAATGGGTGGTTCCGTGATAAACTAAGGGCAGGTGAGCCCGATATAGATCTCCAATGCATTGGGTAACGCGAAGGAGTGAAACATTAAGGTTTCTCCGAAGAGATTTAGGGAATATACTGTGATGGGTATTCCAAACGTAACCAAGAGGGTTACTCCCTACGTAAGAATGTTTTGAATGCCTCAAGTTACCTTTATGGCCTATGATTTCTATGATTTATTCATGATTTGATGAGGTATGTTAAAGTGCTTATGTTTTATGGGTAAGGTATGATCTCATCCTTATGTATATATGTACCAATGTTTCCTTTCCATATTTTTATGTCCCTTACTGAGATTTTTATGCTCATCCCAAGTTTTTTGAAATGTTTTTCACAGGTCAAGGGAAAGGTACATTATATGATGATAGTGTCAAGGAAGTTTAAAGAAAGAATCCATGTTTATTTTAAATATGTTTCCATTTATGGGAATGAAGAATACTATCTTTATGTAACCACCTTGTTTATATTTGGAATGTAATGCATGTTTTATGATCTAATTCTCTAAAACTCTAAACCCGAAAAGATCTTCAATGTTTAATCTTGTAATAACTCAAGATTAAGTAAGGTTTAACGCTGGAGCCTTATATTATATTATGATGTATTATTTATGATTTTGTGGCACACATAAGAATGGTTTCATTAAGAGATGGGTGGGACCTATATATCCCTCCAATGCGTTGGGTAAAGAGTTATATCTCATGAGATAGACATGGATGGAATGACAAGTTAATCTGGTTCCGTGATACAGGACTGGAGTGAGGAGTGAACTCGGTTCAGTGATGGACTTTGTCTGCTATGATGGTATTGGAAATGATCCTTGACTAATATGAAATGATTTTCTATGATTATGTGTGTATGCAACAAAGATTCATGTTTTATGTTATGATTATTGGGATTACATTTCACCACTATGATTTATCCCTTGTTATGATATTATGATCTCTTTTGTAGGATATGATATTCAAAATTTTATGTTCTTATGAATATGATATGATTGATATTTCTTTTGTTTACCCTTAATGAGAATTTCATCTCACCATTTTGTATGTTTTCCTTTCCCCAGGTCAGGAAGAAGGGTATTAAGTTGGATATTCCAAAAGTAACTCAAGATATGATGAAATTAATGGGAGAAAAATGTAGATGATTTATGAACCAGTTGTTTATGTTTCCTAGTTTCTAAAGACAATATACCTATACAGTCCTTTCATTGTTTTGTTATATGTTGTAATAAGTGTGCTTCAATTTTGATGTAATAATAATGGATCTAGAGTATGGGTCATTATAGTTGGTATTAGAGGAAATGTATAGTCATCCTTTGGAAACTAGGATGTGAAAGCCTTAGTACAAACCATAAGTATATGTCTAAGCAGAGGACAAAATCTTTGTGTTTTACAAATGTCCCTGAATAACCTATGATAAGACCTAAAGCGTGAAATTCTATTCTTGATTTTCTAGCTTTCCCATTATGATTAGTGTTTCTCACACTATGTTTATTGGTTAGAGTCAATGGATGGAACCCAAAGGAACCGTGTTAATGCTGAATGCGATGGGCAATGCAATTATTGTACCCCTGAGCAAACAAATGTTTTGGGAGATGGAACGAAAAATCTTGTAGCCATGCTCACAAAACATTCTCAAGCTATGAACCATGTAGGACATCCAAAGAAGAAAAGAAAATAGAAACATTCGGTTTAATCATTCATGAGGTAGCATCCACCTTAATTCAGTGGGTCTTCTGATCCATTAGTGGCTAAATAATGGATTAGTATCACTGAAAAGTTATTTTCAGTTCTATAATGTTCTGAACATGAAAAAGTCATATTTGCAGTGTATCATTTGGAAGGTGATACTGATCAATGGTGGAATATTATCATGAATATGAGGCAAAGAGATGAAATTGAGTCCATGGAATGGGACGAGTTCAAGAACATGTTTTTCTATAAGTACTTCCCTTGTATTCTTAGAAAAAAGATGGAGACGGAGTTTCGTGAACTGAAGAAAAAGGATGATGAATCTGTTGGTAACTATGAAGAAAATATTACAAGACTTGCAAGGTACACTTCCAGAATTATTATCCAACCTGAGAGTAAGATCGATTGATTTATTAGTAACTTAAAAGCAAGTCTTTGTAGAGCATTATCCCAAAGGGACTTCAATAGATACGAGGAAAATGCTCTATGTTCTCTCAAGGTTGAGATGGAGATTAGAGTAACCCATCGATCATATGGGTTTGATAAGAAGAGGAAAATGTAATTCAAAGTAAAATCTAAAGACCATGGTGAAAAGAAGATGGGTTTTCCTTTATTCTCAAATTTTGGAAAGAAACATGGAGGGAGTTGTCTTAAAGGGACAAGAAAATGTTTTAAGTGTGGAAAAGAAGGCCATCGGGAAATTAATTGTCGATATAATGGGAAGAAGATTTCTAATGATTCGAACAAATAAAGGGATACACAAAATGAACCTACTACACTTAAATGTTTCAAGTGTAAGGATATGGGTCATTATGCCAATTAATGCTTAAATCCAAGGGGTTTTTATGATGATCTAAGTCAACAAACTATTCAGGCCAAAGACAAAGGAATGTCACATGCAATTACTATCGGCGATTTGGAGTATGATAACAATGTGGTGAAAGGAACACTTCCCATCCACTCTAAAGTAGAAAATGTTCTATTTGATTCTGGATCCACCCACTCTTTTATTTCTGATGAATTTTCTAAGGTTATCGCCATATTACCTCAACAATTAGATGTTGTGTTAGATGTGACAACCCCTAATGGAACAACAGTAGCATCAAAAGTTTACAATTCTTCGCCGATTTAAGATTGTGGGAAAGTGATTCCTGCAAATCTTATGATCCTTCCTATAGTGGAATTTGATGTGATTTTTTGCATGGAATGGCTTTAATTATATGGAGATGATATCAATTGCTAATGAAGGGAAGTCACATTTCATATTCCAGATCAATCTATGATCTTCTATCGATGCAAGGATGAACATAAACTTCCAGTGAAAATTCGTCCATCTTATGGGTCTTGATTCCACTAAATGAATGTTATTTATCTCAAAAGGTTGGTGAGAAACTCACGATTAAGAATATTCCCATTGTACAGGATTTTGATGATGTCTTTCAAGATAAATTTACATGTCTTCCACCAAATTGTGAAGTTGAGTTTTCAATAGAACTCATACCGGGTGCTATGCCCATTTGAATGACACCTTATAGAATGGCCCCAATTAAGTTGTAGGAATTGAAGAAGAAACTCCATGAGAATCTTGATAAAGGATTAATATTCCCTAGTTTATCACCTTGGGGAGCACATGTTCTATTTGTTAAGAAGAATGATGGATCAATGAGACTCTGCATTGATTATCGAGAACTTAACAAGATCACTATCAAGAAAAATATCTTCTCCCGTGCATTGATGACTTATTTGAAAAACTACATGGAGCTCAATACTTTTCCAAGATTGATCTTGGTTCATGGTATCATCAATTAAAGGTAAAAAAAAGGATATACCAAAGAAGGAACTCCGTACAAGTTATGGACACTATTAATTTATAGTGACACCATTTGGTCTTACGAATGCCCCTGCTATCTTCATGGATCTAATGAATAGAGTCTTTATAGACTATCTTGATCAATTTGTGGTAGTATTTATAGATGATATTCTTGTCTATTCAAAGAGAAAGTAAGAACATGAAGATCACTTGAGAATTGTATTAATGACCCTAAGAAAAGAGAAGCTTTATGCCCAATTTACCAAGTGTCAATTTTGGCATAAAAAAGTTTCATTTTTGGGTTACATAGTCTCAAAAGAGGGGATATATGTGGATCCATAAAACGGAGGTCATTGAATGATGGTCGAGGCCAATAATAGTAACTGAAATTCGATGTTTTCTTTGTCTGGATGGATATTATCGATGATTTGTGAATGATTTTTCACGATTATCTAATCCACTCACCAGGTTGACTCGAAAAAGAGTTAAGTTCGTGTGGACAGAGGAGTGTGAAAGGAATTTCAAGGAGTTGAAAAGAAGGTTATCCAGTTCACCTATGCCCACACTTCCTTGTAGTGGAGAAAGGTTTTGGATCTATAGTGATGCATCCAAGAATGGATTGGGGTCTGTTCTCGTGAAAATTTATATGGTGACATCTTATGCCTCACGATAGTTGAAAATCCATGAGCAAAATTACACAACCCAGGATTTGGAGTTAGCTGTGGTAATCTTTTTATTAAGGATTTGGAGGCATTATCTTTATGGTGAAAGGTGGGATATTTATACTGATCAAAAAAGTTTAAAGTATATTTTCACACAAAAGGAGCTGAATATGCACCAAAGAAGATGGTTGGAGCTGATTGAGGATTACGACTACTCAATTCATTACCAACATGGGAAAGCAAACAAGGTGGCAGATGCATTAAGTCGACAAGACCCTGCTTGCTTATCCATGATGAGGGTCACAAAAGATCCAATATTTATGGATTTAAAAAGTATGGATCTTAGAATTATATTGGAAGGGAAAAATCATATCTTTCTCAAATGAATTTTCAACCATCTATCCATGTGAAGATTAAAGAGGCACAAAAAGAAGATGTTGAGTTACAAAAGAAGGTGAGAAATGTTACTGAATTAAACCTTGATTGTGATGAGATAATAAAGTTTAGGAATCATGTTTGTGTTCCTCCCATCCCATAATTAATGAAGGATCTATTGGATGAGGCTCATATATCTTCATTCTCTATTTATCCTTGAAGTACGAAGATGTATAGGGACCTGAAAGAGCACTTCTGGTGGGATGGCATGAAAAGAAATGTCGCTGAATAAGTCTATCGATTCTTGGTTTGTCAGCATGTTAAAGCTGAGAGATAGAAGTCTAAAGGGATGTTATAAACATTACCGATACCCGAATGGAAATGGGAAACATCACTATGGACTTTGTCACTGTAATTCCTAAAACATCCAAAGGAAATAATGCTATCTGGGTTATAGTTTATCGTCTTACGATGTTGGCACACTTCATTTCTATTAGGGAAGATTTCTCTCTGGATCATATTTCCATGATATAAGAAAAGGAAGTGGTAAGATTTCATGGATTACCACATTCTATTATATCTGATTGAGATTTGAGGTTTACCTCGATGTTCTGGAAAAGTCTTCGGCATACATTAGATACAGAGTTGAGTTTCAGCACGGCTTATCATCCTCAGACAGACGGTCAGTCTGAGAGAAAAATTCAAACTCTAGAAGATATGTTAAGGGATTTGTGTATGGATTTCAAAGGTGGTTGGAATTGACACCTACCTTTGGTTGAATTTTCTTATAATAATATCTTTCAATCCAGTATTCAGATGGCTCCTTATGAAGCTATCTATAGAAAGAAATGTAGGACTCCAACTTGATAGGATGAAGTTTGGGGAAGAAATCTATTTAGACATGATCTTGTTTATGGTATGGAAGAAAAGGTCCAAACAATTCAACAACACATAAGAGCAGCTCAGAGTCGACAAAAATGTTATGCCGACAACCAAAGAAAATACATAGAGTTTGAAGTGGGTGATAAAGTGTTCTTACAAATATCTCCTTGGAAGAGAGTAATGAGATTTTCAAAGATGGGAAAGCTGAGACCTAGGTATATTGGTCCTTTTGAAATACTAGATCATCTTGGGAAGGTACCTTACCGATTGGACCTTCCACCGAATCTCTCTCATGTTCACGATATTTTCCATGTATCTCTCCTAAGAAAGTACATACCTGGTCCTTCACACGTACTCAGCTCAGAAGATGTACCACTGGAGCAAGTTCTTTCTTATGAAGAACAGCCGATAGAGATTCTGGATCATAGAGAAAATGTTCTACGGAACAAGACCACTCTTTTGGTGAATGTTTTATGGAGGAAACACCAATTATAAGAAGCTACATGGGAGCAATATGATATGATGAGGGAGAGGTATCCTCATCTGTTTGTTATGAAGTGACTAATTTCGAGGGTGAAATTCATTTTTAGGTGGGTAGAATGTTACACCATAATATTTTATGAGAAGTATATTTTTTATGACTTATGTTATATGCAACATCAAAGGAATCTTTCACTACACCCAACACTAGCTTGGCTTGCGTTACACGCAATCGCGACCTTCCTCGATAGCGTGTGTAGTATGCAATATCGAGTTTCACTAAACAACGATATATTATTATAATATTATAAACTAGTTTTTATGAATATTATTAACTTAATTTTGATTTTTATGACATTATTATTCATCTTACATAATTCTTATAACATGGTATGAGAAAAAAATAATTTTTTTTGTGTAAAATAAGTATTTTTATAAAAATGCAGTTTTTCCACCTATTGATGGCGCACCACTTTAAATATAGTTTTTGAAATGTTTATAAGTTCAATTAGAAAAAAAAATTATTATTTGGAATGAGTATATATAAATTTACTTTTGATAAATTTTTCATATTATTCTGGTAACTTTCATATTTTGAAGAATAGTAAAAACACGCTATATTTTAATTAAAAAACAACTTTTTTCACGCAATAATTTATATGGTTAAATTATAACACATAATGATTTTAATGTTTAAATAGAATTTATTTTTACAATTTAATATAATGTACGTCATTAGAATTAATTTTAAATTGAATTAATAGATAAAAACATTTCAATCTTTGGCAATGTTTTAACTTTTAAAACTTGTTTGCTTAACAAAGGGATTAATTTTAAATTAATTACTGCAACATATGTGTTTTGATTTTTGAAAATGGATTCCATATTTTGATTCACTGGGTCCAGATTATGTTAACTGGTTGCTTTTATTTTTTTTCATATTATGAATAGTAACTACGATAATTTTTATTTTCTACAGTTAAAGGTAAATATGGTAATTAATGGTAAAAATAAGATTATAAAATTACCCTAAAACTTGAAAAAATTCTATTGGATTAATAAAAGTCGACAAATGTCACCTAAGGGTCAGACGAGATTCATTTCATGGTCTCTTGACCATGAAATAATATAATTATTATTAAAACAAAAGAAAGTGACAACATGTAACTCTCTAAACCCTTATAAGTGTAATAATTTTAATTTAGTGATAAACATCATAAAACTTCTGATATAAATAGTCCCTAGAAATATAATAAAATTATCTACATCATATGAATTTATTTATAATTTTTAGGGATTAAATTATTATCATTAAATATGACACAATAGTGATGTTGAGATTATTTTATTTATTGAAATATCAAATAGATGATTTTAAAAGTATTAAAATAAATATTATATGAACTATTTAATGTGATTAAATAATTTTCTAGATAAATATGACATGTAGTGAATCTATTAAATATTTTATTTCGAACATATCTTCAGTGTATAGTTTATTTAAATTCAAATTAATGAATAGTGTCAAAATTCACACTATTGTTATTGTATAAAAATTACATATTATATAGTTGTATAAAAACTACAAAAATATTTAAAAATAATAAATTAAAATTTATATGGTCTACAATGTAATAAATTATACAATTATGGACAATTCACAACATATAAGTAATTATTTATAATAATATAAAATTTAGAATTTTATTACCACAAATAAAATTAAATAGATTTTATAAAGATAAATCATGTTGATAATGTTTAAAATAAATTCTCATCATGTATAAATTTAATTTGTTGATGCAATTACAACCCTATATCATATAATCTTCGGATTTGAGTCATTTTTGGATGTTTTTAAGTGGGGATGGAATTTATTATAAATTAACATTCTTATAATTCCAAAGGTGCCCCTCTCCTCCCTTATAAAAGGGAACCCCCTCCCTATTCTCCTCACACGACATTGAGCCTTCATGCTCGGCCAAACCCTAAAAATTTATCTTCTCAACTTCCCTAGTAATATTCCAGAGGTCCTGGTCTTCTTCAAAAACCAATTTTAGTTCCATAAGAAGATGTTTCAAAGATGCTTGTTGAAGAAGAGGTAATATCTGTTACCAATTATTTCAAATTAATTTTTTCTTATATTTATTCTTCTTGAGTTATTTCATTATTAAGTAACAACATCAGTATCACTAATATACTGATTTGTTTTTATAAATATGAAACAACCCTATTTCACCTTTATATCTATCCTACTAAAAATGAAATCACCGCGCATGCGTACGTACGGAATATCGTCTCCACGCCATGGTGTGATCTGTTTTCCATAACCACCTTACTTGGATGGGTATAATGGTGAAAATAATAAATATATATGATTATTATAAATATATATTGATTCTAGAATAGTATAAATACACTCCAACACAATTCCATGATCATGGGAACGATATCATCACTCGTGCGTACGTATGGCATACCGTCTCCACGATGTGATGCGACTTGTTCTACATGATCTTCATTGCATAATGATTATATTAACGAATTTAATGAGTAAATATGATATATATTACACTAATAACATTATTTAAATGAGGTATCTATATCCTAATAATAATAATAAGAATTTATTTGACAAAACACACATAAGAAGAAAAAGAAATAAACACCCGAATAACAAGTTGCAATGAAATGTTACTAATAAGAAGCTAGGAATATGACCATATATTATATCATAACAATTAGCATGATTCTGGAATATGTCAATACCATTATTTAAATCATTATCCTGAGGTTTAAACACGTATGAAGCAAATCAGACCTATGGTAAGGGAAAATCTCGCAATCTCATTTTTATCCGAGATTGTTTATAATTTAGAATATACATGGGAATATTTATCATCCACATCCATGTTTCCTCAATATTTAATATTATTTCTATCCTCCTACAATTTTTTAAATCCAATTTTACCCATTGGGGAGTTTTTATTAAAATATATGAATGGATTCTTTTGTCATTTTTAGTACGCGGTACTTTTTGACTTTTCCAGCCAAAGTACGAGAAGAATTTTTTTTCTTTAACTTATATGAAATGAATGGATTTTTAGAATATTATTTCTAGAAATATTCCTTTAGTGTTTTCATTTTTTTTAATCAAATTATTTTAGTTTAAAATTTTAAGACATGTTATGAAAGGAAAAATGTTTATTGAAGTAGAAAGGGTATTTTCCACAAGAATGGAGTTCAAGTGTTTTATCAAAATTATTTTCCATGTAAGATAATATAAGGTTCTGTTTATATCCCTATTTTTACATTTTTTGATTATGTTATGATGGAATTAATTTTATGATGTGCTTTTATGTATTATGTTATGGTGACATGATCTTTAAGAATCCCGTTTTTTATTACATGGGTTATGTTATGATGTATGATTTATGATTTTGTGGCACAAATAAGAATGGTTTCACTATTAAATGGGTGGGACCTATATCTCCCTCCAATGAATTGGGTAAAGATTTATATATCATGAGATAGACATGGATGGAATATAATGTTAATCCAGTTCAGTGATACATGACTGAAACGAGGGGTGAACTCGGTTCAGTAATGGACTTTTTCTGCTATGATGGTCTTCGAAATATGACATGACTAATATGAAATGATTTTCAAAGGTTATGTGTGTATGTCACAAAGTTTCTTGTTTTAAGATATGATTATTGGGATTATATTTCACCACTATGATTTATCTCATGTTATGATATTGTGATCTCTTTTGCAGGATAAGATATTAAAAATGTTATGTTTTTATGAATATTATATTATTGATATTTCTTTTTTTTACCCTTACAGAGAATTTGAGATCACCCTTTTGTATGTTTTCTTTTCCCCAGGACAGGAAGAAGGGTATTAAGTCGGATATGCCAAAAGGGACTCTAGATATGACGAAATAAATGGGAGACAACGTAGATGATTTATGAACCAGTTGTTTATGTTTCCCAGTTTCTAAAGACACTATACCTATATGGTCCTTTCGTGGTTTTGTTATATGTTTTAATAAGTGTGCTTAAATTCTGAAGTAATAATAACGTCTGTAAAGTATGGGTCATTATAACCATAACCCGAATTGTGTTTGGTGATAATAAATACATGTGTTAAATTCATCCACTATTTTATGTCTGAAACATATATCTTACATTTTTCATCCCACAAATACTTTACACCATTACGGGACAAGGTTGTCCTTAGAGATGAATGGTGGTATAAGTACTGAATAAACACTCTATAGTATGAATCCAAAATAGTGATACTTCAGATATAAATAATGTTTTTTATATTTTTCTATGACCAAACTAAACATACCTTTTTAGTAACCACTATGATCCCTCAAGTAGATATCACATTCCCTATATACATCCCCTCTTGGATCCTATTCCTACACATGGAAATCACACAATACATATATTGATATTTTAAGAATGGAAGAATGACATCCACGTGGTCGACATGTTACTAATCCGAATTACATTATACCATGATATCATCCATGAACACAACAAAAAGAAAGATTCCAATAACTGTGGAATTATATGGTTCAAGAAGACATATCTACCCTAAGAGCAGTAGTTTGTCCCAATAGAATAACCAGAATCTCAAAACTATATATTTACATTGAAACAATGTAATAAGTTTATACTCTTTTTAAAATATATAATTGTCTAACCTTAACCATAGTTAAATAAATGGTAACAAAATAACCCCTATGAGATTATGAAATTGATCATTGATTTCTAGTGATGCATAGTTGTTCATAACATTCACATCATTCATGTTCTGATAGTCAACACCATTCATGAGACTTCCACATGTATTTATATATTAGATTACATGGAATAACCACGATAACACTTTAGGATGAATAAATAAATTCACCACTAGGTCTTCATGTTGGACATTATGTGAAACCTACATAGTATGGTCCATTAAATATACATCTATAGAAATGGGCATCATTCGATGGATTAGGTCATTCGTTAACCAGATCTATATCTCTAGTGATAAACATGAAAAATAATCGACAAAGACCGTAGGGTATGTTCAAATAATAGAAAGAAGAGAACCACTAATTAAATAGTCTAATTCATTGAAAATTATTTCTAAAAACTAAGATGATATTACTTCGTCAGAATGACATATAAGACATTCCCTTTATGATCTTGACTCCCACTCATCTTAGAAAACATTAGTGATGTCCTTAGACGATGAGAACTGATTCTAAAGATTATGATAGAGTATATATGAATGTTTACTCATCAATATATCCATGAAACTAATAATATTTTGGATTTCAATATCCATCCCTATAATTTCCCAAACCATATAAAATTCAAATATCATCACCCAACATGTGGGACACCTGAAATCTTTTTCAAACTTCTATTATAAGGGTGTAGAATGATCCAACAATAACAGAACAATATCCAAATGAAAAAAATGCATCAACAAAGTATTATTATATTAGAGAATATATTTAAAATGTTAAAAATAATTTTTGGGCCATATGAGAATAAATATTCATCGTAGATATAATAAAATTTGTGTGTACTTCAGATTCCTATGGAACAGACTGTTCTAAATACAGTTGTAGGGAATTTAACAGTTGGAAAACCACCTTGACATGAAAATAAGACCCAACCCTTTCAATGAATCAACATAAACCCCTTGAACTCTTTTTGAATGTGGATATTTTTTACTAGTATGTTAAATCCTATTGTAGAAACATTTCATATTTACAAATCACCCACATAGATAAAAATTCCCAGGAGACTCTATACATTATGTCATGGTATTACTAGTCCATCTAAAATGGTAAAAAATAACAAGTTTTTACCCTTAATAATTCCCTGAAACTGGTCCCTCTAGAAACAAATAACTCATTCCATTCATTTTTGGACCAAAATAAAAACCTTGTATAACTACTACACCAACTGATGCTCTGACCAACTATATTTTTCCTACTATGTTAGCCTCATCAAAATATTCTTTATCCACTACCTTCATAATGGATGTAAGGTATAAAATAAGTATCATTGAATGAATATAATACCTTATACCCATGTCATACCTAATATATATAATGAAACCATTAGTGAAATGCTTTAATAAATGATTCAACATATCAACAAAATCTGTTGATTACTCCAAAATGGCATGCTCCCCTAACTCAAGGTTCAAAAAATATTTGGTCATTTTTTCATGTAATGTCCCTTGATAATATTTTTGATTAATTATTTTATTTATTTAATACAATTTACGATCCTAAAACAAAATATTTTAAACTATAGATCCCCCCATATAATTCATAGTCCCTCAAGCAAATAGGTTTCCAAACCAACCTTAGAATAATCTATAGTCTTAAAAAATATGAATACCCATTCAATCCATTGAAGACACTACTCTAATTCATGGGGTTTTTTGTATCCATAGAATACATGTGAATACTTTTTTGTAAAATACATTGTTTGATACACTAATAATATATAGGTTACACCATCAATTGAAACCCAACACAAAATGTAATGAGAAACTACATCAACTATAAATGTATCCAATAGAGGATATTCCCATGTAACATTCCTCACAGCTTCCCCTCTCTAATTAATATGATCTCTTCAAGTGGAACGTTATGTTAACCACAATATAATAGCCAATTATTTCATGATCAATGTCCAAAACCATTAACCAACATCAAGAATCCAATTTTTTTGTAAATTGATAAGAATTTTATGTAATTATGATTTCAAATAAAAGAATCATTATCTAAAAGGAATATTCCCATCTAATCACTTATGTTATATAAAAATTTAATACCATGTTTTTTAAAATCCATACACATTGAAATTATAATATAAATTAAGTGATCATAAAAACATATAAATATACATGTCATCTAAGATCAATGATATAATTTATTACACTAGAAATAACATAAAACAACCATAAAAAAACAATGCATGTTATATTAAAACACTTTCCTATAAGATAATACACAATATAAAACCAAACTCATATTTTTATAAATAAAATTCAATAGATATATAAATTTCAATTGGGTTTTAAATTACATTTTCCATACACAATGCATATTCGTTTCAAAGAAAAACCCTCTTTAAAACATGAAATGATTCTTTTTTTAATTTCAACACATAAAATTATAATAAAAATATCAATGAATCATTAATAATAATAGGAAATTGAATAAAATTAAAATTAATTATTAGATTCACCTACCATAAAGATTTATAAATACTAAAAACCATTAAAATTTGAATTAGAAACTTCAAGAACTACATTCCTAATGCCTGGAACACTATGAATATAAAAATTATAATTAGAAAAAAAATACAATAAAGAAACCACTTCCAATACATAGTCATAACCAAGGAAAGGAGAACCTACCTATTGAAGAAAATTAATACCAACTAAATTCAATTGTTGAATGGGTCAATCCAGAAAGAAGGAACTCCCACAAAAACACCAAGGGTAAGATCTATAGTTTTTAGGATGAGGAAGAAAACGAGAATGAAGACTCAAATACCATTTTGGCACCATAAAATTAATTCCCAAGGAATTAAATAAAGTGTAATTAAATGGTGTATTTTGAAATTAATTCATATTATTTCATGCTGAAAAACATGTCACCTATGATTTAAAACAAATATTTTCACTTTACATGACATGTAAAATAGGCAAGCCATCTATCATTTTCTTGTTGTGTATTAAATTAATATGACCTATTTGGAATCCATTAAATCTTTTTTAATCCCATTACACATCTTGTAACATCCTAGTGAATACCAAAAATTATTGGTTTGTTTTAAAAATTATAATAAATCCCCAAATTCCCCATTACAGGTATCATCCCAATTTCATAGTTGGCACAACGTTCCCAATTTCAAAGGAAACTAAAAAAATATTAGAACCTACCTATGGAAAATATAACATGGAATTACATAATACCTTTATTAGACACATAATACATAAAAATTACAAACATATCATATAGATAGGAAAAGAATAATTATGGGTGATATCATATTCTCAATAAAGGTAAACATGGGAGATATCAATGATCAAATATACATATCATGACTATAAAATATAAGATAACATGAAATTATCCTTTTAAAATATTACGTAGAAATTACATTATCATTATCATGTGTCATGGAAAATGTAACACTGGTTCAATAGACATTTATAACAATGGTATCAAAGAATATGATCCATGAGAATATAACATTTTCATATTATCATGTCATTAATAAATTTCATAAACTATAGAACAATTATATACAATTAATTTTTGTGTTATGGATATCCACTTAGTCATTTGATGTGTGTTACAGAAAATATGACTACCTATATAACTACTTTGGGCTTGTGATAACCACACATATATCGTATTTCAATCATGGGAAACCTCTCATATACCCTATGATCCCATAAAACATTTTTCAATTATGAAATATTTATCAGGATATATAATTTCAGTCCCACCATCACATTATTGTAAATCCATTAATATGTATACCACATGATCATAAATATAATCATCTAAGCATTACCTATGGAAATGTTAAAGGGATTCCAAGATATATCATAATAATAACCATTATCCATATAGAGAAAGAATAGAAAATTTATCAATTGACCATAAAACTAGTAAAACATATGTAACATTAAAATATGTATTTATAATTGAAAATATTGTTAAAATTATCACATGAAATTTTTTTTTAGAAAAGGCAGTTTTCATTTCAAAACATTTATTGAAATTTATTTTAATAAAATATATCAAACATTTAATATATAATATTAAATAATCACATTTAAACCTCAAAATAGAATATTAAAATCATTGAGTTCTTAGGATATTGTTAAATTCCATTCATTTCATAAATGTTAGAACAATGAGTCCTTTTATATAATCATTAAAATATAAAATTTGACTCATTTAAAATGTGATAAGAATATATATTTTAATTATTTATTTCAATAATTCAATAACATTTAGATTTTTTTTTGATATAATAGAAAAACATTATATACACTTTTGTTTTTTAGAAAACTTGAACTTTGAAGAAAGATTATTATTTACCCAAGAGACAAATAACTTTGGTTTTTTTAAAAACAATTCAGTATCTAGAGTAAAAACCCATTGATAATTAATGTAAAATATTAATTATAAACATATTAATATTTCATAATAATATTAATTTTATTATCATGGAAAACTCACTTAATTTTTGTAAATTTTAAATCAACTATAAACTATCCTCATTAAAGTGAGATTGAAGAATAAATCACTTAACTCATGTTCAAAATTCATAAATGGTGATATAAATTTATGTATAACTTATTATTATATACTATAAATAAATTTTGGATTCATTTATATTCTTATAATATAAAATATGATTCCTTAATATAATTTTAAAATATATTTTTTGATATCTCCTTATTAAAATTTTCATATTCAAGTGTTTTCACTATCATTATATAACTAGAATTTATACTCATAGTTACAGTCCTTGAAAATGGATCATGGTTACATCACCCAAATAACTTCAATTAGGATATAAATATCATATATATATATATATATATTCATATGTAATATATATATATATAGAGAATAATGAATTACACATTTCATTGAAAATGTAGACCATACATAAGATTGATTATTTTTTTCAACTTTTTGATGACTTGAATGAAAATAAATGTAAATTTTAAATAACTTTTATTAAATCATTTTCAAATAATGTATATAATAATTTTTTTTAATATATCATGTTCCCAATCCTTTTATAGTATAAATTAAAAACTAACTGCAACTCTTAATAGAGGTGGTCGCCCACATTTACAATTGAGCAACATTTTGATTTACCAATATATAAAGGTAAGAATAATGATATTCTATAATAATTTCATAAATATAGTTATATTTTAAAAATCATAACAAAATATTAAACATGTTATAATGGAAATCCATTAAGGATGCTTATTTAAAATGAGTTCTATCTCTCTATGGCGGTGGATGTCTCTGAGTATACATGAGAAATAATTTCACTTCACATTTAATTGAAATGAAGGTGTATAATAGAGCAAAAATAATCATCATAAATTTTATTTATATTGAGGCTAATAATGTCGTAAATTTATTATGAATATAATTGATTTAAAAGAGGTATAAAAAGAAATAATATTAAAGAGGTCATTTTGGAAAATGATATATTATTGGGTGGGCTCCTTTTGACCCCTTATAGGGAATATTATATTACAATTGGTTAGGATATTTTAATTATGGAAAATTTAATGTTCATTAATTATAACATATAATTTTTATAAGGGATATATAGGACACACTTGGAATTAAAAATACTATATTAGTATAAATAAATAAATAAAAATATAAATAAATAATGAATGTATTATATTTTATAAAAAAGAGGAAGGTGTTAAGATATCATCATACAATTAAATATATGCATGATTTTTTTAATATTTGTAATTATGTTTAATTTTATAGTTATCCATCATTAGTCATATCTATTGTAATGACTTTTCTAATATTAACCGGATAAAATTTTTCATACAGTGTATAAATTGGAATATAAATGACTAATGGTATAAATTATATACAATTTAACACCATTAATGGCATCTTTAAAGATAATTTTAATATTAGGACAAAATAAAATATATATATTTTAATAGAAAATGTTATTAATGTTGTTTTTCATATGATTCAATAGTTTTTTAATGCAAACATGTTAGGTGTGGAATCCAAACCGAAATCATTCATGAATACTTGACATATTATATTTTTCTACATAATATTTCAAATAATATAATTAACAAAATTTATATTAATTTTATATTTTTTATGTTTTAAATTAATTAAATAAATATTTATACATCTTTTCCTACTCATTTAATTAATTAATTCATTCAAGAAAATAATAAATAAATTAAAATGATATAAAAATTTATTTAATTATTAAAATAAGTTGTTATAGCTGAACATACATTACTTGTATACTTATGTTTTAAAATAAGAGATATTGTATTCAATAGAGGTATATATTGGTATTTTCATTATATAGAATACTATAAATTTCATTATCAAGGGAAAAAGGAATTAAAATGACATATATTTACATTTTTTATTCTTATGGTCTGATTTCATATATTAAAATCAATACATTCATGAGTTGGATTGATTTTTGATACATTATCACATGGTTTTAACAAGGTTTTCCTCATTTTTCCCTTATTAATGTGATAAATATATACTACAATTACTCTTAATATTGACCAAAACTAAATCATATCTTCAAAAAATATATATGAAACACCTAATTCAAAATATGACATCATTTTTCAAATATTTAACCTCTTTATGTAGTGGAAATAAATGATAATATAAATTTATACATCAAAATGAAAATTAGTATTTTCAAATAAAAATTTGAAAAAAAAATTAACTTATATAAAAAACATGAATATTAATGACAAATTTAGGGACCCATTAGTTTTACACATATAAATAAATGATATTTATCAATATCATTGAAAAATTAGACCACAATGATCATGAGGCAAGGAATATTTGGATGACTATGTTCATAATTCCATAATGTGAGACTAAATGAAAGCATATATGTTTTATTTTTCAAAATAATATCATAAATCTTTTCAATATTTTTAAACTATAGTCGATAACCTAGGTAGTAATGAAAAGATAGATATTAGATAAAAAGACCAGTAATGGAATAAAAATTTTAACGAAGCATAACATGCAGTTCAATGAGATAAAATAATAATATATATGAAAAGTCATATGAGTAATCACATGGAATCATGCAATGGAGAAAAGGTGTCATATGATCATGTTGACATATAAATTTTCACAAAATTAAAAAACGTAAAATAAACATGATTTAAGTCAAAATACCTATACAAGACCACACTACGGTTAAATTCCAATAACAAATTATGTTTACTCTATAGTTCCACACATGATGCCTCATGAAACAGAATATTATTCTAATTCATTACAATTCTACATGGGAGAACCCATAATAAATATATAATGATATATTTGTTCTATAAAATGAAATAAATCATTTACAATAACATATTAATTACCAATAGAAAGAATATAGGTTTCTTAATCATGTATTATTTCATAATCAAAGTAATTTTCATTATTGAATAATTTGAGAAATGATCATAAGGAAAGTATTACCATTTTAATATAATGAATAATTTAATAAGTATATATTTGATAGAAATATATAATGAATTTATAATCATTCCAAAATATAAAATGGTTTATATGTTGTTGAATGTAAATATAATAAAAAAGGACTAAAGACATTCTCAAGAAAAAATATTCATATTTTGAAATATCTTTTGGACAAATAAATTTCATAAAATACAGTGGAAATAATTTTTTTTTGAAAATAACCTTGGTATAAAATAAAGTAAACATCATAGTAAATAAAGAAAATTATAGAGGAAAATAATATTCATGTCATAAAGGAAAAAAATGTTTCATTTCACATCATATATAAAAGTTCGACCAATACCTCATTTGGAAGATCAGAATAATATTTATATTAATGAAAATTAAAAAAAATTAGATATGGTAATAATTGTTCCATAAAATCATATAATAATATAATAAATAATTTTTAATAACTATAAATATTACATTGACTTGGATAAAATGTGGATATAGACTAATGATAGAAATAAATTTGAATATCTTTATAAATAGAACATTAATATTTTTTAGAACCGAGAACTGAAAATGGTTGTATTGGTTGGAAACATAATGAATTTATAGTGGAGTAAATTTTATGGGTTTTATATTATATGAAAAATAATTACCAATACTGAATGTTTATGAATAATTAATCCGTATTAAGAAGAGATTAAAACACAAACTCTTAATGCTCTTTTAGATTTATGTCCATAACAAAATTTATTGATGAAAAAATATTTTAATAAAAAATAATATGAATTATGAGAAAAAATTAAATAATATTTAATTTTGTTGTATATATACTATATAAATAAAACTATGAGAATAAAATAGCACATGTTTTAATGAATGGTGTTTTGAGATGATATGAATACCTAAAGATAGAATGGTCCCATGTTACATTTATCTTCCTGAATAATTAATATATATTAATTTTATATATATACTTGTTTAAATAATACTAGTTTATTATTAATTTTATTTTATTTTTTATCAGGCTATTTCTAATTACGTAATCATTTATATTCAAGTAAAATGTTTGGATAATTATCATCTCAAATGAATAAATCAAATTTTTAGGATGACTGTGGTCCAAGAGATAATTATATAGTCTTCCTCAAAAGGAAAATAAAGAAATAATTTTAATTTTAATAAATAAATTATACATTTAATACATATCATGAATGATTGTTATGAAAACCAAACTACATTGTTATCATGGATATAGTAATCCACATATAAGCAGGAGTAAAATTTCCATTTTTCAATGATAATTATGTAATGATAGATGGTTGTATATTTTCTTTCACGAATGATCACTAATAAATTAATGTTGTATTTGTATTATTAAATAAAATTACATATACCATCCAATTTAAGAGTTAATAAAAGAAAATATCATCACTTCACGAGTTGGTAGACCTTCAAAGACAGAAAATACATTATCCAATTTTTAAAAAAATAAAATTTAATAAATTAAATTGTTTGTTGACTTTGTATAATGATTAATATTATATTTAATTTATATTTAAATAAATTAGATTATAATTAAACATCATGGGAAGAGTAAGTGAACAATTAATCCATCGCATCATGAGGCTGTAGTCTATCAAACACATTAGTGAAATTAATTTATTATATATCAAATGGAAATTATGATGGGGTATGCGATATTGTAAATAAAAAAATATAAATATATCATAGGTATAATATTCTTTTTTTAATTAATATTCACATCATTCCCTCAGAAGCAGTGATGGAAAATATATTATGTCGGTTCGTGAGGTTTTAGTCTGTCATTCACTTAATCAAATATATTATATAAAATTTGGGGGAGGGGAATGTTGTTTTATATAAATAACATAACATAAATTAAAAAAAATATTACTGATACAGAGGTAATTTTATCATAATGGGTTTGTTATATATTAAGGATTTGTAAGAAGAAATAAAATAAAATTATTCATCAAGGACATTACCATTTCTATGGATTACATCATATGGTTTTCTAAAAATAGTTTTTATGGTTTATTTTTAATCAAACTAAGGAATATACTATAATTTGGGAAATATAATTTAATAATTTGGATAGGAATTATATTAAATAATGTGTTTTGGATGTGTTTTATGGATGTGAGAGTGATAAACCTTTTATATGATGGGGAGAGGATACACATATAATTTTTAAAAATAATGAATTAAACCCAATTTTATTTCATATAAAATTCAATAAAAATTGATCATTTATATACATTAAATGTTTTAAGGTAAAAAAATGACCATAAAATTATAGGGATTTTTTTTTGGAAAATGTTTCACAATTATGTATACAGTTTAACCCATAGAAAACAAGTTTCTACCTTAAAATGGTAATTATTTCTTATAGCTTCCACATTCCATTATGGTTAAAACAATAATGTGAAACTGTTAGATAATTTAAAATATACTGATTATAAATATTAAATCCATTTGTTAAAATTAAATTCAAATAGTTTTCAAAATTAAATTTAATAATAAACATCCAAACATGTCAAAATAAAAGATTTTCCTAAAACACATTTTTAATAATTAGGGGTTCATATAGTAACTATACAAAAAGTAATACTAATTAAATTAATTAAATTTAATATTTGTAGATATAAAATATAATGATTTTATTGAAATAATTCCTCAACACGAATTATTTAAATAAATTAAATTGGATAATCTTTTTCCATTTTAAAACATATTTCAGAAAAATGTGTTTTTGTGCTTGAGAAGAATAGTATACTAAAAATAATATCAATATTATTTAATGTTATCTAATTTGATTTAATATTTCTAGAAAATTAATTTTTTATTTATAGATAAAATTAAATTATAATGGTAATTTAATAATTTCAAATAATATACACTTTCTTAAAATCTATTATTTTATTTTTCATAGAAAAAGTAATATTTAAAAAATAGATAAAAAAACTTTACCCAAAATTCATATGTTTTTGATGATTTCAAAAATCAATTACATATAATAAAATATATATTCTGAATGAGAAAAAAAATATTTATATTATTTTCTCAAAGAATGATGTTAAAATCATTATTTTGACTAATTTTTCTTTCCAAGAATAAAATGAAATGGCTGAAAATTTATATGCTGTTAATTCGAATTTAAAAAACAATTATACTCATTTGGACATTTATGTAAAAAATATAATCTATTTAATCTTATTCAAACAATCCATCTTCATGCCACTGTATAATCAGTCATATCTATAAAATAAAGTCTTAATTTTATATCATGGTTCATTAAAAAGTAGATTTGTGAGTCTAATGTAAAACATGGAATATAATTTTTTTCAATCACATGATGTATCATTATTTCACACTTCAATAAAATGCATCCATACAATTTAAATGTGTTATTGGTAATCTAGGGTTTCACAATTGAAAATTTATTTTTGGAAATACCATATCAGAAAAGGGTTAATAATAAATATTTATAATACTGGAAATGGGAAAAATGAAGTTCGTCAATAGTAACACATAAACACGTTTTCATATTAGAGAAAATTGGTGGGATGATAAAATATGGCAATATAAGAACATATTAAATAATAATATAGATTGATGTTGCTCATTAATCAAAAAAATCTAATTATGATGAGAAACTAAATGAAAAACTAAACCACAAATCCATGAGGAGTAAAAAGACTATTAACACGTCATATATGGTGGTTGTAGGATAAAATTTTAATTTAATGATTAAATTCCTATAGATATGAATTAGTTTTATCATTATACTTATGAAAAAAATAAACATAATTATTATGTTATTTTTTCAACAACAATTCATCATTTTTTTCTATCAATATCTTTCCACATCTCCTCTTACTCTAAAGAATTAATATCTAATATGAATTGCTTTATTATTAATGTATAAAAAATATATTTTTAAATATAATAATATTCAAAAAATAATAATACGTTATTCCTTCTATATTTATTAGATATAAAAGGATATCACAATGTTATATAATATCAATAATGAATATAAATATATTAATCGAAAAATTATCAATAAAAAAACATTTAAAAATGAAAATTCCCAAAATCGGATATCCCATATCCAAAATTACATCAACAACCCATGAAATATGGATTCAACAATAATGGTTATCTCATCCATTCAAATAATATCTTGAAACAATTATATCATTATTCCTGAATAGTCATGTATATAATCCTATAGGTAAACATATATCATAACCATATAATTAATTTCTCAAAATATCAATAATAAACTAAAATCCAGAAAATTTAAAAAGATGATTTTATCATCTAATATGTTTACAAAAAGATTACATATTAATTATTCACTAAATACTTTTAGTAAAAATATTTTATTCTAACTAGTTTATCATATAGGCTAGTGGTATGGGTTGATCCATATCCCAACTTTTCGGGGTTTCTACCTTGCGGCCTTGATAGATATGAAGTGTTTTCACATGGTTAAAGGGTTGTCCTACTCCTATAAATGTGAAATTGTTTTATCATATTTATAAATTTAAATCACCCTATAATATTATTACTTATATGAATAACATATTCAATAATACATTAGTTATCTTATCCATTTTTCTAAGCTATACTGCTTTTTATACCAACCATTATTTTCCAAAAAAGAACCTAAAGTAATACACTATAATTTTCACAACATCCTGAAAAAATACAACATTATCACATACTCAAATATTTTTTTCCAAAATATATTATCACCTAACAATTATATCACATTTCAAGGGTATTAGTAACATTAAACATATTCATGAAATAATTCAAATAAAATATACTACATAATTACCCTAAGATGTTTAATGATTCTTACAGGAAGAATACCATTGATAAAAATACTTTTAAAAAATAATTTCCAGATCCAATATGAAAATATTATCAACCCAAATATTATTATAAAATATTTCCTTCCTTTAATAGCAGGTTATCCATTTATTTCTCTAATTAAATTAAATAATTACCAGGTTCCCAAAAAATAATAAATCTAATTATAAAGAAATTCATTAGTAAATATTATTTTGTTCAGAATAGAATGAATCTTCACAACCATTTGAAATATTTATATTTTTTATTCTAAAAAAATTCATGATATTTATAAGATAAGATATTATTTTCATTATCATATTTTAAAATAGAACATCCATGAGATTTTACCCATCCCTTCTTTGATGTATTTGGATATTCATCTATGTTCCTTTTATTTTTAAAATTTTAAATATCACATATGGAATGACCACAATACCTCTAAAATACATTCCTATTAGGTTTGGTATCTCATTATTAAAATTATTAGATTTCAAATCACATTCTATATTGTCACTCATTATTTTGTAATCAATATTAAGTAAAAATTAAAAGAAACAAGATGAGAATATAGAAACATACCAAAAGGGAACTAATAAAACTATATGTAAAAACATATAAATGATAAATATTTCCTGAAATATGGGTTCCTAGGATACAAAAAAAATTATTTATATTAATGACTTATATTACTTTTTCATTCCAAATAATTCATTCTTGAGCATCATTGTTGTTCTTAAATAGTTTTTTAGAAAACCACTGGCAATAAGAAAACAATTTTATGGGAGGGATTTTTCTTGTATACAAAGTAGTTACCAAGTCATACCAAAAAATATAATCATAGTTATTATCCAAATATATATTTTTCCAAGAACTACATCCACATATTGTATCCAGGTTGGGATGTAATTTAATGGAAACCACTTTATCTATAATTCAAATATATTTTATTATATTTCTATATACATGGTATTATTCTAAGACATGTTCATAGGTTCCACACTAATATTTTCTCACCTTAGATCAATAAGATAATGAATCCATTTCATTTATATGAAATATTGAAATACAGAGCTTTTATAAATATTATAACATCATTTTTAATATAAATTTTGATTAATAAAAATTGGAAGATCACGATGCCATCTGTTCTTTGAAGACTATGTTTATAATATGGATATGGGCCTAGGCCTATATAGTCAATTCCATTTTGGAAATATTGGGTGCAATGTGTTCTGGGAGGTCAAAGTGACTTATTCATAACACATTTCAAAACATCCAGTTTTATGAACATTGATTGCAGTTCTATGAATAATGTCATCAGTGAGACAAATGTAAACTATTTCATCGGTGAGATAGATTTGAATAGTTTCATTAGTGAAGCAGATTTGAATAGTTCCATTGTTGAGGCAGATGTGAACAGTGTCATCGGTGTGTCGTGTTGGTTACTCACTTCAATGATTCACATGTCTTTAGTTCATCTCTCAATAGGTCATTTGTCGATAAGTCATCTATTAGTAGGTAATATTTTGGTAGGACCTATTTTTGTATTTCATCATTTAGTAGGTCATCAATTGGTAGGTTATCTGTCGATAGGTAATCTATCCATAGGTTTTATAGTGTTTCCAGATTAGTTAGGTAATAATTTTTCAATCATCCTATAGTTTAATTCGCTAGGCATTTTATGTGCTGTATAATAAATTTAATGTCCTGTATAAAATGGATATATAGAAAATTCGACACCCATAAATCCAATAAGAATTTTTAATATTGTTTTTATGCTTTAACTCAGTCAAATATTATAGTCTTGACCATATCATTCTGTAATGGAAAATATAAACCTAATCTAAACTATAGATCCATATATATTTTTAAAAGGAATAGATACATTATATCTTGTTCATTTTTAGTTTTTTCCTTGTAATAGGATGCCAAATAAATTTATTTCCTAAAATGTTTTTCAATTGTGGTGTGGACCTTTGATCATTTTTCCCCATATTTATTCTCAGTTCATGTGGACCCTCTATTTTGTTGCAATAAAGAAATGTTGATACGTCTTCAATATAATGTATGTACTACCTCCTTTATTCAAGGTTACTCCATATAATTCCTCTCATTCTCATTTCCATGTTATGACATTTGTTATCCAGAATTCTAATGGTCCTTTCTTCTATGCTGGTTTATGAATTTGTCTCTCTAAATCATCAGGAGGATGCAGTCATTGTAGGACAGGTGATCATGATCTATTGTGTTGGTCAATCTCATGAAATGATCATGATAAACCTTTTGATATAGGGTATCCGTGGATTATATATTATACATACATGTATTGAACGAGTTTGTGGGATTTAGTCCACTAGATAATCATGATATTTAAATAATAAATATTTGAACTAGATTAATGAAATGGTATCTATTTCATAACAATTTTATTGCCTCTTGAATTGTTCGATAGGGAGATATCATTTCATTTCTTTTTATTCATGTCGTTGTTGATGGAAATTTTAAATAAAAATGAATCAAGAATTAAATATGAATTATTTGGCCAAAGATGAAGGGGAATGTTAGATGAATCTTGTTGTTGTTGTGATATGATGGTAACAAAATGTATGATTTTATGCATGTTTAATTGAACTAGTTATTTAATGATGTAATAAAGAATCTATTTTATGTTATAGAATAATTCCTTGTAGTGTTATGAGTTTTCTGCCTGCATGTAATGTCCATGTAAATTAGGTTTTGGAATGGGATTTTTCATTGTTTGTGAAGGTTGAATTCCTCATTTAGGGCCAAGATCCTAATTTCAATGTTATTTGTTTCATTCGTCTTGTGTTGTGTTGTTCTCCTAGGATGGATGATCTTGGAAGGGGGTTCGGTTATGTGGGGGTAGGGAGGCTTAGTAGTGGTGGTTGAAAATGGACTCCTAAAGTTGCAAGATACATCAGTTTGTGCATGTGGGTGTCGGGGTGGACAGTAGGGATGATATACTATGTTGAGGGTTGGCTTACCATTTGATATGAATGTGGTTTCTTTTGATTCAGATGTCGTTTTATCAACAATAATTTCCCCAATTCATGATTCAAATAGTATTCCTTCACATCCATCCAAAAGAGGTGATGATTCATGGGGTATGACATTTCATTTTTGTGCATATCTACTCAAAGAGTGAAATACATATGCTCCAGCAATAGGTGGAAAAGACTCGACAGATAATTCATCAACTCACCATGTTTATCTCATTGTGATTGGTTGCTTGTAATGATTTATTATAATACATAGAATTGCGTAAAAGTGATAAATTTGTTAATAAATGATGAATATATGATGTTTAACACATGTGGTTGGATCTTGATGGGGTTGAATTGTGGGGATGTGACTTTGAGAACTTGTCAACTGAGTCTGGTTATTCCTAGCGTGAATGAATCATTCTTATGATAATAATCAAATATAATGTAAAATTCATAATGGTTAATTAAAAAATAATTAATTAATATAAAGTGTAACTATTAAAAAATTATAATGTAACATAATATAGCACTTCAAACAATATTCCTCTTATAGGATATTCATTCTCAATAGTGGTAGTTGAGAATCACATAGATGTTTTCTATATTAGTGACTAATATGAGGTTCGTCCGATAGTGTTCTATTGATCTATATTACATTTTTAACATTTTTTCTATATTATACTCCACGGTATTTGTTTGGGTGAATGACACCTCGGGGATTCTGAGCCCTCAGGGGTGTTTTCCCCAAAATATTGGTGGGGATGCATGGATGACTACCTCTTTGGCCACATTCTCTTATCATATTAGTTTCTAGTGTGGGTATTCACGGTGGTTAGTGTTCCTCATATTTTTCTATGGAGGGACATAATGTATTATGGTTATTTCATACACACATATTCTGTATAATTTTTCCAATGGACTACTATATGTATGTCATGTATTGGATATGATGGATTCAAGAATCCTTACATGGTGTATGGGATGTTGTGTCTTGCGGTACAATACCAGATGTTTTATACACAATATGTAGTATGTGGGGGCTCCCAGAATCTACCAGTTTACTTTTGGTTATGTAGATATAGGGGTGGTACATTTCATTAGGTTATGGTTTTGGTGCTTCACCTAGGTGTCTTCAGGCTACCATTTTTGGAAAAGGATGCTTAGGACTTGCGTTGATGGGGTAAATTGGAAAACCAATGTGGATGTGTTAGGGGGAACCCTTGAGATTCATTATTATATTATATACTATTTAATGTGATACTTGGTTAGAGTATCCGTGGTGATTCTGGGAATATAGTATACATATTAAGGTGAAAAGTTAGTTTCACTTGTTGTTCATTGGTCTTTTGCCTCATTTTATTAAATGTTCCTGAGAGGATATGGGGAGGATCCTACTATGTATATTTTTTTAATCACCCTACATTATATAAAATGATTTTCAAGTAACATTGAGTAGGATGGAGAATATGATGGTTACTTATAGCTTGGGGTTTGTAAGATATTTTGGGGCTTTGTGGTTGATTCTGTTTAACATTCCATTGATACTTGTAGTTTACATTTTATAGTTTTTGTAGTTATTCATGAAATTACATATGTGTAAATGAGGTTTCGTTTATATTGTAGTTTAATAAGGATTTGTTTAGTGTAAATTTTATCTCTATCTTTCACATGTGATCACTTAGAGTTTAATGCCTTGCACATGTGTGTTTTTTATACACTCGATGCTAGTCACCATCCTGGGTACTACAAGATGCGCGACTCAAGGCTCATTATATCACTTCTCACATTACAGACCGATGAGGGGTACGCATTGTTGGTAGGGGGTCATGACAGGGTGGTATCAGAGGTCTGTTTGAGGGATAAGATGAAATTTTTAGTTTTTCATAATTGATATTTCATAGGATGGTAGAGAAAAAATTTTATTCATGTTTAGAAAGTGAAGTAAACACTAGATACTAATATTGAACCACTTATTTATGGCCCCTATGATCTGAAGCACCAACCATTATGTGTACAATAACAACTAGATGAGGTGATACTAGTTTTAGGGTAGATGCCTATGAAAGGATCATGCATCATTATTCATGGAAGCATTGTTATAAATGGGTACACTTTGATATAGGTTATGCCAAAATGAATAAATGAAAAAAATTATTTAATTAATCGTAAAGTATTCCATATTATATATTAAGGAGGTATAACTATACATTATTTTGAAGGTATGGATCATGGCCAATGTCCTCATAATATTCACATAGAATATATTCACATCCTTTTCATTCTATTCATAGTAGAATAGAGATTGATGATGATAAAAATTAGAGGAGCACAATATGAGAATGCACATCAGGTGGGTGTCCAGACCGCTTTTTCTTTTTCCTATCAACATTTATTTTGGATTCTCAAGAATGATAATGTTTTGAGATATATTTGATGTAACAATTCAGTCCTCTATAGTCCATTACTTTGTAAAATATATAGTATTTGATGAGTTCTTGGAGGTCATAGTGAATTATTCCTAACACATTACTAAATTTCTAGTTCTGTGAATACCGTTATCTAGGTAACAAATATGAACAATGAAATTGGTGAGACAGATGTGAATAGTGGAATCCATGACTCGTGTTGGGGACTCACAATAGTGACTCGCGTCGGTGAGTCACCTATTTTTAGGTCTCAAGTGGGTAAGTCATCTTACGTTTTATCTTCTATTGGTATGTCTTCTGTAAGTTGGTCATATGATGGTAGGTTATCTTTCAACTGGTCCTCTATCAATAGGTATTTTATTAGTTGTTCTTATGTCAGTAGTTCATCATTCAGTTGGTCCTCTATTGATAGTTTATCTATTAGTAGGCATTCTGTCACAAGGTGCTACAGTGTTTCTAGATCAGTCAGTGAAAAATGTTTCTAGAATCATACAGTTTCATCTCTTTAACATTATCATTGACTTAAAATGAAATCAAAGCCATGTATTCATGGATATAAGGACAATTATAAACCCATAACTCTTATATTAATTTTTTAAGGGTTTTAATTCCTTTACTAGGTTATACTGTATACTCTTGACCATATCTTCCATTAATGTAAAATCTAAACCATAACTAAAATTCTGCTCTATTTAGATTTTTAAAAGACCAAGACACGTTATGCCTTGTTATTTATAATTTTTTTCCATGTAATAAGATTCCCTATACATTTTTCCCATGAAATTGTGAAATTATGCGGTGGACCTTGGAATGTGTTTCCCTATAGTTCTTACTATTGTATACGCACCCCCAGTTTTAGTGTAAAAATGATGTATCGGTCCATATCTTATATAATGTATGTTATACCTATGATATGTTTTGTTCCTCGATCAATTTTCTCTTATTATCTATTATTGTTATTACATGTGATCTACATGTTTCTAATAGACCATTATTTGGTGTTGGTTGATGTGGTTGTGTAGCATCATCCTAGGTTGGATGAAGTCATTGTTGAAGAGGTGATCATGATCCGTTTTATTGTTTATTCTCATGAAAAGAACATTAGAAAACTTTTGAGGTTGGTGATTTTTTGGTTTTAAACTCTATTTATGTGGATTCGTAGAGTTAGTAATAATTTTCCCTATCAATGATAATTTAATTGACATAATATATATTTGAATCGTATTAATGAATTGGAATCAATTTTGTAGTGATGTAATTTCCTATTGTTTTTCTAGATAGATTGATATCCATGATTTTATTTTTTATCACATCATTGTTGATGTAAATTGTTAAAGAAATTAAATCCTATATTAATTGTGAATTAATTTTCCAAAGATAAAGATGAAGGTATAATAAATATAATTTATATTTTTGTGATTTTATGATAATCAAATGGAAGCAGTTATTAATTATTAATTTAATAAATCAATCCATGATGGAATAAGGAACATGTTTAGTGTTAAAAGATAATTACTTCTAGGGTTATATTTTTACCACAGACTTGTAAGGGAAAAGCGTTTTATGATTTTAAGAAATGAGTGCTTGTGGTGTGTGAAGGACGAATGCCTCATTTTGGGAAAAGAGCCCAGTTGCTACGTTATTTTCTTCCTGTTGTTGGTGTTGTGTCTTGGTCTTTGGATTTCTATGCCTAGAAGGATGATGTGGTTTGTGTGGTAAGGGATGCCTAATTATGGTGGCGGAAGCGTTTTACGCCTAATGTGATGATATGGATCGGTTTGTTAATGCTGGTATCGAGGAGGACAACGTGGATGATTGAATGGTTAGAAGCTAGGCATACCCATTGATATGAATGTTGTTGATGTTGAATCTGGTGTTTTTCATATGATTTAATTTACACACATATTGAAGAATATGGTCTTTCATATTCTCATTCTTAAATAGATGAGGATTCATGGGGTACTCCTTGTGCTTTCTATGTTTTGATTCTCGAGGTTGGATGGGCATGTGCTCCTACTATAGGTGGAAAATACTCTCTGGGTAGTTCATCTATTCACCCTGTTGAGCCCTTTGTGTTTAGTATCATAGAACGTTATCATAGAATACCTTGAAAAATGGAAAAGTGGTAATTCAGTTGAAAAAATATGAATGTATGATGTTTAACACATGTTGTGGGAACTTGATGGGATGTACTGATGCTATTGTGAATTTGATAAGTTGTGGATTCCGTTGGGATAATTCCTAGAGTGAATGAAATTTTTTTGTTATTCTAATTAAATATAACGTGGAAATTTTATTGGTTAGTTAATAAAGAATTTGTTAATGTAATGTGAAAATGATAAAAATGTATAAGGAAACTTAATTTAGATATTAAAATGGTTATGTTATTATAGTATATCTAGTCTTAGTAGTGGAAACCAGAAGTCTGAGAGACATTTTTTGTAGTTGACTCTAGAACTGGGCTCTTCCCATAGTGTGGTTCAGAGCTATAATATATTCTTCACTTTTTATTTCCATATGTTACTCCACCCTATTGATTATAAGGACCAACACCCTAGGGATTATAATCCATGAGGGGTGTTTTACCTATAATAGTGGTTTGAGGATGTATGGATGAAACCCCCATTTGGCCTCAATCTCATCTCTTGGTAGCTACTTGTGCTGGTATTCACAGTGGGTAGTTTTACCCCTATTTTTGTGTAAAAGGATGTAATGGCTTGTGGTTATTTCACACACATATATTATTAATTTAGTTTAATAATAACTATAATATGGATAATTTGTATATCCTTTGATTGATAGAGGATCATTACTCAGTGCATGGGTTGTAATGGGTAGAGTTATAATACCCAACGTTTGATACACATTATGCGGACGGTGGTGGGTCTCGTAAAATACCTCGTAGCTTTTGGTTAAGTGGATGTGATGGGGGTGTGTTTCATGAGGTGTGGGATGTGTGGATTCATGTAGGTTTCGTCAGGCTAGCCTTTTTTGATAGAGATGCTCAAGACGTGTGACATTAGGGGAAAGTGACAAACCAATGGCGAAGTGATTGTAGATTACCCTTGAGATTAATTATTATATTATATAATCATACATCTGATACTTAGATGAGTATCCATATTGAGGCTGGTAACATAGTATACATGTTTAGGTGACTACTTATTTTCACTTGTTGTTCAATTTCCTTTATCATTCATTCTTTACTTCATACGCGAGGCTCCAAGGAGGATCATACTAAGTATACTGTTGTACATACCCTACATTATATAAATTTTATTTCATGTCATACGGAGAAAGTTGGAGATCAATCTATTCACTACTATCTTAGGGTTTATTGGATTTGTTCATGGTTCATGTTCACTACTGTTTTACATTATTTTTGTACATTTAGATTATATTTTTTAGTTGTAGTAGTTTTTCATGACATTACATATGTGTAATTTGGTTTTCTTTTATATTGTAATATGATTAAGAGTTGGTTAGTGTATATCTTGCCTCTCTAATTCACATGTAATCTCCTATAGAGTAACACATCTAATTTGTGTGTTTACTATACCCTCAGTACTAGTCACTAAACTAGGGCCTACTTGTGGTGGGAGATAGGGTTCATTATCTATCTACTCACATTGTCAGCCGATGAGGGGTATACATTGTGGGGAGGGGTCATGAAAATACATCAACATGATACTAAATATACATCATTATTATATTATCCCTAATTAAATATTAAATAATTTTGTGCTCCTATAACTTCATTTTATAACCATGGGAATGCATTAATGAAAGTGGTGTGCTAAAAAAATTATAACTGAATAAACATGATAATGAAGCATAACAAGTGATTCAATGATATTTTATGATACCATATTATATAAGGGACATTAATAATGAAAATGAACTATGAAATATTAAAAACTATATATTAAGGTGAAGCCCACAAAAGAAATTTTATATCTAAAAAAACATGATAATAACATGAGTAAGGGATAACTTCTTTCACAATATCACATGGTAGAAAATGTCCCATGATTCATTTTTTTTTACTTCCTAATATCATGCATGATTCCTCATGATAGTAATATTTAACCAATATATTAGATTTCTATCTATCTAAACCTACAATATCATGTTCATGATATCTTTGTTTCATAAAATTTAATTCAATTATATAGTGTAAAATAAGAATAACACATAGAGAGAAAATGAGTCTTATTCTCATTCCATGTATCAGAATCCATTGGAAGTTCATAATGAATACATTTAACAGTTGGAATTATGTAACGTATTAACCCATATAATTAATGGTTAATAACAAATCTATTTATGTAATATCTATGTATAGAAAATTAAAAATCATTCCATAACATTACAGGGTGTTGTCAATGTGAAATATATATACTCATCAAAATGAATAACAACATTTATATGGAAAATAAACATTCCATTATGAAGATAAGTTTTGTAAAATTTAATTTCATAACATATTCTTGAAGTAATTTTATTTTATAGTAACATTGTAATAATATTAGGTAATCTTCATGTTAAATAATTAAAATGACATGGGGAAGCCTAGTATATGTCTTAGACATCAAAACCATAATTTTTCCCATTTTAATGAAAACGTCCGGATTACCTCATTATGAAATTTCCATAGTGAATCAATTTAAAACAATTTATAATATAATTAAAAAAATAAAAAACATACTTTATACAAAAATAAAATATAATTTTAAAAAATACAATAATGAGAATATGGATATGAAAGAGAAAGGATTATCACTAGAGGAAAGAAATACTATTGATTTTCTTTAATAATATTTGATCAATTGTTATAAGTAATAAAGGGATGAAATTGGAAGTACTACAAGAAAGGATCATGAATAAGTAGAGGATAATAAAATGGAATGTTTTAATTATTATATCATCAAATAATTTCCAATAATGGAAATTTTATCATAAATAATTTCGATTAAACATTGATTGAAATTGAAACTATTATCATGTAGGTAATTTATGAATCATAGGCACCATAAATTATGGAATTGAATTTTATATGAATCATTTCAAGATATATAAAAGATTCATGATAAAATATGTAGTGGGGATATATATAAACTATATAAAAGAATGTAGTTTTATGAAACAATATGTGCCTTTTTAAGGTTGTTTTGAGATGAAACCCTTACCTTGAGATAAATCATCATGATAATTACTTATCATCTAGAATAATTATAATATATTATTTATTTAGTTTGTTAAAACACATATTAATGTTTAATAATAATATTACAATATTCAATATAATTTTAGGTTTAATAGCATAATTATTTATTTTCATCACTTCCATTTTGTAATGCTTGGTTCATATTTTGAGAATCAGTTTAATAAGATCATTATGAAAAAATATATTAATATTTAATAATATATAGAATGGTAGTAATTTAATAATTACAAATTCTAAATATAAACTCACATTTTTCCATAAATCAGGTGTGATGGTTGTGGAAAACAAACTACATTATAATCATACAGATGATAAGTAGTACATATGAATTATTAATGTTTCCATTTTTTAATCATTGCGATGGACATAAAGTTAGGGTAATTTTATAATAAAATAATAATCATTATTCCATAAAAATAATTTTATTTGTTAATGTACACTAAATTCTAAAATCCACCTGAAGTCTTAATAAAAACTAATTACATCACTTCTCGGTGAGGTAATCCGTCGTACAAAGAAATGATGTTATCATTTATTCAATGGAATGTAATCCAATAAATTATTTGATATATTAATTAAATTTTTTATCTGTATCATTAATTTTAAATATAATAAAAAATAATTTATAATTACATTCCATGTAAATCATAACTGAAAAATGAATCACAACACTTCATGAAGTGATATACTACCACACACAATAACGACGTTATCATATTCCATATAAAAAGGAATGTATGAAAGTGTATGTGATATTATAATTATAAATGTGTAATTATGACATAAATATCATATATAATAATTAAATACACCATTATATTAATCTATGAGAGGTGGTTATGGTAAAAAATATATTGGTTTGTGAAGTGGGAGTTTGTCAAAAATATGATCAACGGTTTTTCTTACCATTTAAGGGAGTATGAGAAGACTTGGTAATGAAAATTAAAAATTAAAAATTTATATTCAATATAACAAGGATATTATATCACAATGGTTTAAAAACATGTGTATATGGTGTGAAAAAAAAATCCATAGTTAAGGACCATACCTCTTATTTTGGCAAATAAGTTTTGTTTGCACCAACTGTCATCCAATGATGTAATTATGATACAAAAATTGATTCTAAGATGAGGGGAGATATTTAAAAAATATATTTTTTGAATGTATTTTAAAAAACTATCAGTATTTGAATTGTGTAAAATAAATGTGATCGAATGTCCATTTATTAGAGGTTGTGAGGACACACATGTAATTTTTTTAAAATAATAAAATAATACCACATATTCTTCATGAAAAAAATATCCAAAATGGTATCATTGATGCATTTATAAGATTTAATTATAATTTAGAACCAGATAATAGTAATAAAAAATATCATGGTAAATTGTTATACAATATATGTTTAGATTAACTATAGGAAAATCTATCATATTATTAATCTCTATAATTTATTTTTATTGTTTTCACATTTAATTATGGTAAAAAAAATTTGTAGAAAATATTAGGTAATATATATAATTATAATTATAAATATAGAGTCAATTTTATAGAATTAAATTCTTTAAGGTGTACAAATTCCATTTAATATTAAATACAATGACATGTTGAGAAAATAATTTTTCCAGAAATATATTTCTTATGTATATGATTTTTTAATAATGAATATTTTAAAATTGATAAGAATTAAATGATTTAAAATTAATATTTATAGATAAATTATATTTAATTTTCAATAAATTGATTCCTTGTTAATTTTTTTATTACTTAAAATGAAGAAACCTTATGCACTTTAATACAATTTTTGGTAAATTTATTTTTTATCCAAAGAATAAAAATATTTTATAACATACAATAATGATTCATAAAATGTATTTGATATGATTTAATATAAATAAATAATACTAATTTTAATTTTAAATAAAATTAAATGAATAATGGTACTTTTTAATGAAAAAATTATTATTATTTTATATGAATAGATATATTTCACTATTCTTTGAAAATATAGTAATTTGTAAATAAATTAGAACATTCAACCTATCTAAATAATGATTATAAGATTTTATGATTAAATTAAACAGTTAAAAAATTATATTAATTTATATAAAATTAGATATATAATTTTCTTTTAGAAAAAGTAAAAATAATTTTTTTTGAACAAAACATATTTATGATGAATCAAGGGAATTTTGTAAAATTATGTTACAATATAATTATAATTTATAAATAAATTTTAATTGAGTTGGAGCATTATAAACTATTCAAAAAGTATTTAATCATATTTATAACCACTAATTTAATAACTATTTTATATTGCTGACATTTGAATAATAATATTTTGATATAATATCATTTCCTATTTAAACAGAATGTTATTTGTGAAGTATGCTATCAAGAATAACGATCTCTTAAATTCTCGGGGATTTAAAATAAATATTTAGTTCCCTGTATGATTTTATATATAATGGCCTATGATTAGAATTAACAAAAAATAAACAATATATTAAAAATTTTAAATAAATTTATTTAATGAATGAAAATAAAATTATTTGAACAAATTTAATTTTTTTAATTCACAAAAAAATTAGTTGTTTATTATAAACCCCATAATTTAACCCCATGTTATTTTTTGTATGCTCATTAGTAAAATAATTTCCATTGTTTCTTAAAAACATTAAAGAATATTAAAAATATAATTATATTATTTTACCCCAACACAATAAAACAAATATTTAAGAAATGATAATATCTAATGAATATAATTACCGATCAATAAATGTATTTTTCATTACTCAAAAAGTGGGTTTTCATATTTTCTCATCCAATTTTAAATACTATGTTAAATGAGTATATCATACTAGGGTACATGTATACTATGGGTTTTCTATATAACATGCTATTAAAAATAGTATTTTTTAGATAAATATATATTAAAATATTGAGGTGATGGATTATATCGCACCATAAAATAAAATACCATATTTAAAATTTGTAAAACTCATCAAAAAAATAAAGAAATATTTATTTAATCATATAGTCATGTCCCTGTCTACCTTCTTAAATTTCCAGATTCCTCAAGAGAACATTAACCTTGTGGGTAGTCTTATTCTATAGATATTTATCTTCAGTGTCTATGATATCAACTAATTGTTCACCATAAAAATAACATCTTGTATAGTAATAATATATGAGATCAATACATTTTATGTAATATGAATACAAATCCTAAAGAGAGATTCATAGAACACATCACTAACTAGATATAGATATGGTAAAAATGCTAATAGATAAGAAACTGTATCTAATGGATCAAGAATTTAAAATGATAAAATATATCTAAAGATTATCATTACTTCATTTTTGAACATCATAAAACTATTAATTATTTATATTCATGGAAATTAATTCTCCCCATGTTCAAATTTAATATTTTTCCAATGATTATTATTATAAAATTATGTTGACTATAATATTCATTGATGTGTTGTTGAAAGTTTTTGACATTATCGTAAATTTCCTCCTAAATATCAAATAAAAAATTTTATTTTAACAAAATCATCTCACCAAGTAAGGTTTCTATACTTCTTTCATTATATGGAATTATAAGGATCCATCTTAATTTTTGACTAAAATATACTTTTTTTAGTAAAAATTTGATTTTTGGAATGCATTCATTTGAACCACCGTGTAAATATAAAAAACAAATCACTAAGTATTTCTTATATGTTTTGAATTGTTATCTATAAATGAAAATTAGAAACAGGATGATAATAACATCTAAAATTGATCTGTGTATCCATATCCCATAAAAATTTATTACAACTTTCGTGTATACCTGAGTTCCCAAATGGATGCAATAGAATGTGGTTTTCAATGAAACATTACATCTTCATTAATGTATATTGAATAAATATTGAAAATATAAGAGTTATATAAAGATGATATAAATATTATTAACATTTTTAGGTGATTTAATATAACCCATGACTCATAATGACTTTTAAATAAAATTTTGAGACTAATAAAAAAATATATTGTGGTAATTTCCCATATAAATATTTTGTCTGTGTAAGGGTGGTAACATCAAATATGAATTACATATCTCATATTAAACTTGATAACATAATAACCACCATGATACATACTCTAATATATACCTATTAATGTTGTACCACAATGGTGACTTTTTAAGATCACTAAACATACTCTTACTTCCATGATGAATAAAAATTAAAAACTATGAGATTTATGCAACAATTAATTATTCAAATATGGAATTTATGTTACACACAAACACTTATCCAAACATATAATTATATTAGAATAATGTTAATATCTAGAATATTTCTTACATTGTGTTGCATCTTTATATCCTCATTTGGTACCACATTAATATTTTCATGTAAAATGGTACAAACACATTTTATTAAGATAATATTATTCCCATCCTTCATTATTTCCTTAACAATTTTTTGATAAAATAGAAATATTTATAATATTTTTCATATCATTCTAGATAAACTATCAGAATCACTTTGACTAAAATAAATGATCACCTTTTTCACTTTCAGTAGGTGGAAATGTATTTAATATTCATAATCATTATGTAAATTCAACAATCATGTATAGAGAAAGTTAAGGTTTTTTTGAGTGAATATATACATTAAAATATCATGATTTGTATATAAATGAATCCATCATCCATAATGATAACCACATTATATATTTAATTATAAAATTTAAAAATATAACTCTAAATCATGAGTTTTATTTTTTTCTCATTAACTATAAATTATCAGGAATCAAATGATATCACTCTATCATTTTGTATGAAAAGACATACTAATCCATTTTTTGACTCATTGTTATCGATAAAAACCCATTTTCCACAATAGGTTAGTGTATGAAATACTTCACTAACTATTTTTCAATTCATTTACATGAAATTTTCATTACATTCATCTATCCAATGGATCACAGATCCCTTTGATGTTAACTTGTTGACTATATAATATTTTAATTCTTGATTCTTCACAATGTGTCAATGATATCTTGTCACACCATGAAAACTATAGATATATATCTTAGTGGTTGTTATGGTATTATATTAAATAATATTACTCATTGATCTTAAAAATCATATTGCCTCTCATCAGATTATAAGGGACAAAAAATAATCATTATAATGAAAAATATCAAATGTGAGGATCTTTTCATAAAAAATATTATTCATTTTTATCTTCATTAAAATTATTTTTTTATATTTAATATATTCATTTCACATGTAATGTTTAATAATAAAATTAATGATGGTTTTATAATACTATTCAAATAAATTCATAGATACTTTCCACATTAAATCTATAAAAATGTTATAGGGATTTTTAAACCAATTCAAGTCACAATAACCTTAGAGTCTCTATTCCTTTTATAATATGTTTAATAGGAATATCTTTCTTATTGACCCTAAATTGATGATATATAGAACAATGTTTTGTATTGTAAATTAATATAACTCCATATATTTCATGAAACATGTAATCAATACGAGATATACGGTATTTCTTATAGATTGTTACAATATTATGAACTCTATAAACAAATTAGAGCCACATGGATATATATTTATTCGTGAAAAAAAAGAACAGGTGTCCACCATGATGATGAACTTTTATTAATGATTCATAAGTCCATAATATCATATAGTTTCTTAAAAAACATGCAACGTAGTCAGGGCCATTATATATTGTTATATATATATATATATTTATAACCAGTATGAGTTATTTTAGAAACTAACCTACCTAATTGGGATACATTTAATTCAAATATTCATTAATATTATAAATCACATTAGTATAGTATTCATACATTTAATGAAGAGATTATCTTTAACTATATGAGTTAAACACTCTATTGAAATAGGAATCAATACCCATAATGTGTTTTAAATTTACATTGTATGTCCATATTAATCACCACACAATTTAAATATCATTGTTTTGTTTAAAATATCATATATGGATCCCTTACTCTATAACTGAGGTGAGTTTCATATAATGATGGAAAATTCAAGTCCAAAATAACTCCAAAATTAAAATTAATTGTTTTTTATAATTAACATTCATAAAAACATAAATATGATAATGGAACATCCATAGTCTCTGTGATAAAATATAGGAGGGGTAATTGAATTAGATAATTCCTATATTCTCGAAATTTAAGACATCAATATATAAATTCCTTCGAATGATGAAATTTATTTCCTCAAATATAAATATTCTTATCTTTTGTGAAATTCATTACTATTTTTCATTATTTTACACAGATAAGTAATTTTCTTATTCCTCCGATAAATTCGTATATGTTCTCTTAATAATCTTTTTAAATAAAAGAAAATGAACCTGCTCTCATATATATATTTCCCCACCTAATATCTCTAAGAACTAATTTATTCAATTCATTGGTGAGTCTGAGTGTTGTCTAAGGTGTAGTTTAATATTAAATTATCAAGGAATCTGAAAAGTAATAATCCCATGATAAGTCACTCCATCTATCATCACATTTATTTTCTCATAATCCCCACATTTTCCACCACATTCAGTGCTAAAATTATTCATCATTGTTCAAGAAATTGATAAATAAAATTTACAATGTATGAAATAGTAATCTTGTAGAAAAATTATATAACCATGAAATTTTTTTATTAGATGCTTAAATCATGATTACATCATTTCAATGTATGAATTTCTTTTACCCTAGGTCACCCTAGATAATATTTTTTTTTCAAATCTATCATAATGGTTTATAAATAAAACTTGAATTAACCCTAAATTATCCATTGGTAGATCAAAAAAATATTCATAGTAAGAGAAAAATAATCACCTAATAAATTGACTTTAGATTTATAGTCATACAACACATTCCAAGGTTACTACCCCTAGATTTGTGTGTTCCAAAACCGTTTCCACTTATAGAATCAAATCAATGATTTTTTCTAGTAGAACAATACTCCTTTCATTTCCATGACATAGATTGTTACCCTAGACATAGTATTTTACAATGTATTGTCACTAATGTTTTTTAGTCATTTCTTTAGAAGGTAACAAAAATATTCTCTGAAACCAACAATATATACCCATAAAATTCATTCACAAATAATAAATCGTATAATATTAATATTCATTACATAACACTATGATCCATTCCAAATCCATAAAAAACATATTCTTTTGAATTATCTATACATGAATAAATATTTTATAAAATATCTACCTTATCTCACACATATCTCATCCAAACTAGCACTCCTCATAAATAAATCATATGTAAAACATTATTTAAAATCCTATGTTAAATATGAATAATAATGAATGGTTATCGTAAATGATTAATATGATTATGAAATAGTGGTATCAATGATCATTTATACAACACATGAAAAATAATCATATGAGAACTGAACATAACCATTTGAAATTCATCATATGAATTAATGAATCATAAGTATGAGTTATTTCATAAATCATAGTAGATCAAAAGAAATGACGTGTTAAATTAATTTGATCAACGAGAACAAAACATTGGAATAGAGAAACTTCATAATATATTATCCTAAAATTTTCAATAATAAAAATAATAAAAATCATAAATAAATGCTACCCACCAAGACATTCATAAAATGTTACTCTTGATTTAACAACCCATGTACCAATTTTGAGTATAGAATAGACTTTCATATACCATCTATTACGCTATGGATAACTTCATTTATTCCCTTTGAGCAAATATAACATTCGTCATTAAAAATTGCATTAGTGGTTTATATAACGCTAGTCCCACCAGTAATATTTTCTTAAATCAATTCATTATTATCCCATAAGATACTCAAAATATTCATAATTACATAAATATTTGAAAAAAATTAGTTTCCATGTTTTTTCATGTCTATATCCATAAAAAATAGATACTGAATAAATATGGTATTATTTTAACATATCCAAATCATTTCATAATTAAGATCTTAGGATGTTATAGCAAAATATAATTTATATTAAATTATCATTGTAATAATTCATGATGAATATTCCATTTTCAATTTCAAATAAAATATATAAAATATATATTTTTAAAATATATATTAAATAATTATCTTTATAAATAATATTTTAATATTGTATTGGAATCATAAATTCAATTTGTGGTTAGGCTGGTGGAAAATTTCATTCACATCATGTCTATTTTATCATATTTTTATATCATATTTTCAGTGAAAATACAAATATATCATGTTTAGAAATAGAAAATAATATTCATTTAGTAAAATTTTACAATAACATAATAATTTTTATATTAATAGTATTGACATTATATGAATTTATTTTAAAAAACATTAATGTTGATGAAATGTTATATATGGCTGATGAGATAAATACACTGGGTATTTCTTAAAAACATTCATATATTATCTATAGTACTTAAGGAATATAAAATGAAAGGAAAACATATATTCTAAAGAAATAAGAATTTTAAAAAATAATAGAATTAATTTATTAATAATGGATCCTTTAATTTCATTCGATGGAAATTCATACATAAAAAATATTGATTAGGATGATATATCATCATAAGCCTATTGGCTCAAGTTAAAATTTCTCGAAAGGTCTAATAACTACCATTATATTAAATTTAAATTTATTATAACTCTATTAAAAAATTGATTTACATAATTTCTACATCATATAAGATACACATATTTCTTATTTCCAATAATTTATTAATACATAATTGTTAAATTCATCATTTCCATGTGTTATATGTTTCCTTCATTCAGGATATTTTTGATTTTGTTGATATGATAATTTTATATTGATAATTGTTAGATAAAATAAAAAAATAATTAGGAAATTATTAATATAAAATAAATTAAGTATATATCTCAATGTTTATTTACAATTATCCATAAAACCCAAGAGATATAAATTTTTTTGACACTTTTCATGGATAAAGGTAGGACGTGCATACTAATGAATGCTATTTTTACTTTTTAATCGAAAGAAAAAATTATTTTAAATATTAAATTAGTTATCAAAATAAATTATTTAATCATATGTATATAATATATATTAAATAAATCTATCTATATTATTACATTTTTAAGGATATTTTGCAAATTATCCACATCACATCATAGATGTGGTAGTCCACAAGAATGCACATGTGATGTTATTTCTTCATAATAGATAAAAAATTAATAATATTTATATGAATATTATAATTTTAGAATCATAATTATATTATGAATAACATGTAGAAATATCTAGACAATCACATTAACCTTTAATGAAAAATGTTGATGATAAGATAATTATAAAACTACATTCTTACAATAGTCCAAATGTATGAAAGTGTGATATTGTAACACCCCCAATAATTTATGGCATGACCCTTTTTATATTTAAATGTTTTCCATTGTTTGGTTTAACACAAAACCCACAGTGAAATGAAATATTACTATGTGATCATCAAGAAATAGATGTCAAATTGGTGGGAATGAATTGTTTGGACCAAATTATGAAATTAATATATATTATATTAATTAGATGTTTTCACTAATTAATACAAAATTTTTCATAAAAATTTATATTTTTTAAAATGTTATTCTATTTCATTGTAATAGAAGAATTCATTTAAAACTCAATTTTTATACATTTATAAATTTTATTTAAAAAAATAAGCATCATTTATGAAATAGTAATATTAAAATTGATTTAGAGGTTTAAGCAAGTGATTCATCTAATCTCCCCCTTCCCACTCATCTTCCTCCTCCTTCCCAGCTATATCTTGGTGTTCTTATCAGTTGGGGTTGGCTCTGTTGGCTGGATTCAATGGTATTGGCACTGTAAATTATCTCTGGTGGTTCCCTATTCCAATTCAAACATTACTATGGAATCATCATTCATCATGGATCTCCTAGTTAGCCTGTGGTGGTGGTTTTAAGGAGGCTATAGGATATGTTTTTCATTTGGTCAGTGATTTTTTAATAGGTGAATCCATAATTAGTTATATAACCAGTCATTGTTTTTCATTCTAGTTTATATTCATCAATGGAATGGGGTATGGGGTGCATTTATCTGATAGAGGTCCATCAATTCTGGGAGAGATGATGGTCCTTGCATTGGTCCAACCTACTACTATGAACAAAATATACTAAACCTGTTCTATGGAATTTATTTCTATCACTACTCCCCAAGTCTTTCTAGTGAAATGGTTCCCAAGAAGGATTCATTCATCTTGGTTGAGTGGTCTATGGTGTTTCAACAGGTGAATCCAACGTTGTTTTCTCTTCAGATTTTGGGTTTCTGTTCTCGTTTCATTTTGATTTAGTAATTTTCCTTGCATATTTTTTTTTTGTTTACTCTGATTGGATGTTCTGTTTGGACGTTTTTTATGGTTTCAATGATCTTTTATAGAGTGTTGATGATGAGGGTAAAACAATGACATTGCTGATGTTTCGTTGATGGATGATGCAATATAATGATCATTGGTGGGTCTCACTGGGGATGTAGTTATAACACAGGTGAGGCTTAATGAATGTGGTACCTGTAGTCCAGAGATGATGGGATGAAAATTATATTCTATTTTGACTTTAATATTTGGGTTATGCTTTGTTGTTTTTGAATTTTGAAATGTGGTTGTGGTTTGGTTGAAATCTGTTGAATATGAGATTCCCACATGCCCATTAATTGGACTTTAAAAAATAACAGAAAAATGGAATTTTAGGTAATATAAAAATTTATTATTTTTTAATTTTTAATATTTTTATTGTATTTTTCTTTTATTATTAATAGTGAAATTTTTTCATTTTAATTTAAATATTACTTTTCTTCTAAAAAAATCATAATGATAAATTACAATTTACATTTTTTATTGTATAATTATACCAAAAATCCATCTATTAATTAATTTAATATCATTCAAATATTTTATTTATAGAATTTGGATATAAATAGATTTCACACATTTAAACATTTTCACTTAAAAAATTTGTTTTCCCTTAACATCTATGGGATTAATTTTAAATTTTTGTTAGAAAATTTAAGGTTCTTAATTTTTGTGAATTGATTAAATATTTTTCATTATAAGGTCCAAATTTATTAACAAGTTCCCTTTATCTAAATATGAATTGTATCATTGTTATTTTTTTATAACATGGTAATTGATAAAATAAGATATTTAGGTTTAATAAAATGTGACAAGGGCAATAAAATGACAATAAATTTTTCAAAAGAATTTTTTGGGTGATTATAATTAGACCTTTATACCCTATAGTTTTAAATGTAATTATTTAATAGAATATTTTCTTTTAAACTTGAATACATAATTTTAAAATCAATGGGAGTGAAAAAATATCATAACATTACTTTTAATATGTATAATGTTTTTAATATGGGGTAAAATAAATGAAATAATCATGTGTAAATATTATAATGAAATATAAAAGGATTATATACATCGTAGAATTTACTTTTAATTTTTAGTGAATAAATTATTTTCATAAATTATTACAATATGATTACCTAATAATTATTCAATTAATGAAAAAAAAAATTATGAGTTGAAAAAATATAAAATGAAATTTAATATGATTTAATTAATGTTATCCACGAATTTTTAATGTCAATATATCATATTAGGGGTCTATTAAATAATTATTTTTTATGATTCCTTGATGTATTGATTTTCTTAATGTCATTATAATTAATAGTGCCATAATTGACAATAATTGAAATTTTTTAAAATATTTTTTTGTTATATTAATTAAAAACCATAACAATAAAAAATAAAAAAATGGTACATTTTATTGTCTAAAAAATATAAATTTTGAATTTATGGTACAATTTATACATTATATGTAAAAAATCACAAACATTTAAAAATAAAAAATTTGATTCTAGAGTCAAAATATTAAATATCCTTATAAAGGGATAGTGTAAATTATATTGTTTAAATTTTCAACAAAACAAGAATAAAATATATTATTTTATTGTAATTAAATCTGATCCTCTATTAACATCAAATACATTTTCAAATTTTTTGGATTAATATTTAATTTATTATAAATTAATCTTTTGGGAAATCCCAAATGCAAACCCCACCATAATCATTACTGGACACTTCATCCCTCATATTATTCATCCAAATAGATTATACTAGATATTCTACACTCAGTTAAATTATATTTTCACATCCCTACTCATTTACTAGAGGTGTTGTTCTTCCTAATTGACTAACATTATATTCCAATAAAGGAGATCTGTAGGTTCCATTTTTATGCCAATCAAATCATTACCTATTTTTATATATTTTTTATAAATATATTATATATATCATTTTATATATAATTAGTAATCATAAATATGATAAAATTTAATTATGATTATGAAAATAACATTAAATAGCCTCATTTCTATACAACAATAAGTGAAAGTATCACACATGCATTGGTATGAATTACCATATCCATGTAGAGAGAAAATTTATTTTCTATCACCATAATTCATTTTTGGGATATATGTTGGGTATAAAATTCAAATATTATATTTATGGTATAGGTATCCTTCTATAATATTTATAATATTTCTACCTTTATACCACCTATTTTTATGGAAATGATAACCTCAGTCAATAATAAGAAGGGAATTCTATCTTCGTAATGTCATGATATTATTTTTTCATGTATATTTCACATAGAATGTAAAATGGATGTTTTTTTGAATATATAAGATATATATAACATAACAATTATTTAAGAAATGATGGGACCATGTTCAATGTATACAGATTTTGAGTACTGAACCGAAACATGATTTGAAAGTGTAGAATAAAACACATTGAACAATGATTTTTTTTATTAAAATCAGATGATATTATGTTTTATAAAAAAAATTAAATGGTACAATTTATAAATAATTATGTATTAGAAATGAGTTTTTAACAAAAACAATGAAGATGATACATGTGGTGAGCGATTTTTTTCTTACTTTTATATCTGTTGGAAACATGCCTTATATACGTTTTGTTTTTCCTATAGTATATATAATACTCATGAAAACAATTTATAATTCATATATTAAACAATATTGTATTTGAAAATACATATAATTTTATTTATTTCGGTTGCAATAAAATTTAATGAATTACCAAATATTAAATATTTAATTCAAAATCTCATAAATATTCAAGATTACATCAATTTATGTTTCTACTGGGGAATATATTTTTGTTCCCTGTTCATTTTTTCTAAAAAAATAAAAAAGCATCTCAATATTATCTTATAGATGATTAATGTAATTTTTAACCAATAGTGGCATATTAAAAATCTTTCTGAGAAGACTAATGTTTTCATCTTTTAAACAAGGACCAAAGTGATTTGTTTTTGAAAAAAATATGGAATGAATGTTTTTTATCTTCTAAAACATTAGTACAATTCCCATATCATGACTACATAATTCCATGAATCATCCATTACAATCATTCAATGATATATTTGAAAATAATTGATTCTTTTATAATTTTGAATCTCTTTAAAAAAATATTTCAATAAACTATGTATATTCTCCTCTTGAATTATTTGATGTGGTCTTTAAAAAAAAATTCAATTTAAGATGATATTATTTTATACTAATTATGATTTAAATTGGATATTACCCAATGAATTCATTATTATCATTTCCATAAATAGATTATATTTGTTATGCAATGATATTTATGTAACATATTTCTTTTCCATGAGTTATGTAATGATAATTTTTTTACCCAACTCATTTCATTACATGGGCACTTATGTGATAAATTTTTTATGGTCATGTGGCTCACATATGTATAGTTTCCATTAGGTTAAATGTGGTACCTGTATATAGGTGCAATTAATTGGTTATTGAATTATATCTCATGATATATTTGGTGGAGACAAGATGATGTGCTTGATCTATTGAGGAAAATTGGTGTAGAGCATGATCATAATGTCTTATTAGTTATCTTCAACATATGAAATATAATATTATACATATGTTGATGAAAAAATCAATTATGACATAAATATGTTATTGTGTATTGTTTTTTTGGTGAATTTTAATTTTTATGACTCATATTAACGTTTTATTATATCAATCATGTTTATGATATATGAAAGTGAAGGTAAGAATGTTTTATGTTATTCTCATGATCACACACCCATATTTATTATCTTATACATTTAAAGGGTAATAATTGGATAGATTCTACGATTACCTTTACTGATAATCTTATGTCAACATTTTATTATTTTTCCTTTCTATAGGATATGAATATACGTGTTAATTTTGATATTATAAAATGGTTTTAATTATAAATAAAAAAGATGTATAGGATATAGATATTTTTTTTACTATATGATTAAGTTTATGAGATTACAATGGAACTAGACGTTTATAAACATCAGTTGTTGATTTTTATCTTGTAATGAAGACTCATCTAATACGTTGTAATATATTTGTATGAAATTATAGGGACATTATTTTTTTATTAGAGGATGTGTATAGATAACCTTTGGAAAATATGTTGAGAAAACCATAGTGAATACATTAAAGATAAGTATAATAATTGGATAAAATATTGTAGTTTTGTTATTTATCATTAATGATCTCAGTTAAACATAGTTTTTCATAGACTATTTCTTGGTTTAAAAAATTTTCAGAATTATTTTTCATGAATCCCCATTATGGCTTTTATTTCTCATGATATGATTTTTGGTTTTTTGAAATGGGTAAAACTCAAATAAATCATGTAAATAAACAATGTAATGGGAGAGTGAATGGTTTTCCAATTTATCAACACAATGTAATAGGATATAGAGTTCAGACTCTTTATTCTTGGAAAAGGGAAATTTATGAGGATGAAAATAATAACTATTTTCTATAAGACCAAAAGAGGGAACAATATACTATTGAACATTCAATATGGTGTAATCCACCTATAATTATTATATCATTTGACCCACAATGGTTTGAGAGATGTATCAACACTATTGAGAGAATATTGTATATTTTAAAATGCATATGACTTAAAAAAAGTTGTCCTATCAGTCTGTCATATGGAAGGTGAATCAGATCAATGGTGGAATCATATCAAAAATATGAGATATGTGCAAGAAATTAAATCCATAGAATGTGATGAGTTCTAGAAAATTGTTTTCAATAATTAGATTCCTATTACTCTTCATTAAATGATGTATATTGATTATATTAAGATATATACAAAAGGGGATGAATCCATTAAAACCTATAAGTTAATTTTTTATAAGACATACGAGTTATGGTTCTTTTATTATTATCCAACATGTAATTATGTCTAAAAAACAATTCAATGTTTTAAAACTATGTATATAATGTGATTTATCAAAAATAGACTTCATTTGATATGGTTAAATTGTTCTATATGATCATAAGGTTGAAATTAGAATTATAGATAGCCATCATTACAATGTTTTTTATATGAATGGAAATGTATAGCCTCATGAAAACATGAATAAATAATTTGGTTTAATGTAATTACATCCATCTACATTCCAAATATTATAGATGGTCAATGAAAGGTTGGTCATAAATACCATGGACCTCCAATGATATTGAACATGTTGGTCAATGAAATAGTGGAAAAGAAGATGTCAAATAATGAAATACCCACACTATAATGCTATAAATTTAAGTTGTGTGAACATTATTCCAAATGATTCATGAATTGATAGGTTTTTATTATAAAATAAAACTACCTCTAAATCAAAAATGCAATTGTATATCTCTTGGGATTATGACTACTGAACTGGGTTACATGAATGATGTAGTGAAAGTTACACTTATCATCCACTATAAAATAGATAAGGTATTAGTTTATTATGAATCCACATATTATTTTATTTCTAAATATTTTTATAATTATATCACAATATCATCTCAAAAAATATATGTTTCGTTTTCTTTGGATATTCATAATGCAACAATGATCCCTTATTTTTTTTAATTCTTCTCCAATTTATTTTTGTGGGAAATTAAATCCTATAATCTCATGATATTACATATAGTTGAAATTTATTGGATTAATAGAAATGACTTGTATTCTATTTATAGATCCATTATTAATTTCCTAGGAAGGGAAGTCATAATACATATTAAAAATTAACATATACTCCTTTATATTTGTGGTTATTATTATAAAATTCTAATATATGTTACTTCCACAATGTGTGACTTAATTATTATACATGGATTATATTTATCTCATATGATTGATAAGAAATGTAATATTAATAATACACATATTATTAAGGAGTTTATTTATTTTTTATGTAAGAGTTTTCAAGTCTTCTATTGAATATTAAATTTGAGATTATAATATAATTCTTACCTAGTTTTATGTCTCTTTTGACGAATCCTTATTGGATAAACTTATTTTAGTTGCAATAATTAAAGAAGATTCTATAAGATAATATTCAAAATGAATTAACATTCGGTAGTACATCTCATTGGTGTATACCCATTATAATTTTTATTAGAAGAAAGATGAGTCAATTATTTATTGAATTTACTTTCTAGTTCTTAACAAAATTAAAATACATAAAAATTCTCATATTCCCTATATAAATGAAATAATTAATCAAATAAAAAGGGCTCCATACATTTCTTATAGTAATTCATGTTTTGGATATTATCAATAAAGTTTGACAAGGTAAATATACCCATGACGAGATTTTGGACAATGTATAGACACTATAAATTTATTGTGATGCCTTTTGTTCTTACTAATAACCCTAGTAATCATAATTGGAGTGATGAATATATTATTTACTTACAATATTTATCACACAATGTTATTATTTAACGATTATATTCTTGTATATTCGAAGGTAGTGAAATAATATTAATTTCAGTTTATGTTTATACTAATGAACATGAGAATGGATATGATTTATCAAAAAAAATTACATGTGTGAATTTTTCCTTCAAAATGTTCAATTTTTTGGACATATTTTTTCATGTGAGTGTATATCTGTAGATCCTTCAATGAAACAAGTTTTTGAGAAAATAAATATACAATATATGTTAACTATAATCCATATTTATCATGGAATGGAAATATATTATTGGTGCTTTGTGACTAATTTCCATCAACATTCCTATAACATCAGTAGGTTAACTCATAAAGGTTCCATGTTCCTTATGAGGAATGAATGAAAATAAAATATTATAGAACTAAAAGGATGATTATTCAGTTCCCATATGATTTCACATCCCTATAATAGAGATGGGTTTGTAATTTTTATTGAGTCGTAAAATATTGGATTTTGATATCTACCTATGAAAAAATTACCCACTTACAGCTTATTCCCCTTTAAAATTGATGGTTAGTGAGATTGATTTCCCTACTAATGATTCGGAGAAATCTATGAAAATAATTACATTACTAATATGGATGATTTATCATTACCATGAAAGTTGTTAATTTAATATTGATCAAAAATTGAAAATGTATATATTCTAGAAAAATAATTTGAATATGCACCAGAAAAGATATTTAGTAATGATTAATGATTATGATTTATCAATACATTACAACCAATGGAAAATTAACAATGTGGAAAAATGTTTGAGTGGAAAAGTTAATGATGTAGTATTTATGATGAGTATCACAAATGACTAAATATTTGGGTATTTTCAACAGATTGATCTATAAATAATAAATTTGTGGGGGAAATATTATCTACGCCAAATTAATGTTCAAACACATATCCATGCGTATATTAAATAGGAACTAAAGGAAGATGTTGAGCAGAAAAAGAAGCTAAAAAATAATCCTAGGTGTATTATTGATTATGATGAAATAATATGGTTCAGGAACTGTGTATGTGTTCATCCTATACCATATTTTAAGTAAGAACTGTTGGATGGAGCTCCTTGTAATCATTCAATATTCATACTTGATGTAAATTAATATACAATGACCTTAAAGATATTTAGGGTGGGATTGAATTAAGAGAGATATTATAGATAATGTTTATCAATTATCAGTTTTCCAGAATGATAAGGTAGTGATACTAAAATATAAGGGGATGTTACAACCATTTATTATACCTGAATTGAAATGTGAAAAAATCACAAGGATTTTCTTACTAGATATACAAAAACATATAAAGGCCATAAACATATATGTGTTAATCTGGTTCTCTTTAAAATTTACACACCCAATTTTTTTATATAATATTTCACTCTTGGACAACATTCTAGAATATATATTAATGAAATAGAGGGATTTCAGGGAGTACCACATTCAATTTTATATGATTATGATCTGAGGTTTACAATGATTTTTTGGTGAAGTCTTCGGCAAGATCTAGAATCATGGTTAGGTTTTAGTTCTTATTATCATCCTTAGGTAAATGTTTAGTCATGTAGTACAATTCCAAAATTCAATGAAATGTTGATGTATTACATTATATATTTCAAATATGCTTGGGATCTCCACCATACATCAACTGAAGTTTCCAATAATGATAGTTTTAACTCTAGCATACATATGGATCTTTATTAATCCCACTATAGAAATAAGTGTAGAGATATAATCTGATAGAATTATATTGGGCATAGAAGATATTTGGGAATTATCAAGGTTATGAAATTATAGAATGGATTATACATATTTCGTAACACATAAAAACATATCACGATCGACAATGTTGATACCGATAACAAATGATAAGATCTAAAGATTGATGTGGGTTACAAGGTATCTCTATGAATATATCATTGGAAGAGAGTGATGAGATTTTTAAATAATGTCAATATATTTTAACCGTACATTATTCATTGAGTAATATTTGATCAAATTTGTATGGTAGCATATTGAATGGCTCTTCCACTGAATCGCTTCAAATTTCATGCTATGTTCTATGTATCTATCATGAGAAATTACATTCCTAATACAATACATGTATTAAACTCATATGTAGTAATACAAGAACAAGATCATTCATATGATGATCGAAGGGAATATACTTTTTCTACATATATATAATTTTCTACAAGACATGACCACTCATAAGGTTAATATATTATAGAGAAACCACCAATTTGAGGAAGATACCTTTGAAAAAGAGTCTGTGATGAGGTACTTGTACCTTTATCTATTTCTTTTTTAGTGATGATTTTTAAGATTGAAATTTTTTAAAAGGTGAAAAATAATTACACCCCAATATTTTACGATATGTCTCTTTTATAATTAATTTTTTTTATTATTACATTGCACCCAACACACGATGGAAAATAAAATATTATCATTTGATCATTATAAAATAACCATTATATTTGAATGAATTAATATTATTAAAAAATATTCAAATTTATATATTATATAATCAATCAAATGTTATCAATAACAAATACAATTGTTTATCTAAAAAAGTTAAATTTTTCTAAAGATAGATTTGTCAACTTTTATTGGCGGACATTTTTGAAAAATAAATTTTCACATTTATTTAAATTATATGGAAAAAAGTAATTTTTAAATTTAGAAAATAATAATAGAATTTGGTTTAATTTTATTTATTTTTAAAATATGTTTTTCTTGTTTATCAATGGTGTAAGGTACTGCATTTTAATTGATAAATTTCTTTTCAAATATTAATTTTATAATGTTAAACTATATTTTTAATTTTTTTATAAATATAGAATAAAAATAAAACTACTAATTCAATTAAGGTAATATAAAAATTATATATATATATATTATTTTGATATTAAAAAATACAATTCTTTGGCATTTTCTCACTTTAAAAACATGTTTTCACACCCCATATAGAGGACTAATTGTAAAATAATTTTAATTAATTATATGTTCTTGAATTTTGAAAAAATTATTCCCTATTTGGATTCTTATGGTTCAAATTTAATTGATAGGCCCATCTTATTTTTGGGTAAAATTAATAGTAAAAACTATAATTTTTTTTTCTATGATAAAAATTAAAATATGTAATATTCGTTAATTTTTTTAATAAGTTCTATAAAATGCCCTAAATAATGACAAAAATTTAATGGGTAGTGTTTATCATACAATTAAAACATATTTTCCAATATTTAATTATTTTATAGACACTTACATGTGAAAATGACTTTGATTTTTTTAAATTAAAGGGATGAAATATTTCACAGTCTTTCCTTTAATAGTCCCAATATTTTTAATATGGGGATTAATAAAAGATATAATCAACTAGAAATATTATAATGAAAAGTAAAACTAATTTCTATATCATTATGTGTTATTTTTTTTGTTTTTGTGATGTAATAATTATTATAAATATTTAATCAATGATTATGTAATAATCATTCAATTAAAGAAAAAAATCAATTTAGTGATATTAAAAATAAAAATATAAAAATATTCATTGAATTAATTATTGTTTTCAACAAATTTTATTGATAAATATATCCTATAGTGGGTGTATTTAAGGAATTAGTTCATATTTAAATTATTATAATAATTTTATTAAATTAAATGTTATGAATAATGTTGAAATATACACTAATGATATTTTATATAAAAAATATTTTATAAAATTATTTTCAATTAATAAATATAATAAATAATGAAAATGGGGTTAAAATATTTTCTAAAAATCATATATTTACCATTTATGGTTAAATTTTATTGTTATGTGCAAAAAATCAAAACATTTTAATTTGAAAATGTTGTTACCATAGAAATAATAAAAATTGGATAACTAATAGTTAATCAGAATGATATTGTTGGTAAATTACACCATAACATGCCTAAATTCTATTGAAAGATTAGGGAAACACCCTGTATGGAATTATCTTTGAATACATTTCCATTTTCAGATATTTTAATTGAGATTTAATTTATTATAAAATAATCTTTTTGGAAATTCCAAAACTATCCCATAACATAGATATTAAAGGATACCTCATTCCTCATCTCCATTAACAAAATTAAATTTATATATAGATCATATTTTACCTAATTATATTATTTAAATCCCAATACACATTATAGTGGTATTGGGATTTAAAATTTAGAAACACAATATTCTTTTAGAGGATGTTTAAAGGAGCTATTTTAAAGAAAATTTAATCTCCCTAATCAGTCACTCTCTTTGTCAACTATTATAAAACTCTTATAAATATATGATATATATATAATATATTTAATAAAATTATAAAACTACATATTAAGATATGATATTAAGTTTTTAATAGACCATTTTGTATCCCCTTTATTATCGAACACGAATTAAATTAATTGCTTGCACATATTTACAACCTACCATCTATATATAGTGATAAAATTGATTTTCCATACACATAATTTATGACTGTATATAATTATGAGTTCAATATTTATATATAATAGTTTTGAAATAATTATACTCCAATAATAATAATATCATATCTACAATTTTACCAACTAATCTTTTCAAAAATGATAATTTTGTTCGAGCGTCTGTATGGTCTGCCGTCTCATCAATGTGATGTGATTCATTTTTCTAATATATTTCACTTTCATTGAAATATGGATGTATAATATGAATATAAATTATATATATAACATTATATTTATTATGGATATGATGTAAAAATGTTCAAAGTATAAAATGTGGGACTATCCAACCAAATCATGATTTTAAAATAAAGCATATATCACCAAGAATAATGATTTCAATTATAAATGAATGGGTGAAAATATGTTTTAAAAAGATCAACAACTGTACGATTAATAAATCCATACGAATTATACATATGTTTTTAATGATTATAAATAAATACAATATTTTATGAAATCCATTTTTTCAATTTTATTACTAAGGGAAACATTCCTTATACACATTTATTTTCAGTCTTATGGTGTATATAATGCACATGAATTTATTTTATAAATCATAACCAAAATATTGTGGTATTCATAAATCAATATAATTATCATTATTTATTCTCGAATATGATTTGACTACTTATAATGTGGTTAGATCTTATTTCAAAATCTCATTAATATTCAAGATTGTTTCTTAATAATTCTATGTTGAAGAATGTTTCATTTAAAAGTCAATGTTGTATAAAAATGTTTTCAAACAGTTTTATATTATTCTACAATGGATTATTAAATTCAACATTAAATTTTTTTTGGCTATTTTATAATTTTTTATGAAAATATTATTTTATTTTAAAAAAATGATCTTTATAACTTTTCCCAAAAAAACACAGGAGCTAATTTTTATCTTATTTTTCATTAACATACTTTTTCTTGTTTATGAATCCTTATTTCGTTGAATCATCCATTACAATCACACAAGGTTATTATAAATAAAAATATTTTCTTTTCAATTTCACATATATTTAATAAAATGATATTGTATAGGAAATTCTATTTTCATCATTAATTATTTAAATTTATCGTTAAAAAAATTACTATATAATGATTATGTTTACGATTACATGATATTTATGAAACCTAATTTTTTCCATGAGTGATGTTATGATAATGATTATATGAAACTCATTTGTTTTCATGGGTTTTGATGTATCGATTGATTAGTGTTATTATGGAGCACATATGTATGATCTTCATTATGAGACAGTTTTTAAATAGACACCCCAAAAATTCAGTGGGTAATGAATTTTATATATTTAGATAGTTAGTGGAAAAATTCATTGTTCTTGATATATTATTGTAAACATGTTGATGTGCTCGATATGTTTGTGGAAACATGTGTTAAGACCTAAAATGAGAGTATTGGTAGCTAAATTTTACATATGAAATGGTTTCATATACTTATTATTTTTTCACACACATTTATTATTTCAATATATGATTAATGATTTAATTATTATAATGACTCATTTCTATGAATCATGTTAACATTTTATAACCTGACACACGTTTATAATCAATGGTAGGTTAGGTATGAACATTTTATGTTATGATCATGATCACATACCAATATTTCTTATCCAATGGTTTTATAAGATAATAAATTGATATCATTCACTTTTACCCTTATTGATCATATGATCTCACCCTTTTCTTAAGTTTCCTTTACATATGATATGAATAAATCTATTATATGTGATATGATAAAAGGGATCTAATAATGAATAATTAAGTTTGATATGATATTGATGTTTTATGACCCATTTTTTAAATTTTATATTTATAAAAAGGTACTAGAGAATTATGATCCCTACTCTTGTATTTTTATATGGTAATGAAAATTCAAAAAAAAAGATGTAATATATATGTATGAAAAGATTGTGTCATTATAAATAATTTAAATTTAAATTTCATATAAATTAATATTTAAATTTTTTTTCCTACTCATAACAATAATCTAGTATATTGATGTTACTTGTGATATTATTTTAGGTCTAATAAAAATAAATTAGTGTAGTTCTAAAATTAAATAATTTGAAATAGGTCATGTAAGGAGATTACATCTTCCACGTTGGGCCTCCTTTTTATTTTATATAATGGACACATATAATTGTATTTCATGAAATAAATATCCTTTAATTCAAGTATATGGATTATAATAATATAATTAGTGTGGTTCTGCTCAACCTATATAGATCAATGTGGTTTAAATTAATGATAGCAGGTGTATTTTCATATTAGGAGGGAAGGACACAATTTAAATTAATAACATAATTTTAAAAAAAGATGTAATTATCAAGAAAGATTATTCCAAAATTCCATAGGATATTAGAAAAGTGTTAAAATTATAAAAATAATCATACTATTAAATGTATATAGGTTTTTAATTTTAATCCTTATCATTTCTATTATGACCATACCTAACCAATTTAAATGCTAACATTGGTAAAGACAATTTTATTATAATAGGTTATTATTTTACATAATTTATATAAATTAGATCAAAAATAATAAATTCGTGAAATATTAGAACATTTACCACCATAAATGTGCAATTTCAATATTTTTATTATTTTAAAAAAAATTAATACAATTTTATTTAACAAAAATATCATTAAAAATATTTTAGACACTATTTATTTAATTTGAAATCATAGAAATAATTATATAAATGTAATTGGAATATAATATTGTAAAAAATACCTAATATATTATATTAATCTAAATAGTTAAGGTATTTGAATAATTTACAAAAACTTTTTTTCATATATTATTTTTAAAATCACTTTCTTTATAAGTCAGATAAATACAATGTCTGTGTTGCATAAGAATATATTAAAATTATTCCATACATTAAATTATAAGTAAATTTAAATGTCAACTGAACAAATTAATGCGCAAAATAAACATATATGAACTTGAATTTATTTTTTTATCCTTAAGTACTACTTTTACTGATTTTAAATTCAAGACACTACCATTAAAATGTTTGATAACATAAAATAATATAAATTTTGTTATCAACGGGAAATGTTACCAAAATGGAATCAATTAAATTTTTAAAGGAATATTGTTGAAATTTATTCCATCAAATTAAATAAATTCATGTTTTTGTTTAATTATGGCTCTATATTTCATGGTTTTAACATTGTTCAACCCATTTCACCACTACCGAGGTTATAAATATCCATTAAATTATCTATTCAAAATGAAATAAATATACAAGAGATATATTTATGAAATTTTATCCTCATGATATTAAAATTGGTTTCAATTAATTTATATTAAATCAATGGAGATGATTGAATTCAATTTTATTAATATTAATAAAAAAAATTTAAAATAATTTTTTGAAAATTGTGTTTCTATGGATTAAAGTTAATATATATTAAAAAATAAATATTTACCATTCAAATATAGATAATTAGATTATTATAAATAAAATTCATAGTTACTTATATTAATAATAAATCGTAAATATAATTGGACTTTTAAATTACATGTTTTAATGAAAATATATAATATTATTTGATTTTTCTAATTTTTCACTTTTAATAAACAATTAAATCATTTACATAAAATTGAAACAACTCAACATAAGTTAATATTTATCCAATTTAAAAAACAAAATTATTTTATTAGATTAATTTTCTAATAGTCAAATTAATATATTCTATTATTTTATTCCTAAAAGAAATACGTACAATTTTTTAAGAAATATTAATTTTTAAAAAATAAGAATGACATTACCAAAAATTGGGTACTTATTTATCACTATAGTTTCTTTCCTTAATATAATAAAACATATTGTTTTAAAAAAATATACTCTTCTAATTTAATTTAATATAAAAATATATACTCTATATTATTTCTCATTTATACTTAAGTTTCATCTATCACAACTTATCAACGAAATTATATTTATTAAAAGAGAAATATAACATAAAATATCATGGTGTTTCACTATATTAATGTAATTTAATGAGTAATATATTAAATATAGTTATTATAAATAAGCATATGTATTAGTTATTCTAATCTATTTTTATTGGTATCTAATAATTTATATTAATTTAATATCCCAAACATTTTCAAACATTGAAATTGAAAAATTGACCTAGACTGATTTTTTATTATTAAATAATTTAAATAATGATTCCATAATTTCATATGATACGAATTATTGAGAGTATATCTACAAAAAAATCCATTAATTTATTGAGAAAATGTCATGAGTTATTTTCGGGTATTCCAAATGCATAAAAATTCATTAGAACATGTCATATGAATGATATTAAAGAGTCACACATACTTTAAATATTGAGATATTATTGATTTATATTGTATCCATGAGATCATGTTTTTATTATATTCTTATATATATGGTAGTAACCAAGGAAACAATTATTAATAATCATTTAAATTAAATCCAATTATATCATTCCTAGAATAATTTTTAATTTTTATGATATTTTAATGTTTGTGTGTAGTGGTGAGAGAATACATGGTAGAAAATATGCACCTTATTTCTATGAAAACATTTCTAGGGGTATATATTGGGTACACGAAAAGGTTTATTCTCATTCATTATATTTCACTTTTATCCCTCCTAAAGTAAACAATGGAAAAACAAATGGGTTATGAAATGGGAAAATAATAAATAACTTGAAACTCTAATTATTATTTTATTATATGTGGATAGGTATTTTATATTATGTTCATTACAATATTATCTTTCTAAAAAGAATATACATATCATATAAATTATTTAAAATATATCTAAAAATAGAAAAAATTAAAAATAGTGTATGCCATTTATTTATATCGCATCACTCAAGACCTTTAGATTAATCATAGGAATTACAACATATTTCTTTTCAAGGGATAATTTCATTGATTCATTTTATATTGAATATCATGTAAAATTATTAATTATATTAACCTTTTATTAGATTTTAATGTTAAAATCATATCCACCAAACCAAATCTCAAATTCATTATAACAATAAAATTAATGTCCTCGTGATTTTATGTGATTTATGTCCCTATATGGTGGAGACTATATGAAATTTTAATGATTTTGGAATATTATAAGCATCTATTGGTGGGAGAAAAAATTTACATAAATCTGTGTCATTATTGATTAGAAACGATAAATAATTGGAGACTTAAAATGTTTAACATGGAATTATTAATAATAATGAATTATTATCTTTTACATAAACCAGGGATAAAAATTAAAAAATTATAAGGATAATTTAAAATTCATAATTGAGTTTGTTTTATAGAAATGTTTTATGTTTTAGTAATATTTTATATTATACCTAAAAATTTATTTTACGTATGAAAATATTTTCATTCAATGTCATTTAAATTTGATCCAATTTAGTATCAGGGACATTTTAACTTTATTTTGATACTCTATTAATGATAAAGATCATTGTTCAATAATGTGGGTAATTGATGCTCTAATTTTCACATGAAAAAATTTATCGATTTTTTATTATTTATGAAGAATTAAGTGATATTTTATTTTGAATGAATAATAATTTAAATTAAATTTTGAGTAAAAATAAATGAAAAACATTTTTTCAATGAATTTTCATATGATAAATATAAAATATTATATTTGTTTTAATTTTATCCACTATTTTTTGTCCTTATTAAAAAAACTATGAAATGTATAACCGTTATTTTGGAATAAAAATTCACTTCTTGTCCCAAAAGGGACCATTAAACCATGCCAGAGGGGAGGTATGTCCAATATGCCTCATTAATTGCATATTATTTGCACAGTGATTGAAATTGGATGCTAGATGCCTATTACATCCATGAATATTTCAATAGAATCATGAGTAGGTATTATGTTTATATTATAACTAATAATCCAATTCCCTATCAATAAGAGATGAGGTGTGGAAATTGGAAAATGTATAATAATTCTCGAAAAAGTGAATATCTGATGTGGGACATGATGAAATGGTTATTGTGCATATCTAATAAAAGTATCATCTCTTTAGGTGTTCATCATGTCCACACGCTCATAAATTCCTCAAATATTTACTCTTCTATCACCTAATGATTGACATCACCCATCCACCACTAATAAAAATTAAAATTGACAAATTGCCCCAACTAATTTTTACTCTGTCCAACAAATAATGCCAAATTAACACTAGAAAAAGAAATGTCAACCTTAGAAGAATCAATTAATTCCATGTGAGTATTTTATATAGAAGAAGATATCATTTTGGAAAAAATATGTTGAGAAAAAAAATATTTCCAACACAGTAAAGAAACTATTGTCCTAATTTTGTGTTTCACTTTAAAGATATAGTACACGTAGTATCCTAGAACTAGCCTCCAACTACAACTACATGATTCCTATAGTGGTGTCGCAACCTCAACTACTATTGAGATTTGATACAATTATTTCTTTACTACTACGTCCCACTATTCCATGATGCAGTTGTGAGATATCTTCAACAAGAAAACATTATCTGAAACTCCAACAACTTCCACCACCTATTACAAATATCATTGTAATCTAAAATCATAGTGAATCTACATTATAATAATACTCATTTTTAAGGGATTGTATTACTATTGAAACATACCAAATGGTAAATAATTTATCTTTTCCCACACCTAAGAATGTTTTGTATTATACAACATTTTAATTTTTCATTTTAGGAGATTATGAGAACATGATCCCCAATAGGGAATACATATATTCACATGTCATTATAAATTAATATTTTAATACTTTTTTAAATATCCATTGTCCTTATGATTGTTATTAATATATGTCATGTGTCACTTATAATGACGTTAGAACGAATACCATGTTGATATTTGATCATGGTTAAAATGACACGTGGGGTGTGACATGATCGATATTGTAATGATGATTATTTCTAGAAAAGAATTATTTCTTATATTCATAAGTGGATGATGATTCATTATGATATCTGTTTGGAATTAAACAACATGATTAAAAATATTTTCATGTTTTTGTTGTGGAAAATATTTTAAAAAATTTAATAAAATAAACATGACACATTTATGATTATGAAATTAATATGAAACATTATTACTTAGAGATTTAAAGATATTGTGGTTATATTACATAGTTTATTGTCATAGGTGGGACTCTAGTTGTTATTATTTTGTTGTATTTATCTATTGAGGCATTGATGTCTTTCCATATGGTATCCCTTGAAATTAGTTTTCTGTCACTCATTCCACTATAAAATATTACTAGAGTGTCCACACTAAACCAAAACTGGGGTTTAGTATTTGTTTGTAAATTTACCGCAATATAAAATGTTAATATTTCACCATTGGTTTGTTAAAAACAACCACTATATATTTTTAAAAAAATAAAAATTGGTCGATCCTCACCACCATACCTCTCCACCCTCCCCACCCCAAGGACCTGCACCTTTCCTTATAAACATTTTAAACAATATCCACCGCTCCTTACCTCGTTGTTTCCATTTCAGTCACCCTTACTCTTCATTCATAATATAAAAACCTTTTCTTGTTCTATCACACATCTCATTTTGTTCTTTTTCCCTATAATTGTGTAAGTATTATCTATTTCTCACATTCCCTTGCGGCTGACACTATACCCACTTTTTTATGTGGGGACCTTTATCCTTTCAATCACACCGATTAGTCACCATATTTTACCTCTATGAACCTATTATCCCACCCAATAAATATTAGATGCACTTTTTATTTCCTTCAAAAATCTTATTTTAAATAAAATTAATCATATTATTTTTGGATTATAAATATTGAAAATTTTTATGTACATAAAATGTGTATTGAATATGTAGTCAATAAATTCATAATTAATGATATGTCTTATATGATGACTATAGTTGTTGTAATTGTTTTATTTATGCAAATCATAACCTATTAATTCATTTAACATTCATCATATTATTTTTTTAATAAAGAAAAATGAGTAATTTTATTTTATTTTATTGTTTTTATTGAGAAAAAATATAAAATTAATTCATAATATGTGACACGTTCTGTAATATTATTTAATTACTTTTTTAATTTAATTTTTACATAGTAGTCAACAGATTAAATAAATTAAAAACTCATAATTTTGGAATATATGAATATAAATATGTAACTTGATATGTTTTATTTTTGTTTTTTCCCAAAAAAACGTGTTGATAATTTTTATAACTATCAACATATATATGTTAATTAATGTTTTTTTTGTTCAAATTTTGTGGTGGGATTATAGATAAATAAATGTGATGTAATGGAATAATATTTCATTTTAAATAATGATTTATAATTTTTAAAAAATAATACTTATGGTATAACATTGGATAAAATAATCCATTAATATTTCATTATTCAGGAAAGATAATATATGAAACTTGATTTGGTCAATATCTATTCCCCACTAAACAAGAATTTTTTTAAATGATGTAATATTTATTATATGTTTTTATTTTCACTGAAAATTTGTTGGACAATTGTGATATATTTATTATATAAGGATCTCATTATTGTGAAACACAACTTGGCATAGTGAAAGTGTGAATGAATTTTTTTATTTTACAATTTCCAATTGACCAATTGATAAAAAAATATTATATCCACAAAATTAATGTATGTTAAGAAGATTAATGAAGATATATGATGATTATGAACATGATATTTAACCAATTTCCTAATCATTAAGTATTTTGTGTTGGGAATAGATAATTGAATGTTATAGAATGTTTGACCACAAATTTTAGTCAGTCGATTGAGAAAACAACAAGATCAAGAACGTATAATAAAATTCAGAACAAATTAATATATGGTTTAAAATTCTCTAGGAGAAATCATCATCATAAAAAATCAGTACAACTAGATTGGTATACTACATAGATAAACCTAAAAAATGATGTTTTGGGACCATTTGGTAACCAAATAAAAAATATAACTTTCAATAGGATCATACTAAAAATGTTGTCAAAGATAATATAAGAGATAAAATTAATAAGAAGAGAAGAGTTTTTCTTGATTTTGTTGATGATGTAAATGAATATTTATTTAGAGGGTGTTTGATATATTCAATTGAAAATTATCTACTAATGAAATAATATATAAAATTCAAATTTGGTTTATATATAAGGTAATTCCAATGATATTGTAATATTTTGAGCATGTGTTACATGAATCTGAGACACATTATTATTTTATTATATAATAAAACAAATTATTATCAATATATTTCTATATTATAAAAAAAATACATGATAGTCCCCTCATTTTTATACTCTACAGGGGAGACGATTAAAGTTGATTAGAGTACTATACATTTGTAGACACTTGATAGTAGTTAGAGAGTAAGGTTATATGTCTGAATCAACACAAAAAAATGCATATATTTATAATGAACAAAATTTAATTTTATTCCATAAATATCAATAAAACATTGATTTCAAAAATAATCACTTTCATAAAAACCAATAATTACATCAAGATAAAAATTTTAACTATTTACAAAGATTTTATAACGTGGTATCCATCAAAACAAAATAATTTATGTAATTTTTTTCATTAAATGTAGATATATCATTAGATCTACATAATTTGAATTTTGTATTATTTGTTAACTGATTTAACTAATTAATGAATTTTAGAACTAATTATATCTTTTGGACTTTTATTCTGATCCTTAAAAATAGAAATACATTGATTTCTATGATACTAATTTCAATTATATTTTATATGATTATTCCTATATAAATTTATTGGAAATGATCTTGATGTATACATCTAACATGTATTTGATGAATGTTAACCATTGCAGAGCTATGTTTTTTAGATGCATGATGGAACTTCTATAAAAATTTCCAAAATTCACAGTGATCTAGTATAAACCATTAGTTAATTCCTTATACTTGAGAACATATTTTATTATGAAACATACATGGGGTTTTATTTTTTAATTTATAACATTGATTTATATCTGAAATGACTATCTTAACATAAAAACAGATTTCATTATATAGCCATATATTTGTAAATGAATTTCATATGTTTTAGGAAAAAAAGTAAAAATTCAATTATCCTATTTATCATAGATCACCTAAAAATTATAAGGAAAACTTTAAAATATTGGAATTAATGATTCAAGTTGATTAAGAATATAGGAAGGTGTGTCTTTTGAATGATAGTGTGAAATTATCATGAAGTGAATCATTTGTAAATATCCAATCAAAATAATGAAATAAGAAATTATATTATTTCAAATTCCATATTGGGAATATAAAAAGTTGAATAATTTTAATGATATTATTCATATTAAGAAGAATTATTTTGAAAATTTGATCTTCACATTACTTAATGAGATTTGAAAATAGAATTATGATCTCAATTCGTGGAAGTACTTATAAATAAGGAATATAATGTTTTTTCTATGTCTGGATGAGAATAAAAAGTTTACTCAAGATATTTTTTCCATGATAATTTGGGAGAAATATATATTCCATAAAATATAAAATCACGTTAATTTATCTTATGGGTATTCATTAATAATTTTAGGGTGTTTCAACAGAATCCATCATACTTACATGGATTGGAAAATGAAGACTCGTATATTATGTTATCATTTATTGTACATTATGAATTAAGTATATTATTACCAAAAAAGTTTAATATAGTTGTAATCCAGTTTTTCACATTATTCATATAACCATTTTATAATTCAATATAATTATATGAGATTTAAAAGCTTTGTAATATAATTATTTAGGCATATTATTCAATTTATATGGACTTTTTTTTGTCTTTTATTATATGTGGGATTCATTTAAATACTTATTTGGTCAAATATACAATATTATAATGTCTATTACAAAATATTGGGTTGTATCCAATTTAGAGGAACCACATTTATATGTTCTTTGTATTAATTAATACATTCATGATAATTAATTAATTAACTATTTTCATTCATTTTATTTAATAGATACCATTCTTTTTATGAAACATTCATTAAAAATATAACTAAACATGAATACTGGATTTAACAAGGCTAAAGATTGTAGGAGTGTATTACAATTTTTTCATAGTACATGATTGATATTGAGAAAGTAAACAATCAAGATGGACATGATGAAGACATATCGACTATATTTTATCTATATAGGAATTCAAAAATATTTATTAAAATTAGCTAGTTTGTTAGGTGATTTAAAACAATTACTCTAATAGAAATTGTGTTATCAAAATCACGTAATTATTTGTTATTAAATATTCAAATTGTAAATTTATTTATTAAATTTATATGGATGAAAACGCATAGGAAGATGATAATTATAACACAAACCAAGAAGTATATATCAAAAGATAGTTAGAAACAGCCTCTAAAATAGTGAAATTTTAATATACAGTAATTTTTTCTAAAAAACATGAACACACGTTTTATATATATAATATAATAATGTGCATTATTTTTTTATTTCATCAATACCCACACTCAAGAAAATGATTCAGAATATTGGATGTTTTAGGATTGGGGAATTCTAAAATAGGTTGAAAATTTGACTGTTACTATGGGAGTGGATACCAATTACATATATTTGATAGGTTATATGTTTAAAAACCAATAAATATATATATATATTGAGTTATTGAATTATGATACTATGAAATATTGAAAAAATTTATCGAGATAAACTACCATGATCATTATCTGTTGTTTTATTCAAATTATTGTCTTTAAATATTATAATGGTATTTATATTGATTAAATACAATTCAATTAAATGAAATTTTATCATTTGATAGAAGACAATGACCATGTAATAAATGATCTATATATTTTTACATTTGAAGTGAAAATCAAATATTATATTGAACATTATGTTGACGAATGGTGGAGGGTTGTAGTTCTCTTAAAAAATGTGACATGTCTAATATAGGGGATGGAGTGGAAGAATTCTAATTTGACAATTTATTCCTTCAATTTTATGAAATATACTAGGTTTTCCACCATGATACTGATTATATTAGTCACTCATAGGTGGATTGGGTAGAAAAACAAATGATAGATTTCAATAATGGCATTATTGAAGTAAAAATTGATTGTTCAAATTGTAACCCACTAACTTATGAACTAACTATGTTTTTTATGAATTTCTAGAATTTTAGATCTATTATCAAAATGATATGTTTTTTTTCATTATTATTATAATTTATTAAATTTAAATTCTATTTTTTATGTGAAATTATTCATTAACATGACATTGTTTATTATGTTTTACAATATTTTGAATATGTACTCATTTCTGTATTTATTTATCTACATCAATATTTAGAAATATATATTGTTCTGTTTGTTTTGGAGTGACATAAATTCCATTGAATATTGGATTTACTGATCATACTGAAATATAATTTAATATTCCCCTTACCATGAATTCATCATAAGTGTTTCTTGATGATCATAAGGGATCCTTCACTATAGAACATGGGATGAACTCCACCTCAATCACATCACAATATATCTTACACTCTATCTCTATCCCTTAAAAATACAGTAAACACTTTATAAATTCAACATGTTCAACATGAAATGACTGATGAATCATAAGATTATTAAACTATAATCCCCCCTCATGTAACCATTATTGGTAATTTTGAATAAAAAAATAGAATAAGAGAAGGTTCAACATATTTTGTGGTTTTTTAAATTTTTTATTTAATGATTATTGTAATAATTTTGTTAACTTAAATATAAATTTTTTATTATAATATATTGTTACACAAATATGTTTAAAGGTATAAAGTTATTTTCTATAATAAACAAGATTAAAATATTGGTACATATTTGGTTTTAAATCCTAGCAGACCACCAATTTTTGATTGTGTTGAATATAAGTAATAAACAGACTGAATGGTGAGTATTGTTGTTAAAACTACAGATGAGAACATTGATACACTAACAAATTATTAAAAAAATACATGAAAGGAGACAATATATAATGTCCCGGTTCCGGAAGCCACCCTGAGGCTCCTCATACCGGGTTGGTCCCATTACCTCAAGCAAATTTTTCCTAATTCCAGAGGATGCCGACTAGCAGTGCGGGACATGGGTGTGATAGTGGGAAAACTATTCCCTCGTTGGATGAGTAATACATAAATAGAGAGAAAAAGATAACAATAACGGAATCAATAATAACCTATACAAAATAAAACAACGGAAGTCTGAAGAAATAACATGTTGGAGTGTATATATATATATAAATTATGTATAGTACATATGTCTAGGAAAATAGAAAAAAACATCACAATGATGTAATACAGAACAATACTAAGACAATGTAAAAAAGTAAACAGAAAGGAAACTGCCTAGAATCTTAAGCCTCAACTTGGTCCCCTTTTCTCCATCTCCACAACATATCAAGTACATGAAGTAGAAGGGAATTTGACATTATCTATACCTGCAGCAATATAATTTCTTTGGGCCCAAATCTATAGCCCAAACTGGGTGTGAGACTAAATCCTAGTAGGAAAGCACCACAAGATCTGTTCCTAAAAGTTAGTGAATATATGGTAGGTAATAAACAAAATATTGCAGTAATCAGGTAATTACATTGTTTTGACCAATCCGACTGTTTAAATTCAATTAGTTCCATATATAAACAACAGAAAAACAAGCAGGTAACCCTTTGGGTAGTTCTCTTAGCCTAACCCTTCTGGTTCAATCAAAACAAGGATACTACATAGACTTTTTGAGGAATCTCCCTCAGTCAATTCCCCCTAATAGTCCCAAGAGATAAAGTCTTTCCGAGGAAGATCACAAAGTCAATACCCTTTATAGTCGAAAGTGACAAAGACTCTCTGAGGAAGCTCACGTGGTCAGTTCCCCATATAGTCAAAAGTGATAAAGACTCTCTAAGGAAGATGACACGGTCAATTCCCCTTATATTATACTACATCAGGTTCCCACGACCCTATGTAATTCAAATGTGCATAGAAATGAAATACGTCCAATGTAAACCCCACAAAATACATGGCTAAACATTCTACAAAATCTCAACCATGTCAAATAAATAATCACTCTATCCAACCGTACTAGGCATGGGAAAACATAAAGGATTCCTAATAGCTAATCAAGGCCAAATAGCCGTAAACAGAACATGCATGGAAAAACACATCCAAATCATAGAAAACAACCAAATTCACATCCACATAACCTCTATTCCTGTATACTAGCATTGCATGCAATCAACATGGTTAAAATAGTAAACACACAATACCCCATTCAAGGGTATTTGTCAAAATTTCATATAATACTCTATGAAATTCAATATAATGGCACAAACCTCTTACATCAGAATTGGTAGATCGATATACTTGAGTCTCGGGGAATGAATTACTATAGAACACCGAATATCAATGAAATCATCTAAAAAGTTCAACAAGGATCACATGTGGAAGAGGATGAATTGGGAAATGAAGCACAAGTAGAATAAATAGCATACCAAGGTGATCCAAATGTAATCGACAATGGAAGATTTAGAGTTCGGATCCTCGGTCGGGGGCTTCGAGGAGAAACGTGGTCGTATAAGAGCTGTCATCCAAACAAAACCTAGAATATGGTGTTTTGGCGAGTAGATGTGACCCTGATATGTTAAATGATTAAAAAATATTATACACAGTGTGTACTTTGTAAGTAAACAACATGCACTTTCCTTTTTTGTACTCCACTTTAGGTGGCCTCCAGGTCACCCCCACATAGTTGTGTGCATCGCCTCTACACGGCCAACACGTGGTTACCTGCGGTAACCAACTACATGGCGTTTACTCAGATAGTACACGACATGTACTTAGAAAATTTCCAAATATTCCTTTTTCTCTTAAAAACTACCCTAAAAAGAAAGAATACCTGAAAAAGAAGATCCAGGTTCTAAAATACTTCCCCCCCTTAAATAAATTCATCACTGAATTTCCCTATCAAGGCAGTGTAGATGATGACACCCCGAACAACTCCATCCATTGAGATCAAACATCTGCATCCCTATCCCATGTCTTGTCATGTACTCGCCAGTGCTTCTATAACACTCGTACAAGTGTAACAGACCGGCCACAGAGAACCACCGATCATTAATTGACAATTCTGATAGGATACTCCTCAAAATATGCATCCACTTTCATCTCAACCTCCTCAGGTTAGAAGACATGAGATGAGTCTAAGATGTAACGTCAAAGCTGAGAAATGTGGAAGACATCGTGCATATCCCGGTACCTCTGAGTTAACTGCAACCGATAGGCTACCGTCCCAACTCTCTCCAAAACATCTAATGGTCTGACGTACCGCAGTGAAAGCTTACCCTACCTTCTAATCCTCTGGTGTCCTAGCCACGATGTGACACGTAGGAACACCTGATCTCTGACATCAAACTGAATAGGTCATCTTCACATATCAACATAAGACTTCTATCAAGACTGTGCAGTATCCATACTCTCTTGAATCCACTTTATCTGCTCTGTGGTCTCTTGAACAAGATGAGGTCTTAGTATAGCTGCCTCTCCTGCCTCCAGCCAACATAATAGTGATCGACATGGGTTACCATACAAAGCCTCATAAGGATCCATCTTAATAGTCGCATGAAAACTATTGTTGTAGGAAAACTCCACAAGAGGTATATACTTATCCCATGAACCTCCAAAATCCAGGATGCATGCACGAAGCACGTAATCAAGCACGTGAATCGTTGGCATAGAATGGCCATCTATATGAGGATGGTAAACTGTAATAAAAAGTACCTGTTTACCCAAAGCTTTCTAATGCCCATTCCAGACCTGATATGTAAAACGTGCATCACTATCTGAAATGATGGAGTGTGGAACTCCATGTAGATTTACTATCTCACGGATATACAACCTTCTCTGCTCATCAACACTGATGGTTTCATTGATCAGAAATAAGTGTGAAACCATCGTGAGTTGTTCAATGACAACAAAAAATGCATCATTACCTTGAGGTGACATTGGAAAACCCATCACGAAATCCATCGTAACATCATTCCACTTCCACTCATGAATTATCAACTGATGTAGGAGCCCAGCTGGATGTTGATGCTCTACCTTCATGTGCTGACAGGTGGAACACTTCATGAAAAAACCAGCAACATCTCTCTTCATACCTGGCTACTAATACTGAATGTGTATGTAGAGACCCATAGATTGACGTACATAGACATTACATTACATTTTTGGAATACTTAGTACATAACAAAAATACACACACAAGGATCGTAATAGTTTATTGTCTTTGGAAACTTGGAATATAATCTTCTAATCCTGGTGAAAGATCTTCAACATCTCCCATAAAGATCTTCCTTTTTTATACCTAAAACCTTTCCTTATATCCTGGGGAAAAGAAAACATGAAAGGGTGAGCTCAAACGCTCAATAAGGGTAAACAAAAGAAATATCAATCACATATTATACATAAGCACTTAACTTTTGGAAATCGTAACCTGTAAAAGAGATCATAATTTCATAACCTGGAATAACTCATGGCAGTGGAATGTAATCGCAATAATCATAACATAAAACATTAAACTTTGTGGCATACACACATAATCATAGAGAATCATATCTTATTAGTCAAGACTCATTGCCAAGACTATCTTAGTGGAAAAAGTCCCTTTCTGAACCGAGTTACCCTCATTTCAGTCCTGTTTCACTGAACCGGTATAACCTACCATTCCAGCCATGTCTATCTCATGAGATATAAAATCTTTACCCAATGAATTGGAGGGAGATATAGGTCCCACCCATCTAATAATGATACCATTCTTATGTGTGCCACAAAATCATAAACCATACATCATAGCATAACCCATGTAATAAAAATGGAATTCTTAAACATCGTAACATTATAAAACAATTAATATAAGATAAATGAATTCATAAAAATAATTCCATCACAACATAATCAAATAAATGTAATGATATGGATAGAATCAGAACCCTATTTTATCTTAGATGGAAAATAATTTTGATAAAACACTTGAACTCCATTCTTGAGGAAAATATCCTTTCTAATTTAAAAAAACTTTTCCTTTCTTATCATGTCAAACAATTATAAACTAAAAGAAGTTGATTAAAAATAAACTTTAAAACTTGTAAATGAAGCTTCTTTGAAGTAATGTTTTAAAAATCCATTCATGTCGTATAAGTTAAAAAAAACATTCTTCTCGTACTTTTGTCAGAAAAGTCAAAAAGTAACTCGTACGAAAAATGACAAAAGATTCCTTTCATATATTTTACTAAAAACTCACCAAAGGGTAAAATTGGATATAACCTATTGTAGAAGGATATAAATATTACATGTTGAGGAAACATGGATGTGGATGATAAAATACACCCCAGTAAATACCAAAGTATAAACAATCTCGGATAAAAATGAGGTTGTGATATTTCCCTTACCTTAGGTCTGATTTGATTCGTAACTGTCCAAACCTCCTGTATAATGATTTAAATAATGTCATTAACTTATTACAGAATCATCCTCATTGTTATGATATCATATATGGTTCACTTATGACTTTATATTACCCATTCTTTTGTAAATTCCAGGTTAAAGAGCATTTTGGGTAAAATTGTTTCATTTGTCGTCTGTGTTTTGACTTGTAATTATTCATATGATTGCATAGATCATAATTACTTAATTCCAGAATATAAAACATGATTTATATATATTTATAATATACATATATATAATAAATTAGTAAATGGAAAGAAATACACCGTTCATGGAGACGGTAGTCTGTACGTACGCATGAACGCTGTTTTCATTTCCTTATTGAGTTGAATGGAATTAAGTATATGACATACATATATATACACATAAATCCAGTATCATTATTATGTCATATATTTCATTATTACTTATTATATATACTTTATAATCATTCATGAATGGTTAAAGTGTAGAATGAATATCATCGCGTTGTGGAGACGGTAGTCCGTACGTACGCACGAGTGATGATATCGTTCTCATGATCGTGGGACTTTATTGGAGTGTATGTTTACTATTTCAGAATCAATATAACTTTAAAATAATAATATATAGTTATTATTTACACCATTATACCCGTCCAAGTAAGGTGGTGGTGGAAAATAGATTTCACCACGGCGTGAAGACGGTATTCGGTACGTACGCACACGCGGTGATTTCGTTTTCCATAGGATGGATAGATGGTGAAATAGGATTGTTTAATACTTATAATAACATATCCATATATGAGTGATACTTATGTTGTTACTTCATAATGAAACAACCTAAGAAGAATAAGTGGAAGAAGAAATAAAGGTGAAAGAATCAGTAACAGAAATTACCTCTTCTTTGAAGCGCCTCTTTGAGACCTCCTCTTAGGGCACTAAAATTGGTCTTTGAGGAAAACCAGAACCTCTAGGATGTTTCTAGGGAAGTGGAGAAGATAATTTGTCAGGGGTTGGCCGAGCATGAAGGCTCAAGGTTGTGTGAGGAAGAGAGGGAGGAGGTTCCCTTTTATAAGGGAGGAGAGGGGTACCTTAGGAAAATCTCAAAATATTATTTTATACTAAGGTCAAATTCGGTTTATAATGGTTCCAAATGGTCTTATTTCGAAGATCAAGTGGGGATGGGTAGAAACCCACTAATCCAATAGTAATTAGACAAGTTTAGGTTATTATTTTAACCTTATCAATTAGATTTAACTCTATGTTAAATAATTTAACTTTTACCGTTTCTTTTTGTTTTCTTACAATCTATGGTTAATAAACTTACCATAACAAGCCAAACGAACCCCAAGTTGTTGATTATTAATATATATATCATTATTTATGTCATTTGGCTGAACCTTAGATTTTTAGGAATTAAATTACAATTAATAATATAATATTTGTTTTAAAAACTAATTTATGTCAATTTTCACATTAAATGGTACACGATTTTTATGAAATTCATAACCGAATTATAAGTTCGAAATAAGTTACTTATATCAACAATAACATGTCAAATTAACCTATAAAATTAATTAAAGTCATAAAAAGTCTCAAATTACATTTATTTGGGCATTTATATCATCAATTATGTCAATATTTCATTAATAAGAGAATTACTGCATAATCTTTGTGTCATAAATAAATTAAATTATTTGATGTCTAAAAATTACAAATAAAATACCATTCTGTAGGAAATCCTGTTAGATTTCTAATGAATATTTAAAATCGAATTTACCTTATGTATAACCCTATATTAAAAATGTTTTAGTAAATTAACTTTGATTTTAACTCTTCTAACTCTTCTTTGAATTAAATAATAATAAATGTCCTAATCTAATCCAAGTGGGCCTAAATGGTTATATTTTATTCCTAAGATTGTTTTTGGTCGAATTAGACTTATCCAATAGAATTTGGACATGTGTTAGGGTAATAATAATATCATTTTTACCCTTAATTACCCTATTTACTTTTAACGGTGATAAATAAAAGTAAAAAGTTACTATTCACCAAAAATTATTTTCATCTCATTGAACCAAATTTTACTTACTGACATCAACCATGTCTCTCAGATTTTTGAAATTCCACTCACAGAAGCGGTAAAATTAAGTTTTATGAAAAATTCTGTTTTTTAAACTACCACTTAGTGGTTTCACTATTCATCAAAAATTGAAATTTTTCAGAAAAATACCAAAAATTAGGCCTAAGATATATTTGATATTATGAACTCAAAAATGATTTCTATTTTACCAAATTCAAAACATATAAGTTGCATTAATTAATTTAAAAATTAAAAACCTTCGTCAAAACAAAAGGCGTGTTTTTAAGAGATAATAACTATCAAAAGATTGACACTTGTTTATAACTGGTTTAAATGTGAAATTACATCCAACGACCAACATTGTATTAAATTTTAAAAATATATAGTAAATATAATTTAAAACCACTCAAATTAATAATTTATCACTATTAATTATTTCGATTGAAAAAGTTGTTTTTAATTAAAATTTAGTAATTTTCACTATTCATCAAAATATGAAAGTTATCCGAAAATCACCAAAATTTATCCCTAAGATAATTTTGATATTCCGAATCCAAAAATGAAGTCCATTTTGAAAAAATTAATTTACACAATTTCAAAAAGTTGTTATTACTATTCATAATGTCATGTTTTAATAATATTTTAATAGCATATCATTGTTTAGCGAATCTTGGTGTTGCGTACAACACACGCTATCGTGGAAGGTCGTGATTGCGTGTAATTCAAGCCAGGTCATAGATTTGTGTTGTGAAATCTCCTTTTGGTATAGCGTATAACACAAGACATTAATGAAATTAAAAAGAATATTTTTAATAAAATCTCGGGGTGTTACATTCTACCCCCCTTAAAATGAATTTCGCCCTCGAAATTCACCGGGGTTATAAATGGTTTACTATTAGAAAGTTTCTTTAAGAGAAACCCACATCGTAAAAAGGAATACCAAAACCAATCTTTAAAAACAAAAGTATGAAACGTAATGGTTACCCAAATAAACTAATCACTGGGTTTCTATATAGGTGAAAATATGGATATGGAAGAAAAATCTAACCATCATGTTCTGATGGAGAGTGGTAGAGAACATGGCTATGGAAATGCCAACATTCACAAATCCATAAATTTGTGACGATCTAAGGTACCATCTGATTAATCAGATATAAGAGCACTAGGACAACATTTTTTGTTTTCAAGATCGTTTCCCTAAAGTTGAAGAATTTTAATTAGAATAAATACTTACATTATTTTGGTACAATCTCACCGCTGTTCGTGCCTTGAACAATTTCCACTTCATCTCTTAAATAAATGAAGTTGAATTTGTTATTCGTGAAGTGATAGCAGATCATGTGATAGAATGACGGGTCATTCCATCTGTCTCAAACAAAAGGTTAGCAAAAGATATTAAATATAAGTCATTCTATAGTGAGATTAATCATATATGGTTCCTAAAATGGACATATACTTCATATATCATACTGCTTAATATAATAAAACTAGTTTCTACTAAACAGGGACTTCCTGTAGGCCAGTGGTAGGTGATAAAGGCCAGTCACACTTCGGTCGTGGGTTCAATTCCCACATCCTTGTCCGACGCGATGGGATGTCGCTCGTCCAACATGTTGTCCTTTTTCTAAAACTATATTACTATAACATCCCATCAATAATATCGAAAAAACTTCTATCCTTAAACAATACTAACTTATGTCCAACATAATCCATTCCAATCTTTAGGCTTATCCGTAATACTTCAGTCCACTCTCAAAATATAGTGAAAATGATTACCAGATATTTAATACCATCGTTGATCCCCATATATCATAAGATATATCTTCTTGGTCACATTCTAAACATTCAAAGGCCTTAATCATGTATTCCCTTGAAAAATTAATACCCATTGAACCTGAGTGAAAACATGAATGCAGTTAAAAGTTAACACTTTCCACATACCAAAATCCTCAAAATTCTATATACTCAAACCATGATATCACTTAGTCCTTATATCAATCGTGAGCTCATGAATACTGTTAAACATTTAATATTCTACTTATCCCTTCATTATGCGCATATCATCTACATTCCAAAAATATCTGAATAACCTTTCATGGATAGTGGTACCATTAATCATACACTTTCAAATCTCAAGGAAAGACAACAGTGTAACAATCCTTAGATGTCTCTTTATTCCATAGTACCATGAGATTTATTAAACAACATTACACATGATAAACATGTAATCATTCCACTACATTCATAAACCATTGACTGATCTTCAATAATTCATTCATCTCACATATCATTTGTAGTCTCTTCATCATTATTAACATAAATACTACCCATACGACCATACTGATTCTCTTCATGAGACTTTCCCTTAGGGCATTGGTTTTCATAATGCCCGTACATTCCACATTTTAAACATTTAACCATTGTTGATGTCGTAGCAATACCATTATCCTCATCCCTGGTGTTAACTAAACCATTTCCTTTGAACTTACTGGCTTTGTGTCCTTCTTTTCCACACCCAAAGCATCTTCCAGTTCCTTTGAAACATTCTCCTTGATGCCTCTTCAACATGATTTACATAGTGGAAATTGAACTTTCTTTCCTCTATGATCATCATGAAACTCCATCTTTCTCTTATTAGCCAAGTCAGGAATCTTACCAAATTTTACTTTATTGATCATATTATGAGATTGCTAATTCGGCATAATAATGATGTTTGGACTCCCAAATCCCATTTCATTTGGTTTCCCATGAAGAATATAATTCCATTGTCCATCATATCCTCCATTATCGTGAATCATCTTGTTTCCAGCCATTTTCTAAAACCCAAAAAGAATAGTGTGAGAGGCAAAAATCATGCTAGGGAAAACAACATAATAAAGGGGGAGTACCCTCAATATCTAACATCAGCGGTTAAATTCTAAGATCGTTAGCGCAATTATAGGACTATAACCTATACATATACTTAACCTTAGAGACATCCCTAGACATACCATAGAAATATCTCTTGAGATCTCACTGAAGTTCTCGCATCCTAGTTTCCAAAGGTTGACTAAACCATTCCTCTGATACTAACTGTAGAGACCCAAAGCTTGACGTACATAGACATTACATTACATTTCCAGAATACTTAGTACATAACAAAAACACACACACAAGTATCGTAATAGTTTAGTGTCTTTAAAAACTCGGAATATAATCTTCTAATCCTGGTGAAAGATCTTCAACATCTCCCATAAAGAACTTCCTTTTTTATACCTAAAAACATTCCTTATATCCTAGGGAAAAGAAAACATGAAAGAGAGAGCTCAAATTCTCAGTAAGGGTAAACAAAAGAAATATCAATCACATCATATACATAAGCACATAACTTTTGGAAATCATAACCTGTAAAAGAGATCATAATTTCATAACCTCGAATAACTCATGGCAGTGAAATGTAATCACAATAATCATAACATAAAACATTAAACTTTTTGGCATACACAAATAATCATAGAGAATCATATATTATTAGTCAAGACTCATTTCCAAGACTATCTTAGTGGACAAAGTGCCTTTCTGAACCGAGTTACCCTCGTTTCAGTCCTGTTTCACTGAACCGGTATAACCAACCATTCCAGCCATGTCTATCTCATGAGATATAAAATCTTCACCCAATGCATTGGAGGGAGATATAGGTCCCACCCATCTCATAATTATACCATTCTTATGTGTGCCACAAAATCATAAACCATAAATCATATCATAACACATGTAATAAAAATGGAATTCTTAAACATCGTGACATTATAAAACAATTCATATAAGATAAATGAATTCATAAAAATAATTCCATCACAACATAATCAAATAAATTTAATGATAGGGATAGAATCAGAACCCTATTTTATCTTAGATGGAAAATAATTTTGATAAAACACTTGAACTCCATTCTTGAGGAAAATATCCTTTCTACTTCAAAAACACTTTTCCTTTCTTAACATGTCAAACAATTATAAACGAAAAGAAGTTGATTAAAAATAATCTTTAAAACTTGTAAATGAAGCTTCTTTTAAGTAATGTTTTAAAAATCCATTCATGCCGTATAAGTTAAAAAAACATTCTTCTCATACTATTGTCAGAAAAGTCAAAATGTACCTCGTACGAAAAATGACAAAAGATTCCTTTCATATCTTTTACTAAAAACTCACCAAAGGGTAAAATTGGATATAAACTATTGTATAAGGATATAAATATTATATGTTGAGGAAACATGGATGTGTATGATAAAATACACCCCAGTAAGTACCAAAGTATAAACAATCTCGGATAAAAATGAGATTGTGATATTTCCCTTACCTTAGGTCCGATTTGCTTCGTAAGTGTCTGAACCTCCTGTATAATGATTTAAATAATGTCATTGACTTATTCCAGAATCATACTCATTGTTATTATATCATATATGGTTCACTTATGACATTATTTTACACGTTCTTTTGTAAATTCCATGTTAAAGGGCATTTTGGGTAAAATTGTTTCATTTGTCGTCCGTGTTTTGACTTGTAATTATTCATATGATTGCTTAGATCATAATTACTTAATTACAGAATATAAAACATGATTTATATATATTCATAATATACATATATATAATAAATTAGTAAATGGAAAGAAATACACCGTTCATGGAGACGGTAGTCCGTACGTACACATGAACGCTATTTTCGTTTCCTTATTGAGTTGAATGGAATTAAGTATATGACATACATATATATACACAAAAATCCAGTATCATTATTATGTCATATATTTCATGATTACTTATTATATATAGTTTATAATAATTCATGAATGGTTAAAGTGGAGAATGAATCTCATCACGTCGTGGAGACGGTAGTCCGTACGTACGCATGAGCGATAATATCGTTCTCATGATTGTGGGACTCTATTGGAGTGTATGTATACTTTTTCGGAATCAATATCACTCTAAAATAATAATATATAGTTATTATTTACACCATTATACCCATCCAAGTAAGATGGTGGTGGAAAATAGATTTCACCACGGCGTAGAGACGGTATTCCGTACGTACGCACGCGCGGTGATTTTGTTTTCCGTAGGATGGAGAGATGGTGAAATAGGATTGTTTCATACTTATAATAACATATCAGTATATGAGTGATACTGATGTTATTACTTCATAATGAAACAACCTAAGATGAAGAAGTGGAAGAAGAAATAAAGGTGAATGAATCGGTAACGGAAATTACCTCTTCTTTGAAGCGCCTCTTTGAGACCTCCTCCTAGGGCACTAAAATTGGTCTTTGAGGAGAACCATAACCTCTATGATGTTTCTAGGGAAGTGTAGAAGAAACTTTGGAAGGGGTTGGCCGAGCTTGAAGGCTCAAGGTTGTGTGAGGAAGAGAGGGAGGAGGTGCCATTTTATAAGGGAGGAGAGGGGTACCTTAGGAAAATCTCAAAATATTATTTTATATTAAGGTCAAATTCGGTTAATAATGGTTACAAAGGGTCTTATTTCGAATATAAAGTGGGTATAGGTCGTAATAATCTCATCAAATAGTATTTAGACAAGTTTAGGTCATTATTTTAACCTTATCAATTAGATTTAACTCTAAGTTAAATAATTTAACTTTTACCGTTTCTTTTTGTTTTCTTACACTCTATGGTTAATAAACATACCATAACAAGCCAAACGAACCCCAAGTTGTTTATTATTAATATATATATCCTTATCTAAGTCATTTTTCCGAAAATTAGATTTTTAGGAATTAAATAACAATTAATAATATAATATTTGTTTTAAAAACTAATTTATGTCAATTTTGACATTATTTGGTACATGATTTTTATGAAATTCATAACAGAATGATAAGTTCTAAATAAGTTACTTATATCGACAATAACATGTCATATTAACCTATAAAATTAATTTAAGTCATAAAAAGACTCAAATTACATTTATTTGGGCATTTATAACATCAATTATGTCAATATTTCATTAATAAGAAAATTACTGTATCATCTTTGTGTCATTAATAAATTAAATTATTTGATGTCTAAAAATAACAAATAAAATACCATTATGTAGGAAATAGTTTCATCTTTCCAATGAATATTTAAAATCGAATTTACATTATGTATTACCCTATATTAAAAATGTTTTAGTAAATAAACTTTTATTTTAACTCTTTTAACTCTTCTTTGAATTAAATAATAATAAATGTCCTAATCTAATCCAAGTGGGCCTAAATGGTCATATTTTATTCCTAAGATTGTTTTTGGTCGAATTACACTTATCCAATAGAATTTAGACATGTGTTAGGGTAATAATTATATCATTTTTACCCTTAATTAACCAATTTACTTTTAACCGTGGTAAATAAATGTAAAAAGTTACTATTTACCAAAAATTATTTTCATCTCATTGAACCACATTTTACTTACTGACATCAACCGTGTCTCTTGGATTTTTGAAATTCCACTCACAGAAGCGGTAAAATTATGTTTTATGAAAAATTCATTTTTTTTAACTACCACTTAGTGGTTTCACTATTCATCAAAAATTGAATGTTTTCAGATAAATACCAAAAATTAGGCCTAAGATATATTTGATATTATGAACTCAAAAATAATTTCTATTTTACCAAATTCAAAACATATCATTTTCATTAATTAATATAAAAATTAACTCCCGTCGTCAAAACAAAAGCTGTGTTTTTAATAGATAATAACTATCAAAAGATTGACACTTTTTTATAACTGGTTTAAATGTGAAATTACATCCAATGACCAACATTGTATCAGAGTCCTCCTGCTCAACGCAACTGCCATTGCGTTGTCTTGACTAGGCGTATAGGAAATCTCAATGTCAAGGTACTGATGGTACTCAACCCACCTTCGCTGTCTCAAATTCAGATCACACTGAGTGAAGATTTAATTGAGACTCGTGTGGTCAGTGAAAACCAAAAAAAGGTCTTCTATAAGGTAATGTATCCAACAACCCAAATCCTAAAAAACAGTAGCCAACTCGAGATCTTGTGTCAGGTAATTCCTCTCATGTGGCCGCAACTACCGAGACCTGTACATGAAGACTCCATCTTGCTGCATAAGAAATGCTCACATACCGATACCTAAAGCATCACAATACACAATATAGATCTTTCTTGCCTCTAGAAAAAGTAGTTCTGGTGCTGATGTCAACCTACATTTTAGCTACTAAAAGGCTAACTCCCAAGAATCTGACCACATAAACTTCACACCCTACTTAGTAAGACACTTCAGTGGTGTGGCTATGCATGAAACGTATTGCATGAAAGATCTATAGTTACTAGTGAGCCCTAGAAAACTACATACCTCAAAGACGTTCTTCGGCTGCTCCCAGTAAAATACTACTCTCACATTCTCTATGTCTAATGATTCTTCTGTCTCTGAGATAAATGACCCAAGAAGTGAATCTGGTCCATCCATAAGTGGCATTTTGAGATCATATTATATAAATGATTCTCTCTCAGTGTACTCAAAATGATCTCAAGATTGTTAGAATAGTCATGTTGAGTTTGAGAGTACACCGAGATATTTTCCATGAAGGCCACCTCAAGAGAATCCATGTATGGATGGAACACATAGTTCATCAGTGCCATAAATATTATAGGCGCATTCGTGAGACCAAATTGTATAACCATATAATTGTTTAGACCACACTGGCTCGGGATGGGTTTGAGAGGTATATCTGATGATCTAATGCTAAAATAAGGGTAACTGAACCTCATGTTGGTCTTTGTGATCACATGGGATCCTTGAAGCTAATCAAATAGATCATCAATCCTGGGTAAGGGATATCGATTCTTGACCATCAATTGGTTTTTCTTCCGATAATCCACACAAATCCTGAGGGTACCATCTTCCATTTTTTCAAATAGGAATGGAGAACCCCAAGAAAGATTATTGGGTCAGATGAAACAATTTGACTGTAACTTCTTTAACTACATCTTGAGCTCTTGTAACTATTGTGTAGCCATCATGTAAGGAGTTATGTACAGAGGTTCCGACCCTGGAACAAGATCAATAGAAAATTCTACATCATGCTTCAGAGTAAAACCTAAAATGTCTTCTGGAAAGTTATCTATGAATCAATCCTCCACTGGAGGAAAGAACATATGTAAAAAACCCTGGTCATCCAAAGAAAGACTAGAAATATGGGTTGTAACTCCTCTTAACCAATTATTCTAGGGTCCCTTTTTTCTCTCCTAAGCATCCCACACATCCTTATTAACAAACATCAACCCACTAGTGTGGTGAAATTTACCCGATGACGATAACAATCGATTACTGCCGGGAAGGGAACTAACCAGTCCATTCCATGAATGAAATCACATCGTCTCATATCTAGGACATAAAGGTCCTATACGAAGTGACACCCACCAACATCTAGAGGTAACTCTTTGAACTAACACACACTAGAAGTTCTAGTCACCTACAGAGTGTGCAATGTCAAGATATCAGCAGAAGAAAAGATGTAGATCCCCAGGCTCTCTACAACAACAACTGATACAAAGATATGGGAAGCCCCTATATCGAAAAGAGCAGAAGATAAAAATGAGCCAACTAAGATAGTACCTCAAACAATAGATGGTATATTATCCTACACTTGTTGGGTCTGCTCCACTGCAAAAGTCTGACCTCCCCCACATCCCTATGACCCTACCTGACCAATCTGATCTGATCGTCCCTGATTTCACTAAAAACCCAATAACATTCTACTACAACCATGACCTCCACCTCCACCTGAATAGTTGGAAGAACACCAGTTCCCAGACTGGTGAGAAACTGGTGGTGTTGCTCCTAAATGTGGAGTCTTAGAAGAGCCCATGTCACCAGATGCTGGTGAGAAGATCTGACAGAAGTGATGAAGATGTCCCATCTTGCCACAAGATCAGCACTCCAATGGGTCACTTGGGCATAGTGGCCTCATATGCTCGCTCTTCCCACACTGGTATCACACCACCTTACTACAAGAAGAATCATCTTGTCTACTCAGATCTCCTCATGAAGTCTCCCTGCTATTCTTTCTTCTATCAGCTGGTGGAGCACTAACTATGGATGCTGATCCACCCTATATTACTACTCTAGAATCCATTAGATTATGCTCGATGATCAGTGGCTGGTTAACTATTGAAGAGATAGAAGGAAACCTAAAGATATTCACCTGTGATCGGATGTCATGCCTCAAACCATCCTCAAACTTCCTTGCCATAAATAACTCATCACCTCTGGGAAAGGGAGTAAAGCGCTGTAGCTCGGTGAAGCGAGAGGAATACTTAAAAATTGAAAGAGTTCCATGCTCCAAACTCATAAACTCTCGGTCTCGATTGTCCCTTGACATATTTTTGTAGAATTTTTCATAGAAGATGAGTTGAAACTCACCCAAAGACATGTTTTTCTAGTGTCCCGCTTGTCAGATCAAGTCCCACCATTTCTTAGAGAAATCCCGAAGCATGTACGTATTGAGATTGACCCTCCTCTCAAGAGGTATCTCCATATGCGCGAATATCATCAACATGGCTTATAGCCAGGACTCTGTAGCCTGAGGTAATACTTCCCCTATGAATGTGGGAGGATGGTGCTGGTGGAAAACTCGTATCAAATCTTCCATCGACGGGGAAAGAAGCGGAGATCCCTAGAAGGTCTACATAATCGTCATAAATCCTTCCTTGAACATTAAATCGGCAGATGTGTTATGTATTACTATGTTTTCCAAGACTGTGACAATCAGAGGATCTACTAGATGTCCCTGATCATCCATATCCGGTGTCTAATCATCTCCTTACAACTGCAGTATAACTGGAGGATGACTCTGTTGTATGAATATGAATGTTCAAGAAAACAACTTAGATTAAGATCATCATAGAATAAAATCTGGAAACATAAGAAGGGAACAGAAGAAATAAAACATTCATATTTTTAAAAAATATATTTCACATCGTTTATAATAACTAAAGGACATGTTTCTAAAAATTATTCACATGGGAGTGTACTTCTGTCAGAACTGGTCGTGTAACACCCCAAACGCATGGCGTGTTATCCTTACACACGATGTGTACTTGAATTATATTCCCCTTCCCGAGTCGACATATATGGATAATCCACACAGATCCCATTAGAACATTAATACATGACGTGTTTGTTCCAGAAATGACATGTACTAGTAGAGCGTCAACAAACCGTGTTGTTCATGACACGACCGTATACACAGATCACACTATATTGCATCTTTCAGAAGGACACAGTGTGTACTAATTAGGTTTCAACTGCCTCTGTTGTTAGTAACACAGATGAACATAGGACTGACTATACACAGTGTGCTGGTGTGACACACAACGTGTACAAGAAGATTTAACTGACCCATGTAGCTCATTACATAGCCTGATACCCATCTGACACTACATAACATTTTCTTTAGGGACCCGATGTGTACTATGAATGGTATCACCGACCTGTGTTGCAAGTGAAAGGGCCCGATTCCAAGATTACACTACACTGAGTTTTTAGAACTTACACAGAATGTATCACCTATGGTTTATTTGTCTATTTTGTTAGTAACACGGGTGGACACAGTGTCAAAACAACACGTCATGTACTACTGATACACAACGTGTTCCCAGAAGAACAACCATATCCCATGTCTCTACCCACATGCCCTATGAAATAGTTAGAGACTACAAGGCGTGTACATAAGGCACACAGAATGTACTTAATAAAAAAAGTTTCTTCCCAAAAAAATAAACACATGGCATGTAATAAAAACGACATAGTGTGTATTCTAGGTTTATATAGACAGTAAGCCTCATAAACTACTCTCGAGCCCAGAAAAACCATGAAATGAAAAACGAAGTTCCAAATTCTGATCTGTGAGGGCCCATAATCCCTGCGAATCGAAGCATGTTCATCTTATACATGTTATAACAATAAAAACATGGCAATGATCCACCAATTTACAGTACATGAGGTCCCATAACACCTCAAGTACCATGGTTTGGCATTCATTCTAACAAAACCATTCACAAAAATTACCCTATCAAACAACATGTATTTTTATCATGACAACTATCACAACAACATACATATCTAGCAAAACACCTATCACAACAACATAAAATATCTAATGCACCCTTTATGGAATCGAAAGAATGCATGAAATGTAATGCCTATAAAGTGCCTATATGATCCATGAGATGGAATACCTTCATCACATCGGGTTGTGATTGAATTAAAACCACATAAACTTCAACGATAACAGCAGTAAACATGTGGATCATTCAAGGTGAACTAAAATCATCTGTAATAATTTCAAAACATGAAAAATTGAAACACGAGGTAATTTGGTTTTCCCTGTACACGGGTTATGTACTCCCAAGAACAACTTATTAACAATTACATATTTCATCTTATCCCAGACTATAGGCTCCAAACATTAAGTCAAAGAAATGAATTCCTCTGATACAACTTTGTAATGTCCCAGTTCCGGAATCCACCTAGAGGCATCCCATACCCAGTTGGTCTCATTGCCTCAAACACATTTCCCCTAATTCCATAGGCCACCAACTAGTAGCGAGGTCAATGGGTGTGATAGTGTGGAAACTGTTCCCTCATCGGAAGAGTAACACATAAGGGAAAAATATATAACAATAGAGGAATCAGTAATAATCCATACAAACGTAAGCAGAGGATGTTTGAAGAAATAAACATATGATTTTTATATATATATAAATTATGCATGGTATATATGTTAAAGAAAATAGACAAACACATCACAATGCTGGTATATAGAACATTACTAATCCAGAGTTAAAAAAAGAAAAATACCTCCTCAGCATCGCAAGCCTCAGCTTGGTCTCATGCTCTCCAGCTCCACATCAAATCAAGTACATGATCTAGAAGGGTGTTTTCCCATATCTATACCTGCCGTATTATAATCTGTTTGGGCCCAAATGCCTAGCCCAAACCAGGTGTGAGACTAAATTCTAGTAGGAAATCTCCACAGGATCTGTGTTTAACTATCAGTTAATATATGGCAGGTAATAATCAAAAGAAATTAGTAATGAAGGAAGTAATCAGCAGTAAAAAAACCTATAGTTTCAATGCAATTAGTTCCAGATATCAATAACAAAAAAACCATCAGGTAACCCTCTGGGTAGTTCTCTAAGCCTAACCCCTTTGGTTTAATCAAAACAAGGATACTACATAGACTCTTGAAGGATGCTCTCTCTGTAAATTCCCCATATAGTCCCAAGAGTTATAGTCTGTTTGATGAAGCTCAAAACATCAATTCCCCTTATATTCCAAAGTGACAAATACACTCTGAGAAAGATCACATGGTTAATTCCCCTTATAGTCAAAACTGATAAAGACTCTCGGAGGAAGATCACAAGGTAAATTCCTCTTATAGACTACTATACGAGGTTCTCACGGCCCTCTGTAAGTCAAACGATCATAACACTACAATACGACCAAATTAAATCTCATGTACTACTTGGCTAAACAGTCTACATCATATCAAAAATGTCAGATAAATTATCACTCAATCATATAGTACTAGGCTTGGGAAAACATCCAGGAAGCCTAACAACTAAAAACGTCCAAATGGTCGGAAAAAGAACATTCATGGGAAATCACATCCAATGTATAGGAAACAGACCTATTCCAATCCTAATAAACTCTATTCACGCATACCAGCATAGCAGGAAATCTACAGGGTCAAAACGGTAACGAAGCAACACCCCATTCAAGGGTACTGCACAAAATTGCACATAATACTCAAATACATTCAATAGAAATGCACAAACCACCTACCTCGATTTAAGGAGATTTATATACTTGAGTCGCAGGGCCTGAAAAATTATAGAATGTAGAAGATCTAAGAAAATGTCTATAACATTCAACTGAAGATAACTTGAGAAGGAAGATGAATTGCGAAATGAATCTCATGAAAAATAGAGAGCTTACTATGGTGATCCCAATGAAATCGACAACAGTCAAATCAGTGTTCGGATTCTCGGTCGAGGGATCATAGGAGAAACGCAGCTGTATGGGAGCTCTCAGCCAATCAAAAACTAGAAGATGGTGTTTCTGGCGATTAGACCCGAACCTAGTACGTTTAATGAAAAAAATACATGGCGTGTACTTTTGAGGTACATGGGGTGTACTATAATTTTTTTACTCCGCTTAAAGTGTCCTCTAGGTCACCCCCACATGGTCGTGTGGGTGGCCACAACACAACTAGCACATAGTTACCTGCTGTAACCAAGTACACGACGTTTACTCAAGATGTACATGGCGTGTACTTGGAAAATTTCCAAAAATTATTTTTTTTATAAAAAAACAAGAAAAGGAAAACATACATGAAAAATATAATTTGGTTTCTTACATAATATTAAATTTTCTAATCAAAAAATTATTTAATATTCAGTGAAAAATCAGGTAAGGAATACATTGATATATTCTTTGACATTGAAATTATTAGGTTAAATAAACTCTCCTAAATAAAATAATAATATCCTGGAGAAAATTTAATTTTATCATCACAAAATATCTAATGATATTGAGACTATAAAATAAATGAAAGGATATGATCATCGATATTTTTATTTTATACATATTCAGTCTTTTTCAAAGATGCATCAGCTATTTACAATATTCCAGAATTGAAAAACATATTTTTGGGAGATTGATCTTATTAATTAAATCTTGGTAGAAAACATTATTCAAATTATGGAAATAAAAATTGAATCTTAATAAAAACAATTATGGTATTAGAAGACTAAAAATTTAACCTTGGATGATTTTATTGACACAATATCAAAGTATGCAGATATATTAATAATTTATGAATAGAAGATGGAGAAAAATAATCGGGAAGTTTTTTTTACAACTACATAAAATATTTATTATAATGATATTCAGTAAAAACCATTAATAGTTATCATAGAAAAGGAATATAATTTTTGAAACGTAGGGTGTTTATTTATAAAAGACACAAAATGGATTATAAATTCATTATTATAGGATGAAATTTATATTAATGTAATATAAATTTTAATATATATATATGTTGAATCATAATTACAGATGTCAAATGAAGTAATATTTTGAACTAATATTTTATGGGTGAATAGAATATAGTAATATAAGTCCTTACTCTCCCAAGAATAATATATATGAAGTAAAGGATATTAAGAATTATAATAATTACATGAAAATATATAGAATAAATATTATGAATCATATAAATGAATCCTAAACATGGAGTTCTAGTTGTTGTGATTAATAATCCTTAATTTAATCTGATTGAGAAAGTTAATATAATAAGAATATCATCTTTGTTTTTGAGATTAAAATGAACAATAATTTCTTTCTATGGAATGAATATTATTAATCCATAACCAATAATTAATTTAATTTTAAATATATTAATTGTGATAATGAATATAATTATATATCTTCCAAGAAGGACTTTTCTTCATCTCGAAAAATTAATACATTACCTAGTTATGAATATTTCTATATATTTTCAAATAATTTAGAAGGACAAACATGATAAATTCATCTAAACCAAAACATTTCAAATAAAATTACGGAATAGACACACACGCGATTGAGATTTGAAATAGTTCAAAACAATAATAAAAATTTAATTTGGAGAAATCTAAAATTTTAGAAGACTTCAAAAATATAGGCTCGAAATAACTTGTTTATTGTATGATTAAAGAAACATAATTTGAGTAAAAAAACAATTGAGGATATGAATTTCTCGATAAAAATAATTTATTAAATACAATATTAGAAAATTCTTCTATAAAACATGACTATTTGTATAGGAACATTATATTATATTTACATATAAATTTAAACCTACAATTATTTATTTAGAAATTTTTTCACTAATTAGGAATCAATTTTTCAAAATAACGATTTTTTAAAATCTTTTCGATACAATGAAAAAACTATCAATGTAGTGGTAATTGGGAAATTATTCATTTTAAAATAAATTTATATTATCGAATTTTCATAATGAAATTATTTGAAATGAATTAAAATTTTTACATCATAGTTATGATAGGTAAATGCAGATTCCAAAAAATAATATATTATAAAAATATCATAAAATATAATTTTTGTGTTATGAAATAATATTATTTTTTCGTTTAATGATAATATGATGTTTACCATTAAACATATATTGAACATTTTTAATTCATGTTTGAGGTATCTGAAAATGAAATAATTATTTATTCAATAAGATAATTAAAGAAGGAAAATTAACCTTTGATGCTAATTCTCAAGGAGAAAAGTTTAGAATATGTAATATTGTTCATTTATTAAAGTGTAAATTTCAAATATTTTATTTATTAATGATATTATGAAAAATATTATAATAATATGTCAACTATGTCTTGAAGCATATCAATTGAATATATTAATTATTATGTCTTCTAGGACAGAATATAGGAAAAACATTCTAAATTTGATTTTTTTTCAATTTAAAGTATTAATGTTTGTTAATAATGATAAATTATACAAATTTTCTCTAAAATCCAATGATTTAATATTTCTTGGACCATCTATAACAATAAAGTCTAATGAATGTTTAATAAAAACACGATGACTAATGAGTAAATAGTGTATAATTTGAATCACAAAATTGATATTATTTAAGAAAAAACAATATCATCATCATCATATGTCATATAAAAAATTAATTTTCATCCAATGTGGGAATAATATTTTTTTGAGAGAGAAATAAAGAGTAATTTTCTAAAATTCATAATTAGGAATAATTTTAACATTTTTTGATGAAAAAGTATTTATAAAACTACCTAACTAGTTGATTTGTGTGAATCAACCTTTAGATAATGTCATTATAGATGTAGATAAACCTATTAGAACTAAAATTTTCATAAGTAGTGAAGTTGACCATTTCACATTATTATTAATATATGGACCATAAACTACTGGTTATTATTTGTAAGATAATGATTTCGTAAAATGAATGAAAGATTAAATTAATGAATTTTAATGTAAGGTAGTCTTTACTTTATTTGAATGACCTAAATATACTTATATAATTGATGTAAAATGGGATTATCATAAAAGATGTTATGAAAAAATATATATATTAATAAATGTATTGAGAATTTTTTTGAAAAGATTATAACCAATGAGAAGGAGTATATTATAATTATAATTATACTCTGGTAGCATCACATGAATTAATTAATATTTTTATTGCATATGGATCATTTCTTAATTTCAATTATTTAGAAATATATATGATGTGTTTATTTAATAATAGATTTAAAGAGGGGAATTTAAGGTAAAAATACCTCGATATTTTATTATAAAAATTATCTACATACTATATTTAATTTTACTAATGTACATTAAGTAATTAAATAGGGCCCTAGAGTCTTATTTGATTGACTAAATATATATTTTTTACAATAAAATTTTATAATAGAGCTAGGGTTAAAATGTTTTTTAAAAAATATTTATTAAAAACATAATAATTATTAAAATTATTTTGATGAAATTATCTTGGATCAACTATGTTATATATTACATATTCGATTGTTTTTTGATGAATTATGAGTTTAAAATGTGAATGATGGGGGAACTTTCATATTCTGTATGATTTTAAATTTCTGAAAAAAAGAATAAAATTTTATATCTCCAGTTAATTGTCTAAAAATAATCCTTAATAAATTTTAATGTAAAAATTATATAACAACTATTACTCATATTAGATCCTATAATAATTTTAACATTTATGAATTTGGAAAAACAGTTGACTAAATTATTTTTAGAGGAATCATTAGAAGTTTACTATACTTAACAACTATTCATCAATATATAATGTTATCTGTAAGTTATTATGTAATATTTGAATCTTATTAAAAACATATCCACCATAATTATGTAAATAAAATATATCTTTATCTTAAGGTAATTATATACCAATAAAATTATTCTTCTTCAATAAATGTATCAAAAATAATTTTTTTATGATGCTCACATTTCTGCATAAATGTTTTTTATTAGGGGATGCATTAGTATATAACTCTTTAAATAAAAAACAATAAATATCACATTATCATGATAATAAAAATATGTTATAGTTTAATGTTTAGTTAATAAGATAGTTGGATTAAATAAAAAATCATTGAATTTTATTTTTAGATTTATTAAAACTATACTTTTCGGTGATAAAAAAGGTAAAATAACAATATATTAAAAACTAACTCCTCACTCATGGAGAAAATAAATTTATTTAAGACACTATTTAATTTATAATCAGTTATAAAAATGAGATATTATTTTAAAAATCATTACAATACATGAACAACTTACTGATATTTTTACCAAACCACATTGTTTTGATTGTTTTGAAAATATTATATTGTAAATTTAATAAACCAATTATAAGTGTTAATTAATATATAATTATTATTTAAAAATAACATTAAATTAATTAATTCCATTTTAAATTATGGGAACTTTTTTCTATATTTTATGATACATTGTTTTTCTAAAAACAAAAGTTTTAATCGAGTATATTTATTTATAAAACTTGTTCTTCTAAAATATTTTGTTTCTGTGAAATAATTATTTTGCCGAAAAACTAAACTATTTATTAAATAAATTTTTTACTAAAAAAAACTTTCATATAATTATTGAATTTTATAATAATCATAGTTTTAAAAAGATAAGTCATCAAAAACCATTTTTTATTATTTTTTTTAAACCTGAGCAGAAAATTTTCCAAAAAAATATAACAATTTATAGTTTCAAATATAATCTTAAATGTAGTTTATAATCATTAATATGTGTTATTTTCCATTTTATTGGATTTTTTTATAACAAAAAATTTAACAAATTCAAAAAAAAAATAAATAAAATAAATATTTATTTTCCAACATAATTAATATGTTTGATAAAATTTTCATTAAAGATCATTAATATTTTAGAAATTGTATTTAAATCTTTTGAAGATAGAATTTGAATGTCAGATCATATATGGGATTTATTTTGAGTTGTCTGATAATTTAAAGTAAAATCGTCATCCCAAATCCATTATATTAGACATTGGCTCTCCACATCCAATATCAATACATTAGACTCTTACCGACTATCAATTCTCAAATTCTCTGTCAATAATTTATATTCTATTTTGTAAAATGATATTTAATTCAACCAATTAGATCTCCATTTTATGATATGTTATTGAAATATACCTCCTCCCAATGAAATACCATATAGAGAAATTTTGAAAGAGATTTTTTTTGATAAATAGTGGTAGGATAAAAGTTATTCTCGATGGAAAAAAATTATCAAATTCTATTGTTGGAAAATTATTTTCATTGAAAAAAAGTTTTTCAACTTAATTATCCAACTATAATAAAAAAAATTGTACACATCAAGTGATTTTACTTTGGTATGTGATCTGGAGTTATTAACATTATATAATTTTTATGAGTCCATCAAAATGCATATTCATCTAGAATTAGAACTTCTAGAAAATACCTTGAATTAATAGTTATATCATGTAACCCATAAGTATATAATAAATCGGATTTTTTTAAAATTCCATGACAGAAACATCATGGTTTAATTCTGTTGTTATGGTGATGATTTAATATCATATCAAACCAAATTATAGTGTTATTTCTCTATGGTTATAGGGTTACCTCATTTTATGAAAAGTTGATTGAGAAACTACAGAAATGATGAATATAATTTTGGTAGATTTTTTATTGGATATATTGTATATCAACATAGAAGTGTTATTCATATTTTAAAAAATTGATCTTCTGAAAGGTGTGATAACTTTTCGAATTCACTAGTATACTGATTTTTTAAATTTGACAAGAAAAAATTAGGCTTTTAATGATAAAAAATAATCAATATATGTAAATGTGTGAAAATATATCTTTTATATGTGATGAAACAATTTTTATAATGAGAAATGTTTTTATAAAATTGTTTGAAAATATTACAGAATAATTATACAAATTAGCATCATATAATGGTGTTATTAAGAAAGTGAAAAAAATAAAATTTTAAAATAAAGACTCGATGAAAATCCCCACATATAAAAATAATATCAATGTAATTTATAATGAGTCTTATTAAGAGTTGATTAAACAAAACTAATAGAAAATTCCTACTAATTATAATTTTAGAATCTATAAGGTTGAGGCCTGATATTTAAAAGATAAAACTACAGAGGTTTTAAATTTTGATGAAAAGAATATTAAAAATGAATTAGTTTATGATTAATTTTATTTTTGAATTTATATTTAAAATATAAGAACAATGACATTGATATTTCCATAATACTAGTGAGGAATTCAAAAAAGAGAACTTTTAGGTTTCCCATTATTAGTTGTATGACCAGTTAAAAAATTCAGTAATGAATAATTTAAAAACAATATTATAGAACTAGAATGAGAAATTGCATTCAAATATCCATTATATATTGGAAAACAGAAGGGGGGAAGTTGATTAACTTGAAAAATTTATATTGACAATTTGTAGTATTCAAAAATATATAAATAACTCTTATAGGATTATTTAATTGTGGTTTAAAATTAATAATAAATTATTAGATGTAATTACAATATATGTCATATAACTAATCTGTGGAATAATAATAATAATAATAATGTTTTTCTAACATATCATCATTTAGTTCTTAGTTTGATGAATACGATCAGTTAGAATATTAACATCAAGGGAAAAGTATAGATAAACAAATAGAGAATAAATAATAATGACGAAATGTATCATATAATGTTGAATTAACGAAATTTACGTAATGGATGTAGGAAACACTAAAAATTATTAGTAGATTGAATAAATTGATACTGGACATTCATGAAGACATGTTTTTGATGTCTCATTAGCCCAAACTGATTCTCAACCAATTCTATCAGATCAAAGACTTAAATCAAAATTTATATATTTCGATGAATTTTTGAAAAACATTTTGGATGTATTTCTATTTATACCAATTATAGTGTATTAGTGAAAAGAAATTCTATGGTGGTTTAATTTAATAAAAAAATTTGATTTTCTAAATCAATTATCAGAAACCATTGTTTAAAATGTTGATTATTTCAAATATTTAAAATTTAAAACATTGTTAGAATGAACAAGATTAAATAATGTTGTTATTTAGAAAAACTATTCTAATATAAATTTCATGTTTAATGGTTAATAGATTATTGATTTATGAAGACAGCTGATTTTTATTTGGATTCATTTTAAAATATTTAATCTAATGTATAAATAAATTTTTTATAATTTAAACAGTTAAATTATTTTTTTTTTTTTTACGATCAATAAATTTCATAACTAGAGTATAAAAATTAGCTAAGTGATGAAGATGTTCAGAGGTTTAATGGTTAGAATAGAAAGACTTATTCTCTTTAAGATTAAATCAAGTGATTGAATAAATATGCTTGAAGGTCTTATGTTAATTAATAAGAGGAATCCGAGATAGAGTCGATTGTATTATATTTTAAGATAAAACAAGGATACTTTGAAATGATGAAAGTAATTTTCATGACTTTATATAAGAAATAATGATTTTATTTCCCCTAAAAATTGATAAAAACACTGAATAACTACATGAATTTATTTGAATGATTTTTTACCTATATAGTATCTTTATATTATTTATGAATTTTAATTGGATGATTTTTTTATCTATTTTCATGGAAGATTCATAAATTAAAATAAATTATTTCCCAGATTTTTTTACACATATATTATATTTTATTAACCACCCACATTCTTTTTGAAATCCATTAATAGGGAGTATTGGTTGGATATTTCATTGAAAAGAGAGTTATTAAATTTGGGATTTTGTTGGATAATATTATTTTTTGTTAAATGTTATGAATTTTTTCCCATAAATTTGTTAGTGTAAATTTATATAAAAACATTGGAGTTACAAATAAAATGGTAGATTAGAAATAAAAAAGGGTAAGAGTTCTTAAATGAATAATGGTATTTTATGTTTTGCAAAGATATTTATTTATTATTATGTTTGGTTTTATCTTTTATAAAAGGGGGATATTTTTTCTAAATATATTACATTACATAAATTCTAATATTAGTTTTTGAAATAATAACACACATTTTTAGAAATTATTTTCAACTAACATTATATCCTTAATGTCTTTAAAATTATTTTTTTGGAAAACTATTAATTCTAACAGAGATTAAAATATTTATAAAATCATATATATTATCTTCAACTACAAATTTTATTTCATAAAAATTAATAACTTTGGTCAATTAGACTGAAGATTTATTTTCTATCAGACTGACAATATATAGTATGTAAGACTTACAATTTCTAATACATTAGATATACTATGTTTTGTGCATCATATTATCAAGGGATTATCCATCATAAATACCCCCATAAGATATATCAATTAATACTATTTTTACAAATTGGAGTAATCAAAATTTATTCAATTTGAAATTATATATATAATCATACGATTATAAATACTATCATATGGTGGAATAAATTTTACAAAATTGTTATTGTGGTATAAAAAAGACAAGAGATGGAGTCGTACTTGTTATGATATTAATATAGAGATCATTTAAGGCCATGGAACTAGTCTCCATGAATCACATAAATATTAATGTTTGAGGTGTTCTTATAAATTTTGGTTCACTTTAGTAGTTTGGTTTTTCTCTATCAAGATTTTTTTATGTTTTGACCTCTCGTTAATTTTCCATGGTAAATTTTCACGAGGGAATGTTTTCTACAGAATCATTGTGGGGATTTTAATTTTAGAATATCATTTTTTTCAATTTTATTATATTTCAAATATTTATTGACATTGAGTTATTATGAAGATAGGAATATGGTTTTTGTCTAATCTAGAGGATTTGGGGGATTCCATGAATAGTAAGATAAATATGATTCATATATATTAGATTAAGGGAAGGATTTATAAATACAGATAGTTATTAAAATTTGGTTGAAAATTGTGTGTACATAAATTCATAATGTATTGAATTTTGTAACTCTTATAATTAAAATATATATCATATATATGAATTATTATTATTCAAATATTAAATTTGCTTTAATATTTTATTTTAGTGGTTTTTATAAATTTTTCTAAATCAAATCTGTAGTTTTTTTAATTTCACATTACTAAATATTAAGAAATTGATTAATTGGTTGAAATATGAGTCTGTTAAAGTTACAATTATCAATCAATTATAACTTATTTTGATAATAATAAAGTAATGTTTTTTTTTATATTAATTAGTTAGTTTTTTAAGTATAATTCACCCCCTCTTTTATAAATTTTAACCTCTTTGGATCAAAAAAAGAAAATATAGTAAGAGAATATATATTCACATCAGTATTCTAATGATTTTATTGTATGGTGATATTAATAGCTTATAATTTTAATTTAAATATTATTATTGCATATTTTTAAACTAAAAACTTATTTTTTTTAAACCCTCTTTATGAAATAACACTACTAAGATAAATATTAACTACTCAGATGTGATGAATCATAATTAATTATATAGTTTAATCTTATTATGTTATTAATACATACCCACATATAATGTTGTAAGATTATATATATATATTCTATTGTATTTATTTACTATTCTAGTGACCTTTATAAATAAATGTTCAGATTGGAGTAATATTCCACAAACATGGAAAAATTCTGTTTTTGATCCCTAAATAATTTCAAATTCCATAAATGTATTTTCAATTTAATGACATTGTTTGATTAAATTTTAATATTTTAAAAATGATTCTATTCATAATGATGATATTCTAGTTTATCGTCACTGATCTTATCACATTAAATTAGATGATTAAAAAATTGGGTAATAAATGGAAATAAACTAATTGGTTATATTATAGTAAATATAACTATACATCATTGACCGCACATATATGATGTGATAATTTAAATGAACTGGGTAATTGTATATATTTATAGTGTTCTTATTGAAATCTATTTATATATGAAGAACCTGGTATTGATGAATACATTAATATATTAGTAACATATTTCATATATAAATTAATATGGAAAGGAGATGAAATTTTATACATTAAAGTTATGTTAAATGTAATTTAAAAAATGATATTCTGATAAATGTTTTATCAGGGTGATTGAAACAAATTATCCTCCAAACTACTCATTTAGTTTGTCTCTATGTAACTAATATCATATGTTAGTATTTTAAATAGATTAAATATTATATATAATAATATAATTTTCATTATATATTAAATTATTTATTTATTTATATTTATTCAATACAAGTAATTTATGGTAAAAAGTTTCCTAGACCAAAAATTGGATGGATATTCATACAATTCTGATGGATAAAATGCTAATGATCATCCCAAATACATTATGGGAATTAAATAAATTCTTATTTTAATAATTAAAAATAATATAATTAGTGTAATATAATCATTTTATACCAATGATATAGATGTAAATTTTCTTTTATGATAATAAAAATTTAGTTATTATCAAATATATCATTTTTTATAAAACTCACCAATCACTAAAAATTTTGATATCAATGCTCAGTGTAAAAGAATTGATTAGCAGAATTATTAATAAAAAATTCTTACTCACATAAGATAACGAATTATTGTTAGTTTTTACATTTCAAATACATAATGCATTCAATTTGGATGATATTTTATTAGTAATTAAAAATGAAAAATAAATGGGATACCAATCACACACTTCCCATCTTGGTATACATAGATGATCTAATTTTTAATGTTTTTAGGAAGGATAATCCTATTCATGCACATGTGATGGATTTTGGAGTTTTGACATATCAGGACTTTGGAAATTCACAGGGTATTATAAAAACATATAACATAGGTTGTAATTACTCCATACCACTTGATTCTTATTGAAATTTCCCAAAAATGGAAAACACAGTTCATCAATAATAGAGAATAATAAAAAACAATTGCGACTCATATACAAATGCAGGAAGTGATTTTTATTTCTGTTTACAAATAATTAATTAAATTTTATTAGAAGATGATTAGGTGTATCCCTGATTTCATTATCTCCATGGATAGTTCAATTCAACAGTTAATTTGAAAATAGAAATTATTTTTAAAATGTTATTTTATTTGTTTTATGATTAAATATAAATATACACCATTATTTAAATTTTAATATTATTTTAATAAAAATTCATATATAAGGGAGTGGATGTTGAATAGGGGATGGAGACATTCATGGTTCATTTGGTACTGATGGGGATTGAAATTGCATTCAGTATTTGATTTATATGACACATATGATTATATAGAAGTTAATATATATATATATATATTTGTAATCTAAGATTTATTTTATTTCTATATTTGTTTGATCATTGATATATGTGAGTATTATTATTTAAACAGATATAATATATATTTTTTTCATCATGGGGTTTCTATATAGTTTTTTGGAGGTTTGATATTATTAATATGGACCCTAGTAAAGTGGTTTACCATTATTTCATTAATTTGTAAATCTATATTTGACATGTCAAGTTTTTATCGATTCAGGAAGAAACATCTAAAACTAATTTTTCTAATTAGATGAAAAAATAAGATTATTTTCTTGCTATTCAGCACATTGGTTTAATGTTCTGGGAGAGGAATACATACCACATAAATATTAACACTTTCACAAACATGATATAAATCACTGTGTAAACACTACTGATCCTATATTTTTTCCATTATATATAAAACATTTCGGTGGAAAGAGAGTTTAAATCATCATCCGAAGTAACATGTAATTAGATGGTATAATTATTTTGACAAAATTTCATTTAAACCATTAGTTTTAAAATTAAATAATAAAATAAAACCCATAAAATAAATATTTTTTCATTAAATTATTTTAACAATTTAATAAATTTAGGTATAATTCACTTCATTGGCTATAGATCCTTCCTATAATTGTGAGTTCATTTTTGAACCTCCATAAATCACTATTGTTTTTATTCTCTCTCTCATTTCATCTTTATTTTATACTGAATATTTACACTCTAACATTCTATAGTGTTCATATCCTATCAAATGGTGCGATAAATCTGAAATACTTTTTTTCTTTGGGATTTTAATGTTATAAAACGTATTAATCCATACTAATTCATAAAAAGTGGCATTCTCAAATTATTGAGTGGAATGTGACTCTTTTTAAAAAAAAATTTAAAAAAAATATAATTTTTTTAACATTTAATGTATATATTCTAATATATTATTTACCATAATAACCTTCACTAAATGATTTATACATTTTTTTATTTCGTATTTGTTTGATTTTTGATAATCGTGGGACATTAATTTAATTTTTATTGTACATTTCTAAAATTTAAACTCATGATAATTATGTTTTCTGGTAAATTATTTGATAATAATGTTAGTTAAAATGGATTTTTACTTGGGTGTTTAAAATATACATGTTTCTTATAAAAGGGATTACAATTTTTTAATTGATTTTTTTATAATAGTGACTATTAGTTCAGGTTTAATGGAATTATGACCATTTTTTCTTTCCTATAGTATATATATGGTAACGCCATGGTATTTTTTTCATATTTGTTTTTTTTAATAATTATTATAAGTCATTACATTAATGATATTTGACTTGTTTAATATGGTAACCTGTAGTGGTTATTTCAATAATCTATAAGAGTACTTCACTATAATATATTACACAAAATATAGAGTATCCGAGTATATTTCATGGAATTTTCTAGGTTGTTTCAACCCAGTGTGTCCATTGCGGTCAAGTGAAAATAAATAACATTTTGGATCGTATCATAGGATGATGATTTGACTATAATTTGAGGGGTCCTTGGTTATCTAATTTTTTTTCTCATATAACATGATGAGAAATATTTATGGTGTGGTTTAATTATTATGTTAGGTCCCTCAAAAATATTTTTCAAATATATTTTAATTGGGTATTACTAATATGTTCCATAACTAATATCATTATTAAGGTATTTTTAATATGTTAAATTATATATTATTGGTTTATAAAATTTATATATATTTTAAAGGTAATATCATTTTTTATTTTCATCTTGGTTTATGAGTTCTGATTGTAAAATTTCACAAAAAATTTATCATGATGTTTCTTTTTTTATTTGTATTTATTCATTTGTTTAGTTTTATTTTTGGTAACAAAACATCAAAATTTGTTTTATTATATAACATTATTATTTTTATGTGGTTAAAAATATCGACATATATGGTAAAAATATATTTTAATCATATTATATTTTGAAATATATGACATTATACATAATTTAGGTTCAAAAAAATATATTATTAATTACAATAGTTTTTAAATGGAAATACAATAGAAATACTTTTTTATTACAGCAACCTATTACTAAAAATAAAATAACCACCACTGAATTTCATTTTAGGATAGTTTTAAAAAAAATATAATAAAAAGGATTAAATGACATTATATGATTTATGATGAAAAATATATATGTGGTCTATAAATACCCACCTCAAATAAAATTCAGCGTTAATTAAAATTGACATTTTTCTTTGGACAATTCATAGTGAAACATGTAGAAAAAATTATTTTTCATGGTTGTTTTTACATCAATATTATCATAACTAGAAAAAAATACCATGGGAATATTTTAATACAGATATTATAAAATACAAAAAATAAAAGACTTTAAAAAATTAATGTTCCATATATATATAATTAGAGTTTTTATGGAATCATTAATTAATCCTCTCACTCTTGATTTGGGGAATCACCCAACCGACACTAATGATTCTAGATTTACTCAGTTCTCAATATCCTTTTTCATTATTTCTCTAGAGTCTTTCATCCTTCATCCCTATTCCATGATCCTAAATTTTTTTCCTATGAATACACAAGTCCTCTAGACAAATTACTATAAAATAATGTTCTTGTTCATCCAATTTTATACTTTAGTTTTAAAAAATAATTATCTTCAATCGTTCCTCATTCTAACTATTTTCTACAGTCGTAAGTGTATTGATGGAATTCAGTAACTATTTTTCATAATATTTTATGATTTCAATTTTTCTTTGGTTGTAATTTTTTTATTTATAAATTTATATATTTATTGATATTTTATTATTATAAATTATTTATTTTTGAAATAATTTTTTCATAAATCATTATCAATATTAAATTATATTTTCATTATATTTACTTTTGATAAAAAATATCTTTTTTGTCATAATGCATTTCTTTTCTATTTATATATATATATTATTTTTAAACATTTAAGCTTGTTTATATATTTATATACTGATATTTTTTTATTATATTTTTGTATATATGTGTTTTAGTATTTTTTGTTTTAATATATTTTTATATAATGTTTTTTCTTTGGTTGAAAATAATGGATAATAATTTGATAAATGTAAAAAGATCTATATTTGAATTTGAAAAAGAGGTTTACAATGTCATCATGTTTTCTAATGAAAATATTGAAAATAATAATGTCATTTTTGATCCATGGATGAATTGTTTTAATATGATTATATAATGGTATATATAAGTCGTTGAACTACGGATTTCTTGTCTCTTGATTCATAATTATTCAATCTAGAACTGTCACGGGGAAATAATAGAACATTTCATGAACTATTAATGATAAATACGTTAAATAGGATACCTATCAATATCTTAAAGAAATAATTCATGATGTAAGTATAGAATCCATTGATAAGAAACAATTTAATGGAAACATAAAGATGTTATAATCCCAAAATTCTATTGATTGGATAAATTTAATGTTTTACATAAGGTTATGATATTACATACCATAAATTCCAGATATAGATAGAGTGATAAAATGATTATTGAATTTAATGTTGTTATAAATGGGACAAATAAATAATTAAACAAGCATCTATATTATGATTATCAGACAATAATATATTACATCCAATTGGATTTTGCGTAGAAGGAGATTCATAATTTCTTAAAAAATAGTGATAATTATATTAATGAATAATAAATTTTGTGATATTACTCAATATTTAGTATATCACAATTTAAAATGGATGAAAATTACAACCATTCTCAAGAACAGGAATTAAATATAACACTAAAAATTTTTGCTATATTCTAAACATTCTTTATTTAATGAAACTCTTGACAAATTAAAATGATTAAATGATTTTCAAATTGAGTTTCAAGGATATTATCCTTAATCAATTTTAATGCCCTTAATGATTCACCGTGATTTATAATATTTGATCATATATTTTCATAATTTGAAAATGGAGTTATATATTTTAGAATGGGATAGCTAACATATAAAATTATTCCATATCGAATCCAATATAACCATATTTGTTTTTCATATATCATTCTAGTTTCCGATAGATTTTCCACATAACTATTGATAAAGAGAAAATATGTGTTGATGAAAACCATTATTTCTAAATGTTAATTGCTTGGAAATGTTTCTGTTGTTTATCTAGAACTATTTAATGATGATTTTATATATCTATGGGAGATAGGTGTAACATTATTTGTTGTATTCAAGATGTGTATTTTATTTTTTTGTGTTATGATAATGTTAACAATAATTTATATTCAATCATCTGGAAATATATCCAGATATAGTGTTAAATTCCATAATTATATTCATATTTTCAGTGATGGGATATATTATAATCAATTTTAAAAATGATGAACAACATTTTACATAGTACATCATGTATTTTTGTTAATGGATCGTCAATTTATTCGATTAAAAATATATATAATGGGTTAAAAGTGTATGAATTTTCCCGATAATTAGTAGTAATAGAATATTATTTCGACATGGTGACATTGTATATGTTACATTTTTAAGGAAGGGATGTAATGTCAATCAAAAAAACATATTAATGAGATGATCCATTATAATAAGCTACATAATTTGATATTTTTATATAAAACATTATATTAATGATATACCTACCAATAAAAAGGTTTATGATTGTTTAATTGCATCTTCTTTTAATATAAAATGGATGAATAAACAATGTATTATATGCATGATTGGACTTAATAACCACAAGAATATTTTCGGAGATATATGACACCATGAAAAAGTAGAAAATATTTTCTTCCATCTTATCACTCATTAATAATGAGTAATAAGATAATTTATTGTCGGAGAATGCATTGTATTTATGTACCTAGAAGGATTTATTAAAATTTATGATATTTGGTTTGATTAAAGGATTTATTGTGAGTTTCTAAGAATAAAATTATATTGATATATTCTATCAAAAATAACTACATGTTTCAGTGAATAATATATTACTCACACCTGTAAAGAACACTATCATTATGTTGTTTAACTATTTCAAATCAATTGTAATCAATTTAAATGATCCATATTTGTTAGTTATGTTGGATAATAAGTTTTTTTCATTATTAATTTTCATCTATATATATATTTTACACAATTTTTTATATAATTATTGATATAGAAGAATATTTTTTCAATAAGAATTATAATGTGGGCCAATTTTATTAAATTGGATTTGTCTTGGTGAAATATTTATTAAAATTATGAAATTATGTGGTAGGATTCATCATCAACCATAGTTATCTATGGTTCAATAATATATATCAAAATAGTTAATTGTAATTTTTACCATTTATTGCACTGATGTAGAGCACATTGGTCACCCTATACCATGTCATTTGATATATGATAGTGAATATAAAATTATATGTGTATAGAATGTAAACTTAATTTAATTTGATGAAATTCTGTATTAGTAACATTCCATTTTGAAGAACTGAGAAAATGTTCTATCATATATATAATTTAATATAACATGATTTAATTTTAAGTTATTTGATATGATATAAAATGTGTTTGATAAATTAATAAAAATACTCATTTGATTCATACTATATAGAGAAATCATTGATCTATATATAAGTATCTGGTACCTTTAAAAATTAAACATGGTGCTGAAATATTTTTTTGACAAAATGATATAGTTTTTAAATTAATTCTTACATATTTTCAATGAAATTGGACGAAAATATTAGAACTGAAAATAATGATGTAATGGTATTTTCTGAAGCACTTAATTTTTAGGAGAGCCATAGATAAAATCCCATACTCTTTTTTATCATCATATTTAATATTTTCTCTAGATATATTAGATATTTATTATACAAAATAATTGTTACCAAAGTATATTGGTATTTCAGTTTACAAAAACAATGGTGTGAAATGTGTTGAGAGTGGAATTAATGTTTTCAATTTGGAAATATTTCGTTTTTATAAGTAATCATTTATCCTAGAGTCAGATAAAATAAAAAAATGTAATCATTTTTAAAAATAAAAAGCAAGGAGTACCATTATTTTTCAAGGGAATAATTAATTTGGTTGATTAGAATATTGAGTAAGTTGATGAAATATTTGATATTCATGTATTGATTAATTTGTTATCGAAGGATAACAATGACTATGATTTCTATATATTGAATAAAAAATTAATTGATCACATAGAATAGAAAAAATAAAACACTCAATTACTTTTCAAATAAATCGTAAAAATATCTTATTTTTGTTAATCTCATATCGTAAAAACATTATTTTTTGATTTCAAATTTATATATAAAAATCTTTAACATTCCATCTAATTTAAATACATTTTTTATTTTAATAATATTCCTAAAACAATTTTTAGTGGAATTGTTTTCATTTATTTTTAGTGAATATTTTCATTATAATTTACTTCATAGGTATACACATTTATTCATTAAAATATTAATAATTTTCATCCTATTATGAAAAAAGAAAATTTTATTTATTGAAATTATAGAGTTCAAATTAGATGTAGGTACAAAAAATTTATAAATTTTTAGTTGATACTCATTTCAATAATTGTTTTTTTATATTTATAAATGCAATAGTTATATATATACAATTTTTGGTCATAAATAATAACATTCATGTTTTTTTTGTTTTGAATAATAAATATATTATTTTATTTTATTAGTTAATTTTTATGAAATATAAGTACCCATAGATCTATTGATATATTATACATGTTTTTTGAATTACATGAACATAGTAATTATAACAATAGATTAAACATTTATTATTATTAATATATTTAGTGTAATTCATTTTTATTGATACGTTGAACATACATTTCATAATTATATGTCCATCTATTATATTTATCCTTATCGAATGGTATCTAATAAATAGGAAAAAAGGGATTACACATTTACCAATAACATCACTAAAATGTTTATAGAATAAGTTTACAATTATCATCGATGAGATTGACCACTACGATGTCCCACTTCAATGCAGTTTATACCTTTCCGAGGAGTATATAAATGTTATAGAAAATATATTTCAAATAATTTTGAATGGGCATCACAAATTGGTGAACGATCTATTAAAGGGGCATGTAATGGTAAAATTTATAATGATTTTTTTTTATTTAAAAACTGACTAATTATTAAAAATTATCAAAAATTTAATGTATCATATAACATATAAAATTTAACAGCCAATATTAGACAAAAATTAAAAAAAAAATTATCATTTTTTGTGAATAAATCAGATATTTAAATTGAATTATAAAATATGTTTATATTTTTAGAATAAATACAATCAATATGCATATCATAATTATGGTTTTATTAAAACATATACATGTTAATGATCGTCTCAAGTTGATAAGAGGAATCATATATTTTATTTTTTTATTTTTTTCTAAACATTATTTTCATTATTAATATTATTTACATGATATAATATTTTTGTATATAATTGATCTCAATGAAAACATTTTATGAGACATTTTCCATTAATTTTTACCATTATACATTTTCACATGTATAGTATCCTCTATATGTGGTGATTTTGTTTAAAAATAATTAATATAATTATGATAAAAGTCATGTAGGAACTATTAAGAGTTCTTATAAACCCCCATCACAAAATAGTAATTATGAATAATAGAAAAGGGTTAAAATAAAATTTTGGAATTATATTACCTTTTCAAAAAACTATATATTTGATAGGATTTAAAAAATTAATTTTCAATTTTATTCTATATTACAATTTTGTATATTTTTCTCAATAATCGAATTACTAAACTATTAATTCATGATTCCCATAAAGATCAGATGACATTGGGGGCTTGACCCTTATGGGAATGAATGAAATTATTGACACTAGTGCCAGAAATACAGAACTAAATGGTCACTCTAGAGGGAATATGGACAGATTCAATTTCATAATTTCTTCTAATCGTGCACCAAGTGATGCATAGATGGTTAATGAATATAATGGGGAATTGAATCTTTTTTAGGGTGATATAGAAAACAATAACAAGTATATAGACAATAAAATTTAATATTCATTAATTCTTTTATTGGACAAGTGATATGATATAAGAAATGTATGTATCATTCTATCCTAGTTACTCTACCACCTCATTCAGACCCAACTGTGTACAATGAGTTGCATATTAGGGATCCCCATTATCAAATTATATCCCATTAAATAGTATTTCAATACGGTGATCTTGTAAATAATTTTATTATTCATTATAGTCGGTTAATAGTAGTGGTATGTAAAATTATGGATCTAAATACTCCAGTTCCACTGTATGATAAGGAAGACTCTATATTTTTTTATGGTATAGAACATTTTTCACATTATATAGCTAACATTTATCATTAGATAAAATATATGATAATGAGGTTTTTATATTTTTTACTTAATGTGAGATTCATAATGATGTATAATATTTTACTAGACTCACATTAAATAATATTATCTCACTGAAAAAGAATTTATTGCAATGGAATAGATAATATGATGTTCCGACACCTTCAGATTCTCAATATGATTGTGATAGGGAAAAGAGTAATCACTTGTTTTTGTTTTATTAAACAATAATTATACTTTTACTTTGAGTTATGATATATATGTACTAGATTATATTTTAACATTATTTAAAATAAATATCCTGGATTTTGTAAATGGATAGGAAATCACTATACTCATGTACCAGTTGTTTTCCATCAATGAAAACTTTTATGATTTATTTTATTTCATTATGTAAACGTATATTATGCCTTCTAAATTAATTAATTTTCTAATTACGTACCCCAATACTCTTTATATCCAATATAATTTAACTTTTATTCATAGATTTTTATATGCATTATACAATCCAAAATTTATGATATACATGCACCAAAATGCTAGAATTGAATATATATTTCAATAAATAATATTTATACATATTATATTTTTCCCCTATTCCATGAATGTTAATAACACATATATAATAATGAAATACTTTTAATTATACTATTTTTAATTCTAATCCGTTTATATTTTTTGGGTAATTTGATGTTAATTATATTTTTTTACAAATGAATGTAAATAATATTTGTTCAAATATTTATCGGTTGGTGTTTTAATAATATATAATACATTTTTAATCATCAAAGACTTATTGTATTCATCTAGTTATTTATTAATCATATTTTCATATTACAAATTTTTTTATAAATAATATATAGAAATAAAGCATTTCATGCATTGAGATCAATAGGGTTCAATTATCTATAATGGATGTAAAAAATAATTGTGTCAAAATTTAGGAAGATGGCATCTATATCAGTCAATACTTATTTCTTGAAACATATCAGGTGTCTTAATTTATAAATTATTTTTTTTATAAATATAATATATTCATTTCTAAGGTATTTTTGAATATATGAATTATTTTCATGATAGATTTATGAGATAATCAAGGTAATATTAAAAAAATTAAAAATATAATTTTTCATAATAACAAATATGATTTAAATAATATTGATATTTTCTAAAATTCAAAATATTATATATTTAATTTTTATATGATATATCTCTGTATTCAAAAAAATTAAAACACTATCAACTTTTTTGGAAATGTATTTTATAGTTTTTTCTATATTGAGGATTTAGATTCAAATAGATATATACATACAAAATATCTTTCGATTGATTTCTATTGGTTATTATACTAGTTAATGTGTTTTATGATTTTTCAACTTTTTAGCTTGGTAAAATATTATTATATGTCTATAATTATGTATTTTTAACTGTTTTTTTAAAATAAATACACCCAAATATGAATCAATATTTTATGAAAATCAATCGTCTGAAAGCAATTATATGTTTGATTTTTTGAGATCCAATAATAAAAATTTAGAATACAGGATATCAATATTATTTTCCAGAAAAACTGAAGTGAAAATCCATCTATATTTTTAAAATTTTATATAGTATTTCAAAATTTATATATAAAAACTAATATTGAATTTCCTACAGTCTATGTCACCTATTTTAAAAATATGTTTTCACATATTTTTAATTAAATAACAATAATTGATTTTATGTTTGTTCTTCCCTTTAGTGGTCATGTTGTTGGTGTATTCAGAATCTCAGTAAAATTTGATATATTTATTACATTTTAGAAAAATTTATTATCATATGCTGGTTAATATTTATTCATGTTTGTTTTTTGTTGAATATTGAATCACCAGTTATTCAATAGAATATATATATGAGTAAAATATTAAATAAATATTAATTCCTCTTATAATTATTTAGATAAATGAAAAAAAATATATTTATATTTTGTTATATTAACAGTGTAAAAATATATTTATTTAGTTTTTAGAGTATGTAATTAATGTTTATTCATTTATTTACATGATATAATATTTTAATATTTATTTTTGAATAATGATGTGAAATTTAATTAATTACTTAATAATTTCTTATTTATATACTAGGAAATATTGAGAATTATTTAAAATATGAGTTTAATTATTTGGTGAGAAATTCAATATAATAAATTCTTTAAATTTATTTGAATTTATTTTTTCAATAAAATAACATTTATTTTATTCAAGAGTTTCCCGATTTCATGAAAAAATTAAAATTTCAGTAATTTGGGTGGGGTTTTCCTGGAATTAGTAAAATTGTACGGGCCCTTCCATTATTATATTTTAGGAACCGTAAAATCATTCAAAAAATGTTGTTCTATTTTTCTTATATATGCAATTGAAAACCACATTCCTTTCTTGTTTATAATTAATTATAGAGAGTATTCTATCAAACCATAGTTAACACTCCCTTATGACATTATGAAATCATAGAGAAATTATCTACCTCTACTAGAAACAATTCCATCTCTCAATACATATTTAGTTAGAAAAAATGGTGACCATCACAAGGATTAGATTCATCTTGGTATAAACCCATATAATTATATGGTGATAATTAGAGGTTCTAAAATAATATGTGGATAAACTCTAGTTTGAATTCACCCTATATTCCCTTAACACAATGAGGATATGATGATAGTTCTCCACTTATTCTTAATCATTGAATAGAAAATTAAGTAAAACCTACTTTATTAATTAAAAAGTAGATTATAAATTATTTACTATTGGATATTCCCATATGTGTTCCGGGATCTTGATAATGAATGTCCACTATAATTTTGATCATTATGATGTGTCCTTGTTCATGAAATATTATTCAATTATTATGATTGAAATCCATGTTAGATAGGGAAAACCCAACAATTATATATTTTTAAAACCAATAGTGGTTAGCATTTTTAAATTATAAAAATATATTCTATAATCTTTTTATTTTTTCATCATCATTACCATGAGACTAATAGGTTTCTAGTTATGGAAAATAGAAATAGAGTATTTTTTATGAAAATTACTTTCCAAAAATAGATCATTAAAATAAATTGAATATTGGTGACTCAAAAATTGTTAAAAAAGAATGAATTATATATAAGAAGAATGTATGAGTAATATCATGTTTTGAGATAAAAAATTTATGTTTAAATAATGTGTTTTTATTTTAGGATTGTGATTTTAATGATTTTATAAAGAATAATATGTAAAAAAAGAACAAAAAAAACGTATTTTGGATTTCCCAACACATATGGGGTGAATATTGTGTGATCTACCAATATAAAATGTGTATGAAGAATTAATTTTATTATAAGTTATTTTTTTAGTTAAATTTCAGTTTAATAAAATTACATGGTTTTAAAATAATAAATATCTTTTTTTAATCATCGATGGATAATTTTTGATGAATTATTTCTTTTTCCCATCTCTTCTGTCAATATTTTTTGTCAAATGGGCCAAAATATAAAGTAATTTCCTTTTTGTTTAGACCATAACTTATTAACATTGGGGATTAAAATTATTATATTTATAGAACATATGGATATGTTCCAAACTTAATTGTGTAGAGATATATAATAAAAGGGATAAAAAAATAATATAGAGTTTAATAAATGGGTAATAATTAAAGTTAGTATGGTTATATGAGTAGTTAAATTAATATATTTTTTTCTGAAAATAATATAGGAATATGACATTCATTGGATCAAAGAAATATTTTGAGAAGTTAAATAAGGTTATTATTTTCCACATGTTGAATATGAGTAATAATTTTTTGTGTGGAAGATATGTTATAGAAAGTGATATATGTCAAATTAATGAACAACATGTCATAATTCGTTAACGATAAGATTTAATACCCCAAGATTCATTATATAGGATAATTATTATTATTTTTGATGATTCATGTATACATGATTGTGCTATATTAGATTTTGTTTATATTTTTACTATAAAAAATTAAACAGGGTGATTATTTATATAATGGACAATAAATACATTGATATACGATGAGTTTATATATTCTGGGAAAATGAGTTAGTCATATTGGGATTACTGATTGTTGAGAATCTACGAAAGATATATTAGACAATATAATAACTGTAGATTGTTTTTTAACATATCTACAATTACCATAAATAAGAATTAGATGATGATTCATTTGAATTGAATCTCATTATACATATTTGGAATAATTTAATGGTCATGGAAAGATTTTCTATGTTAAATAATTATTTTAATAATATTGGACATATATAAAAAATGTTTAATGTGTTCTTATTATTATAATCTACTCAGAAATATTAGCAATTAAACACTTCATAAAGTTAACATTTTTCATACTACAATATAAAAAATTTATTTCGTAGATAAATATCGCAATTTGCTAAATGAAATAAAAAAGAATTATGTTTTCTATATATTTAATAGTAACTCTCAACACTCCATCACAAAAATACAAATGTTTATTAAAATTTAGTAAAACATTTCACAATATGTATGTGATATTATGAAAACAAGATTTGAAATTAAAAAAATGCAATATAAAAAATTAAAATTGAATATTTGTAATAGTCAACATGGAATTTAGTATATAAATTAAGAATATTTTAAAATCTCTATAATTAATAGTATCATATCTTAATAAATAATTATAATACTGATAGGAATGTATATGAAATATTATAACACTGGATATATTTCTCCATATGTATTTATATCATCAATTAATATGTAAGAGTATCCATAGTGTAATTGGTAGTAAAATATTTATATTCCAAAATAAATAGGAGTAATTATTTTTAAAATAACAGGTAAAATCATGTTATTTTGTAGTAAATTAATAAATTCTCTCAAATATAATTTTTTTCAATCATTTTTTTTGTATTGAATTTTTTTTGTGAATGTTCTTGAATATAAATGTTTTCCTTACTTAAGGTTTTAAAAAATATGGTATTTTCAATTTTATGTTTATTTATGAGGTGATATAAATAATTGTAACATTCTATGAACACAATGGTTTGAATATTTGGTTTTCTATAGGTGATGTTTTTATACAAGAGATATATAAATATTCCAAAAAAAATATGATGTTAAAGTTATTATTTTATGGATTATATTTTTCCTATGGAAATTTTTGTGATTGTTTTAGGTGAATAAGTATTTTGGTTATAATTATATTGTGACATCATCAACTTATAATCCTAAAATAAACAAATTGAATAAATTATTCAAGGAAAAAATTTTCCTACAATAATTTTAGTTGAGGTTTTAATGTAGTTAGATCTAGATATTTACACTATGATATATAAAGTTATTCTCTCATGATCATGCATGTAATAGAATGAACCCCAATATATTATGTAGTAATTTAAATGTTTTTAATTATTTAGAAATAATGTAGTAAATTCTTCCTAAAAAGAAGAATAAGAATACAGACATGGTTAGTGTGTAACAATATGAAATATTATTAATGTTGTGGAATAAGGATGTTCAAATAAATGGTAGAAATTTTGGTATTATTACCAAAATATATATTTCTATGAAACAGTAATTTAAAAGGAAATATTAAACCCAAAATAAGAGATAAATATTCGATATTAAATAAATGATTAGTCAAGGATAAATCCTTTCTTTTTATGATGGGATACATCTATAATGTATTCATATAACACAATTTGGTGAATTGTCCATGAACATTTTATACAAAATGTATATTCTATTACATTGTATAGTGTCATAATATTCATGATCATTCTAATTTTAGCTAATCCTAGTGTGTAGAGAACCATATAATTTATCTACCATTTTATATTTACATTCATCATTCTTTATGAAGTGAATAGTGATATTTCACACTAAAAATTATTGGACGTAGATTTGAAAACATTTATTAAAATTGGGAAAATATAATTATACACTAATTGACATATCTCACTTAGTGAACCTACCACATGTATTTGAAATAACTTCTTCAATATTTTTAAGGGTTATTTTATTTCACTCAAAAAATTTAGTATAATATATTTTACTAATTATATTCATAGTCCCCAATGTTATTTTGGTACATCCAGCTATTACATTGAATAAAATATTATAATTTTGAATTCAGAAAATGGGTAATATGATGTTCTTTTTAAAATTCATGATGAGATTCACAGATAGTAGAGACAAGTCATTTTTTATGATTAAATTATATTCATCTATGTGGAATAAGAAACATTATCTCTACGTTTTATGTTTGTTCTCATTATGTGTAGTTATGAATATCTCATAAATAAGGTTTCTCAATCTTATGATTTTTTGTTGAGAACCTCTCTGATGGGGTGTTTGGTCCGAGTGAGTAAATCAATAGGGAGTGAATTGAGTTCCCAATTATTTTATGTTAAATATTAATATAAAATAGAAAACACAAAATAGAAAAAATATCCAATTAATCATAATAGAAAATATATATAAGATCATTCCATTTAAAATATTTTTTAAAGGGTGATCAAGACATAGTTAGCATAATTTTTAGAAATACCTAAACTTTTGAAAACAATTTACATAGATAATAAAAAAATAACAAGATAATATTAATATTCAAAGTAATAGATTGTTTTTTCTATTAAAAATGATATATGACTTTACAATAATAAAACCATATAAAAATGATACATCAGAATAAACAAGAGATTCAGTCTCCAGATGAGACTCAATCTCTTACACAAGGAAATAACCTACTATATAACATATTATAATTATAATAAAATAAATCCATAACCTAGATTATATAAAAAACCAATACCTATATGATTTGTAAGATAAAAAATACTCTATCATTATTCGTGGAAATTATGAATAACATAGTTCAGACAAGGAACTCTTCCAAAATTAAAGTGTAAAAACTTACATATAGAAAAGAGATAACAACCAGTATTCTCTAGTAAGGTGTAAGAGACAGTGTGTGCTTTATAATATAGTGACAATACACTACTCAATGTAGATTTAAATAAAAAAAAATAACAATATGAAATATAGTTAATCTCAGTCTACTTTGTTCAGAATGTTCATATTCCTCATATCAGCGTTAATGAGATGTTTCGTCATCCTTTTAGAAAATCAAAGCATAAAAATAGATCATTAAAATATGAAGGAATGTTTTTGTTGATCACTATTAGTATCTCAATCAGTATCTTTAATTAATTCGATTTTTCTATTTCATTTGATCTTCATTGAACATGAAACATTAGGCTAGTGATAATTCATAGATTCAGTTGCAAACATATCTATAAGATTTAGACAGTATTGGTTGTTGTAATGTGGAAACAATATGTTAAGAGAGATATATCCTTCATCGACCAAATTATTATCAGATCCAAAATCCTCAGATTAGTTTTTAATTATTTTATGAAATATTATTAGCAATAACTTAAAATAGAATTTGTTGTTGAACCATTCACACCAAGGACCCCAAATAGAAACTGTAGTAAGAAACAGTTGGTGAATTGTCATCTAGTGTATCACAAACTAGTGGTATCTTAAACTGGCAGTAATAATGAATTATAGTTTAGTAGTATATCTTCATAATGGTGGATATTCTAGAAGTACCTCTTTTGGATGTTACTCTTCTATAGGTGACTCCATTGGCAGTGACATGCCCCGAGTGGTGGATTCTGGCTGACAGTAACAATTGTTGATGGTGACTCCTAAGGAATGATGAGTTACCATAAAATATTGAATAATTATCATATAAAAGGTCTTACCATATAAAAATATATGAATAAATATTTTAATCATTAGTACTAAAATAATCACGGTTTATTATCATTAAAATAAGAGTGTCAATCATACTCCACATTTGGAGATTCCAATATTTTCCCCCTTTTTATGATCACAAAACATTATATTTAATAAAATATGTATTAAATGAGTAATAAAAAATAATTACATATGTATTAAATTCAAATAAAATCTTATTATAATTTCTAATATATATGAGTTATATACAAACATTAATATAAACTTTATACAGTTACACTAAAGATATCACAAAATATTTTTAATTTATAGATTCTATCCCTGTATGAAAATAAATGCCCTATATATCTCCTTGTAAGTGATTACCCAAAAAGAAAAAAAGAAAAAAATTAAAGGAAAAAATAAAGTTGAAGAACACAATGATGTTTCTTTCAATAAAAATAAAAATTTATTTGATTATGGAATGAAAACAATAAAATGAAAAACACATGATCCTTACCTAAAAGACTACATCTAATCAGTTTCACTACTAAGAGGTTGGTGGATGATCATATTTTTCTCCCCTTTTGTAGTTATATCTTCTCTAAGAGGATATAGTAGTAGTGAAATTTTGTGGATAAGTGGTAATGGATGACATTGTGGTAGTAGGTGGAATTTTCTCACCCATAAGATGTTTTCGGAAGTTATTCAATGCATCAGCTGGTGAAAAATCGTTGGCTAAAATTATGGAAGCATAAGTATATATGACTGAGTTATTACTGCAGGTTTATATCGAATTGTCTATATGGTTGTGTTGGAATGAACAATTTTAATTGTAATTTATTCTCTTGAAATAACTTTTTGACAATGTACATGAGTTAAGGTATCCATGAGGTTGATAAAATCCATAGTTGTATTACCTCTCCCTTCCATGGAATTGATGAAATCCTTTTTGTCATCGATGATTCTTTGTCGATATGGTGTGAGAACAATCAGTTGAATTATTTATTATTTAAATACTCTTGTCACTGGTGGTAATCTAAAATTTAAAATTTCAAATTTAAAATTTTCATAAATCTCATACATTATATAAATCCTTGAAAAATAATAATTTATGGGTTTCCTAACATTGTCCTTATCGGTCCTAAGATATATGGAATATTCTCTTATCATCTGATAGAAATTCTCTACCTGATGATGTATCTATAGAATGTTTTCCTCATGAGTTGTAAGATCACCCAAATTTTTTTTATCTCTACCATGATATCCTATATGAGAAGATAATTATCAATTTTACCTATAGGATATGGAGGTGGTATCTATATAGAGACAATACTAGTCATTCTTTCTGTCTTTTTAGAAATAGAATTCATATGATCTGAAAAATAGTATGTCAACCCCTCTATAGATTTTTGCATACATTATACCTCTATTGACAATATTAAATTCAGAACATCCATTTGATGAATGTGAAACCTTAATATTGGTTATATATACAATATAACCAATTCAACCAAATATCATGTGCTATCATCATAGAGACTATAAATTGGGGATGGTTTAGAGTTCAAGAATTTTTAAAATCTAAATCTAAATTCATTATCATAGAGCCCACTTCAGTATGAAAATTCCATTGAAGAGAATATAAATAATCTTGGATTACTACATCTAGAAGTAAAGATGTTATAGTAGAAGTTTTATTTCTTTTCTCATTAAAGACTTCTACCTCAAATGGTCAATCTATTTCCATGTGAGTAAAATGATTCAACTCCCCATCTTGGTTTTTTGGTCAACTAAGGATCCTTATCCTTTGAAAATAATTTTTTTCTTACCATACAGATCACTATAAATCATTCTAATTATAAAAAAACTAGGATAATATTACCATAAATGAAAATAACTAACTATCCTTATAGTATAAGTAAGGATTGGTGGTACAATTAGTACATTTGAGGTTTGAAAACATCAATTACAAAAGGGTAACAATATATATGATTGTAATATATGTTTTCTACCTATTAAAATTGATCAATTTGTTCTATCTTATTAATAGGATTTGTAGACATGTGCCCCTCACTAGTATATTATATACCTTCTTCCATAATATTTGGGAAATTAGGAAGGAAATAATTTTTACAGTGATGCTCTTATTTGTTAGAACATGATTCCTCTAGTGATGAATTATATAGTTGAATTGTTTCCTGGTAATGATTAAAAGGTTACTCTATATTCATAACATTTACATTCCTAATATCAACACCACCTTCATTATTTAGGTAGTCTCTATGGTAATTTACCTTTCATATTCCTCATTATCATGAGCCTTTTCAAATTTCCTTTTATTTATAATGGATATATCAGGATCCATTGTGTAACCATTTTCTTTCAGGGATGATTTTTCATTATGGACCATTTTCATTTCCATTCTGGTAACATTAGTTTTAGAGGAATATAACATAAATGATGTCTCTTTAGTTAACTTATTTTAATCATAATAATTTTCAATTTACAATTTTCATCATGTCCGAAAAAATCCGATGGACTAATAGTTCCAATAGAAACATTAGAATGAGAATTATGAGTTTTCAGATAATGCACCACATCCATTGAATTTTTTTTCTTCTTCCACTTCTAGTTCAACTTTTTCACTATTTACATCATGTAACTCAACTAATTAATTAGACTCTATATCAAAATCCAACATATCCATATGTCTTATTGGATGATCAATATTTTCATGACCCGTCCCCCAGGGCCTGTTTCATGACTACCCCAAGCCAACCTTCTATAGGCTAGGGGCTGGTGACAAGCACTGAAAAGGTATATCCCTACAATAGGATGGAATTGACTTTTAACCTGTACAACCACACCACCAAGAACCAAAAAAGTCAAAACCATGAAGTAAATTTTTGTAGTAAAAAGTGTACTGAATGTAACGGGGCTAGAATACATGCACAATTGAAAAGTAAAAGTACATCGGAAAAGTGGAAACATCTCCTGGATAATCCACCGAGGATCCTACCAAAACGGTAGGTACCGATTATATTCACAACACTCCACGTCTGCCCATCTCCTTCGTGTACTACCTCATCCGGGCTCTCTCAGGTCTCAGTCCTGCTGCATGTCATTTGTACAAGATAAAACAAGGTGCGGGTGAAGCCCATGCAGGGGTGACTATAATAAAACACAATAGGGACCCCTAGAACCCTGAAGGTCTTACATAATTCCACAAATAAAAACCACAAATCATGATCACAATCATAAATAACAATGTAATAAACACATCTCAAATAAAATATCTTCTCAAACTATGTATTAGTGATGTATATAAGTAAAGATGATCTGCCGCATAGATAGATCATATTATTTTATCAAGAGGCACTCTAGCTGACCACAAAGAGTCTGACCCACATAAGATCAAGATGTACCAACCCCAGGAAGGACCCACACATGATCCGACCAGCCTAGAGTAGATAGGAACAAACCCCAACAATGACCCACATAAGATCCTACCCACCCAAGATCGGTATGCGCTGACCCACATAGGATCGTAGAGTGGATACCCATACAACATATGACCCACATAAGATTGGTATGTCGTTGATCCACTACGTGCCACTCTAAGGATGGTCCTCATCAGGTCGAAAGGTTCTGATCCACACAAGGTCAGTAGTTGATGATCCACAAAGGATTTCTAGGAGCTATGATACACAAGATCACTAGGTGCCAACCCACACAGGATTTCTCTATACTAAACATTGTACGATCTGTCTCCAACCTCCGCATCACTTCCAGCCACTGGATTCCTGCTCATAGCATGCTTGATTCTGGGAGAACCTCTCCTCAAGACATAAGTCATATTTCAACTACAAATAATTCTAATGAATAAGTAACTAAATTATCCAACACATCATAAGGTCCCTGAATCAAAATATAGTTCATAAACCAGATGCTCAGTTTGTACGTAATTGGCATTTTAGTGCTGAGGACCTGGTTGGATTTGTAGTCGATCCATCTCAGTCGTACTCTGTCTTTCTCTAAAAATATAGTGGATTATTTAAAAAGTATCGCCTTGTCACTAGGTTCCCTATTCCATAGAAGACATGTCAACTCGATGCCTGGTTGGTCATTTATGTCCATTTTCATGAAACATGGGTGATCACACCTCGATCTGGCCTGGCTCGGTCGGGTCTTCCAAAATATTTCAAAGGGATTTCTTCCCTAAAAGGATCACAGTTCCACTGACAGTGTGTCAAATGGACTCCTATTTTTTTTCAATTACGGGTGTTCATTTATTCTTAGACCGGTTGGGTCAGGGCCCGATCTCACGCAGTCAGACTGGCAAGACACAACGGGTCTTGGGGCTTATCAAACCTCACCAGGGTCTCGTCTATTAAGGGTTGGCCATATTCACTGGGTCTAGCGAGTTGGGGTCAGCCTAGTTGGGTTCATGGGTATGGTCCACAGTTGGCATGGCTTGCCAAGTGGGGCTTGACCCACCTGCCCTAGCCCATCGGGCCACATGTTCAGTCAGCTCTGTAGTATGTCTGACCCACTTGGTGAGTTCATCCTGTGTGGTCGTCCTATTCCATCTCGGTCTCCTAGAAGACGGACCATTGTGTCCCACTTTCCTCGTGCTTTTAGCGTCATTCCGTGGTCGTTGGGAACTGCCCCACTACATTTAACTATCGGCTGTATGGCCGATATGGTTTCACTAACATGGTGTGGTGCAGGCCACGCCGCACCCCCTACCACACCCTTCTAGGTACGACTTCTTCTACCAGTGGTGATTGGGGGCATCATACTTTTCCCACATGACCGGCTCGAGCTGACAGGCTTTGTCCACTACGTCATGCCATCATGCCCTGCATTCCACTACCTGCAGATAGTTGTCGCAGCTGTTCTCCAGCCACAGCTGACCGCCGCCGACATGGAATGCTGGAGGTTACTTCCAAAGTCCATCAAACATTCTCTAATGTCCATTAATTATTTTTTCTGTGCCTACATCTCTCCCGTGCTGCTTCCAACATTATGTGACCCACTATTTCACATTTCCATTATCTGTGGAAACCTTCCTCGAAGAACGAATCATTAGCGAAGACGAGGAGGGTCTAGGCATTGTTCGTTTAAACCGTTCCATCCACGTTAATGCAATAGAAAGTTTGAGAGGATTTAATTAATCACAGAAAACAAAAAAATTGTCCTCCATCCAATATTAGGCAACCACTGACAACGATCGACAGAACCTCCTTCATCATTTTCGTCAGTTCATTGTTTATTAGTGCTCTTCCCCACTCCCTAAAACCGGCCACTTCCTCCAATTTGTTTGCATCATGGTAAATTTTTAGAGATTCATAGATTGTTGATGCAGTAAAAATATCCCTCCTTATGATCCATATAAAAATAATATTGGTAGGTGAGAATTGCACATGGAATTAATCGGGTTCATTTAATTAAGGATGCTTCATAATTCCAACAGTGCAATTACAATAATAAATGGGATTAAAGGAATTTATTGGATTTAAATATCACCCCCTCGCCACTCATCTACTAGAAGAGAGTAAAAATTATATTAAAATAACATTTTTATTTTACTATTATCTTAATTGTCCATAAATAAACTTTTTCTCCAAAGCTTCAGCTGTAGAAGTGAATCCTCCCATAAGGGAATACAGGAACTGCAAATTCAACAGTTCCCTCCTATTATTAATCTTAAAACCTATTAAAAATATATAAAACACCTCACTCATGTTTTATTAATGTACCTTAAAAAAGATTAAATTATTATTCCGAGCACACCGGTCCTCAGAATCACTTACCATCAATTTTTGATGAATTGTAAAAATTCAATATAATCAAAAACATTACCTGGAAAATCCGGGTCATTAAATTCTCCCCACCATAGGTATTTTCATCCCAAAAATCCACAATATAAACTAAGGAAGAAATGGGGCAAATGAGCACAAATTTGAGACTCCCACTCCCTTGTGCTATCCTAGAGGTCCCCGTGCTACCAAAAAACATGAACCATAGGTATCAGTCGTTCATAATGGAATCACTCCTATCGATCTTCAGTCTCCAATGAATCCTTTGTAAATGTCACCCCATCATCAATGTCTAACTCTCCCTAGTCAATAACATGTGATGGGTCATTTACTTACCTCCTTAGTTGCGACACATGGAAAACGTTATGCACCTGATGCATCTACGGTGGAATACCTATGTGATAAACCGCCTCACTAAGTCAACTGAGAACCTGAAAGGGTCAAATGATCCTTGGAGATTGCTTTCCAACCCGACCAAATATCTAAAATCATCATCCAGGTGAGACCCATATGATGACATGGTCTCTCTCTCTGAACTCCATTGGTCCCCGTATCCTATATGCATAGGACTTATATCTACTCTGTGTAGTCTTCATCCCCTCTGGGATGATCAGAACCTTCTCAGCAGTAGCCTATACCAACTCTGGACACATAAGTACGGACTCCCCAGGGTCTGTCTGGTATAAAGGTGATCTGCAAGGTCGACTGTACAAGGCCTCAAACAGGGCCATAACGACGATGGATTGGAAGCTATTGTTGAAGGTGAACACCAGAATGGGCATGTGATCCTCCCAACTATGGCCAAAATCTATGACGCAAGAAGGAATCATATTATCAAGTGTCTATATGGTCTGATCTGTCTAACAATCTGCTTATGGATGAAGGGATGTGCTCATACGTAGATGAGTAACGAACTCCTCTTGTAATCCCTTCAATATCTAGGTTGTAATATTTGTGTCATGGTCAGAGACGATTATCGATGGAACCCCTTGAGGCCTTACAATCTCCTACACATAGTGGAATCCCAATCACTCTACTGATCCTAGATCTTGGATGTGTAGGAAGTGGGATGACGTTGTGAGGTGGTCAACGATCACCTAGATAGAACCACGTCCCATGGACATCCATAGTAGAAAGGTCACAATGTCCAGGGATATACCTTCCCACTTCCATTACAGTACCTCAAGCGGTTGTGATAAGCATGCTGGAACCTGATTCTTGGCCTTCACTTGTTGACAAGTGAGGATTAGTGAATCCAAATCTGCCACTTCTTTCTTCATCCCTACCCACCAGTTCTGACGCCGGAGGATCAGGTACATATTCACAACACCATGATGTACCGCTAGATGGGAAATATGGATCTCCCTTAACACCTCCTCCCGTAGCACCACTAGTACCATGGTGCATCCTATGAAGAGGATGACATGCTCTCCACCTTCAGAAAAAACTCCAGGTGCATGTCCTGAGGATATCTGAGCACATCGATCCTCATAGCCATTACCCCCAAGTTGTGCCTCCAAAAATCGCTGAAGAAGTGGGGGAGTGACTGTCATAGACTAAGGGTAAGTTTCTCCATCTCTATCCACAAAGGTTATTTGTAACGAGTCTAGCTGCTCTATCGCCTCACTTAGAAACTGTAGAAAAAACCACCTGCTGAGTGAATCTGCCACTATTATCCCCTTCCCAGGTGTATAGACTATATCAAATTCATTGTCCTAAAGAAACTATAGCCATCGCCGTTGTCTTAGGTTCTAGTTCTTATGTTATAAGATATACCTGAAATTCTTGTGATTATAATAAACTGTAAAATATTCGGTCATCAAGTAGTGTCGCCGCATCATCAAGCTCAAGACAAAAACTTATATCTCTAGGTCAGGGGTAGTGTAGTTATTCTTCTGATGTCTCATAATTCATTAACCATAAGTGATCAGTTGTCACTCCTGCATCAGGACACATCCAAGACTACTCATTGATGTGTCACAAAATACTACATACCCAACAATCTCTTCTGGTAGCTTCAAGATGGGGGCACTCATCAGTCTCTGCCTTAGATTCTAAAAAAACAATAATAGCATCCCTCCAACCATATGATTGGATTTCCTTTCTTTGTCAATGGTGAAAACGATGGCATATCTCTGGAAAAGTCATGTAAAATCTCTGGTAGTACCCAGTGAACCCTAAGAAAATCTGCACCTTGGACACACACCTTGGTGGATCCCAAGCAAGCACAAACTCTATCATCACCAGATCCACTACAACTCCAGTCTCCAAGATAACATGTCCTATAAAGGGGACCACCCATATCACGAACTAGTACATTGAGAGTATAAGATAAAGATGGTACTCTCAAAGCATATCCAGTACTATCTATAGATGATAGGGATGCTCCTCCTATGTTGCTGAGTACAACAAGATGTCTTCGATGAAGACAACCACAATAAGAACGTGTTATGGCTGGAAGATCTGGTTCATGCTTCTCATGAACACTGTTGGGGCATTGGTCACATCGAATGGAATGGCCAAGAACTCATAGTGTCCATACAGATATCTGAAGGCAGTATTCTCACATCCTCATCTCATACCTTGAGCTGATGATTGCCTGATATGAGGTCTGTCTTAAAAAAAAATTATGTCCATTCAGCTGATCTAAGAGATCATCTATCCTCGAATGTGGAAAATGTTTCTGCATGGTCACCTGGTTCAAGAGAAGATAATCCATGCAGATCCTCAAACTCTCATCTACCTTCTTAGTGAACATTATCGGGGCTTCCCATGTAGAAACATAGGGTTTATGAACCACTTCATATGAATGTACTCCAACAATACCCATAACTCTTGAAGCTCCATGTGAGCCATCCGATATGATGGTGTAGATATCAGTGTCGTCCTAGGTCACAGGTTGATGTAGAATTCCTCCTCTCTATGAAGAGGTAGTACCGAAACATCATCATAGAAGACATCGGCTTACTGAAATACCAATAAAAGCCAGATCAGACTCTCAACATCAACTACTACGAGTGTAAGGATATCTATCCGATGTCTGATCGAATGAAACCTCCTTTGGGTAAGTTCATACTATGCTGCAATGGTACCCTTCTTGTCGAAGATGGAAAAACTACTCCCATATTCACAGAAAACCACACATTACAACTAATACAGTCAATCTGGGCATGGAATTTGGATACCCAGTCCATACCCAAGTTGACATCATAAGGCCTCAACACTGCTAAAAGAATATCTCGGTCTAAGCTCTCGCCTCCTAGAGTAATCTCACACTGCTAGCACCAGTTTTTAATCATCTATCCTTGAATGTTGAACTATTGTTGTATTTATTTTTATTCCCCTGTTATTTATAGTGATATGTTCATAACAAATCACCAAAATTTTCATGAATTATACCATTAATGAATCACTATTACTGTATCATCTTTACATATTCATAATGTATAATATTATAAACATATACTAGGACACCATATAATGAAACAAATACATCATATAAATTCTAAAAATATGGATCTTCTTATGGATTGAATCCAAAATATATATAAAAATTATTCTCTCATGTACTACCTAAGGGTGGATTCTATTACACAACGAATAATTTGGGAAGTCCATATAACATATACCTAATGCAGTCTCAAATTTTACATTCATTCATTTTCGGATTGACAAATAATTACATTACCAAAAACCATTAGTAAAATATTAATCATCGGAAATAAAAACCATTGAGTAAAGTATTCCATTTAGGGAGAACATTATCATTGATTTATTTAATTCTAATGAAAGAATAAAATCATCATTTTTAGTTTTCTCCGTGTATATTTTAATTTCCAAGATTATATATTTTCTTTACATAATCAAATTCTCATTATTTGGGGATCTTCTCATAGATTTATATAATAATTCTTTTTTTTTGGAAACCACACCTTACGGATTCAATACTAGGTTCCTAAAAAATAGTACATGATCATTAAAATGTTATTTATTAAACAAAATAACCAAATTCTATTCTTTTTAAATGAATCCAACATTGAGGCAGTAATTTTTAAGAGGTAAAAATGTATTCCTTGTATTGTTCCTATTAATCTGTGATGTTCGCCTCGCATAAATGATAAATATCATGTCATTTGAATAATTTATATCCATGAAATTAGAAAAATTGAATATTACAAATCAATGTGCTACATATATTCTCAGTCATCGATTAATGGTGATTTTGTTGGAAGTATCCTTATTTGGATAATTATTTTTTTAGAACATAAGACAGGGAATAATCTTCAAATTTTATCCTTTTATAATCAGAATGTTATTAAAAATATATTATATATTATAAAATATTATATGGAAACTATTTGGACTTAAAAAAAGGATATTCTAGTTGAAATGGTATCATATGACCTATACAGTTCCAATGGAATTATCTTAAAACCCATGTAGCTCAAATGTACACCATGTTCTTTTTATATATACATTTTGTATTATTCATCATTTGAGAATATAGTGTAAATTTTTTTAATTAAAGAAAATCATTTTTCAAAAAAGTGTTCATTATAAATAATATTCTTTAATTTCACTTTCATAGAGAAAAATCTTTTATTTAAACTAGTATTCATATGGATTATGAATTTTCCTTATAGAGATGAGTTGAGAAAATTTTATGGACAAGTAAAATAGATATCTAAGATTCTTTTAGGTTATATCAGATCAAAGAAATTATGTTTACTATAGTGTATGATTAATCTATAGTTATATTCCCCTATATAAAAATTCTTATTCTCCAATGTAAGGATGAATCATATTCATATCAAAATAAATCCTTATATATATTATTATTAATCATTAATATCGTAAGAATAATACATTATTCATGTTAAATCTATCATTCAATGTATCAGAAAAAAAAATTCAAAACATGGTGTCATAAATGGTTTTAAATTTGAATCCCTATCTTTAGTTACAATAATATTTTATAGATTGATATAAAATCTAAATATATAAATATTTATTATATTAAAAAATGATCCATTCTCGAATCATATAGGTCATGCTGAATTTAAATAATGGTTACATAAATCAACGGATAATTAATAAACTATATCATCAACCAATATGTTCTTCCTAACATTAACCAATCTTAAAAATATCATCAATAATATCTTTCTTCATGAGCCATGGAATGAAGACATGAGAAAGGGTGAATTTTAATGATCAGATTGGGAAAATGGAATATATTATCATAGAATAAACATTATTAAATAAGGATATGATAAAAACATTTTAAACTCATACTATCCATATAATAGATTATAAACATGATTCGTGAAATAAATTATGGATGTTCATAAGATATAAATTATCGATAAATCAAATAACATGCTGCATGAGAAAATATCATTTGCATAAGACATCGGTTTGTGAAATATACACAATCATATAAAAATAATTTCATTATTAGTCAAGGAGAATTTAAATGGTATCATATTTTATTGTGGTCACCCCTAAAATGATTGAATTAATAATTTTTTACTACCAATAATACCATAGTGGAAAAAGAACCTTAATTAACTAGCTTAAGATCCCATTCTAGTCATATTTTACTAATAACATATAAAATCATATAAAAGTATTTGGTAGAAGATATAGGTCACAACTATGACATAAGAAAAATAATATATATATTTCAGGTGATATCATAAAATAGTCATTATATATCAACTCATGAAATGAAATGGGTTTCATGAATATTTCATAATTACATAAACTCTATAAGATAAATTGTTTTCATAATAATTTCATCATTTTATTATTGATTAACCTATTTTAAAAATAATGTTTTTCATAATCATCATTTCATACTAATAATAACTCATTCAATGAAAAAATATTGTGGTATCATGGGAATATATCCACATAAAATCATATATTAAATAAAAATATTTAAAATATGATACAAATTAACATTGAAATGTAATTTTAATCATTTCTTGAGAAAAATAATATATCAAATTTTGAAAAAGCATATTTAAAATATCTCAATTTCAAAAATATTAAATAAAAAAGATAATTTAAATTATCATTTGAAACATACAATTGATTTTTAATTCATTAAAATAAAATGATTTTGAGAAACTCAATTCTATATTTACAAATTCAAAATATTATTCCTTTCAAATTTTCATTTCAAAGTAAAAAACTATTTAATAAAATAACAAGAATATTCATTTTAAACCATATCTGAAAATATTATGAATGGGTAAAAACAACTTTTTAAAATCATTGGAAAATATAAAAATATTTAATCAACCATTTTTAAGAATAAACATGGATTTAGAATAAAATGTGCTTCAACTAATGTTCGAAATAAATTAGGATTAGTTTAGAAATAATTTCTATATCATTCAGTACAAATATATGGGAAAATGAGAAGAAATTTTTTTCATTAGAAAATCATTAAATAAGAAAAATAATGTGTTTATTATGAGATTTATCATAAGATTTCATCATTAAGATAATTATGTAAATAAATTATTAAAAATAAGGAGATTGTAACACATAATATTAAGAATTTGGTTACTGTTGAATCATAATTCACAAGAAATAATAAAATCAAATTCAACTTCAGAAATCTTGATTATAATGATATTCATGGTATAACAAGTATATGTGGTAATATAAAAAAACAAAAAAAAATAAGGTGTGAATTTTGTGTAAGATTCGTATAAATAATAGTGATAATATAAATCTCTTACCTCATGTATCAACATTAGTTTTACACATTTAAACCTCCTATATAATAATTATTGGTTTATTATATACTAATTATTGAACCAAACTTATATATATCATACCATATATTATTTACATATTTTGTTTTATTACAGGTTGATTAACAATTTCTTGTTAATGTTAGGATTCATGTAATAACTACTTTTTTATGTATGTTTTGATGTGATATTTTAAACAAATTTATCTTAATCATTGGTACATCCAATCTAGAATGGTAGAAATTATATAATTGAAATATATAATTATTTATATATATTTAAAAAATCTAGTATAGTTATATATAGATAATGAATTATATTTTCCATTGAGATAGTAGGTAATAAGTACTTATGAATTGTGACATCGTGACCTATTGTCAAGTAGTCTAGTTCCGCAATATTGGATTTCAAATGGCCTCAAGAGCTACTTCCTATACTCCAGAGGATACAAACAATCATTGAGGGTCTAATGGAACATATGGGAACTACATTCCCACTTTATTAGTGTAATAAAAAACAGAAGAAAATACAAAATAATGGAGAAAAATAAAAAATATATAGGTATATCAAATTAATTTTCCTAAAATTTGGTAAAATAACACATCAAAACACAAAATATAATTTTTAATTTCATAAATTTACACAATTAATGAAATTCCAAAAAAAATTAAAAATTAAAAATTTTAAAATATTGTTCTACACTATGAATGGATCCATCATGAATTCACACAAAAATACCCAATAAACAATATATCATAGAGTCCATTCCCTTGATAGGTTCTTTAACATTGTATTATTATTTAGTACCCAATAGTATCATGATAAGTGTTTGAGTACAACTCATCAAGACACCACTAATAGCGTTTATAGTAATACATAGACTAAAAATATGGTGTATATTGGTACATGAAGAATAAAATTAAAACAGAAGATTACAAGTTAGTATTTATTTACATGTTTCACTTTGGAAACATTCATCATTTCTTCCATGGGATAGATATTTTCATCAAAAAAATTTTTACCTATGTCGGTCAACTAAACAATGTAGATGTAGGATTTATATAGTTACCTTCATCACAAGGGGAAACATTACACAAATCAATACATACAAAATTCCACGAAGAAACATTCCATGTACTCATAGGACATGAATTGATTAGGGCCTAAATACTCAGTCTAACCGGATACATCAGTAGTGAGCATAAATAATAATACCCCATTCATTACATTAAGCCTTATCCACATGATTCGTTTACCACATAACATATAAATCATTTAAAAATTGTATCTCATTAAACACATTAAATATTTATCAACCATTGTTCACCACTAACTTGTACCATCTTTATATGTTTTGTTATAAACACAATTAAAATTTACATGATCTTATACCTCATTATATTTTCCATTTGAAAAGATAATGCATTTACATTATTCATTTATTTCCCAGAACCCACCTCATTTTATTTCATTTTTTGGACAAAATTATTTTTTCCCACCTCATAACTCATGATAACATTTCAACAAAATTTTCATGGGTTTTTTCTTATAAAAATTAAATATAACGGTAAACAACTCCATCTTGTGATTAGGAATGTGGAACACCCCATGGGTGTCCATGAAACTGATAATCAACATCAATGCATCCCATGATGTTAATGAGGTGATTAAATAATTTTTTAGAATCCCCATTCATAATTTTTATAATGTAAAACAAAACAAACATCCAAATAGTACACGTTCACATAAAAATAAAAATAAATTATACCACCATACGATGGTATATAACCTATATAACACTTACCTCATTTCCATAGATAATATATCACTTGAATATGGCCTTTTATTTGAACTGAAACACCTCTTGATTACCTAACCTAGAATCCACTAAAAAAGATACATTTATGGAATTAGATGAAATTAAATATTCCATAATTCCTAATATAGAAAATGGATGTTAAATGAGTTTTATAATCTTATTGATGTCTGATCCACACAAAAAATTCAAAAAAAAACAGAGAAAACTAGTGAGATTTATCATTTGAATGCTTGGGATTAATGGATTACAATCCATGGGTACACTATGAAGAATGGTGTCAAAATATAGGTTAGAAATATTAATTCCTATAGGGAGAAAATTTTAATTTATCTATCTTTAGAGTGGTGTGTTGTTTGGTTTCACGATTGGCCAAATGATCCATGAATCATGTGTCACTCTATATATGGGAGGGGGTCATATCTCAAACCTTCATAGAGAGACTACTTGGTTTGAGATACCATGCGACATTTATGAGGGATATATTTATCCTATTCTATACTATATGGTCCCTCAGTATTAATAGTTTTACAAACCGTGAAACATATCCTATAGATAAGAATAGTTATGTCCTGCATTGATAACTAACTATTAGAAAACTGTGAAACTTCACTGGATGCACACTTTCATCCTTTTTCATGTCATAGACCCCTAAGACACCATAGATCATCCCAATATCATTGGAAACATTTCATATATAGTTATAAAGTAATTTAAACATAAAATTATAAAACAATATACCTCCATAGAATTCCATGATCTTAAAATATGTCCACCATCTAATAGATCATGATTGAGTCTTAGTCCAAAACAACATTGAGTCCTAAAGGTAAAAATACAGAGAAACTAGGCTTGGATATCATCCACCCTATCCTAATGTTACTCTTGAATATTTCCATGATGCCACAAATGTTATACTAGACAGAAAAAATTACGTAACAATAGTTAATTGCCTTGATCAATAATATGAATTAGATTCACATTAATGGAATAATTTTCAACAATCTTAACATTATTAACATCAATCAGATTGGAAGGTCCATAGTGATACTACTAAATCTATGACACCTTAAAAACATCTCTCATGTCATTATACCATTGTGGAAGTGACAATTGGTGCACCATTGGTTTGATCGTATCCACGATCTCAAACTATCCCACATACTTGGGAACCAACAAACCAAATTTCTAAATCAAATGATGTCCCAAACATTGTGACACTATAAGGAATGAACAATCTCCTACTATAAAATCATGTGGTTGATTAAATCAATCAATATATGACCTATGTATAATATTATTCATATAAATACATTTCTGAATCAACTAAACCATCTCTGATGTCTATTTCGATATACTTTCCCCCAAAAACATTAACTCCCAACCCTCCATCAAACATAACATAGATCTATTTTGATATACCCACCACCAAAATTATTGGAAACATTCGCCAAACATGTCTTCTACCACCTATATAGTATTCTCTCACAACCCGTTATTCATTGGGTGGAATATTTTATTAAAAACACATGGGTTTCACATGCCTAAGTAAAAATATTTAATAAGTAAAAATTAAAACCCAAATCAACATCAAACATTATATTCCTTAATACCTCGTGAAAACATACAATATTCCAAATAAATAGATAATCCAACTGGTCCATTGTGAAGATCTCTCATATCATTAAGAAATTATCAACCTTTTTCATGTGATCCATAACTACCCATAACACATCATTATTCTGGGCCATCATTTGAATTACTAACAAAAAATACATCCTGAAATCCTCCAAATTCCGTTTCGGTATGGGAATTAACTGAATAAACTTCTCACTCATTGGTGCCCGTCTTCCACCTGCTGAAATGTAAAGCATCACATCACAAAACATGTAACTCCCTTCTATATCCTTTTCCAACAAGACTATCTCTGAATTTAATGATATATTTTTGTTAAACCAAGATATATCTCCCTATTTGAAGAATAAAGCATAGACATATAGTATTCTTTCATACATGTAGGCAGGAAAACACTCATACAATCATGAATTACCCCATAATCGTAAATATTTAAATTGAATGATGACACCACAATTATAAGATTTTCTCTAAATGAAAAACACACTTTATCCTTATACTGCCCCCCCTTGGTCTATATAAAAATCATGGAATCCACTCCGTGGGATGAAATAGTCATCTTCCATCATCCACCATGATCCTCCATATGAATCTTACTAAACATCATCATTAGATTCAACTCAAAACTAGACTCCAAATCTTCATGGTATTTTGTCCTCCATCTCAAATAATATACAACATTGTTCACATGTATTGGTTAGTTGAATTTATCAAAATTAAAATGCAACTTTTACACCACACATAATCACTATCAATGATTTAACTAATGTAGGGAGATTATGTACCAAATGATTTTATGACCAGTATAAATAGAAAAAAATTAGCGTGACAAGTAGTGCCACTAACACTTTAAAGAATTAGAAACCAAATCAATATCAAGATCATGTATAGGTTAATTAAATTTATAGTGATAAATATCAATGAAAAATACATCATTTAATAGTCATCCATCATGAAGACATCAAAAATCCCAAAAATGGACTCATCACAATACATGGAATACACCTAACTCGGAATGGTTAGGATAAAAATTGATATACTAGTCAATATAATTTTAAAACATTTTGGAATCCTCAAAATGGATCACAAAATTCAAATTTGATTAAATTATTTTTTATACTGAATTTTGTTCTTCCAAATGGGAATGGTCTTGAATGAAACTATGAAAATATCCCACCAAGACAAAAAAAAACTCCAGATATTAAAAATAGTCTTAGGTGAATTCCAATAAAAAAACTACCCGCACCACATCGTGGTCCATTCAAACATCTTCACCTGAGATTAGATTTCTATGAAAATTCACCTTGTCGATCTAAAATGGAATCATTGATAGGTTAGAGTGTAGATAATTTTCTCTAGGTGATCTCAGTAAGACATAATGATGTTGGGGATTATTTTATTAATTCATGGAGAACATCATGATTTTATCCAAAAACACAACCACAAAAAGATAGACATACAGGTAGAAGATTCAGTTCATCAAGTACATAAACACAATCAAGGAATATGTTAGCATGAATGAAACCATGATGAACATATATAGGCTACACTATATTGTAAAGAAAATTCATTGTATATTAGATGGTCTTACCCTTAACTGATTATACAACTATCCCAAGTCAATAATAGAGAAACATAATCTTCTCTATACTTTTATGAGAGACCATTGATACATAGATGAGATTATCGATTCTTCATTATCATCCAGATCAACACCTAGTAATCTACACATTAATGTCAGGTCATGAAAACCTTTATAGTATACAAGACAGGAGAACCATAATGTTACACACGTAGATGGATAAACCCCTTATCAATCAACACTTCTAGTTGATTCTATAGCACATAAACATATTTTGGTGTAATTATAAATGGTGCAATATAAAATGGATTAACAATAGTCAATAGTTAAATGGTAAACAAAACAACTATCTCAATAGGTTGAATGGAATGTATATAGATAACATGCATGAAAAATGGTACAGTAGGGGTGGAAAGACATCCTACTTCACAACGCTATCATCCAGAAAAAGACAAACAACTTAGGTGGTGAGATTCATTCCTTACTAATAAACATACCCCACACGTCCTACCTGATTATCCCACTCTCCAGGATGAACATAAAAATTTCCCATAGTATACGTAATGTTTACTCTATTGTGGTAATAATCTTATTGGGGTCATTCTGATACAAACCATTCCATCCCAAAAATTATTTCAATACAAAACATATAAATATATAGATATCTAAATGAAAATTGTACTTCCCTACATCAATAGAGTATCCCTTTCATAGTCTGATGTCCTCTGACCATGGTGACTATGGAATGTCGATAATAATAATCCCACTCACAAAATCAACTACCAAACTCAATCTATTCAGAAGTTGAATAGATATAAATTAATGATATTCTCTTATATAAAATGAGGACATAGAAAGTGTAGTATATTTTTGATTTATACGTTTGATAGTAAATGGTATATCCTCACTATCGATATTTGAATGTTGGAATTCATGCAATAGTTCGTACCCTCATCAATTTGATGTAGTTTGATTCCCATGAGCTCCCCCCACTCTGCAAATACAATGAATATAATTTTGGAGCACCAACTACTATGGATAGTAAATCTCAAAATTCCTACATCATATGCGGTAGATAATCTCCATTGACAATTTGAATTGGCCTTGATATTCTATAACTACCCTTCTATTGAGAGTTTTTACAAAAACAAATCACATGCCCCATCCTTCTCCACACTCCACGCCCAATTGGTGTTTAGGTACCATTCCCACACATCCAGCCAGACTGATAAAAGAACACCTAATCACTAACCTAAGAGGTCAAAACTATTTCTTTGGGTACTCTAACTACCACCTCCATAGTGTTAATACTAAAAACATTTCTTCCAACTATAAAACTTCACACCACATGGGATCCCAACTACAACCACATGTACCCCACTCAAATTGCTTGTTAGGTTCCTTTGCAATAATGGTCCTGATATAGCACCACAAAAAAAATGTTCAATTAGAATATATTCAAATGGAAATTATATAATTTCTATGTATATAATGAATATGCCTCACTATAACTGCCTAAAACACACCAAATACTAGAAATATCATTTAATGCGGATGAATCAGCCTACATAATTACAATTTATCATATACCCCTAGGAAAAAATCATAAAATATATTTTATTTGTCATATATCATGGTCTTTGGATTGAAATATTATGTAAACTTTTCTATTAATTCATTCCACAACATGATTTATTCTTTATCATTTTTAACATCAATATTCCACCATATCGATGTCAGTCCTTGTAAAATATATGCCACCAACATGACTCTCATAATAAGAGGAGTATACATGTGATCCATAATCATCATGATACAATCTATCTAGAACTCAGCAGCCTCACGTCCACCCTCTCCAAAAAAATATCATAGGGTGATACAACTAATAGTATATAGTTTGGTCAATGATTCCCATCAAAACCCACCTCGAGTCATATTCAATCGTCTAAATTAAAATACAAAAGTTCTAATAGAACTATTCATCCCTTATTTTTCCCTAGATCAATTGGTTTTTCAGCTCCATGACTAGGAGAGCTTTCAAGATTATATCATCATGTCTCTAAATCGAGAAATGTCATTTGTGTGGTGTCCCTCAAAAATGAAAAATAGAAGCCTAAAAACATCCTTATTTTGAAAAATCAAGGATCTCTTTTATCTATAAACAACTAATTATGTATAAAAAATCCTAGTGTACACTGTCTCCTCACTATAACTACCAAATACCATTTCTACCATGGTTTATGGTCATCATGGGGTATACCAACATACCTTTCCACAAGTCATTCATTTGACACCATTTTAACCATTTTACCTTCCCAACATAATCATTTCGCATATTGGGAACGCTAATTTATTTACAAAATATCAAAACCAAATTTAAACTGATTTATAGACCTTTATTACAAACTATTCTATAACCATTCTATTATATTATTTCCATTTAACTGATTGCATCATTATTATTTCACACAATTTCATTCAAATATCAATTATATTGTAAAACAATCTATCCCACACATCCCACATGTATTCTCATGTGTTTTTACCATTATGCATATCACACCTACCCTATATACCGAAATGTATTTATATATGAACAACCATGAACCATTAATATATGAAAAAAATTCCATAAAATAGTTTCACCACACGACTACTATATCAATCAATGTGAAGCATCATCAATCAATAAAAACAATCATCATGAACAATAATACCATAATGGGAACTTTGTATTTCCCACACATAGGTGATTGATACCCCCATGAGTGATCACATTTCAATGGGATAATACATAATAGAATCTTCTCTACAATTCTCATATTGTACGATAAATGTAAATAAATACACTCTGATACCACATGAAATATCATGACTCAGGTGCCACTAAATTTCTTCCCCATGCTGGTTCACCACATTACCTCAGGCTCACCACTTCATATGCTAGAGGATCTTTACAAAAATGCGGTGTAAAAGAACATTTTCAGAGAATATGAAATTTTTATCTGATTAATCCATACCATATAAAAATATAATATAATGGAAAAAATAATGAGTAAACATACATAAAAATGTTTTTTCTCAAAAATGAGTACATGAACAAAACACAATAGTAAATGTTTTAAATCATGTCATACATTGTAACATCCCAGATCCTGGTGCCACTCAATGGGTGCCCCGAACCTGGTTGGTCACATGACCTCAAGCGCATTTCCCCAAAAACCAGAGGTTTCCGACTAGCTGTGAGGTCTAATTTCTGATAGTGGGGAAAATATGCCCTCATTTGTCAAAGTGTATCGCAGTGGAAAAATAATAACATACAAAAGATGAAGCAGTAAATAATACCAACTCTGAAATGGACAAGAGTATTGAAGTAATTAAATTACCAACAATCATATATAATTATGCAATACATCCCTAAGTCTAAGAAAGAAGCCAGAATAGAATACACTGCAATCTGAAACAACATAGTACAAGGGAAAAATATACCAAAGAAAAACAAAACAGCACAATAGAAACTCAGAATCATCGCATGACTAATCTTGGTCTTAGGCTCTCATATTTCTCTACAACAATAAAGTACTTGTATAGGGACTATTGACCTTATAAACACCTACAGAAATATAATCTGTTTAGGCCCAAGACATGAACTAAATAGGGTGTGAGAAATGAATCCCAGTATACAACAACCAAAAGCCCATGCCCAAATATTAGTGATGTTGTGAAATAGTAGTGTGTAGTAATGAAATGCTATAAAATAGGATGTACTCAAATGAAACTACTCCTACCAGTTCAATTTTCATTTATTCATTATTTAACAATTCAATATAATTTAATTAAAAATTTTCAGACTCACCCTTATCCGACAATATCCTAAACAGTTCTACAACAAAAAACACAAAAAGATATCTAACAAGATGAAGGTAAAACAATAGCATTAATGTGGTTTATATTGTCTGGTATAACATGTGAAATCAACACAGTTAATATAAAAAATAAACAGAGTCCTCAGTCATGCAATCCTTACCCTTAGGTAATCAAAATCTTTCCCTCATGCTAAATAAAATCTTGCCCTCCAGCCTTTCCCTCAGGCCAAACAAAATCGAATCCCATAGGTGATTGTGCTTAGGCATGGAAGCTACATCCCTATGGAATATGAAACGATGCCCTGAGGCTAACCAAACACTTTCCCTTAGGCTGGACAAACACTTGCCCTCGGGCTGAATAGAACCTTTCCCTCGGGCTAATCAGAACACTGCCCTAAGGCTAAACAAGTAACCAAGCCCTGAGGCTAATCATGTAACCAGGATGAGCTCAACACATAAGCAATCAATTATATATACATTTTTCTCAAGAAAACTCAAACCATTCAATAATCATAGAAAACCCTCGGGTATCATGGCGATACGGTTAAACAAGGGAACACACCCACGAGGTGGCCCGTGATCAAGGCAACGATCCCATGAATCATTTTACACATATACATTAAATAACCTATTCAATTATAGGTATTTAATTATTCAGGGTCTCTACCATATGACACTGCAAACATGGGTGCGTAGAAAAACGGTACACAAAAACAACATGATAGTTGGAATTAAACATCAGACCACGTACCTTGATCTTCTCTGATCATTATATGTGAACGATGCACCCCGAAACATTAGAGAACCGTGTAGATATGGGGTAAAAATTCACCCATTAAAACTAAAATAACATCCCCTAGGGAAAGAATTAGATGGAAATATACAAGGAGATGGAATAACTCACCCGCGGGGTTCGAACGAGATCATAGATGATGGAATCCGAGTTCCGTTGTATATTCAGGAGCACCTCCAAGTTCAGGTCCTCTCTCTCGTGCTCCAAATGAATTATATGATTCCACTATTGAGAGAGGAGGCTAAATCAGATTTATAACAAAAAAACACAACTAAACAGTGTGTACGCTCGAGTAAACAACATGTACTTTTCATTAGTAAATGTTCCTCAGGAAGCTACATTCCATCACCTTATTGTGCATCTTTCAACATGATGATGTGCATTTCTGAGTAAACGACGTGTTCTATTGCTTAGCTGGAGGATACTACCACCTCACCTGCCGACTGAATACACGACGTGTATGCACTAAGTACACAGAGTGTGGTCAGTTCTTACGCCTTTCATCACCGACAGGCCAACACGCCTAGTGTAATCATCCCACAGGGCCAATGTACACTATGTGTGGAAAGGTGCATGGTGTGTACCCCCAAAATTTGGGATTTTCCCCATTTTCCTTATTTTTTCAAAAACACTTATGTAAAAAAGGGAAATAAGACACCCGTACCTCAAGAAGAAGAATTGGGATCTCTCATACAATGTAATTTTAAGGAAAACCCAAACTAAAGACAAGAAGAAAAATTCCAAAAACAATTCCCAACTATACATCCAGAACAATCATCCAGGCACATCCCATGACCAAATCAACCATCTAGTATAGTAACCTTTCCCTAAACCTGTCCATCGACCGTGAGGTCTCCTTGTGTAGTGAGTGACTTTTTAAGAATGGTGTCATTACAACATAGTAGCCCACCCAAATGCTGACTTCAAAAATATTTATTCTAAATAGATATTGTATGCAGTTGCTTAATGAATAAAGAAGATAATTAAAGTTAATTGGATACATTTTTGTACATGAATCACTTTTGAAACATTCATAATTTTGTCCATAGGTTATCAATTTTCCAGAAATTCACATCGATATATATAGATCAAATAAACATTACATATGGGGAGAAAACATATGCCCTACATCACACGGGAAACAATTTCACAAGCCAATACAAACCACTTACCATGGTGGCTCACTCTAGGTATTCAAACCACATATATTCATTAGTGTAGTGGAGAAAAACTCTAACTAAAATACCAAGGTATTTTAGTTATAAGAATTACAGCCTAATTCTAACTTGACCTATAGCCACTAAGCTTAAATTCCAATACCTCACTCATTCCACTGAGGAATATTCACATGTTGATTTATACACTAAACACATGTTCCAAATAAAAACATTATCTCTTTGAACACATTTAATATCTACTAATCACTGATCTTTCAACACATTAACTTCTTCATACATTATTTTTTGATAACATCAACCATTTCATTTCCTTGTCCTTAATAAAAATTATCTTTTACAACCCAAATTCATTTAACAAACTCTTTATTACTCAAAACTCCATCAATCCATGTCAACAGATGGACACAATTATTTTTTGTTCTACCTCTTAATTCAAGAAAATATGTATACATAATTTCCATCAGTTCGTTCACATAAAAATTCAATTATACCCATAACTACCCAATCCATTGTTCACAAAAGATGAACATCCCAAACATTACACTTAACCGATTCTAATCATCTTCAATTAATCCCTCATGGATTATGATGGTTTAAATGTATCATTGAACCATAAAATTCATCATTTGTACCATGGAAGACAAAAAATAAATCACAATTTTACAATTTCTCTACCATATATACATAATTTTACAATAATCCTATGGAATAATTCATTTATTCTACCTGACTCAAATTTATAGAATAATTCTTGCATGACTGTGGCCTTCGATTTGAACTAAACTTCATTTCAAGTCAACGAACTATAAACTATTTAGAAAACATGGTTTTATTGTTTTGGAATAAGTAGAACAATTTGGAAATCTGGAATCCGTAAATTTTATGAAAGAGGAGTGTTAGACTCAGTAAGAGTTTTGATTTTGACATAATGAAATTTTAAGTAGAGATGAAAAATTGGAGATTGATTGTTTGGCCATTTAGGATGAAATTTTTGTCACCCTTGGATGTTAAAGGAACTATGGAGAGGAAATTTAGGAGTAAAAACCGAATTTCTGAGTGCGAGGGATTGTAATTTTCTAGTATTTGGTGAGACATATGGTTGAAAAACCCATTCTCAAACCATAAACAACACAATATACATGTGGGGTCTAGTTACATGGAATCACGGGGAGACAAATTTTAAAAAAATTACATAGTAGCTATGATGGATAGCTCTATCCAAGGGGGAATTATTTGTTCCCTCCTCATGTATGGTTTTACCTTTTGTGAAACACCTCCTCTAAGTAAGCAAATTTATTCAGCAGGAATACTAATAAAAGTGACCATACTATGTGATGTGAATGGTATGAGCACTTTCCTCTTATTTTTGGTCACAAACCCCTTATACATCCTTTACCCTCTTCAAAACTATGATAAAAAATCATTTTCCAATATAATATTATTTTAAAAAAATTATCCAAGAATGTATCTCATTAGAAGTTCTTGAAATGTCCTAGAATCAATTTACATTCTCTCGATAGAGGTAATGAAAGAAAGTTAAAAATAAATTCAAATGTAAAGAATCAATTTTATGTCATATATATTTATTTTATGTATCCATATTAGTATACATATTAAAATAATAGCAATAATTAATTTCATATCTTCACATCGATCGTAGTCCACATGTATTCCTTAGAGTTGTTATTGATAAAGAATGCATTAGGTAGTTAAATGGTAGATGTGATATTATAATTAAAGAATTATATTTAATTTATAAATCTGTTATAAATTTTTAAAAAACCACTATAAATCCATCCATAATAGGAGGTGATGAAAAACATTACATTATTTCATTAGGATTGGTCTGTCAAAAACATGATAACCGATTTAATTTATCTTTTAATGGGAGGTGAGATGGATATAGTTCATTACATTACCTAGATAACATATAATTATATAAAAAATATTTATTTTATTAATTATTTGTGGGTGATGATTGTTTTATATTATTATAATAATTAATAAATTTAAAATGTGTGTTTTGGGACTATACCTCTTCTTTAGTGAAGCTAGGTTTATGATCAATGAATTACATAGAGGATTAAAAATTAAAAATAAGATGATAGGTAGTGGGGAGGTATTTATGAAATGAATTTGATCTTTTATTTGATAATGAAATAGGATTTGGTAGTATTAATATAAGAGGAGAGAGGGGTACCTATTAAATATAGGGGAGAGGACACACATGGAATTAAAAAACGAAAAAATATAATCACTTTTTAAACATAAAATATAATAAAAACTAAATAATATATGATACATATATTAAATAATGATGATATATGACCATAACATAAGTGTTGGACATGATATTAGTTCATTTTAACTCTTAACATTTTTATTACACAGCTAGTAAACCTGTTTTAACAATAACCTAAATAATAAATTTTTACTATTTTTCTACTCATTATAAAAAAGAATTAAGATTAAGGTATTAAATAATACAAATAAATCTAATTCAAAAAATGTAATCAATTTTTCAAAATTATTCTCGTAGAATTGGTATTGGATTTTTGGAAAATAAACCCTCAAACATGATGAAAAACCAATTTTTCAATGGAAAATATTTTATAAGTCTATATAATTTATATAAATATTTTAATTATGAAATTAATCAAAATTATTAAAATCTTTTAAAATAATATAAAATAAATCTTATTATACTATTAAAAAAATCTTATTTCAATATTTATTATGCAAATGATTAAAACAAAATGGAATCTTGAAAAATAACATCAATTTCACTATTCATTAAATACTTATACATTTTAGAAAAATCAAAATAATACCCATTAAAAAAATTCTAACATGTTAGATTAGAAAGTTAAATTTTTTTCTTAAAATTATTTTTCTAGAAGTGGAAAATGAAAATTTTATTATTTGTTGACAAAATAAAATTGAAATTAATATTTTTGAGAAACATTTTTTTTGAAGAATATATGAAAGTTAATAAAAATTAATTTGTTATATTGCATTATATATTTTTTTAAATAAAGATATTTATAATATATTTCAATTTTTGGTATTTATTATCTGTAAACAAATTTTTAATGTCCAGATTATACCATTACTTTTTTATGGTCACATTAACAATTTATTGTTTTTATTAAACTCGATAATTTGTGTAAAATAAGAAACAAAATAGTATATGTTAATTTATAAAAATTATGGTTTTAATTATATATAATTGTGTTTTAGTATATCCCCTATAGAATTGTTTTTGCAATCAAATTTTATCACATTGATATAGAAAACTAAGGATTCTTGTATAAGGTCATATTCCCATTTTCCCAGTTAGCTTCCTCAGGTTAGTGGTTTCGATAGAAAACCTTTACCTAGTTGTTTTTTATGTTCCATATAATATTATCTCTATTATGAATAATTGATACAACTATTACTTCATATGGATGACCATGATATATAGTTTTGACTTCTAAATTATGTACATGTGAAGGTTTTGGTATTCATTTCCTAAAGAGAGATACATTGAGAACTTAATATACATGAGATGGGTTTGGTTAAAGCACCATGAAATAATATTTTTTCCCTACATGATCAACAATATAAAATGATCTAATAAACCTAAGGTACAAACTTCATGTTCCCAAAATATCGTACCCTTCTTATATTGAAAATTTTATATGAAAACCATCCCACTATCATCATATTCCTGATCAAAGTGGTAGCTGTCTTTATAAGCTTTTGGTTGACTCAGGTATTCCTTTATGTTTTCTTGAGTGTATATAATATAATATATAAATTTAACAATAATTTTAGGTCATCATAGATTTATTTACTCAATATCATCCTATTTCCTTGGAGATCAACACTCAATTCCATATCAGTCTTCATAAGGAGATAGTTGGATGCACAAGTTTATGTTTGTGTTGATAGAAAACTGAACTATAAGAAGGAGTTAATATAAAACACCTTTTGAATCTATAGAATAAGTGAAGAAGGTATATTTTATGGGCTTAATTTCTCTCTCTAAATAATCATATTTCTATTGATGATATGTTGTGATAACAATGAACTCAATATACAAATCACACTATAGATTTACCAAATCATCATGGTTTAGCTTTGATCACAATCGGATACAATATTATTTCTTACTCCTGGAAAATTTATGACATCATTTAGTTACATCATTGAATGTTGATCAAGAGATAATTATAATCTAATGATAATAATGTTTGATGAATTCGTATGGTGATCAACTATATCTTATATAACATTGTTCCATATAGATTTCTTTAATGAGTTCAATGATAAATTCGAGGGTTTTGTTATCCAATTTCCATTCTATAATTTATAATTGATGTACCATCTTATTATAATTTTTTATATAATATAAAAGATATTCACATACTAGGAACAAAGATAAAATCTCTTCAATAAATTTCTTCAAACCATTCCACGATAAGTTCTCTTTAATATCTCTATACATCATAGTACTTCCTAGATTAATAGAAAATGTTAATCTTTGAGCCTCCTAAAATAACACTATATTAAAATCAAGAATGGATGTAACACAAAATAGGTTAATTTTAACAACCTCGAGCTTTGAATAATATTTTGTTTCTTCAAATTGTGTGTTTTACTATATCATAATCTATAATACAATATATGAATAATTTAAATGTTACCTTCATGTTATTACCACTATATAACCATTGGTGAATCTGATAGTTTAAAACACAACAATTTATTTAATCTTTGAATTATTTTAATAAATAGAAAATATAATGGATAATTAACACAGAAAAAAGTGTTGATGGCCGCAGCCAGTATAATGGTGCTATACAAAGCCCAATTTTCAGATATTGGGATGGATGTAGCATTAATGGGATTTTCTATATATCAATCCCATGTCGAGCTTCAACTTGTTATACTTTATCGAAGTCACATACGGGTGAATTTCAAATTGATAGAAATCACATCTCTAGCAATGTTATTCATTCCTTCCCTTGATTTTATCGCCATTTCCCATCTTAGTCATCACTCATATACAGATTATGTAAGGAGTCCTTAGAAACATTATGTAATCCTTTTTTATAAATAAATTATAATTTATTTTTATGGGAAAATAGCCATCATTTTTGAAATTTTAATGTAATAATTAATCAAGATTGAATATTTAGTTATTCCTAAGAAGATTCATATTATTTATGAATATTGATAAAAATAAGTATTTTAAAATATTTTTTATACTTTAAATAATTGATGCTGTGAAATTATTTTAAAAAAATGGACATATACAATTATTATCAATAATAAATTTACAGTCTAATAAGAACAACATAATTATTAGTGAATATTAACTTATAAATTGTAATATTAACCCTATGAATAGTTATATGACCAATGAAGTAGTATTATCACCTACAGATGTATAAATGTAATTTAGGAATCTTAAATAGTAATGTGATATAATAGTATATGTAAATAACACATTTATAAATTTTTAGTTATGTATTATTATTTTGTTAGTAAATAATGATTTTACATAAAAATACAATTTTTCACGTTTATAAAATTATTTTAATAAAATAGAGTTCATATTTGACATCATAAAATAGATATTAGGTTAGGATGAATTAATGATATTTTTATAAAATGTATTATTTTGTGGATAATAGTAAAAATATAATTTTTTTAGTTTTAGGTGGGTTTTATGAGATCATAATGTTGTAATATGTAATATAAAATTATAGAAGACTCACGTAGATTAAAATATTATTTGAGGAGTCCCACGTGGAAAAAACCAAGGGCAAAAACCATGTGAAATCCCATGGTTTTTAAAATACCACAGATGGGTTGTCCTTGAAAATTAATAAAACTCCACACTCATTTAATTTAAATTACAAGACATTAATTCATTTAATTTCATTAAAATTCATTCAACTAGAAGATATGGTAGTATTAAATCACATGTATTACTCCGAAAGAGTCCTCCCATGGTGTCTTCAATCCTTGAAGGTCTAGATACAAGATTTTTAGTAGTTACTATACAAGGAATGGGGGTTCTCCACTTCTCTATTCCTTTAATATTCTCTTTTATGTGGTATATCATTCAAATATCTATTCCATGTTCTTATTTACATCTTACTCGTTACCTATATATTATCATAATTTATATTAGGATGGGAGACCCATCTCCCCTCTCTTTTTAATGTTTTATAAAACAATGTTTCATAGCCGTTATGATACTAAATTTTCGTCTCAAAATCTATCTCTTTTTATCATACAATTATTTTATTTTCATCATATGAATACCCAATATACATTAATTTATATGGGAATTATTCATGAAAAATATATTATTTATGTTATTCTGGAATTGTCATAAAAAAGCAATCAACTCTTTTCTGTGTGTTATAAGTGACATAATGATCATGTTTTTTTAATTTTATTTACTACAATGATTTTTTATATAAATATCATTTCATTTATTCTATATGTGTTATTTATGATATTTATTATTATGATATATTTGGATTACATGTAAATAAAGTAATATTATGGGTGAAACATGATACCGGTCCAATACATTGCGGAATGAATTTAAAATCTTGAGGTGATGAGATTTATGTTACCTTGGTGAATAAACATAATAATATTAGGATTTTATGTTATGATTCGAGTTATTATTATGCTTTTATTCCTCTTTATTATTAATTTATGATATTCCTCATGTTCTTATTGATATCACTCATGTTAAAATGTAAAATGATTCCATTTTTCCATTATTATGCCTTCTAGTAACCATTTCCTTTGATATAAGTTGCTAGGTTATGATTTGGAGTAATTTTACTTAGGATGAGGAAAGAAAGAATAATTCCATGTTAATTAGAATATTTTTATATGTTTTCATGTATTATTTACTTTTTTCCCAGACATTATTAATTAAATATCCTTTATTAGTAAAATGTAATAAAAAGATATCTAATAAAAATGATGGATTCTATAGTAGGTATCAAAGGATAGGATTTTTATTTTCATGATTAGGATATGAGAACCTCATAAAGTACGATGTTGAGAAGTCTAAATATAAGAAAACATCCTGGTATTTTGGTGAAATATTAAGTAAGAAGTTTCTAAAAAAATAAATAACTATTTGGATACTAACAAGTGGATGTGAAACAAGCACCAATGTATCTAGGGGTAAACCCTAAGAACAACACATTAATCTTGACTCAAATAGGAACTGGTGCCGGACAATGGGTGTTGCTGCACTCCTAATTCGACACTTTTGGAGGATATGTTAGGTTAATTTCAAATTTTTTGAATCATTATGAAGGATTTATAGATAAATGTAATTGTTATTAAAGAATAATATAATTATGGATGATGTATTAATATATTAAATTAATTTATAGTTAATAGATTCAAAAATGATATAATATCCTCAATATGGTATTATTTTCATAGAAAATGGTGTGAAATAGGAGGAAACATTCAACTGGTGACCATAATGGATCTTCAACTGATGGCCCTATAATGGAAACCAATTTTGAAATAATAATTTGAATGGTGAACCAACTAACTCAAGATATGGGAAATAACATCAATGATGTTATGAGACTGACTTCACCATAAAGATAAAAACATTATGTTAACTTTTTACGTTTCAGTTACCACCAATGTTTTGTGGATCTACAAACCCAGTGATTTATTAACATCAGACTATCTCTACAAAAAAGATCTTATATGTACTATGTTATTCAGTATAGGAAACGGTTACCCGTACTATTTACCGTTTAGACATAAAATTTGATCAGTTGTGGGAACTGATTATAGACCCAAGACCAATATGGGATATTGAATCTATGGAGTGGGAAGTGTTCATAGTATCTTCATAAATATAAATTTCCTTCATTTGATGATATTTAAAATGGAGAAGGAGTTTCATGGGATGAAGAAGAAAGAGAATGAATCTATTGAATGCTGGTAGATGAAATTCAAAAGGCATTCTTGCTACACCTCATGTTTTTCCATGGATCCAAATATGAAGGTCAATAGATTCATTGGTAGACTAAGACCTCATATATAGAATAATATAGCCAACTGAGATGATAATATCTATGAGGAGATCATGTGGAGTGCTATGAATATCGAAATAGAGTTTGTTGAGATTTGGTGGTCTCACAAATCTAATGAAAATAAAAGAATAATCGATCCAAGAATTTGGAGGATAATTGATCAGGGAATAGGGGTAAAGCAAGTGAAACATACAATGTATAGTAAATGTGGTAAAACGCATTCTGATAACTCCATGCTTGGGAGTGGGATGTTCTATAAGTGTGGAAAAGATGACCATATTTTGAAGAAATTTTGAGGTGATCCGCAGGCTCAACTTTCCAACACTAATGAAAAAAAAGATGAATGTGTAGGCCCTACCTGAATACTAATGATTTATGTGTGGATATATTGATAACTTTTCAAATAAATATCCAAATACAAGTGAAGTAGAGTGGAATCACCATCAATAATAGCAAAGTCCAAGGGACCACATTCATGATTTTTCTTCCACAACAGCTAACGTCGATGCTCCGAATGATGTGATGGAAGGTACACTTATTTTTATCTCAAATATATCATGTATTTTTTTATTCTTTTTATATGGATTCCATTATTTATTCCATGTTTGAAAAGAATTTAGAATCAATCCCTAAATTTATAAAAGTATAGTCATCATTCAATACTCATAGTGGGATTATCCAAGAACCATTGTTATTTATAAATAGTAGTATTTACCTTAGTGAGAACAATATTATCATAAATCTATTAGATATGATAATGTTTAAATTTGACATTATACTAGGTATGGATTGTCTCTAACAGTATAACACTATGAAAAAATTCTGAAGCAATGAAATCTCAATATTCATGAATCGGAAACCTACTATTATCTTATAATTAATGATTTATCAACTGATCATTTTATAGATGTACCACCGATATCCATTTTACAGAGTTGATCAGTGACGATGAATAATGAAATAAGATTATAAAGATAGAAAATGTCCCCATCATCTAGGAATACAGTGACTTATTTACTGAGAAGTTACCAAGCCTCCCCAACAAAAAGAGGTAGAGTTATCCATTAAAATCATACCTAGATATCATCTGATATTAAAGACCCCATATAGGATGGAATATGTTGATATGAAGGAATTAAATAAATAACTCCAATATCATTTGGATAAGGGATTTATCCAACTAAGTTTGCCTCATTGTGGAGAACCTTTTCACTTTATAATGAAAAAGGATGGATCAATGCGACTGTGTATTGATTATAGAGAACTATATGGGATAATAGTAAATAAAAAATACCCTCTTTTATTAATCGATGAATTTTTTGAACAACTTCTTGGGAATAAATTATTATAAAATATTTATCTATAATCTAGTTATAATCAATAAATGGTAAAGAAAGATGATATACTAAAAATCACCTTCTGGTGAAGATTTGGACATTATGTGTTTGTTGTTATGCTCTACTTCTTGACTAACGTACATGATATTTTTACGGATTTGATGAAATGAGTTTTGAAGACTACCTTGATAATTTATTGGTAGTTTTTATTAATGATATTATTATATATTCTTAAGGTTGTGAAGATAATGAGGTTCATATAATGTTTATTTTGAAAACTCTGTGGAATGAAAGGCTTTTGGTAATTTTCAGAAAGAGTGAATTTTTATTACCACAAGTTTCTTTATTGGGGAACATAATAACCAATGATGAAATCTCACTTGATTCTACATAGAGAAAAAATTTAGAGGAGTGGCCTCATATTATAATAGAAACTGAGATTCGATGATTCCTCAGTTTAATAGTATATTATATGAGGTTTATGAAAAAAATATGACATTATAATCCACTAAAAAGATCACTAAAAATGGGTTATGTTCATAAGGAAAAAAGAGTGTGATGAATTTTCCCATGATCTGACAAAATTAATGGTTCCCGCATCCCTTGTTTACTCTACCCAAAAGTGGATAATGATTTATTATGTGTAGTGATGAATATATGAAATGTGTTGGGTGTGTCTTCATGAATAACGATTCAACGATTGCTTATGCATCTCGACAGTTTAAGACAAATGAGATGAAATATCCAATGCATGAATTGTAGATGGTAGTGGTTTTTTTCACACTAAAGATATGGATGCACTGTCTTAATGAGGATAAGTGTGATATATACATAAACCATAAATTATTGATTTATATTTTAACACAATAGGAATTGAATATGAAATAGAAGAGGTGGATGAAATTTCTTACATACTATTATTGTTCAATTCATTATCATCCAAGAAGAGAAACAAAATTTTATTCATTAAGTATTAAAGACCATGTTGGTTTCTATATGATGAGAATTCAAGGATATCCCTTTATCATGACCTTGTAAAATTGATCATGTGAACAATATAGAACATGATATCAACAACCCTATCCCAAATAATTTCCCAAACATCATTACTATAGAATGTCATGAAATCATAGAAATAAAATCCTTTACTACAAAATAATTTGGATTATATTAATGATGCGATGTTTTGGGAGTTAAATATTGATCATTATGGTGTAATGAAATTTTATACTACACTATGTGTTAAACGTATTCTTGAAATAATGAAGGAGCTGATGGATGAATCTCATAGCTCTGCATTATCTCTAAATGCTTGAAGAAAAAAATGTATTGGGAACTTTGTGAAAATTATTGGTGGGATAATATGAAATAGGAAGATTGATGACTACACTGCAAGGTTTCTAGTATGTTATTAAGTGAGATTATAGAAACAACATCATAAAGGGGTAATAAAACCACTACCCATATAAATATGAAAGTGGGAAAATATCAGTATGGACTTTATCACTGGTCTACCAAGAACATCCAAAGGAACCAATTCAATAGGGGTTATAGTGGACTGTCTCACCTATACTTCCCATATATTTCTCTATTCAGAAATATTTATATATTTATAAAAATTACATGATATATGTGAAGGATGTGGTAAGGAATTATGAAGTTCCAAATTATATCATATCAAATCGTAATCCAATGGTCACACCAAAATGATTGATAAGCCTTCAACGTGCATTGTGTCCCGAATTGAATTTTGGTATAACCTATCACCCCCAATATAATGGCCAATTTGGAAGGACTATTCAAAGACCTGATGAAATGCTATGAAAATTTTCAATAGAATTTAAGGGTGCATGGGTTCAACATCTCCCATTAGTTGAGTTCTTGTATGAAAACAGCTTCTACTCAGACATCCAAATAGAACCCTATGAATCTCCATATGGGAAGATATATAGAAACTCAACGTGTTGGGATGTGGCTAGTGATAAAAATATTCTCGGGAATGGTCTTGTGAAATCCATGAAAAACGTTCATTCCATCGAACAGTACTTACACACTACTTAGAGATGGAAAACGAGAAATTCCAAAAACCAAAGAAGGAAATTGGAGATTGATGTAGTTGACAAGGTCTTCCTTTGAATATCTCATTGGGATAGTGTTATGAAGTTTAGAATGAATTGGATGCTCAGCCCTAGGTATATTTTCCCCTTTAAAATAATCGATCGTGTATGAGAAGTGGGATATCGTCTTGCATTTCCTCTAAATCTAGCATAAGTTCATGATGTATTCCATGTATCCTTATTGAGTATGTACATACCTATCCCATAACATGTAATGAATCTAGATGTGGTAACACTGGGACACGACCTATCATATGAGGAGAATCTAGTGGAGATCTTGGATCATAAAGACAAGGGTCTATGTTAAATGCTCACAGGTTTTCTCTTCTGAGGGTATGAGTTCTAAATTTGGGGTATAAATATTTTAAATTGGAATAATGTTATGAAATGAACTTTTTAATAATATTTTGATTCCTAAAAATGTATGTTTTATGGTTTCATAATCAATAAAACTATAAATGTTTAATTAAAATATAACCATCCAGTTTTGATCATTATAATAATTTTGGATAATATGACCACTTGAAATAATAATAAATTTTTTATGTTATAATAATTTCTTATAAATAGAAATGATGATTAAAATTTAATTTAGAACGAATAGTTGATGGCCACATCTAGTAGACTCTGGCCATACGAAGCCCATTTTTTAAATCGTGGGATGGACTTTATGTCACTATGCATTGCTCTAGACTATGTCTAAGTTTATCATCATCATGTTTGTCATGAATAAAATAGTATAAGGGAGACCTTTAAGTTGATAGAAGTCTCCACTCAATAAATGTTGTGCGAGACACCACAATATTATATCACAATTTCACAACATATTTTTATGTATAATGAAAATTTTATAAGGGGTTATGTAATAAGGGATTAATTAATCTTTTTAATACATTTGTCTAAATAATATTGTAATTTCTTATTATGGTAAAATCACCATCATTTTTGAATTATAAATTTAAAATTTAATATAGCATTAATTTATATTTTTTTATAAGAAGGATCATATTAATGATGAATATTAAAAAAATATTATTTTAAAATATTTTTTAAATATTAAATAATTGTTACTGTAAAATTATTTTAAAAAAATATATATATACAGTTGTGATAAGTAAGAAATTAAGAGTCCAATAAGAGAAACATAATTTTCTATGAATAATAAGTTATAAATATTAATATTAACCTTATGAATAGTAATACGACCAATGGAATAATAACCTCACCTAAGGATGAATAAATTAAATTTAGAAATCATCGATGGTAATTTGACACACAAGAATAAGTAAATAACTATTTTAGAAATTATTTGTTATATATTAGTATTTTTTACTATTAAATATTAATTTTATAGAAAAAATAAATATCGCATAATTAGTATATTATTTTAATAAACTAGAGTTTATTTTGTAATTTATAAAATTGGTATTAGGTTAGGGTGTATTTATGAGTTTTTTATTATTTTATTGTTTTTTTTTCGAATAGTTAAAATATGGTTTTTGAGTTACTGTGAGTATTATGACATCATAATGATGTAATATGTAAAATAAAATTCTTCTAGATGCTTATAGATTGAAATATTATATTATTTTTCCCTAGTGAAAAAAACATTGGAAAATACCATGGGTAAGCTCATGGTTTTACTAATACCACTGATGATGTGTCCTTGGAGAATAATAAAAATATCTATCACTTTTAATATAAATTCCAATCGATAATGTTATTTTATATCACAGAAAAATTAATACCCCTCAATTATAAGATAGTATTACCTCCCATGGATCCATCCCAATGTGTCTTAAATCCCCCAAGGTCCCAATCCTAGAGTTTTTGAAGTTACACTTCACAGTTGGGGAATTATCCACTTCTCTTTACCTTTCAGGTTCTATTTTATGTGTTTTGTATTTCAATTTTATATACCATATTTTTATTTACATTTTTTCTATCCCTACAATGAATTATGTTTCATTTAATTATGGGAGACCATTTTACTTTTTCTTTTTTATGTTTTCTAAATCCGTGATTAATAGCTATTATGCTGTATAATTATCATCTCAAAATCTCTTTAGTTTTATAAATGAATTATGTTATTGAATTTTTTATAAAACCCATACATATTGAATTTCTAGGGGTATTAATAATGAAATAAAAATCATTTATTTTATTCTGTAATTGACATACATAAAACATTAATTTGCTTTTCATGGGTGATAAATGAAATAAAGATCATGATTTTATGCACTTTCTAAAAATTCCATGATTTTAATATGAAACCCATTTAATTTATTTCAATATGTTTTTTATAAAAAAATTATTATGATATATCTAACTCACGTGAATATAAATACATTTTAATGCTTCACCCTGATAGCCCTCAAATGCATTGGGTATAAAAATAACCATCTAGATATGACAAGTTTTACGATTCATATGTCAATAAACGTGGTAATTTTTATAAATCCCTTGGGATGGAGACTGCGGATATGATTATAAATGTCGAAATTAAATTTTGAAGCCACATTATTGAGTTAAGATTATAGATATTGTTTATATGATATACCTCTTTGTCATTATTTTATGATATTCCTCATTTTCTTATATATATATATATGTCTCTCATGTTCACATTTAAAAAATATCTATTATTTTTCCTTTAAGGGGCCTTACACTCAACCATTCCATTGATATATGTACCCAAATTTTGAGTAGAAATAATTTTACATAGGAAGAAAAAAATAAATAACCCTTTCTATTGGATTATAAAAATGATATATTTTATCATGTATTATGTACATTTTTTACAATACATTATACTTTAAAACTCTTCTATTTGTAAAATGTAATGAATGATTATATAATAAAAAGGTGGGATTCTATATTCATGATCTATATCAATCCATCATAATCAAGGATAAACATTGTATTATTTCTCACATTATTATACATATTTATAAATTTATTCTAGACCCTATATATATTTTCTTTGATAGATAATTATGAAATCATTTGAGTAAAATTAGATTTATCCCACCTCAATCACGGTTTCTAGATCCATTATTTCAAAATACATAATTATTGTATATTTCGGTTCTCTTCATATATAGGATATAATAATCCTTTAGACAAAAAGAATCAATGACATTTTTAATTTTCTCATGGTGGTATTGTATTGACCATGATTAATCATTAATCACCACCAAACATCATTGAAGAACATATTCAACTCCATTTCAATGAATATATACATTAAATAGCTTTATTAGTACATTTATTTCACATTTCACAATAAAGAAAATGAATACATATATTTAATGAAAATATTATTTTAATACCTGAAAATAAATATTATGGTAATTTTTCCATAAACTGTTACTTTTTTAAGGAATAATATATAACCATGTAATTTTTCACAAGAACACAACACATTTTCTTCTTCAATGCATCGCAATAAATTATATGACCTTCTGCAAAGTAGCGTAACATAAACATAGATGCACTAAAAAAACATCTATTGAATTCCTTGAAAATTTAATCTTGTTAATCTATCTAGAAAAAAATGTCTCCATCAAATTTATTTTAGTGAGTCGGCTTGATAGAAATGAGAAATTATCTACAAAAAATTAATAGTACCCAAAAAATCACACATACTCAAGATATCATTCACAGTAGTTGTTTGTTACTAACGATCAAGAGAAATTATCTTTTATTAAGAAACTAATATACTAACACTAGAGATTATTGATATTGATATTATATATATATATCTATGTGTGTGTTTTTGTTTTAAAAAATTTATTTTTCTAATATAATTCATATTCTATACAATGTATGGACATTTTAACCTTTTTATCCTTTAATGTTAGACAAAACCATTCATTGGAAAATGAAAAGGGGATTAATTTTAAAATAATAACACAAATTACTACAAACCCTGAAATGTTGTTGTGAATCCTCATAATTTTGATGAATAAAGAAAAAATTCCCTATATCTATGGAGGACTGTATAATTTCAAATAAGATGTTTTCAAATCCCAAATTGGTTCAAGATAGAAAAAATAAAAATATTGTGTTTCCCCTCACACAATTAAAAAATTATTTACTTATTGTATGATGGTTAAGAAAAGGGAATCATAATTTTTATACAATTTCAAAAATAAAGATACATAGAAATAAAATATTTTAAGAGAATATAGGTGCCTCATTTTACAAGACATGAACTCATCTAATATCACAAACCCACATAAAAGGATGGAAATTACATAATCTAGATACATGGGTTTTCTACATTGGTGTCGCCATTTATAAATTTTTTCACACATTGGAGTATCTGGGTTCCTATATTAGGGAGATAGGAAATTGTAAAATATGTTCACGTCACAATGGATCCATGTTGTTTGCATTCATTACTAAAATTCTTCTCTAAGTATCTATGCAGACAATCCTATTCATTTCTTACCAAAGGGAGTATTTTCTATTCATATTGGATAATTAGATTATTGCGATGATTTAGTTTAATGAAAATTTATATTTTCTATATATATTTTTTATTTATAAAAACATATTTAAGAAATAAAATTTCCCTTCTTATATAATTTCATAGCAATTCTACTATGTATCGTGTGGTATTAATTTATAAAAATTGGTAATCACTATTGTTCACATATGTTCCTTACACATCATCGTGTGGTTATTTTTAATATGATTTTTCTCATGTAATCAAAAAATGATATCTATTATTTTACTATACTAATGATCTAGTAATTGGATTATTATATAGTACCTAGGTTAAGGATCCCTCAAAATAAAATTTTACAACATCGTTGAATGTATACATAACTCACTCCTCAATATAGAATGAACCTTTGAACCAAGGAAACACACATTCTCTATAAAAAAATTCCTATTAATTTATTTTCATTAATTTCCCACTTTCTATTGAAGCAAACCAAACAATCGATTTGAAATTCCATTAATTTATTTAGAGTATTCAGACTATCCTTGTAGATTGAAATCATTAGAATTTTAATTTAAAAATTTTACTTTAGGTTGTATGATTTATCTATTTATTAAATTTATATATCCACAGGGGAATTTATTGTGCCATTTATTTATATTATTTTGGGATTTTTGTTTAAACATTAGCACTCAAATATGAAATTTTATTAAAGGATTGTTGGGTTTTGATTTTTTATATTTGGTTTATTAATTATTTTTGAATGTTTAATGATAATAAATCTGGGTAAATCATTCACACTCTTAACGTATGATACCTAGGTAATTCTACCTACCCATGGGGATAGTGAATTCCCTTATATCCTTCCCAAATTCTAGGTCACAAATCATTTTGGATGATGAACAAAGTTGGATCATGACACCATACTAAATAAATTATATACATATAATTCTTATTTACCCCAATGAAATGAAATTTGGATGAATCCACTTATGCATTTTGAAAACCTTATATCATGAACCATTGAAAGATTGAAATTAACATTGGCTTCTGAATCACACATAAAAGAATTAAATAAATTTTAATGGACGTTCATTTGTGTTATATACACTACATTAAAAATTATTCTATGATTATTTCATATATCCCATAGAAATAAAAATGCGATAAAAGAACCATACCTTGAGTATGACTTGTCTGATGTTTATCTATCATCCTGAATTATAAATAATGTAAATTATTGAATTTTTTAGGACCATTTTCATTTTATGAATTAATTTTTTCTAAAATTTTTTATTGTTACATACAATCACATAGTAAATCATGTTTATAATTTATGTTTTGGAAATATTCATCTTATATATTAAAAATGACATAGGGAATATAGCAATGGGAAAAAATGTAATTACATTAAAAAATATGGAAGAATAATAATGAAAACATTATCATATCATACCACATATATTCATTAAAAAAAATTAAAAAACGTGGTTATAAAAAATGAACTACTGTTATGATCATGCAGAATGTAGGTTGTATGTATGCATTAGTAACATTTCCATTTTTTAGTGATCATAAAGAAAAGAACATAATTGAGATTTTTTCATTATATAATGATAATAATATAATAAATACTATATTATCTAATTATATAAAATTACATAAAAAATTATTGTGATACATTGATGAATAAATAAAGTGTGTCGCTTTATGAAGGAGGAAGTCCACCCGTACATGAAGGAGGTTATTATTTTTCCTTAAAAACAATATAATATCCTATCATTATTATAAATATTTCTTTAATAACACAATAATATCACTTCTATTACCTATGTTATTAATCTATACTCATATTACCTTTTATTTAAAGCATTAGTTTAAAATGAATCAAAGTGCTTCACGATGTGGTCCTCTACCTTTCACAAGAGTGATGTTATCTTATACCTTATTAAACGGAATATAAAAATAGTATATATGATATAATTAATCAGGATATATAATTATTTGTTTAATATTATATATATTCAATATATCCATATTTATACCCAAACATTAGTGTTGGTAAAGAAAAATTTAATAATATCTTTACATGGGGTGGCAGTCTGTCGTACACAGTAATGATGAATTCATAAAAAATTAATGGAAGTGGAATTGGTTGTAGGCCATGAAAATAAAATAAAATGTTTTATTAATATGTTATATAATGAGGTTATTATGTCATAATGGTTTACATATAATTAATGTATGTGAAGTAATAAGTAAAATAAAAAAACTCATTGATGAATGATACCACTTCTTCAAGTATCCTCTTTCTGTTTGCTCCAAACTCATTCATAGGATTAATTTCTACCCGTAATATAGTTACCAAGATGATATAAGGTAATTTTTTAAATTTTTTTTTACATTATGGTGACCCAAAATTGAGTTTTAAGGTGTGATTAAAGGAGGAGTGGGGGTTAATATTGTAAGTGAGGTGACTAGAAAACTTGTAATTTTAAGAAAATATTTCATCTTACAAAAATTTTTATCATTAAAAACCCTACAGAATGAGAAATTATATTTTCTTATAATATTTAAAGAAAAAAAATTTCTAAAATAAGGTATTTTTTACATGTTGTTACATAATATTAGTGTTTAAATTTTTAATTTAACCCCGTGTAAATGTATTATTACCACAAATGTGGTTATTAATTTCAATTGTTTTATCTATTTATATTTGTAAAAGATTTAGTTTAAACATATTAGAGCTTATAAAAAATACTTATTGCAAATATTGAAACCATTATTGAAAATTTAATTCATATAGCTAGGAATTATATGTTTAAAATTAATAACACGTATGTGACGAGAAAGAGGGCTCACGAAGATAAAATATTCAATTATTTTAAAAAAATTATATAAAAATTATATATAAAAATTAATAAACATATATAAATTATATTTAATTTTATAAAATTGAACTAATTTTACATTGAAAAATTTTAAAACATAAATTACTAATTATAAATAATTTAATCAAAGTGGCCTTTTTAATTAACGATTTTTATGTTATAAATATTTTCCAAAAAAATTAAATATTTGGAAAATTATAAAACAATTATCAGAATATAATTTTGACATGATTATATTATAATTTACTATTTCTTCAAATTAATTTTATATATGTGAAAAAAATTAATTATAAATCAAATCCCTCAATCATGGAGAAAAATCAAGGTTTCTTTAAATGGTTTTTTTCAAGAAAAACATTGTTATATATTAACTTTATGTATAATAATAATCGTTTTAATAATATGAAATTAAATGTAATAATATATAATATATGCATTTCATATAAATAATTCTTCATTTGTTAAAAAATGTGGAAAAATATTATGTATTTTAAAACAATTTTTTTAAAAATATTTTTTAAAAAATACAAAACTTATACTAAAATATACCATATGGATGAGAAAATTTTAATTAATTGAATTAAATATAACTAAATAATGTTTATTGACATTAAGTTATATTAAAATTCTTATATTAATTTTTAATTTCATTATCTATTGAAAATAAAATATATTTTGAAAAAAAAATCAATATTTTCATTATTTATTGAAAAATAAATATTTTCTAAAAAATTCCAAATAATATTTATAATATTTCTTAGGAATAAAATTATTTTTAAAGAAAATATATTTCTGTAGAATAAATTTTCATTAATAAATAGTTATTGATTATTTATATAAATTTACCAATAAATTATAATGATTGTGATATATATATTAAAATTTTCAATAATATTGATTCCCTCTAATTTAATTGCATATTTATAATATTTATATTTATTATTATTTATTGAATCTTGTATTTTCAGGTTGTATATGATATGGATCGTTAAAATTTATGGATTTTTTATATTGAATGTTACTTAAGAGGATATAGTTTTTTTTTAAAAATATCGGAATGTATATGGATGGGAAATTATCATTTATTTTCAATGTTCCATGTCTTTTATGACATTTAAATTAATTTTATTCTTTTCAAATCATAGGATGTTAAATTGAGATTCCAAGATTACAATGAAATGAATCAAAAAACAGTGATCTTAAATTCTCAGTATTTTTTATGTATAATGGAACATAACATGAATCAATATGAATAGTAAATGTAGAAATTTAAATTAATTAACACATTATCCATTTAATTACAATATTACAATGTGTAGATAATTTATAATTAATATTTAAATGTATATAACTGATTACACATTCTATTTAATCAATAAATATATAATTAAATGCATCTATGGATAATTTCATTTATAAAATGTAATGGATAATAATAGTGGAATTATTTACAAGTGATATTTTTAGTTATTGGAGTGATGATATTTGGATTTATGATGTCAATAATATCCAAACCATTTAAGAGATAGTTTAAAATAAAAGGTTGGATATACATTTTTAGGCCAATATATATAAGGATAAATAAGCTATTCATCAAATATGAGTACTAATGTATCGATATGCTATCTATAACTTGTATCCACCAGTATCATCATGTCCAATTCATTCTTGTTATATTAAATAATAAATTTACTTCATTATCAATATATCTTGATAATTAACTTCCATATTGAGTGAGGAATATTTATTAATAATAATTTCTATAGTAAATCATTTAAAATTAAATATAGAATACCTAATACAGAAATGATATATGGTTCAAGTAATAAGTATATCCCTCATAAATAATATGGATATTTTGGGAAAATTTATTATCTAAAGATGAAAATAAAGTGAATTATATGATGGATGGCCTCTTTATATCATATACCCAATGAAGAAAATTTAAAATGAATTTGTTTTTCAAATTTTTTATAAAATTATGATAAATTAAGATTAAAATCATTTTGAGGAAAATATATTTTAACAATGATATTCCAATTTAAAATTATTCATATATAAATGAAGGTATATTATTTCAAAATAACCATTTAAAAATGTAAAGGAACATTAAATGGATTTATTTTGTTATATATGTTGAAGGAAATTCTAATTGCATATACTCTAAATTATATATTACTAATGTACTTTTATAAGAAAAGTAACAAAGTACATCAATTGGAATATGAATAAAATATTTCATTCCAACTCTTCAATAAAAATTCATAATACGGTAGAAATTTCATTCGAAAATTATGGTTAGAAGTTAAAAAACTAGAGAAAATTTATATAAAATTATGATGTGGAAGAAATAATTATATCCAAGGATAAATAAGATCTATTTTCATTTAGAAATTTTTTTCATGATACATTATAGAAATATAGGGAAATATAGAATAAAATAGGGAATCTATTTATGATATTAATATTTAAAAATACATTAATAATCATTAATAAATTAAAATTGAAATTAAGAAAAATAAATGGTAAAATCTAAAGACAAAAATTAAAAGATAGGTACATAATTTAAAATGTTCTCCATGGAGTGGATATTGTGACTAAATCTGTTTCCTCACTCTTCCCTTTAGTTGTTCAATATATGACCACACTTATAATGGGTTTAACCATTTTTTTAATTTATATTATTACCATATTCCCATTTATATTATCATATTTTTTCCTATTGTGTTATATTATAACCCATTTGTTAATAATAGTTCACTATTATAATTTTTTGGGTGATAACTACATCATTTTTTCATTCATATTTTGTCATGTTATATGGGTTTCTTTCACATAAGATATAGTTCGATCATATCATTAAATAAATGAAGGTTATATAAATAACATATATCCATTAGAGTCGTTTTAATAATAATTCATCAAAGGAGGTTATATACAATGAATCAAATCACTTCTTGGATATGGTTATTTGCATGTATGCACGAATAACAATATCTTTTAATAATGGTTGAAAGGGTAAAGAAGTGGATGATATATCCATTTTAAATAATTAATATCATATCATAATTTTTACATATATGCTTTCTTTCAATCGTTAAAACCATCCAATTAAAGTGGTTTTGAAAAACTATTTACAACATTGCATGAATATTATAAGACGTATATAAGTAACCACGATGCTCTCAATTTCTATATGATTTATAAAATGTAGGATATTTTCATAACATAATCAAAGTACTATATAATTAAATTTATTATATTATATTTATTCATTTTGTATTGATAAAACAATGAAGATGATATAGAGTTTGAAATAAACATGAAAGAGTCGTTCTATATGATTGCATTCTCTTTGAATAAATTCCTTTAGATCTATTATTAAAGGACCTCGGTATTCTATTTTGGTTGCTCCTTAACATAGAAAATTAGTATGCAGATATAGATAATAGCAATTTGAAGATTTTTGTTATGTTATAGGGCTCAAAGTAGTTTTCAGATGAGAATGGAACGGTACCCTTTAAATGTTAGTGGATGTGTACTCATGGAATTTCTTATATTATTAAATTAATAATTGATTTTTATCTTGTAAGAAATGATCGATTTAAATATAATTAAAATATATAGTGAATATATGAAAAACAAATTTCATCTAATATGATTACGGAATATTTTACAGCCATTTTTAGTCCATATATTTTTATATTATCATTAATTACCCAATTTACCCATTAATGTGGTTATAATAATTACAAAGGTTACTATTATTTTTTAGAAAAAAATAAACTGTAAATTTTTTTAAAATTCTGTCAACTTAAAATGAAATATGTAATCTATTTTTTAGAATTCATATCCCCAATGTGAATTAATTTAATTTAAAATAAAACTGGCGAAATACAATGAATAATAGAGTTGCTGAAAATTAACTTTTATCTTAATTTTTTTTTAAATAATTATAAATTGAAATTAATTCTTAGTAACATAGTATGATAATTTATAATATTATATAAATAATATTGATTTAAGAAAAATAATTAAAATTTATTTCTGTAAATGGTTAAAAAATATTGTTTTCAATAAAAATGATGTATTTTCACTAATCACTCAAATATAAATCCTTACAGAAAAATTAAAAATTTCCAGTTAAAAATATGTATATTATAATTTAAAAAATAATTTTATTTTATCAAATAATAATTATATAACTAGCATAATATTTTCTCAACAATAATCATTTATAAAAAACATATATCTGAAGAATAAAGTATCATTAGTGAAAATAGAGTACTTATTTCAAAAGAATTTATCAATGATTTTACACTGAGTAAGTCCTTATAAATAAATTTAATAATTATTTTAATAGTTTTCATACCATATAATTTTATAGTGATGTTATAATGGTCATATAATAGTATTTTGGGGTTCTTTATTACTCGGTGTAGCAGGTTGTATATGCTATCATACATAATGTTCTTTTAAAATATTATGGAATTACATTCTCCCCTATTTGAATAAATTTCATTCTTAAAATTTGATAATTTTATATGTATTCATGGGAATAAAATTTTATAATACTTATTTGGAAATATTTATACATAAAATGAGTTAATAAAACATCATTTTAATATATTGAAATTTATGTTTCATTGTCAACACCAATCTATGATTTTGAATAGGAGAACATTTTTGGGAAGTGAAAATTTTATAATGAAAGAAAAAATTAACAACGAAGGATTAATATTGATTTATATAGGAAATCATCATGAGTAATTTGACCACCAAAAATCACTTAATATGGAATGGGTTAAAATCTATTAAAATCATGACAATCAAAGGGAAAAAATAATGTTTTAATTTCATGGTCTTTTCCATAAATTACGGGATTGTTTTACTATCGTGAAAAATATATCATTAAAATAAAATATCATGACTGATTCAATGATTTATTCATAATATCATCCACTTTATGGGATTTAATATATTCATATATCATCTCTTGCACATGGATATTAGAATTCCAGATGATGAAAAATTTCATAAATAACTATTAATAAATCCAAAGATCTTTAAGTCTTCATATTGGACTCTAAATATTTACCAAACTAAAAATTTTTAGAAAATGTTATATAATATGATAAATAATACTTTAATCGCAAACAATAATTTCAATATTTATATGGAATTTATTTTATAAGTACTCAATCACAAGGCTCCTCCAAAATATTTAAGATTAACATATAAAAATTTTCAATAATTTTGGAATAATTCCAAAAATTTAAAATATAAACATATCATTAATCCACCATAAATTGTTTATAAATATCACAAAAACAAAATGTAATCTCATATTTTCCTAAAACAATGTAATTAATTGAATATCCAAGAAAACATTCATGCATTTCAAAATGAGATCCCATATTCATCAATATATTCTATGAATCCCAAAAACAAATATTATATCCTTTCATGAATCGTATCACTAAAAAATATAAATATCACTAATACTATAAAATTTATATATATCACATCATTAAGAAAATATTAATGTTATATTTACGATTTTCATATGTTAGTAAATAATATTACCTAACCATTAATCACATTTTTTGTTTGTTGTCACCATTCATCAAAATCATTAAGCTACATAATAATACTACTATTATAAAACTTTTTATGGTTTTATTATTTCTATAACCTAAAAATCATTGATAATAAAAATCATTAACATAAATCTAGATTCAAAAAACATTAATCAATCCACATTGACTCTCTTAGTTTTATAAGCCTAACCCTTTTCCATTGGATTCTTCTAAGATATATTTTATTGATGGATTGGGAATTCATTTTTCATTGGGATCTATCTCCTTATAGTTGAATAATTGAAAATTATAAACTTCATTCCATCCCATGAACATAGGATTTGAGTGATCTTTATCCGAAACTTGTTTCAAACTCCCCATAAGATCATGAAGCCACTAGTTTTTTTTATTTTCACAATTATAAAATGGAGGAAATATCCTTATTACCTTTCTTTCCCCTTATATATCATTCTCCCATTATTACTTTTCTTTTAAAAATTTCAATGATAAAATTATGACATTGAGAATTATTTCAATGACTATATGGAAAAAGATATTGTATCCTCCTAGGATGCGAATATTTTACTAGTATGTTCCCTTTATTTTATTAGTTTATTCTCATTCATGATATAGTCAACCTTACACATTCTATTAAAAAATATCCTAAATTATTCATGTATTTCCATGTAAAATTATCATCATTCTTAGAAACATTTCCTTCATCATTTTGTCTCAAACTTGTGAATTTTTCACTCCATATCCTCTAATTATTGTCATGGGAAAAAATGTCGTCAAAATTCCACATAAAATAATTTTATTCCTATATTTCTATTTCATCTAAATCGTTAATTTTTATTCAAGGTCCACAATTAATTTTAATCCCCCATAGAAATGATAAATTTACATGAAAACATTCTCTATTTTTAATAAATATCATTCATGAAAAATGTTATCTATGGAAATTATATATTTCTCAGCCAAAATGGATTTCTTGATCCATTGAATTATGTAGGTTTCAGATGCATGAGGTGGACAACCATTGTTGTAGTATGTTGTAGAAAATCATTAAACACTATAAAAGAATAGTTATTTCTTAAAACCAATGTAATTTTTACTTACATAGTTAAAAAAAATTCATCTCTTAATGCTACTATAGATTCATTATCTTTCTCGGGATGGAAACCCTTATTTGGAATGCATGTATTGATATTATTTCTTTTCCACCAATGAGAAACCATATCTAAAAATGGAATATTTTAGATTAGATAATACCATTACCAACATAATGTATAATTTAATAGATATTAACATTAATAATATAAATTTTATTTTATGTTTTAATAATAAAAAGTCATCTGTTTGGTTTCTTTGGGATTATTTCCAAATTATTTAAAAGGTATTCATTTTCAAATATTTTTTCTTTAATATACTTCCAAATTTTTTTGCTAAAACTCCTCTAATACTAAATTTTAATATCTCGACCCCAATAACCCAGTGTTAATTTTTACATTATTATATTGTCATAAGTTACAAGAAACCACATTCTAGTGGACTAAATATTTTAATAGTCTTGATAAGATAGATACATACATAATTCAAATATTATATTTCAATAAAAATGTATTGAATACTGATTTCCCTTATATCGTTATTAAATCTTGAATATACGTTCATATTAATTATTTTGATCATATGGATTCCTATGAATGGTAAAAAATAGTTTTGATCTCAAATGGTCAGTAAGTGTTATGTACAGTGGAATATATTATTAATCAATAAACAAAATCAAAATATAATAGTAAATATCTATAAAAGAATGACATTTTGTAAATTTAATATCATTATTAGTTGAGGAATAATAATTTATGAAATAAATATTATTATAGAAAAATTTTATTTAATTAATAAAATAATAAAAATTAAATCTAAAGATAATATCTGTGTTAAAAAATATATTTTATTCATGAAGTAGATACATATTTATTAAACCTCGCAATATTAAAAAAAATTATGCCTCTACTTTCATGGACACCCATAAGAGAAATTACAAATTATTGGTATATATACACAGTAAAAACATTTATATAATTTTATCCAAAAAATTCATCTCATGATAATACTAATTCATTTTTCGGGATATCTTTCACCGTGTCTCACTCAAGTCTTCATGTCCAAAGAAACTCTCGTATATTAAATTATCAATGTAATTAATAATAAATGTGCCATATAAATTATTTTTGTATCAATTAAGGAATGTGGATTAATACTAATTTTCCCATTCAGTTAAGTAACATTCAATAAAAAATACCTACTATTTTAAGGATATATGATTATGTTAATAATTCTTTTCAAGATAAATAGTATGGATATTTGGGTAAACTATATTTTCCAATGATAAAAAATTTTAAAATTTAAATGGATTGTATCATTATAACACATACCAAATTATTAACATTAAAAATAAATTTATTTATTCATTAATTAATTTTTTAACCATTATAAGTTCACTAAAAATATGCTTCAGTAAAATATGTTTTTCTCCTTGAAATTCACATTCAAAAAATATGAAAATATGAAGGAAAACATTTTATTTGAAAATAAACTTTTTATACTATAAAAAATCATATAAAATATAATATGAACGGTGGAGGGAAAATATATCTCTTATCTATAAGTTTAAAAATTCATGTTTATCTTTGGTCGAAAAAGGAACAACGTACATAATTTGGAAAATTAGAAGTTGATTCCTTTGAAACCATTTTTTAAAAATTAATATTTAGGTAAAATTTTATTTTTGTAAGTATTTTATATTGTTGAGATACTTTTTTGGAAACATCCTTTTAAAATATGTATAAGGATGAAAAATATATCATATTAGAGTATAAATAAGATATGTTTTTATTTTTATCATTTATCATTTATTTTAATGATTCACGTTCAAAATAGAGGAAATGATTAAAACAAATATGGAATAAATTTAAGATAGTAAACACTAAATTAACATTAATATCATTAATAATAATATATTAATTTTAATTACCTCATAGGTGATGTATATACAACACAAAATATTATATATGTTTATATTACAAAAGATGTCTTAATGGAGTGTAAATTGAGACAAAATCTCTTAAATCATAATTCCATTAGGACTAACATGATTTGAACTCATGTATAATGGTTTTAAACTGGTTAATAATTTTTTATACATGAATATTCATATATATAATATCATATATGGTCCGTTTATATCATCTTATCACATGATTGTCTATAATATTTCAATATTACCTATATTTATTGCTTTAATTACTTTATTTTTCAATTAATGTTTTTTCAGGTAATTCAATATTCTTATAAATTAGATTTAGTTACGTAATTTATGTAAATATATTATGGTTATAGATATAATATTTATTCAATATATTTTTTTTAGATTAATTTGTCATATTTTATCACAGAATGTGGGTTACATCCCAACGTTGTGATGGTATGTCATATGCACGTACGAGTGACAATATCATTCCTAAATTATTGAAATGGGAAGTAAAAGGATGATAAATTAATTTAAAAGAATTAAAATCATAAAACGTATTCATATATATATTATTTCCATTATTCTAGTAATCTAATTAATGTAGTGATGAAAAATAAATTTCCCCACTGTTTATAGACAGTAAGTCGTACGTACACCCGTGTAGTCATTTCATTTTTCAAGAGGATGGATAAACCATTAAATATGGTATTATAATAATACTAATAATTACTTTGAATATATATTATACATTATTTATTAATTAATTATGGAAAAAATAATACGACATTTAAGATGAAATAAACATGAAATTGTCTGTAACGATATTTAACTCTTCTCCAGTGGACTCTATAGATATATTGTTAATGGAATTTGGGTTATTTTTTTGAATGGTATAAAAATTTATGATTTTCTATATGGGTGAATCTAATTGGAATGTGTTGGTTTATTCATGATCCAGGGCTCAAATTGGTTCATTGATGAGAATAATGGGATGCCTTCTATAATTGAGTGCATGGGGATTATTGGAATTTCATAAAATTATTTATTAATGTAGTTTTTTTTCAAAGATAAATGTCACAGAATCGATATATTTATAATATAATGTTAATATAAAAAAATATACTTTCATAAAAAAATAATTACTAGTTTGGGATATGTATTCACCATTATATTTTAGTTTTCACCCATGTTAACACCTTTCACAATTACATTACTATTAAATGATTCTAGAATAGAATTTTTTATAATGTTACAATAAAATTTATAAACACATAGAAATAGACAATGGTAGAATTTTTTATCCATATAAAATTCCTTTGGGTAAATTTATAATTTTTAAGAATATTATATCATTTTATAAAATTGTATTTCTAATAAAATGTCAATAATGTCATCTTTTTTGTGTTATTAATTACATTGAAATTATCAATATCAATAAAATTAATATAAATAAATATATTATATATTATAACCTTAACATGTTATGGTGATATATTAAATTTTTTATCACATTATTTATCCCAATTATATTACTTTTTATATTTTAATTATTATTTATTTTATTTGTCAATTAACTAAATACTTACTTTGTCGGCATTATGTAAGCATTGAATGTAATTATTTATTCACTCAAAATTTTAAGAATTACCTTATGAGGTTATATATTTCATATTTATAAAATCTATTTTTAGTCCAACAAATCCTCTAGATAACCAAATATTATAATAACTATTTTTATTAAAAACATTAGTGTGACATGTTTGACTTTTTTTGAAGTAAAATAATATAATGGTTATAATCACTTCTATATAACAATAAAATTACATGTAAAGTAATATTTTCTGACTATAGAAGAATTTTACTCATAAAATAAGATCATGTATTGTTATATGGTTATATTCTAGTCTTTATTATTTTTCTATTTAACTTGTATTAGTTTAATGGCCATTTACTATAGTAAAAAATTTCCAACGTTAAAATTCATATTGACAAAAAATATACGTGGCATATTTAATAAATTTAGACATTCAAAATCCAATTATGGAATCCATTTTTTACAAATATAAAGGTATATGGGGAATAATTTAATTTAAAAATAGACCATAAATCAAAATGAATAGTAGTTTTTCGGAAAAATTCCTTTTCAATTGTGAAAATTCATATGCCATATTAAACCATTAAATTGATTCCAATGAAAATAATTGGAGTATTATTAGTACAATAAAAAAAATATCTTTATTAAAATTATAAAATATGATAGAAAATTCAAAACAGATTGAATTAGAATAGTGTTTCAAATAAAAATTTGTATTTTTCAATTTTCACTGAAATATATATTTTTTCAAAAAAATAAGAAAAAATAACCCTAAGATAATTTATATATTATTATTTTAAAAAATTTAAAATATTCTAAATTTTTTCTATAATCACTATAATATTCTCTCCATAATATATTTTGAAAAAAATATATTCACGAAGAATAAAATAACCTTTCTTCAAATTGAGCAATTATTTCATAAGATTTAATCAATTAAATTTAGATATTAGGTACCTTTATATAAATTTATAAATAAAATTATTACTAGTCATACCTACCAGGGTAATGACTGGTAATAAAAGACATATTAAATTAATTTTGGGTTCTTTAAGGCTCTATGTGACTTATTATATATGCTATTAAATATAATGTTATTTTATAGTTATGGGGTTTTGCAATTATAAAGTTTTCTGTATAAATGTAATTATTTTTCATTGGAAAATTAATTCATTGAGTCATAGAATTTTTCACCATTAGATTTTATGATATATTTCTCTTTAAATAAATAAATTTTTTATATAACTTGTGATAAACTAAAAACCGTGAAAAATATACCTTAATATAGTATATTTTTATAACATAACATATAAATTTTAGATATAAATATGAATATAATAATTTAAAAATTTACTAATATAACATTTACCAAAATTGATCACATTGTTAAATTAAAATTTAATTTTTTATAATGTTTTTATATATAGGGAAAAACTCATTTACGTTCAATTATTTGAAATCATATTGTCAAAAACTATAAATAATTTATTATGTTTTTTAATGATAATTTTAAAAAATAAAATTATTTTTGAAATCAATATTTCAAAACTAACATAGGTTTTAATTTTTAAAATTTTCAGAAAATATTTTTTTTTCAATGAGTAGTTAAAAAATTTTGAATAGTGTCATTTCATTTCAAAAATTTACAATGATTCATTTTTTACTAAAATTATAAAATTTAAATTATATTACTAATATTTTTATTCCATGTTTTATAAATATTGAATCAATTTCATGTTGTTAATTTTTGTAAAATATTATACATTACAAAAAAAATCTAGAAAATATATCTTTATTTTGTTTTTTAAGATAAATTTTAAATTATATTCTTCCACATATATGAATTAAAAATGATAAAATTGATTCAATATTTTTAATTAATATATTTTCTATAATAAAATGTGGTTCAATTTAATTTTATCATAATAAATATTAACTAAAATATAAATTCATTATCATGGTAAGGTTACAATGGGTTTATATGGGTTAAGAAAAGATATTTTCGTATGTATAGAAAATAAATTCTCATACATGAAATTATGTATTAATTTTATTACATAATTTTCACCCAAATTTTATTATCTTTCAATTTGGATGCATTTTTCTTTTGTAAAAAAATCAATGTCTATACACTCCTCAACATAGAAAGGGAAGGTCTAATTTTCTATTTGTTACATGAATTTGATCCATATTGTTTTACAAAATACTACGAAATTATAAATTGTTCTTCCCTATCACAGTTTAATTTGTTCCCATCTCTATAAAATACTACTAAAGGTGACATTTTCAAGGGATATAAATGGGGAATACAAACCAAGAAGTAATCATCATGCTCAACCTATATCTAATTATTTAATCTCCGAATATAAATAAATATATTTTATTTTTACTTAATTAATAAATTATATATCAAATCTAATATAACATTTTATTATGTTAATTTGACAACATTTATTCTTCCTCTTTTCTATCAAATCATATAAGACTGTATCCATTGTTGGTAGGTTAGGACTACATCCTCCACATAAAAGAAGTTAATATTCTATACCGATTATTCAGTGATGGATATTATAACCATATTAATATTTTCATATGATATGTATGATATAATTATGCTTTATGAATTATATTATCATCTGTTGGAAAATTATAACATTATTAATTCTTATTGTTGTACTACCTCCTCTATTAAGAGATGTGATTCATTTTTCATTTCATTATTATATTGAAGGTAATAATTGTAGATTTTTTTATATATGTTATTAATTGTATATTTTCCATTTTATACTCATTAAATTTATATATTTATATATTATTTTGAAATAAATATATCTCTCATGCATATGTATGAAAAATCATTTCCACAAATGGTGTAAATAATTTTTCTATAAATAACATTTTTTGGGAGACGATAAATATGTTTACAATTAGTATATAAGATATTAATTTCATTAATATAAATATTAATTTGGTGGGACTCTGATCAATGTACAAAGAACATTACTAAAAAACTAATATTTCTGTGAAAAAATAAAACCTTTCCATTAGTAAATGATGATTTTAATTATGATTTATTACTAAATGTGTGTTCAAATTCAATAAGCTAATCCTAAATGATATTATTATTATTTAAAAAATTATTGTTGCTAAACATAATAAATTTTTAATTAATATACATGATGTTATAGTGACATCGATTCATTTCATATTTTAAAAAAGTACTTCATATCTCACTTTTTATCTTTTTGAGACACATTCCATAATCAACAATGATTACTTCTAAATGGTTTATTATTTCCCATGAATGAATTTTATTCATATTTTAATTAAAATTTTAATATTATAAAATCATTATATTATTATAACTTTTATGATGTTTTAATTATAATTTTACAAAAGACGGACAAGTTCTGTGTGACCATAATATAATTTATAATAATTATTTATGAATAAGTTTTGGATAATTATATTACATAACACACATCTAGAGAATATATTTAATTTAATTTTATACATTTTATTAATATAATTTTACTGTAACTAATCTATTTTTTGAAGTTAATAGTATTGGGAAACAAATTATTAAACCAAATTTTTTCGTATTTGATTGCGAATATTTTCATTCATTAACACTGTTATATTTAAATTATTTTTAAAAACGATTTTAATTTTATCATTATTTTAAACAAGGTTTTAATTATTATTAAATGGGTTTAAATTAATATTTTTACCATATTATGCTAGAGATGCAATTTATGTTTTACCAAAATGAGATAAGAATCATTGTTTAAACAAACACGGTACAAATAGAATTTACTATAGTTCTGACCACTAAACTAATTGAATCGCACATTAAATTTTCATATTGTCAGTTTAAAATATATATTAATATTTAATTTTGGTAAATTCATTGATTTCACTGATGTGATTCAAAAATTAAATGTAATTTTTCCTCAGTAAATATTTAAAGTCATCATTTATTTAAATTTTCAGTTATAATGACATCATTTTATTTTACTTATGAATTACTAGGGATATGATTCAAGGATTAGGAAAAAATTCATTAACATGATGATTAATCATTATAAGGAAAAAATTATAATGAATCTAATTTATTTTACATGTAATATTTTATGATGAATTGTTGAAATTTATATGAAACATATTGATTTTCAACATATTCTGATATATGGTGATTATTTTTTTATAATATGGGTGAAATTTTTATAGATTGTGATTTTTTAAAGGGTGTAAAAATTATATAGCCCTCTAATTTATTTTTTAATGATATATACCTAATTATATAATATGGATTGGAATGTGGAGTCATCTTTGTTTTGTATTAGACTATATCCACTATGAAAATCTAGGGAGTAAGCCAATAAAATCTATATGATAGAATGGCGAGTTCACCCAATACATAGTGATAGTATTTCCAATGATCCATTACAATTTATATTATTTAATATTTATATATTTATGACCCAAACATATTTCGTAATCCAATTTTAATCTCATAGTGATCATATTCTTTGATTTAATTCTGATACATTTCTTTTGAAATACTATATTATTATTAGACATTCCCTCCATATAAAATTATTCTTGTGTTTTCATTCCTTTATGGGTATTTTATTCTTATATTACCATTTATATCACAATTTTATGCACTTAATGAAATTATGAGGTCACCCATTCTAAAGTTCTGATCCCTAGGTTAGGAAGAGGGATTTTATTGAGGGAATGTCTAAGAATAATATGATATGGGTGGATCATTGACACGTATGTTGGATTTCATTAATGAATACTGATTATTCTATAAAAATTATTCCATGAAATATAAACATTGTGATCCTCAATAATTGTTTCCTATAATAAAAAAATACTCATATATTAAAATGTAATACTAAGGTATGAAAACAATTGAACCCTATAGGGAGCTCACCCTATTTTTAAAATAAATAGAGTCATCTAAGATCAAAAATATCCATATTAAACTGTGAGAATGGATGATATTATAAATACTGATATAGATCAGATCATATATATAGTGATTTTATATGAATCCACATCGTTTTTGGAATAGATAGATTTAAAATGAAATCAAATAAAAATTTATCATGAATTCAACGTAAGTTGAATTAATATTAAAAATAATCCATAATTTTAATAATGATATTATATCTGTTGGATAATTTTAATTATGGTGAAAACCCCCTAACAATTTTCAACATTTCTATGCTAGTATATGTAATGGTTATATCATAACATTTAATTTATATCATGATATGTCAATATTTTTTATTCACATTAAATTTATATAAATTTAGTAATATATTTATTTATGTTAATTAATAATAAATTCTACCTGAAATCTCCATTCACCTGTTTCCCATTTTTTGTTGGTAGACAATAGTAAGCTATTATAATCAACTAAAAACCCATTATTATCTCCCGAAAAAATATAACATATACACATTACCAAAATATTAAACCTTTATCTTTATTAATGATAAACTCTGAGACATTCTTGTTCCTTATAGATTCCACCATTTTTTGAAATTAGACATCATCTTTAAGTCCACCATAATTGTCCCCACGATATATTTTTAAGTAATCATTTATATAATTTTGGTGACCATGAATTCCTCTATGATTCACTTTTCTATCCCATTATTATATCAAAATAATAGATCTTGTTGAATCCTTACCATGTATATGGGTATATAATACTTTATGATAAAAGAATGATATTCTTTATAGGTTATTCCATGATGGTAATAGGTTGATTATAAAAATTATTTGATCATTTCTTGTCATTGTCCCAAAATCATGTTGATTATAATATTAGTAAATATTTACCATGGTGTTTTTTTCAATTTACATGCAACACTCTTCACCATAGTGATCATTCAAAAATATCATTATAGAAATGTTTTCCACTACCATCACGAGATAATGAAAAATTTAGTATTTATAATATATCTAAAATTTACATGGGAAATATAGTATCAATATATCCATTTAATACATGAAAAATAATAATTTCATTAAATAAATAGAGTATATCAAAAATACATGTCCAATATAGGTAACTATGAGTACGGTTTTCTTCAAATTCCCTTTATTTAAAACAAAAAATATCTCATTACATTCAAATTTCTAGAAAAAATACACTATATTTCTTGTTTTATTGTTCAGTAGGTTTCAAATGTTTGATAATTTTATCTTGAAAAATTGAAAATACCCGTATAGTCCATGGAATCTATAAATATCCCACATATATGAGTGTATACATAATTTTGGGTTCACCTGAGTATTTAAGTGAATCACATATATACCTCTTATAGTGATAACATTCCCCTTGAATTTAGATATTATATACTTTTGATTCATCATATATTTTTTATAATAATTTTTGGGAAATCTCAAATTATTTCTTACTATTCTTTATATATAAAATTTATGAGGATATTTTGAACAATGGAAAATTATATTTTGGAATATCTACCTTATTCACAATAAATTGATCATATCACATTCTTGGAATATAATTTTATATAAATAATGAACCAATTAGTTGATTAAATATATCATCAATACATTGCAGATGATATATATTCATTATTTATATATCTTTAATATCATGATTGAGAGTAATGGTTGGGCATATGTTATATACCAAAAAGGTGGTGAAGAATGTATGAGACGAGATAAATATTTTTCAAATTCCATATTCTCAGTTTTTCTTATTTAACTATTATTTTATGACTCCCATGTTCACACAAACATTTACACACACACACAAACACACTATCTCTCATTGTCTATTTAATTTACATTTTATGAAACAAGTAAACAACAGATATATAAAATAACAAATGTCTTCCTGGTTTCACATTTAGAAATTAAAATATAGTACCAGGTTAGATGTAGATTTGAATGAGATCATGTGATACACTAGTATCAACGTGTGCAAACAATTAGGTTGGTTTTTCCCATAAACCCATGATTTCTGTATATTCAACAATAAGGAATTCCTCATCATATTTAAACTACCATCATGAATAATTCTCCTTTGTGTATATAGTAATTAATGACACATCTTAAATATTATTTTATGTTTGTATATGTTCCTCTTCAATTAAGTTTTTGCATCATCATTCACAGACACAAAAACAAGAATGTATCTTGTTTTATTTTTGGAAATCTAGAATTCAAATCATCTCTTTCACATCTACTTCAACTATTATCCATATTTCGAAAACACTCATTCATAATTTTTTTACTCACCTATTTTGTACGTTAGAAAAACAATATATATTCTTATACTTTATTAATAAAATATCTCTCATTATAGAATTGTTATTGGTTGTATCTTCTTTCTCTACTGTTATATATTTTAAGACTACATGAATTGTAGAAAGTATACCAATTTTTTTTTAATATTCATAAACCCTAAATGACATATATATATATATATAATGAACACTAAATGAATTATTATCCACTTTATTCTACATTCAAACATTTATAAATTTTTAATTTTATATTTCGTAAATCCATGAATCAAAAAATCATTATAATTACATAATCAAACTTTCCATGAATTACCTATAATAGGAATTTGATTCTCCTTTTTAACTCTGTATAATATTTTTATCCATAAAATCATGAATACATAAAATTATTTTGTATACTATATAAATCAAGATCATGATACTTTTTTATCATAAAACATTTCACAAATACACAAATAAAAAACATATATAATACTAAATGTGCCTTTTATAACTATCTCGGATCATGGTTTAAAAAGTAAGACACAAGATTTTTAATAAATTTATTTAACATTCATACATTCCATGATTTATTTGACCAAAATTTTTTTTCTTCCACATCAAAACATCATTCACCACAATGTATTTTAAAATAATTGATCAAGTATTATTTAACAATTCATGGAAATTGGTTGATATCCTCCAACTTCATGCTATTGTGGATTAATAAGAAACATATACACCATGAATTCTTTTTTATGGACATAGACTCATACATGTTTCAGTTTCTTCTTAGTAATATTATTTTCTAACAAAACTACCTTTAAAAACCACTACATTCATTATTGGTTTCCTAGTTTCACCCACGGATAAAAAAATAATCATGTCTATCAATACACATTATTTTTTCCAATGATGGAAAACATCTTCTCCATTGTGAAATCTAATTATATAGTCTAAATAGTAGTGCAACCAATTGTAGTATATCCTTCTTTGATTGTTATAAATATGTTGAATCATAATGTTCCAGTAATTAAATTTACCTAAATGTGGAACATAATAATTGGAATCCATTAATTTCACATCATATAAATATCCATGGATGAATATTATACAAAATCATTCTACATAATGATCTAAAAAAACATCTATACGGATATAAAAGTCATAAAACTATTAATATAATACATGTTCTATGTGATAAGTAAGCTCTGAATAAAAAATAAGAAGATAATCTATCCTTATTATCCATAATTAGGTTTTGAATCATTCATAATTAATACATCATAATTACCATAGAGCTTCTTAAATTTTATTACTCAACATGATTCATCAACAAATTTAAATTAATTAGTTCTTATTTTTTTAATAATCTCGTTTAAAATTTGTTTAACGCACACAATTTAGGATGGAAAAAATCTCCCATTTTATTTTATATCAACACCATATTATAAAGATATATTAATATGTGCTCATCAAATCTCCTAATCAATATTAATTTCATTTATCTTCACCTTTCCTAGTAAGACAATTAATTATATTATTACTCTACCTTAACATGAAAAATAAAATGTATTTTCGTAATGGTCTCAATTTATACATATAATGTCATCATTAAAATTTTGAATATATGCCTTTTAATACATTCTAGTTATAGTAAATGTGTGTTTTATTTTGAAAAATTTGTGTAACAACCCGGGTTTTTAGAATGGGTAAAAATCCCAACCGGGTTTGAATTTTCCGACTTCTTTCTGAGGAAACTGGTGAAAATGGGAAGTTTATAGAAATTTCTAGACTACAATATGTGTACCTTAGGTACACTCTTTGTATATGTTATGTGAGTACATGCTGTGTGCTCGGTGAGGACATGTCATGTGATGACCATGTTGAAATTTTTTACTACACGGCGTGTAGTTTTTAACACGTCGTGTACCAGTGACCGTGTGGAGGCCATACATGGCGTGTAGTCTTATTGGCCGAGGAGAATATCTATGACCAAGTACACAACATGTTCTTCTTGGACACACTAGGTAGGCTGGCCGTGTTAAGGGATATTCATGGCGTGTAGGCCTATTGGCTGTGTAGATTTGTTTAACCAAGTACATGTTCTGTCCCTCTAGGAAATGTCGTGTAGTCCAGCTGTGTATGAGAGAAATACATGGCATGCGGTTAAGTCGGAAAGGAATTGAAGAAACACTAAGTACACACCGTTTACCCATAGGTACACCATGTGTACTTATGTCGGATGGTTCGAGAACATAAGTCGGTGGAATTCCAGCCGCCAAATGATTTGTTAAATGACATACACAGAATGTAGTCCAAATGTTGACACTGTGTAGTTTCTTTTTTTTGCGTTAATATGATCATTACCCTCATTTGGAGGCAGAACTCACGTTTGGCTGGATTTCATGAACCAAGCTTGCCGAACCTTCGTTTCTTTCTAGGTTCTTCATTCGAAGTCAGATTCGATCACGATTGGATGGTTTGGAACCCCCTCCATAAGCCCTCGATTCCTCTTGAGCCATTTTGTTTGATTTTTGTTCTAGAATGAGTTATAGGGGTATAAGAGGATATGATTATTATTTAGTTCTACAGCGGTTTAGACCGAATGGGAAGCTGTTATCGAAGGAGTTGCATCGTATGAGTCTTTGATATGTGGTGCATACCTCTTTTTGTGTGTTTGTGGTCATTTTGGTGATTTAGCCTTCAGCGTGTTTTTGGGTATTTGGAGTGGGACTCATTTTATCTGTTGTTTCATATTGAACTGTATATTATACCTGTGGGATGCCTTTGGGTATGCCATGTTACTAGTTTTGCTTGAATGGGGTCGAGCGAGGCATCGTAGCTCATCAGGGCATTTTGGCCAGGAGATGCAAAAATGGTTTTATTTGAATTATATTGTTATAAAAGTTTGAGTTTAATTTACTAATGCTAATATAAATTGTTAGTGGCATTCAAGAACAATGTTCTGGTATGGTAAAACACCCTACATTGGGAAATTCAACTGTTTAGAATGTTTTTCCTCTTTATGTTCACTGTTTGAATATGATATATATTGAATTGCAGAATTGCATATGCTGGACCCTTTGGTTGGTGTTGGGAATGGCCTGCATATTATTGAGTGTTTCTGATCATATGATGGGCTTGCCCCGGGTTACATTGGGTGGTTTTCACAACAGGATTGGGCGTCATGGATGTCGGCCTGAGGCAGTACGACTGTCAGGTTGGGCATGGCCTAGGTTACTTGGATGGAAAGGCCATTAGACATGAGCGGCATAGTCACAGGAACAAAAGGTGTCAGCTGTGTAGTGGATTAGGTACTATTTTTGTTATTTTCACTCACCCGGAACATTGAGTAGTGTACTCATAGAGATACTCTGTGATGAGGTGGTTTTGACAACTCTTGTGGGTAGATGCCCCCATAGATGTGGTTTAGGTACTTTGGTTGGGGTGTTTACTGTAGAAAGCCATGTGGGAGGTGAGGAGACTTCATAGGTTAGAATTGAGGCTATGGGGTTGGGGGAAGAGGCTCGCCTTTATTTGAGGGTAGATACCATTGTCCCCACTGGTAATTTATATAAGGGTCGACATCGCTGTCCCTCCAGTTACGTTATTTGAGGGCATACATCGTTTCCCCTATGGTACTTATCTAAGGAAAAACATTGCTATTCCATCAGGTTACTACTGCTGTGTGTGCCTTCGTGGCGTTGGTTCATGAGATAGGTGGGGTCACGAGGCACATGGTGTCGGGTTACATGACATAGATTTCGGTGTAGGCCGAAGCAGGTGACACTCCAAGGTGGCTGCTGAACACCAACATAGTTTGTGTTTATTTTTGCATTGTTCTGTTTACTTCTTTTCTTATAAATGCATGCATGTTTAAACACATATATTAGGTACACACCATTTGGTGGTATCCTTATGTGATTTGTCTCACACCCTACATGGTCCCTTCATAACGAGTGCAGACTTTAAGGATTTATGTGCAAAAAAGAGGCCATCATCATTTGTTGGGATGTGTTATTTGTTGTATGGAGATTGTATGGAACTTGATGTCTTACCATTCTGGAGTTACTATGTTGTGTTTTCTTTTTTGTATTAGCATGCTTACTTATTGTAGCTATTTTTGGTTATCCATTGGTGCCATTTTATATTCTGATAAGTATGACCTTCTTTGGATTCATTTTTTATTGTTCAGTAGTAGTTACATGTGATCAGCATGCTTTGCATTAATTTCTGCTGTTGTTGTTATGTTTATTTATTCTGCTATTTATTGAGACTGAATTTGCATCCGATCTGGGGGTCCGGTTCGAGTCTTCTGAGTCATTTATTCCACTGCATCTTTACTGTTATACATGGAACAGGGCCATTATTGTTATCCTCTGAGAGGGTACAACCTCCCCACTAAACCTAGTAAACCCTCTTAGGTAGTTGGAAGCCATTGTCGTTCTGGGAGGTGCGCCTATGGTAGTGGCACCTGAACCGTTTAGCAAATTTCGAGTGGTTTTTTGGGTCTGTGTCGTTACAATTTGTTTTTCATAATCAATTAAACATGAAAAAAATGAAAAAATTTACAATCCTTATTTTTGATATTTTGAAACTGTTTTCTAATTGATCAAAGTGAAATTTGTCAATTTACAAACATATTCTCAAAAGAAATGTCTATCCTAAAATTATAGAATCTCATAAATATAATAATTAGAACCATTAAAATATATATTGATTTGAAAAAATATAGTTTTAACATTAATAAATTTATACTTTTGGTTATCGATTAAATGTATCCACAATTATGATAGTATTTTTTTTATTATCAAAGATGAGAGATTGTGATAACATATTTTTTCAATGAAAACCTCATCAAGAAAAACCTATAAAATTCATATTTTCTTGGGATAATATTTTATAGTAGATTATTTATCATTCTACTCTCTTATACCCTTTTTCAGAATCACTCCTCATCATCTTCAGAATGGTGAATCTCTTCAGTTTGGGATTTAAATTTTGTTATATAGAGAATATTTTTAATTTCAATTTAATATGTGGATGTCTAGATTTCAATATATTCTCATCATCACATGGTAATATCTTCTTCTTTTCATAATATTGAGAATAGATAGACCACTCTTGGATAAAATCATGTTCTTTATATTTTCCAATGTTGAATATATTTTATTCCCCTTCATCAAAGTAATTTCATTGATAATATTTTTCACTTGGTTTATATATAACAGTTCAAAAAAATATGAAATCACTTGATCCTAATTATCATGATACTAAAACCAAAAATCCAAGGGAACTCCCTCAAATTCTATACATCAATTTTAATTATATGAACTATAAGTAATAATAAAATACAATAATTATATATTGTAATATGGTGGATCTCTTTAATCCATCAACTTACTTGGAAAGTTTTATATTTTCTAGAAAAATTTTCTCTATTTCCCATATTCTTCATAATCGAATTTATAAAATTAAATAATTATTGGGTTTTGGGATCTAGTATATATTCATATAATATTCATCCTATTATGGGATATTTGGATTAATTCTCTTTACTGAATCAATTAATTACATGGGATATTAGTATACAAGAAATATGGTCACATAAAAATAAAAATTGGGTATAATTATCTCAAATAATCAACATAGAATATCTCTAGAATATGATTTGACAACTATTGATAACCACATATGAAATTTGAGTTAATCATGTAAATAATTATCCATTACTTCATCATTTAACTATTCATGTGGTTCTTTTATCCTCCTCCCCTTTTGAAAGTTATCAATCCAAATATATAATATGTCATTAAGTATTATGGAATAATCTTTTGGTTATAAACATGGAAATAGTTTATTGTTATTCATTGCACCATAAACCATTCAATGTGAAAACATTAAAATACTTCATAATTTTCCTTCTGTATGACCGTTCATTTTCCCTTTTATTTTTCCACTTCTTTGTAACCCTCTAGTGAAAAAAATAATTTTTTTTGAATTCATTGATTTCTGGTCTAATCAGACCTTTCCATTACCTAATAACACTCATGGAAATTCCTTCACATTTTTTCCTTTTATAATGAACATGCATCAAGAATTTCTATTTCCCAAATAACAAATTTATATATACTTAATTATTAAATATGTTTGAAATAAATTAAATTTTCATATATTGTGGTTGTTTCACCACTACCAAATTAATCCCCCATGGTATAGGATTGCATTATTCTTTAGAAGCTAAGGAATTATTAAAAAAACATTTAATCATTTCATGCATATTATACCACTAAGAAAATACATGAATATATTCCCTTCTATTCCTCATTTTATATTTTTCAAAAAAACTCCAAATATTTGACCAATTTATTTTTGATATTTTTTACAGAATTTTTATCAGATATTGGGGAACCTTTTTTAAATATAATTATTATATCCTCTATAGAAACTGTAGAATTCTTCTAATCATCTATTCATGTCCTTACCTTTAAAAACATTCTGGTAAAGATACAATTTTATGAAAATTTTCAACATGGTCACTGAATTTATACATTTATGACCCCTTATTATTTTTCTTTTTTTTGGAGATCATAAAATTGCGTCATGATCTTGATATATTATAATAGATTCAGTTGTATACTATATTCCATAGAATAATCAACCAATCCATACATAAATTATTACTAAGTCTAAATATATTTCATTTACAAATCATAAAACATGATTTATAATAGTAGAAATGTCATATTGATGGGATTCTTGGAATCTTTATTAAATTTTATTACCTCTTTTCAGTCTGTTAACATAGACTCATAAATACCTTCATATATTAAAAACATCTCTTGTAACAATATATTATGCTTCTTGATACATACCTTTGGTGATAATATGTTTTTTAGAGGGATGTATCCATGTTAGAGCTATTAATATAAAATATTTCTCTACATTACCTACATTATATCATGTTGAGTAAGTTTTTTCACACTGAATACATAATATACAAGAAATTATAAAAAACTAATTTGATTTCTATGTTATTATACATATCTTTTAATTCACAAACATATAAATCCATTGTCCTATGATCACACTCACATGACTGTTCAACTTGTGGATAGATTAAATTGAAATCCTTAGATAATAATTAATCAATTTAATAACATTATCCAATTAGGGTAGAAATGTATTTCATGTCGCAACCCGACAAGATACCCTATTAATCTAATACCCGAGACAACATAGACATATCCCAAAGGGAATTACTAATCCCCATGGGTGGGTGACTAACACATTCTATCATACAAGATAAGAGTGAGAATAATTTCACACAAAATGGATGAATAAATTAGATTTACATAGGAATACTCAAGAATGACAATGAGATATTATATTATATATCAAACAGATATATAAAATTCTCATATAGTATATCATAATGTTACACAATGTTTGCAATTGAAAGCTGAACATTCTGAAGGACACATCACTACAATCCCAAACCTATCAAGATCATCCACCTCCTCTGAGAGGCACCTTCTCATTACTGAGACCTGAAGTTAAAATATATAAAAAATAAAAGGAAAATAAAGGGTTCGGGAAAATGACCCATGTAGGGTCTCACCATATCTTGAATAATAATATTCCATAATAATAATAATAATAAATGTATTTAATTTTATTCAAGACATACATAAAAGAAAATTTTCATATAAAAATCAATTTTATTTCAGATGATGGAAAACATTTCCAACATGTGTTTAATAAACAGTTTTTGTATAACCGATTAAGTAGATCCCTAAGGGTGAGTAATTCGGTTTAAAAAACAATGGAATATATATATATTCAAATAATCAAATTAATAAACTTACTTGTCTATCCTGCGGTAAAATAGTTTCTACCTATATGACCCTGAAAAATCTCATATTAGTGATCACATAAAATATGGTCACACATGTTCCTTATGATCAAGATGAATATGACCCATCATCACCCCATATAAAATAAGATATGTTAGGATTGGTTTTTTAAAGACTTCTCATTGTCAATTTTTTTCCAGGGAATTACCATCAAAATTTTTTTTCAAAAAATAACCCACTGACAACCCATGATCGCATGTGTTCAATTTATAAATCACTAATGGGAAAATAATTTAATTTTTTTTTAAAATAAACTTTTCCCAATTAGAGATTTAATATTATATCTTTAATCCAATAACCAAAATATTGATTTTTTCTTTAAATAACTTATCATCATAAACCATAAATTATTTTTTATTATTTACATTTAATAAATTGTTAAAAAAATTGAAAATCATTTACTTATTTCCATCAATTTCAAAATATACCCCATAATCCAATACCACAGGACTTGGTTGTGTTTTCAATTATCTAAACAATATCAAAATCATTCCCAATTTACATAAAGTTTTTTTCACAAATCAATTGAATAAAAAATAAAAATAACATCCAATTAATGCATTATTCAATTGGATGCTCTTAAAAACACTTAACTATTTCGCAGCATTCATATCTTCTGATACATTATAGTCAACATTCGTTGTCATGGAATCCATAAAAAAATTGATAATGATATCATAAAAAATTTATCAAATATTAATTAATTTTATAAAATATTAATTTATATCTCATTATCATCATAATTTTTTAGTTTGTAATGTTTTAAAAAACTCCACAATCCATCATGTACTACAAAAAATTCCCAATCTGTTCAAATAATTTTGATTCATTATTTTCTTTTAATATTAAATCTTTTTATTGTATATAATTTTCATATTTTGATAACCTTCAAATTTATATTTGATTAAATAATATTTTTATGATCAATAATTCAATTCATCGGGTACACTTAATATATATCATTATCTGTTACTACTCAACGTTGGCTCGAAATTTTTATATCCATTAACATACCAGAAAAATTTCATTTTTAATTTCCAGTAAAATTTTATATTTTCACATTTGATCAATTTTTATGGATTCATCATATGAAATAATTTATCATTCCTATCATTGTAGATTAATATATATCTTCTATCAGATGGATTTTATAGTGCTTTTTCTAATTGATTTGTATGATAATAAACAACCATGTCTAATCATCATCAATTTAATCTTAATAACAGATTTTTTTATTCAAAACTCTATTAAATCATAACATAAACATTTTGTACCAAAATAGTCATTTTATAAAATTAGTCTATTAGATAATTTTTTAACAGCTTAAAAATTTTCATAGTCTTATCTCAAATCCTTAATATTTTCATGCAATTTCATAGAATGAAGTTGAATAAATTATTATCTAACTTCATAATGTTTCACTAAACTATGAATCATTTCTTCTCTAAATCTCATATTATTATGTTCTTATTCACACACATAATGAAAAATTAAAAATAATTTAAACCAACATAATTAGTACGCATAATGTGGATAATATTATTATGTTATTGAAATAATATTATGATATTAATATCATATTTATTATTTAGATCCATCTTTTTACCATCCCTATAATTTGGAAAAGAAAAATGAAACACATTACTTGATGGATGTTTTCACACCATAGGCACAAACAAGACACATTATCAATTTTTAATTTATTTAAAGGAAGTCATGGTATTTAATATATTATAAAAAAATATTTATTTCATAAATATCACCAATATTAAATTTTCCTATAATATTATCCATGTGTATAATTCATTGATGAAAATTCGAACACTTCACATTATAGAATTGGTAGTCCACATGTGAGAATATGTGATGTTATCTTTCCCATAGGATGGAGTGTGAGATGATAAAATTGTACCCGAATTATAATAAAATTTTATAATATGGAATATTTTTATGTTATAGTTTTGGAATTATTAAAGGATATATGAATTGTGTAGATAAAAAATGACATGAAATAGTCAATTAATAGTTTTACCACATGGTTGGGAAACCTTCTATATCATAAACCATAATCTATAAAGATTTAGTAGTTTAGTATGATGAAAACTTATACAATATGTGGAGGTATGTTTTAGAGAAATTTGGGTACTTATTTAATAAACATGAGATCTCAAAAGTGTGAGTGTTGGTGATAATAGGATATGTGTATTAATTTTCAAGGTGAGTAGAAAGTATGCCATTATTCAATGTTTTATAATAATATATTGTCATTACAATAGTGATGTGGATCAAAGAAAACTCATATTTATGTATATGTCTATATTTATTTATAATATTATAATATTATAATTAAGATAAGTTTTTATGAACTTACCCCATTGTATTTACCTTATGAAAAAAATTCCATTTTACTATGGTGACAACGTTTTACCATGTTTACTATTCAAAATGTCCATGTAATCTAAATTAACCTCATAATAAAATATTTACCTTATTATGAAAAATATTTAATATATTTTTAAATATTAATTTTTTCATGTATGAAATAACATTTAATAAAACCTCAAAAAAATCATTGAGAAATAGTTATTATTGTTAAATAAGTTTTATAGGATAAAAAAGAACATATACCAAAGACAAATACAATATTAAATTTGAGGAATAATATATATAATATTTAATTAAAATTATGTTATCATACATTAAACACATATCAAAATTTTTTATTTTTATATAACATTATTTTTCTAATATAAATTAAAAAGTTGAAAATATATACATTATCATTAATCACTAAAAAAATATTTTCAAAAAAATATAGAAGCTTCAGTATAATCTAAATATGAATTTCTGTATATTATTATTTTTATAAAAATTCCAACTTGAAAAATAATTAAAATTATAATTTATATAAAACCATATAATTTTCATAAAAATAATTAACCTTTATAAAATTGTTATTTTTCCATAATTTTTTTTATAAATTCATTGTATAGCATTACTAATTATAAATCCATAATATTAATATATAATAATTTTAAAAATAAAAATTTTAGAACATTTACTATTTTGTTATATTATTTTAGATTTTATTTTTATTTTGTTGGTACATTCATCATGATATCTCATTGTATAATTTTTTTCTTGTAGAACTAACAAAACATATATTATTAATAATGATGAAGGATAGTTGTATTTATTCATAGGCCATCATTTTGAAGATGTGTCTTCTTTTTCGATTAATTGATTATTCATTTAGTTGAAGGAGTCTATGAGAAATAATGATTATTTTAAATTTCATTCTACAATTATTTTAAAAATATATTTTTCTCGTCTAATTTACAGGGGAAATAAATTTGACATATTACTAAAGGAATTGTGTTATGTTCTAGATCATTTCATGACATTGGACATGAGTATGGAAAAATAATATTTATTTCACAAATATTTAGTGGATAAATCCATTTATTGGGAGTTATTAATGTATCGAGATCCACATCATTTTTGGACTAAACATCAATCTAAAAGAATATTTCCAAATTCATAAATTAATTATTGTATGATATAATATAATCATTTGGTATTAGAAAAAGATATTAATTCATTTCCAGGGTGAAATATCTATAACCATGTAATTTCTCATTGATTAATTATTATAGTATAATCATTTTATTTGTTTTCTAATTAATATATTTTTTCATAATCCTTAAAAGTATCTTTATTGAATTACCATTACTAATATTTCAATATATTTATATATTTTTAATTATGTAATGATAAAACCCCATCCCATCATTTTGATAAAAATTTTAAACGTAAATATTTAAACAAATTTTTTCATTATTCTTTTTTACATATGAGACATATATTTTAATGATTAAAACTTAAAATAAAAGAGAATTAAAAAACATGGGGAATATATTGCGGTATAACCTATTGGGCTCTACAGAATTACCTCATACTTCTGAATTATGCATGGGATGTAATCTATGGGGTCTATAACAACCATAGGTCCATTATATATAAAGAACATTAATTATTAACCAGTGTTAATGACATAAAAGAAACATCCTAGTTTTCATAACGTCCCATGTTTTTCGATAAATAGAACCCTTGGCCACCCCTTTTGAAAAATTGTCGATGAAAATATAGCTAGAATTTATTCTCTTCTATTTTACACTCCCATGTCATCCAATAAAAAATGTAGCTTCCTAATGTACACAAAATAAGTTTGAATTAGAATATTTCAATATATTAGAGTGTCTAAATGGACTAAAACAATATAGAACTATATATGGAACCAACTCCATGTCAATTTTTTTTGGAATAGGGCCCTTCCATATCCCAAAAATATGGTTTCCCCTATTTTAAGATCACCTAATGTGACACATGGGGATATTCAAAAGGTCTTGAAATTTTTTTGGTTCCATTGTTTTTCTCAACCTAAGTAGTGATCCCTGGTTCTCACTAGAATCCTCTAGGTGATGTACCTCCCACCCTTCAAAAATAGAACTTAGGAAATTACCTATCCATCACACCAATGCACCACCTTGGAGAGATCATATCTAGCTCAGCAAGGTATCACTAGGATGAATCACTCTACAGACCATGTCTCGTACCACCAATAAAATAGAAAAATTTCCCCTATAAATCAAATAAAAATGTGTTCACATTAAAACCATTATCATGGAATCAATATTTAAATGATTATAACATAATAAATAATATACAATATCCCATTCAATTGAGAATTCCCTCAGTTAATAATTTCCAACACATAACCTAACCAATATGATCTATTCTATTGACATTTATAATTTTAAATCAACTAAATAAAGAGGAATCCAAAAAAGTAGGATGATCTAGTTACCTCATAGTTTTAGACAGTGAATTGAACCACTTCACTTCCCATTAATTAATTACACTGGAATATCCATTTATACTCATACCTGAAACAAGGAAGAGTGAATACCTACTTGAGTAAACAGATTTATTCTCATGTAGGATGTAATACTTCTCCTTACCTCATTACCTCACCCTTCATCCACCAGTATACCACGGAGAAAAATAAAACATTCAGATCTTCCAAAACAAATATTTTGCACACCTATCATGACACAATTTATCTATGAGGCCAATGGTAATCACAACACTAGAACAATAAAATATTATAAAATATAGATCATTCATAGGTGTATACTGTAGACCTTCATAAAATGTGGTATTTTGTTCATATCCTAATGTTATACATAGTAATCCTCCCAAAGCTTTAAAATATAAACCCTAAGTATAAAATCATCTTTACTGGAACATATTACCAGAATGAAGGGATCTCCACAAGGGGATCCATATTCCTTTCATGATTATTCATTTCATCATTATATATCTATATCCTCAGCGAGATGTATATTTATTATTCAATGTTCTGTATATGATAATATCATTACCATCATGGAATATTCCTAATGATATTAACCATAATGGAATAGTCATGTGTATGTCTCGATCCATCCAATGAAGAGATCCAGCCATCTATAATTCCTTACCACTAGAAATTAAAGTAAATTTTACGGTTATTTTTCACATGACCATAAAAGGTATTATGAATCATATTATCCAACACTAATAATCATGGGTTCTGATTCCATTGATAGGGATATATAGAAATCCCTTCTCATGGAACCAATCTAACCATTAAAAATTGGACCACCTCCTTAGATGGAAGTAATATATATAGTTAGGAATTATCTATCAGTATATGAATATTATTTAAATAATATTATGATAAAGTGCCTAAATAGATGAGATGGAGAACCTCTAATAAATATAGATTGATTTCTCAATGAAGAACCACATATACATATAGATGTGTTGGTTGATAGATCATGGTTGATGTGTAGTGATGGTTACTCCATGATTTATACATAATTGACTAATTATATGTACGGTGGACCATGTAGTTTTATCATATATAATGGATTCATGAAAATGACATTAATATATACGAGTGCCTTGGAGTCGACAATAATTCATATAAAAGGGATTGATGAGACTGATCTCTCATCCTCTTGAACAACATAAGAAAAAATGTATCACTATAAAAAGTATAATTATTTCCTACCCTTGTAAATTAGGTACAAATAATAGATAATAGGTTTTTTGTCTATTTTCTATTCAATAAATATACATCATAAGAAACCAACAAAAAATGAGTGAGAAAAAAATGTACATCTTGACGTATTGGAATGTTACATAATACTCATCTTCCCACAATGTAGGATTAGGGACTGATTCTCATCATAAAAAAATTGAAATTGATATAAAATTATTCATTAAAAAAAGAAGAAATTTTTAAAACATGTGAAACCCCTTTTTATTTTATGAAATCAATGTGTGACCGACAAGGATTTTCTAGAAATAACAATCATGATTTTTTAGATTATTTGTGAATAAAATTGAAGGATTAATCATTCATATATATGTTTTAAAAAATGTAGTAATATAAAAAACAAAACTATTAAATAAAAATGGAACATTTTCCTCAATAAAAATTTAAAATATCAGTTTTTGTATAGTCTAGAACCTCATCCATCATGAGGATTTAATCACCCACCAACCATCTCCAATATCGAGTATCAAATGTGATTTTATAGGATTATCACATCAATGGTGGTCTCTTAACCATACATGACACATGTGAGTCCCTCTAGGATATAAGGACACAATAATTAACCAACAAACTATGGTTGGTTTTTGGTAAAATGATTTAACCAATCGATATGTCAAGCTATTTCCATAGTCTCACCTCTGAATGAGATTGTAAAATCCCCCATTGTATAGGGAGGTTTATCAAGTGATTGACATCATCCATGACATAACTACAAAATTTAATGCCAAAATTATTCATTTCAGTATCATCTACCACTAATTATTCATGGTGTCAATCCATATCCCGTTGTGGACACAACCATTTGGGACAAATATTAGGTCACCTAGAATCAAGTACACAAACAATCCTACCAAGGGTAGTATATTATAATCTATAAATGGGTCATTATCAGAGCTATATTTAGATAATAATACGAATAAATTGTGGTGACTAATTTTGATTAAGAAAAAAAATATGGTTTCATTCATTATACATGCCAGTATAAATCGGTGCCACCTGAAGAAGGTTTTAATAATATTATAGCATCAGGTTGCCAGTATACCCATATATCATCCCACAAATACGAGGAATGAGAGTTTATCAAAAAATAATAATGGATAGATGAATGTATGAATCCCTGGTACCACCAAATAATGAGAACATATCCCTATTCTATTAGTATAAGTCTCCCAACACATTCTAGAAATTAGGGAATTAAAATAAGACATTTCTTCCCGCGTTAAAAAATTATCCACGATATAATGACCATAGTTGAAGTGGTTGGTATGTGAAAAAAAACACACCTAAACATAAGTTAACTGAAGATAATATTATTATTATTTATCCTATTCAAGACTTCCATTGGAAATATTCCATGATAAATCATCAACAACATTATAAATATTCCAATATTCCAACTAGCGATCAATATTCCATTAGGGTAGGAACTCTAGGGCTATCATATATTCTTGTTGATACAACTAATCATTTTGTATATTATCATAAATTACTCATCATTCAATAATATAGGCTCCAATATTTGAATTTTTCTTCCCCCAACATCCTACTGATGTCACCATAAAAATATCATTTATAAATAATTCCAACAAGTGGAAACTCAAAATTAATTTGAACACCCATGGTTCTTATTTACATTACATAAAATTATTGAGGCCATTATACACCTATCTATAGTGGGAAATAATCCTAGTTAATATTTACCAAATTAAGGAAGCATCAATTATATGTACGGAGGTTATCCATAAGATATTTCTATTAGTAATATGGGAGGTCCCTCAAAAATATTTTCATTGAATTTTTTCAACATGATCTTGAATTGACCGATCATGTGAACAAAAATCTTGAAGAGTTCCAAAAAACCCTCTTCATGGTTAAATGATCAAACAAAAAGACCGTTTGACTATTTTGTTAGTTTTCTAGGAAGTTCCCTTCCTAGGTATAAGCCACAAAATTTCATCATATATTAACACATTAATCAATGAAGGTTTTCATACCCATAATGGAATTATCTCGGAATGTCCTACCGATAGGAATATTTCTTTTTAATAAGAAGGTCATTCCATTAACAAATCTATTGTGAGAAATCCATCCATATCTTGACAGATATAGAATGATAAGAACAATCATATATATATCATGTATAACTTACTAAATATATCATTTCTAAATTAAATAAAATTACAATGCAATTGATTAACTCCAAACCACCATTAGATCACTCAGAATCTTATAGGATAGAAATAATAATGTATATTCTCAATATACAAGGGGGTGAATTTTATACTTTAAAAATTACTTTGGGACCTTCAATAATAATATAAAACTTTCTTAAAGAATGTTTCTTCACCTAAGTAAAATCAGTTTCTTAAGGTTATCTTTTTTACATTAAGAAAACATAGTTTAACAATGTTAAACAATCATTCAAAAAACCACTTTAAGAAATTTTTTTCTTAAAAATTACAATATTAAGATAGAAACATCATAATGATTTCATTGAAGGAAATAGTCATCCTTAATGTGTTTATAATATGTAATATAATCAGAGTAATAGAATTATAAACTATACGAATGTTATACAATATAACTTTATTAAATATGTGATTTATGAAAAATTAAATCAACTTGAAATATAAAACATGTAAATATAAGATTATATTATCCCCAAGTTAAGGGTATCTAACAACCTTGGAAAAAGGTTCCTAGATTTATAATTCCAAGAATTTCTAGCTTACACAAACTTGGGTAAGCCCTCAATCCGAAGATCTGCATTTGTCTTGATATCCTAGAAAGCACTCAATTTTAAAGGAAATCAGAACCTCTGCCTTAAAACCCATACTCCCACGATCTGCATGATTTGAGTCTGCACAAATAAAATCTTAAAAATTTGCTCATGCCTAAAAAATTTGTTCATGACATCCGTATGAAGCACTAAGAGTTGTAAGATCCTCTCTCTAGAATTCACTTCACATACATTGGTCACTTATTAATTCAATGTTCATCATCAATGTTTTATTTGTTTCTTTTCCCATTCAAATGAACTTGTATTTATAGCCAAAACTTCTCAACGGTCAGCTCCACTCCAACAGTCATATTTTCCTTAAATTTTGGAGGCACATAGACATGTGTCATACAAACAATGGTTAGTTTGTAATAGATTGAACAACATTGTTTCATGTATAAAAAACAATTCTAAGTTTAAGATAAATGTTATGTATAAGAAAACACAGAATCTGATAATATTGGAATGATACATTATACCACTCTAACATTATCAAGAAAATGGATTCTAAATAAAAAGAAAATATGATTATGAAAAAAATGTATCACATTTGTACCAGATCTAGTATCATAAAATAGAATGAAATTTTCTACCAGATTCAAAATCATATAACTGAATGGAATTTGTACTGGATTCAGAATCATAAAACTGAACAACATTTTTACGGGATTTGCAATCACAAAACAGAATGATATTTCTACCGGATTCAGATTCATAAAACAGAATTACTTTTTTACCCGATTTGGATTCATAAAGCAGAATGAACTTTGTACAATATTCAGAATCATAAAATAGAATGAATTTGTACTAGATTAAGAATCCTAAAATAAAATTACTTTGGTACCAGATTCGGAATCATAAAACATAATGTTTTTTGTATGTATAACAGAATTATAATTTTATAAGTATAATGGAATGAAAATTCTATAATATTACGGATTGAGAATTATATAAGTATAATGGAATGAGAAGACTATAAGTTAAAAAAAACTTAAGAAATAATTCCAAACATAAGAAAAAGTTTTTGTGATTTTTAAAACATAGAACCATAAGGAATGGAGCAGTCATAAGATAGCATTATTGACTCAAAAATTCCAACATCTCTGAGGATATTCTTCTAATCCCACTATCTACCGAAAATAGTATAGGATGATTCCAACTTTTTTAAACTACATTGAGTTATATTCTATAGAATATAATTAATATTTTTTATAAATGAAGAGATAATTGGATATGGATACCATTATGGTAATAAATTCCCTAAATGTCATTAATGAAAATAGATTTCTAGAGACATTACTAGAATTATGCATGCACGAAATTATCTAAAATATCTATAATTCTCTTAATAGCCTAAAATTAAAAATATTCCCTTTTAATAGATATGAAAATTATATCAATTATATAGAATAAATTAGATATTAAATTTAGTTTTCAATCATTTTATATGAATTAAACATCAAATCTAAAATAATGTTGGACAATCATTAATAATAACTCCTTGATGCATTTCACATTCCATGTTAGATGACCTTTATTTCCCTATTCATAATTTATATGATGATATGTAGCCTACATGAATCATTTCATTTTACCTTGATAAAAAATCAAAATAATATTAATGTAACATCATGTAATTTCATTATTTTATTTGATATCTTAGAAGAAAACATTGGTCCCAAAAATGATGCCCTTACCATGAATTAGACTGGACAAAGTCTAAAAAATTACATTCCTGATGAGCGGTATCCATTAAAAGAATCATGCATCAAACATAAAAAATAAATTTTGTAATATTCAATCATTTGTGTTGATAATAATCAGATAATAATGGTGCAATCGTTTAAATATATATCACATGTACAATATATATTTCACCCAATCGTGGTTAAACCATGATGTATAAGATCCAGAGACAAGAATTTGTAGATGCGTTCATGGATATATATAAGATACCCCAACATATAGGGATGGGAAAATTATTACCACCACATCCACCATCAAGATAGCTAAATCCAATCTGAAATGCTCAATAATTGAATCAGGGGTAACCATGCCAATAGAGATGGGGACATTTTGATTTTAAATTCCTCTCAAATGATAATATTTTCTGTCATATATTTTAAGAGTTGAATAAATAATATCTCCATGGTTCTCTTTATCCTATGACATGAATACTTCATTGAAAAATGAAGAGACAAAGTATTCTAGGTACTCTATATTTATTACCCTTATCATAATGTCTCTTTGTGAACCCTTGAAGGGATCCATGAGTATGTATATTAATTTGAATCTGAAAGGGTATGTGAAGGTTTTATATTCACCCAACGATCACATAACATTCAGCTTATATTCTCTAAGAAAATGTAATTTATATAATTCATGTACTTCTGAAAACTATGAAATACATTTTAAATTGATGAAATTTATTAACAAAACCCATAAATATTCTATTAAACCAAAATACGATTCTGATGAACATTAACAGGTTGCCTCTATTCAGAAAAATGTAATAAAGGATGTAATTAATGTTTTTTTATTCAGTATTTAAAATATCTCTATGAATTTGGGTTCTCTAATTAATTTTCAACTACAACTCCAAATAAGTTCATAATAAAAAAAGATTATTGTCCTAAATATATCAAAAAATGTATTAAAATAAATTCGACCCATTACAATATAGGAGTGGTTAAACTAGTTTGAGATAAAAATATATGAGATAAGGAATCATAATTCATAACTAAATAGAGGTAATATACCTACTAGATATATTTATAACAAGTGACTTTGTCAAATAATCATTGGAAACATATCCTGATAAGAAGGTACTTCCATGAAAAATTATGTAGTTATAAAACATCATATCTAATTGTACGATAATAAAACAATATATTTTGACCAAATTTAATTGGGGTAACATAAATATATTTTACAAGGTAAAATTATAGAAAACTATAAGAATAATATCCATGGGAAAGTCATTTATATATCAAACCTAAATAAAAATAATAATCCAATAAATTTTTCTTGAAAATTTTTCTTTTTTCTTTAATCTCCTACTGAGATGAACATTCCCCCACACAATATATTCAACACAATTGAATTATTTTTAGAATGATTGGAAGTTGTGGAAGGATGAAATGCACTATAAAAACCAATGTGTGTGTCTAACCCTTAATTTATTGATTCAACCCTTCCCCAAACAAATCCATGGGAATCCTATATTCTAGACATTAAATGGATCAGGGGAGCCATAAAAACATTTATTTCACATCATATCTCAATTTTATCCATTGATGTAAATACTTGATTCGGATGGAGAATTATGATCAGATTCATGGTAAAAATTGGACGGACCGACACTTGTTTGGTATAACAGTATATTGGTTGGATCAATAAAATAATTAGAAGAATCCCACTAACATGTTCACTATCAATTCAATTATATATTTCAGAAAACAAAAATAATTACCTCACAAATTATATGTAGTGAGAAAAATATAGAGTCTAATATTTTATCACATGGTGTAAGTTATTGACTAAACACATGAAATTTTTTCCTCCACAACAAGACACATTACATCATTTTATAGAGAACACTCATGGTGAATTGAAAAAAAAAATTAATTCTCAAGAAATACATATTCAGGTTATGTAACCTTGGTTCACAATCCCAATGATTGTATGAATCAAAAACATAAAACCAAATACCATTCACAACTAGTACTATATGATCATGGAAAATTAATATAATGATTGGAAATCGTAACCATCACATCAATTCTATCTCTTAAATTGATTCTAGATCTAAATACAACACCATACCTCATGACACCACTTGCTAAATAAAAACATCATCAGCAGTGCCCTTATCATGATGAATGAATTGAAAAACAATGTTCTAAATTTGATTATTGAAATAAAACTATTATTCATATTGAGAAGAAACAATAGTTTATTCATTATATAATAATCGAAATTTTTTTTCTAGAGGCTAATAAATCATAAGATGTTTGATCAGTTATTCCTTGATGAAATGACAAATTTTTAAAAAATTAACCAAATGTTAGTCGACACTAACAATGATTTTATAATGATTTCTATAGAATATGTTTGAATATATGTATGTGAAATTGGGAAAAATATCCAGCTGATGTGGAGTATGTTTCTTCTTCTAATCTGGCAGAAAAAAGTGAATATTAAGAAGTCACAACAGATAGGCCACATGAGTTTTGTGATTGGATAAATATAATAAAATTTTAATAATCTCATTATATCCTCAGGAGAATGTTGAACCAAGAAACTAAAACCATGGTTTTATTTTCTATAATAAAACCAACCTACTTATCACCATAATATTACAAGGTCCCTAACTTAATAGAATTATATAACCTGTTAGAAAAATCATAAACAATATAATGATCAATGAAAATCTTCCAATAATATTACTAAATCTCCCAGAATTCATTCATCTAGTCCTATGATCTTGTGAACAGTCCAAAATATTGTTACACTAGAAAAAAACCTATCAAATGAAAACATCATCAGATGAATAAATTCTCTTTGGTAATGTAAACATCATACATCTAAGGGAACCATTTCCTGATGATATATATGGTTTTGAACCAATTATACAAATGAATGATCTAATAATAGTGGGTATACACCACATAATTGGAGTAGGTAGATGAAGATGTAGTCATGGTGGGACCCAATACACTAGACACATCCCTAACAGTGCATTTTATGCCTAGTATCCTCATCTTCCATGATATGTATGTAGGGAAATTCATTATATCCCAATAGTAAAAAAATCCATCAATTTATTTTCAACCACCTAAACCATAAAATTTCTGTACATTATCCCATAATGTAGAAATTAGGGACAAACCCCCCATGGGAAGGCATAAAACATACTTAAAAAAATAAAACATCCTAAAATATTTTACCATAGTTACAACCCAACTCTCTTTCATCGATACTTTTAATTAATCAATGTATATCTAGGATTAAATAATATGTTCCATGGTAGGCATTTTGTGGTTGAAGAAAACATAACTACTACTGAGGTGTATCGAGATAAGTTATCCCTTTGAGTTTGATTCTATTATCTATTAAAATTAACAATACATTAATGATATTATAAAAGGACACATCATTCACATTTACAAATATGGAATCATAGATGACAAAGATATCATATTTCTTTTCATTGGTAATGGATCAAGAGACATTATAACTATAGTATTAATAATTTTCCATTCAGGATATGATGTAGATGTCTTGACCCTATAACCATAAACACATTATGGTTAGGATAATATTGTAAAAAACATCATAGTTGATTCAAGCTATTGATGCAATATGGGTATCTATTTTTTAATTTTGAATAAATTGTTTCCTTGATGGATATATGAATCAAGTCCCAACCAAAAAGACATAAGTTGAAAAAAATAGAATACACATCATCATATTACCAATGATTATAATATATTATAAATATAAAAATTTGGAAATTACATTACCATAAATAACCAATCGAGTCTTGTGATCATAAAGATGTTTATGAGTTACTATATTAGATAGAATGAAAACAAGCGATGATTGATGATTTCACTCAATATACAGTACCATGTTTTCAATAAATTACCCCCTCAAATAAATATAAAGAGACTAATAATGATATATATTTCCCATTAACCATATTGATGATTTATGTTAAGAATTTGGCATGTACTCATCATTCCTCATGATATAAGTCATGTTCGATAAACCCAAAAACCATAAAAATGTATCAAATTATCCAATAATTTGTGACAATTTAGGATTAAATTACCACATTTAGTTTATGAATGTTTAATATATCCACATTCCATTAAGTTATTATCATAAATTATTTATATCATACATATAGATCGACGATACCTCTACATCATCATTCAGTTTTTGGAACATTCATCTTTATTCTAACAATAGTGATCCCCCCTCTTTACAAATCCCTACTAATATGGGAAAATAGTTCGAAGATGAGGGGACGAATTTTGGGAGATAATATTATTTTTAAACACACAATCCATAAATTACATATGGTGTCTCTGATACCATCTATGGACTCCATCAGCTTAACATGGGCACAGATGAGGCACAAACCCCAACATTAGTTAGAGAAGTCACTCCTCTTAAAGATATAGTGGTATATTTCCTATCATTAAAGTATAAGTAAATAGTTAAATCATGAAAAAATATTTATATTATATTACTTGATCTAAATGTGTCCATATACCAGATGGGATTTCCATTAGAATATCATAGTTACAAATAGGCTACTAGGAGGATGTATCCAAATCATGCTTCTTATGTCAAAGAGGATTTTGATAAACTCATTACATCCAAATAAATTGAAAAATTTTAGTAAGCAATGTGACTCACCAGTGTTCTCTCCCACATTAAGAATAATAGATATATCAAAAAAAATTCAATTATAGATATCGAAATTTACATTACAAAAATTAATATTTCCCAATTCCTGTTACATAACTTTTAATTGATGTGATGGGTGTCAATCAAGCTCTCTCATTTATGTATTTCTATTCTGGATAAAATAATATTCATGAAACTCATAAATATGATGAATAAACGTTTTTCATATAACCACAAGGGGTATACTACTATCGAGTAATTACAAATTTATTAATGAAGGTAGGTACCCCATTCCAACATCTTAGGCCTCACATATTCACACAATTCTATGAAAAATCCCATAAGTGAATCATTAACTCTCATTTAGTGAAATATATGATGTTTTATGATCTTATATCCGATATATAGTTCATATTGAAAAAGAAAAGAAATCTTAACCTAATAATGTACCCCTTAATGTGTGACATTCATCTTAGTTAGGTGGTTTTATTATTGGTCATGGTATTACATCTAGGATATAGAGTTGATCTTGAGAAGAAAAGTTTCATATTTTGTGTGTTACCTCATTGAAACATCAAATATATGATCGGAATATAATGACACAACGCCTATAATTGAATATTTATAATTAATCAAATTCTAATGGTCATTCAATTCACCATGATGATAATGTATGGCTAACATATAAAAGGTATAATAAATTCAAAAATAATATTTTAATAATATGAAATATAATTGGTTTTCAATTGTGTTAATTCATTTTATAAAAAAAATAAAAATCATTTTATATGTGAAAATTATATAGTGTTTACTAGGTTCCTTCAACATTAAAAATATTTCATCATGGAGTGATAACTATTGATATTATCTCATTTTTATCATTTTTTATTCAATGAAATATTTTTCATAGATTGAGAATATCTATATAGAACTATCCTCTCTGGTTCAAAAACTCAAAAAATTACAACAACACCATGGGGTTTGTTTAGTCTCACAAAATTTATGTCTCAAATACACACTCAAGCTTCCAATGTTGATTGTATTTTTCGACATATTTTGATGTCCTAATCAATTAGATTAACATTTGGTTCATATCGAGGAAAATGAAAATGGGGTTGTATTTTTTTGATTTTCTCCTAGTAAAGCCCACTTTTGAAGAAATTTTAGTGAATTCTGAACTACTAAATAATGAATCTTTTCATTCCATGATTCCCAAAAAAATTGTAGATGTCTATTACTAATTCATGTAGAAGAAAAAAATCAAAGAGTTTAGAGGACCCCAAACTCAATAAATATGGGATTGGAATAATTATTATTAAAAATGGAATGGTTGTTATACCTTATTTAATATATGAATCATAATTTTTCATGAACAGCAAGGAAGAATATCATGCCATCATTATGGGATCATAAAAATCATATAAAAGATAAGTATCACATATAAATGTTGAAGGGTAGTTATAGTATTGGCTCAAGACTATAAATTAAGATTATTCAATTATAAATTAAGTGTATATCCCTCTTATTTGATATGTTTGAGGGTTGGTGTGGTAATTTACTTCAGAAAAAGCATTAAATCACTTAAATTAGTAACTAAATGCCTAGGCCAAAGCATTATCCACTACTGCTACATCCCTTACAGAAATAGATTGTGATGAAATAGTCATCAACATTTCATAACATTGAATGATTTATATACACATTCATTAATTCATAGAATAGATAAATTTGATCAATTACATCGATGAGATTGACCTGACTCTCCATGGATGGATGATTCCCATAATTATTCAGCGTCAATATTGGACTCTCTCTTTTGTGACTGATGGGAGAGTATAAATATAATAGTGGGTAATATACAATATTAAAAATGGAATCCTGAGTCATTTAAGTGTCTTTTATAGATGGGGAATTTATAGAATCATCCATATATATATTTAATGATAAGGAAAAAGTTTCATCATGAATGATGTCCATGATGGTGCTTATAAGACACATCAGTTAGGATGTATGCATTATCAAAAAATTAAGATACATATGAATTTATGGAATACAATGATATATGTTTGAATAAAATTCATCAAAATTATTCATTCCTATCAATTTAATTCTAATTTCTTTAAAACCAACCAGATCTATTTCATAAAGAAAAATATGCATTCCCATATTTCATATATGGGATGGATATATTGTCCACACCCTCAAACGAAATACAATATGATTAAATATATCAACACAAGTACTACAACCATTGAAAGTGGTTTGGGGTGATACCTCTCAAGGAAATAATGATGAATATTTCTAAAAAATTGAATTATGTCATTATTACTAGATTTTGGGTGACCCTAACAAAATTGACGGTCAATAAGACCAATTTATTTTATTGATATTCAATGATTAATATAAGGATTATAATATTGAATCCAATCATTAATCACAATATCATGTGGATGAATATTTATATACATTATCCTAAAATATATAATTATATTGATTTTTCAAAAAATTGGAAAAAGATAATATATCTTGGTAGAACAAGCATCTAGATTTCATAAGGAGTTACCAAATAAAAAATTCTACTTCCAAAAAGAAAACTCTGTATCAAACAATATATAGGTCAGATGAAGAACATTCTATTGAGTTTCAATTTCGTCGAATTCATATTTTTTTGTGATAAAATATCAAAAAATGTTAAATCTCAATATTGATAGAAATAATTCGATTTCCTAGAAGATAAAATACTAAATATATTGAATCATTTTGATGTCCATCAAAATCATGTAACATGAGAATTTATCAAAAAAAAATATCATTTCATTCCTCCAACATAAATTAGAAATGGTTCTCAGAGCAATGATGATTCCTCGGATGAATCCTTTCATTTTAAACTAAAATGGTTGGTGGTTTTTTTCATCCACAACTTCTACTAAAATGGGGTGTATTCATGGATGAATATAGATGTTGAGTAATTTATGGCCCCAAATAAGGGCTGGTTTCTAATGATATATTTAATGTGATAAAATAAAATGATGTATTCCATAATAACATTAAAACTAAAATATTGGGTCCATTCCATAGGTTCAAAATAAAAATGAACCATACCATCCTATTCTCGTGACGGTAACATATAAAACATCATCTTCATCACATCGTGTTAAATTTTACTCTTATCATTTGTATAAAGCAAAAGATTCCATGGTTGGAAATTATAAGAATACTTTTGCAATGAACCTTGTTTTCCTCAAATTATATGGAACCCCAAACTTATTTGAACCTTCAATACCTTACCCCCAAAAAAGGTCTTATTTTTACTATATCTATGAATGAATTATTTCTAACTAATGAAATTAAACTACCATGAATAATCTTTGACACATGAAATTTAACCTCACTATGAACCATTAAACATGATCCAAAAAGGAATGACTAATGGTCCTAAATTAATAACCATGAAATGAAAAATAGATTTGTGGAGTGCAAGACATTAATATACATGGTTCATGCCCCAATATTATGATGTTATAATTAACATTGTTTTGACCCTTTCATGAGTGTTTCACCATTTCTAATGTAATTATCCTATTGAACCATTATTTTATATTTACGTGAGGCCTTGTTTCTATAATTAACAAGATACAATGTGATGGATTGATCCCACATCCAAGGAACATTCATTAAAAAAATTCTCCCACTCTCCTATGAATGAGATAAATCATCAAGTATGTTTATATCTTTAATTATTTTCATTTATTCATAATCTAGTATTGAAAAGGTAAATTTTTCCTCCCTCCTAGGTAATGGATCGGACTAATGAAATGATATTTTATAAAACTAAAAGTGGATTTATTTATAATAGAATATGATATATTGAGATTAAATGTTCTTAAATTTTGGGACCAACAACAACTACAAAAATGTTCTGCCTTCTACTTCATATAATCAACAGTCCAGGTGGGCGATTCCGAGATTAGTACTATGTTTCAAAAAAGCATGGTTAGGAAAGTTGTTTATTTTTTTTAAACACATGTAGGATACATTAAATGAATATTCCTTCCAGTCATGGTAACTTAAGATCTATGTTCTCTTTTCATTCTCAACCATCGTTATTTTAAAAATTAAACTTTGTTTATTGGGAAATTAGGATCCTTATAATATGTCTCTGGTTGTCTATGAAAAACGATTTCAAATTATAAGAGATCCTATCTTTTCTTATTTTTTAATCTATCCTCAATTCCAATATTTTTAATGTATAACCCCAATGGGGACAAAAACCAGAGAAAACGTCATCCACAGGAGTAGAACCTTTTATCTGAAGACACCCAAATGACAACATAGAGGAATCCACTTTTTTATGATGTTCTATAGTCCATACCTACATGAATATCCCATAGAAATATATCAAATATGAATTCATTAAGATCTTTGGATTAAAATAACCCCCATTGACAACCATTTAATGTGGGAGAATTAAATTCTAAATTTTATTGAAATGGAAAATCATGTGATACTCCTAGAAAATATCCATTAATTACAATTTTTTCATTTTTGATAGCTCCTAGAATTATATTCATTCTCACATATAGCATTAATCACATGGGAATAGTTATATTGGACCATTGTGTTTAATTTCATGGTTGATACATGACACAGTTAGAGTTGACTGACAATTCTATTCACAAAAACTTTATGATAATATATGGTCTTCGGTGAAATATCACAAAACAAACACAATAGTTTAGAGCTATGTTAACATAAAATCATGACACCCATTTTACTAAGAACTATCATAAAACCCAGATCATTATTTTAATAATTTAAAAGAATTTAAAATTCATTATTTTAATTATTATTAATACTTTAAAATAATTCAAGTTTATACAATTCATATTAATTACTGTTATAAAAAAACCAATACTACTTTACAATATTATTTTTGTGTATTTGGTTATTTTAATATAAATAAATAAATATATATATATATATATATATATTTGACTATTTTTATGAAATTTATGAAATCTATTTTTATCAATAGTATTTTTAATAACATATTATATTTATTTACTAATAAAATTAGTTTTATAAATACAAAATTATGTTATGAATATGTTCACTAATAATATGACACCCCAATTTTTTTTTTGGTATATTTCATTATAAATAATTTCCATTCATTAGATAGATTATATGAACATAACAACATTTATCTATGAAAAAACAATTTTTTATACTTATTAAATGTTCATGAAACATAATTTTTCAACTAATTAAATTTGAAAATCCAAAAATAGACATACACTATTGCGATCAGTATGTTTTTTAAAGTCTAATAGGATTAAATTAATTTGTTTGTGAAGAGTATATTGAACCTTATAAATAGTATTTTACCCTTATGATTAGTAATGATACCCTTATGAAAAGTAACATTATACTTATGAATATTAACTTCACACATGAAGGTATGAAAAAATTATGGGACCTTATAAAAGATAGAGAATGTTTTAAAAATTAATAATAATGTGTTTCCATTTTTGTGGGTAATGCATATTTATTTTCAATTTCAAACAATTAAAATTATTTAATATATATTATTAGACTAGGTAAATTTCATGAATGTATTCTAAAATCAGTTTAAAATTTAAAACCTGAATTTTTCAAGTAAATAATGATATTATTTAAAATATAAATTTCTATTAAATAGGAAATTATTTTGAAATAATGGAGTTCATCATTGAATTTTACATTTCAAAATAAATTTATGGTAAATTTTTTGGATTTTTCTAAAATACATGAATTTTTGGTGAATAGTAAAATACAATATTTTAAGGTATAAAAACATTATAAGATAAATACACTATTACATGTATCATAGATAATGTAAGAACGATTTTTTCGAACTCACATTCAATTATTAACATTTTTTTGTCCCAATAATCAACACAATTAGTATTCTAGAAAAAAATAATAAAATAATTATTAAGTTATTCAAAAATCACTTCTATAATCCACTATAAAATCCACCCATCACGTCGTCTTATCTTAACTCTTATAAGCCTTGAATAATCTAAAATTTATGCTAACTAATATTTCCTAGCCTATCCCTATGTCCATGAGCTCTTGGTCTTTCTAGAAGTCCAATACTCATTCCCTTAAAGAGGTTCTCATGGAGGATATTTCAAGAGGTAAAATCCTCAGGCTTTTTCCATTTAGTTTCATTAAATGTTCCTTGATTATTTATACTCCCCTAATATAATTTGTAAAATTTTTACTTATAAATATAGTATCACATGTAAACTATAATTATAAAATTTTGATTCCAAATCCTTTATCAATATTCTTACTCTCTCTCTATTATTTTAGAAATGAAATCATCGTCTGGGAGGATCCAATTTAAAACCGTCATGGACGGTGACATTTTTTATTCAATTTATTCTTCAAATATGGTCATGAAAAAATTATTAAGGTTTTATAATATTGATAAATTATTATTATAACATATTAAATGATTATGTTTCAATAATTAATTCATGATATTAAGTAATATACTAAAACTAGTTCGTTATGATAAATAACCATAGTTATAATGTAAACTATCATCATTAAATGTATTATATAATGACTCATCATAATAATATATAACCAAATTATATAATTCACCATTCACACTTATTTATGTTCATTAATATCATGTAATTTAAATTCTGAGAATTATATTCATTCCCCCATTAATTTCATTTCTTATAATCAAGCGAACCGGTCAAGAAATCAACGAACGAACCCCCGAGAGTGAAAAAATTAAATCATATGACATACCAATAATTCCTTGAATAATTATAATAAAACGATAATGATTAAAATAAATCTAAACATGTTTATATATTATTTAATTAATTGAGGAAATTATGTTATCCAGGATGTTAGGGTCAAATGTAGAACAAGCTGGGATATAAGGTAAGGGTTTTCTACCTAAACCTCCATTTTCATTCGGGCTACTCTAATTCTCTACATTCCTCAATGAAATTGTTATTTATTATTATTTAATATTAATAAATACTCTTTTAATGATATATATATTTTTTAAAATCTTAATCCTTTTTCAATTACGGGGAGTTACATTTCTTAAAAGGATATTTTAAAAAATCTCCATGAAATAATATTTGGGAACATCTCAGATTCTTAACTATTTTGAAGTGCACTATATAATATGTTTTAAGACATATTTGTTTATTGAATCACACATATTATCGTTAAAAAATTGATCGGCCCATTTCAGGTTTTATGAAGAGAAACATTTCTTTTCATAATAATCTCTCATTAACATTTTCTTTAAACCCCACTAGAATTATTCATTTGTAATGAATTTTAAAAAAATCCTTTTTTACATGGTTTCACATCCTTGGGAATAAAATTATACCTAAAATATAAATTAAATGTCTTTAACATTTGTTTTCGGGGATATTTATATAAAAAATCTTATTTTATGAAAAATACAAATGATTTTAAAAAACAAAAAATATTTAAAAAATAAAAAAGGGGTTTTACCATATCACTTTTACTTCAATGAGATATATTCATTTTTCACCACATAATACTAATGTATAGTTTATGCACTTTACATTTAAATTTAAAATCAATAGTATCCTTATTCTCATTTTATTCAAAGGTATTATGATTTGAATGTTTCAATGTTTTTATGTGACACTTTGGAATGATTAATGATTAATTTCTCAGGGAATTTCTAATGGTGTTATTAAAAAATAACATTATATATGTCAATATACTTTGTTTAATATTTTAATTTATCATGATTTATCTTGTATGATATCATCTATCGTAACTTTTGGAAGGTTTCATTATCAATTTGACTACATATGTGTTAATTTGATACCATTAAATTGTTATAGATAATGTATTCACATTTCGTATACTAGTTTTTCAATATGAATGATTGTGTTTTATGTATATCTCCCTTTTCTTATGAGGAATATAATCGAAATATTATGTGACATAAATTTCATTCTACAAACCATCGATGCATCAGTATGTCTCATGAGACAAACTACTGTATTGGAAAAAGACTTGATGGAATATTTATTATGCTCTTGGAACAAAGCCTTAACTGTGTGATTATGATATCTGTAATTTTGAATTTCCTCATTATGAAACTAATTATTCATAGTCCATGTGGTTATTTTACTAGTAGAATACCCATTGTTCTTTTTTATTGTGGAATAATTCATTCATCTTTAATTCCCTCAATATTATGTTCATGTTTATTTTTAATGAAATGTGTTCTTTTAGATAATCAGCTTGTTATATTATTTTTTCCCATATATTTTTTAACCTTTTTTGAATATGAGAGCTCACCCATTTTATATGTTTTATTGTCCACTAGTATTATAGGAAGTATATTATTATTGAGTTTTAAGAATAATCAAATAGTTTTAGATGTTACCAATAGAATTTAAATGTTATATTTTATTTTAAGATGTAATTTCGTACTTATGTGTGCACCTACTATTACATGTATTCTAAACTGATTTGTTCTTATATATATAATTCTTTCCAATCATGCCAATGTATTAAAACAATACACCAACTCCAGGACATTTGGGTCAGGGGGATAGAGTTTGTATTAGAATATGTTTAGCAGTATCATTGGAAACTAGATTTAGAAAATCTAGGTTAGAGAACCTAAAAATAATATGGAATTTGAAGAAAAAATTAAAAGTACATCATAGTATTTTTCGATGGAATTTATTAAGTGGTTCTTTTGAGAAAAATATATCCATATCTAGAAATTACAAGTGTACATTGTTCTAGAACATATTTACCTAGTGGTAAAAACTCCGACAAGGTTTTTCGAGCTTGTCTCTGGATAACCCGGTACATGATAACGGTCCTTACTGCTCACCTATTTTGACACTGCATCAGGATACACATTGGATAAATCACATTTTTCTTACATACAATTATGAAGGATTTATGTTTCCAAATTAAAAAAAAGTATATTTTTTTTGGATTTACTATTATTAAATTTGTGTTATGGGCTACACCATTTATTTCTTTATATAATGTTCATAATTTTATGAGCTAATATAGTATTTGGAATTATTTATAAATGGAATATAGAATAATGAAAGAGAACTCCCCAATACATATGATAAAAATTATAACAAGGACCATATCTATCAAGGCCTTAAGGTAAAATTTCGATGTAAAAAATTATCCAAAGTATCATCATCATATTTGGAAATAATATCACGTGTTAACATCATATTTAATGAATTATACGAGTCCTATTAATTTAAAGGGAAAAAAGAGAAGAAAGTAATTGAAGAAGAATAGATGGATAATGGGATGATGGTTTGAAGTGTTATCCCACATTTGAAAAATGTGGAATGAATCACCCTTTAAAATTCATTATGGGAATGGTAGTTTTTTATAATTGATGAGAAAAAGGATACCTTGTTAGTGATTGAAAGTGTAACAAAAATATTCCCATTGTATAATGCTTCAACTGTGAGGAGATGTAACACTATGAGATGCATTTTCCTAATTGTATTAGAAATATACACTAAATAATTATATGGGATAATGATCAGGTTATTCTACCACTATTTATAAAGATTAATAAGAAATATTTATATTCAATATTTATTTAATTTGAATATTTTAGCGTAATGTACTAGTTATATGAATTACAGAATATATAAGTATTGTACTGTAGTACTTTTTCATTAATTATTTGATTCAACACATTGAATTTTACCAAGAAAATATATTCATTAGAAAGTTATTCTTTTTTGGAAAACACATGATTTAGGGAAAGAAACCCATTAATATTTTACTAATTTTGAGATAATGATAATGAAATGACTATTTTGATATGTACTAACTACCTTGGAACTAATTATTTACTTGTCAACAAGTGGTATGTGCTATCATATATAGAGTTTACCATAATTTTGGTTGTAATAAATATATCCCTTAAACATGTATCTTGCATAAGTAATATATAAGAATTCTTAATTATAATAATATTTTATGGTAATTCGAGTTATTTTAGTATTTGAAGAGGGAACATTACGATGATATTCACATGTTTGGAATTTGAAAATTTAGAGCTTCATCATTACTAAGACCATCTTAAAAATTCAGTGATATTCATTCTGATGTATTAAATAATTATATTTTTTTTAATGTTTACCCATTAATTAATGTTTTATATTTATAATTTTATGAGGTTTTAGAGGTTAACATATTACTTCACCACATGACGCAACCTATGGTAAGAGTTGAAATGTAGATAGTTAAAGGTTTAATCAATGGATAATATTTTTGTTATTATAATAGAAAAGTATATTTATACTAATATATTGTGGAATAATTCGTCAACTGAAAGAAAATAGGATTAAATAAAAAATTCCCTTTATCATAATCTTTGATATTGTAAATGATTTTTTACATTAGTTTATTCATTTACTCAACTTTTATTAGAATAAGTTCTCTCTCACTTTTCATCATAACGTCATATTTTTATTTTTCCCAATGTCCTGGTTTTTACTTCCAACTAATGTCACCCCATTTGAAAGCATAATTTTTTCGATGACCACCACATTTTCCATAACCACTTTTTAAGAGAATATTTAATTTACCCTATTTCTCATGTTGGATTCTAGTAAAAGAATTTCAAGACTAATCCATTAATGTTGGATGTAAAATCTATAATTGCAATGAATTAATTCTACCAAGCGGGAATAATGTAATACCTTTATATATTTTTATTAATATTTTAATTATAAATCAATTGATTTAATTAATAATTTTACTTATAAATAATTATATTTTATACCATTCGAATTAATTAATGTTCTAAATGAAAAAAAAATACTATTTTACTGTATTATTTTTGTGTAAAATAATATTTTAATGTGAATATATTTTTTTGATTATTTTTACAAATTTTTTATCAATAGATTATTTAATTATATATAATATATATTAGTTATTATAATTTTTTTTTATAATTACTATGTTATGTTATGAATATATTTACTATTGATATGACACCTCTAAATTTTATGGTATATTTCTTTATAAATAAATTCAATTCATTAGATAACATATATGCACATAACACTGAGTGTCTACAAAATAAAACATATTTATAGTTATAACAAATCCATGAAACAAAAATTTTCTACTTCTATGATTTGAATATCAAAAAGATGATATACATTATTTTGATAAGTAGTTCGTTAAGAGTCCAATTGGTTCAACTTCACATTTACTGAATAGTAACTTGAACCTTATTAATAGTAATGTGCCCTTATAAATAGTAATGTTGCCCTTATAAATAGTAACTTTACCATTATAAATAGTAACCTCACCCATTAAATTATAAATAATATTTAAGAACCATAAATATTAGAGTGAATGTTTTAAAAATAAATTATTAAGTTTTCATATTCCTATGAATAATAAATATTTAATTGAAATTTAAACTTAATAAATTTAATTAAAATAAAATTTATTTTCATTACATGTATTCCTAAATATTTTTTTTTTATGATTTTAGTGAAAAAATTTGATACCCCGATTAATTTTTGAAATATTGTAATATCACTTTTAAATTATCATTCTATATTTTCTTGTAAATACTGATTTTATTTGACATTTAAATTTCTATTATTTATAAAATTATTTTTAATAAACTCAGTTTATCTTTTAAATATCATCATCCAAAAAATTTTAATGTGAATTTCTTATATTTTTCTGAAATACATGATTTTTTGGTAAATAGTAAAATACATTAACTGATGTAAGAACACATTTTTACAACGTACATGAACACATTATTATAACTTACATGAACTTATTACTATTTTTGGTCATTAGAATAATTTTTGTTGGTTTTATTGAGAAAAATAATAAAATAATGAATAAGATATTCACAAATGACTTCTCTCATTGACTGTAAAATCATCTGATCACCCCCTCTTATCTTCAATTACCTATGACTTAAATATTCTCAATGTTCTACCCAAGTACTCTCACCTAGCCTCTCCCCACAAACATTAGCTCATGGTCGTCCCAAAATACCACAACCCCTTCCCTTAAAGAGGTTCTCAAGGAGGATTTTTCAAGAGGTAAAATCCTTTTCCTTTTTCCATTGGATTCCTTTTTAAGATCTTTGTTTTATTATTCTCTACAAACAAATCCTCTAAATAAATTTATATATAAATCTAGTATCATCTATATACTATAATTATATCTTGTTAATTCTATATCCAATATAAATCCCTTTACCCTCTCTCTCTATTTTATTTTATAAAGGATATCAACATCCAAGAGGTTTCAATTTACAACCTACCTTGACAATGATAATTCATTCATCAGTTTTTTTTTCAAAGAAGGTCATGAAATGATTTTTATGATTGAATCAGATTATAAAATTATTATTATAACTTATGTAATTACTATGGAACCATAATTATTTAATTATATTAAATAATATAATTAAAGTAGTTTTTTATGATCAATAACAACACTAATATTCTAAACAATCATCACTAAATGTATTATCTAATAATTCATCTACATAATATATAATAAAACTCTATTATTAACAATTCAAACTGATTTATTTTCATTAATAACATTTAATTCAAATTATATAAAATTATATTCATTCAACATTAATTTTATTAATTATAATTAAGAAAACCATTCATGAAATCGAAAAACAAACACTATAGAATAACAGAATTCAATCATAAAAAATTTCAAAAAGTCCATGAATGATTTTAATAAAAAAATAATGAATCAAATAATTCTATATATTGGTATGAATTTATTACATAATGTATTTATATTGGTTTTCTAGGATGTAATTTTCAAGTGTAGAACACGTTTAGACATATGGTAAGGGTTTTCTACCCAAAGATCAATTTTTATTCAGGTTACACTTATTATCTACACACCTCAATGAAATACTTATTTATTATTATTTAATACACAAAAATTCTATTTTCATTCTATATAAATGAGTGAAAATCATAATCCTTGTTTCTTTTATGGGGAGTTACGAATTTTAAAAGGATATTTAACAAATTATTATTGAAATACAATATCGATTCAATGGTACTTCTCAAATTCATACCTATTTTGAAGTGAACTATATAATTTGTTATAATCCATAAATATTTTTCTAAATTTACAAATATTATTATTAAAATATATCTTCATTAATTTCTTTTTTTATGAAAACAAACCTTCCATTGTGCTTTTAAATCACATAAATAATTTCATAATCCACAATAAAATGTTTCATTTCAAAATATTATATAAAAACTATATTCGGATGATTTCATTTTAATGGGACTTAATTTATTCCTCAAATATAATTTCAAATTATTTACCATTTTATCATAGATATACATTTTTACAATATTATTTTATGTAAATACTAATGGTTTTCCAAAAAGAAATCTTCTTTCCAATGTAATTTTTTTTCTCATGTCACATTTATTTATATATGATAACATTCTTGTTGAAAAAATACTCTTTATTGATAGTTAATGTACATCCATTTTTAATATATGATCATGATTATCGTTATTATAATAGTATTATAAGGGATTATGATTTTAATATTTCATGGTGGTGTGAGATAATTTGGAATGTTTGAGGATTATTTCCTCTAGAATTTTCTTATGTTATCATTTAAAAATAGCATCATTAATATCAGTATTATTTATTTAATATTGTAATTAATTGAGGATTATCTCATATCATATAATCTACCATATTTTCATGAAAGTATGATGATAACTTTGACTATGTATTTGATGATTTGATAATATTACTGGGTTATAGTTAAAGTATTCACATTTAGTATGCTAGTAATTCAGTACGAATGTTTATTTTTAACTATGTATCACCCTTTTAAGATGATAATTGTATTGGAATTAGTAATTGATGGGTCAAGCCCACTATATTCTCTCTATTCATCTGTAGGACTCATTATAACACTCATTGTCTTGGCATGTCGCATTGATGGAATAGTTTTTATGTTCTTGGCATGATACCTTAATGATGTGATTATGATGTATAGAATTATTCATTCCCTCATTAGAAAACTAAATATAGATAGTCCACGTGGTTATTAAACTTTTATAAAACGCATGGTAATGTTTTATTATCGATGTTTTTTATTCATCTCGTATTCCTTATATATTATTTTCATGATTACTTTCAATTGAATGTTTACTTTTAGTTTATCAGCATGCCTTTTTATTTATGTTTTCTATTTATTTTATAACATTACAAAGCATGTGAGCTCAATCCTTTCATATGTATTATTTTTCCCCGGGATGTGAAGAATTATATTATGAATAACATTCAGGGATAATCTAAGAGTTTTAGATATTCCCAATGGAATTTATATGATGTATTTCATTACAAGTTGTAATTTTGAACTTATGTATCTATCTAGTCATCCATGACTAGTAAAATGACTGGTTATTCCTGATTCGAATCCTTATAATGTTTCCAATGTGTCAAAAGAATGCACTAGGTCTAGGCCAATGGTTAGGGTCTTACAAATATTTATTTAATATGATTTCATCTATCTATTGGATATTATATACTATAATTAGGGATCTCAATTGAAATATGGTGTGCCCCTTTCCCTCTCTATATAGATTCCCTCAATAACAAGTTTTTATAAAATATATATGACACCAAATTGTCTCTCTCATATGTTAAAATCTAATGACTTTAACATGAATCGCAAACATTGTCACCATATAAAAATAAATTACATGGTCAACATCTCAATCACATTACATACAACAATGTGATCATGTATCTATCACCAAATTTAGCTCATATTTGTCATGATAGTCTCCCACCACACTACTGATGTACATTTCTTGAACTATATATCTCTTCAATTATTTCTTTTTAGTATCTATAGTGACTCATTGATCCTATATCATGGTCCCGCCCCAAAACACTTATAATCCACTCTCCCCAATAATAGACGTGGACATTTTCAAGATCAAGAAACATAAAACTATGTGTGGATTATTTATAAATGAGATCATATATATAGAAATCCATGCATCCTATATATTGTCCTAGACTTTACATTAAAAAATGTGTGTTTCATCTTTCCAACAAATGATAACAATCTGGCCAGGATATTTCAACATGGGCTCCCTCATCTATGAGTGCATTATTAGAGAAAAAGTCCCACTTTTCTTACAGATGTAATTAATCTATGTGTTTCATTTTTGAAAAATTGGTGGGTAATTTCTATATAAAATTTACCCTATAAATATTCTTGGATGCATCCACATTTCCATATACCAATACCCATATTCATGGGAAACGTATATCGCTATCAAACATTTTAGTTTTGGATTAATGTAGAGTCAAAATCCAATGGTTTTTTTGTGTAAGTATAAAATTAGAGAAATATGGAGTTGAATTATACAACCAAAAAAGGGTCAGAATTACAATATTCATCTTCATAATCCTGAAAAGGATATTTTATTTTCATACAAATACTATATCATCATAATATAAGATACCTTACAAATGTGGTCTGTTGACATTCCATTGGAACCTGCCTCATGCCAGTGACATCGATCTGATGACCAATTTATTAGGACATAAAATGTTCCCCATAAAACCAAAAGGGTGAGGATAATTATTTTCCTACAAACCCTTCTCAGTTCATTATTCACACATCTCCTGTTCAATGTGTTTTGACCCCACTCATCAGTTGTATTATTCCATTCGAAATTCTCCAAAATACCAATTGAAGGATATTTTTATCTATATAGGATAAAATTTTACCAAATTGATCCCAATGAAAAATCTATGCCCCTGCTCTCTATATTTATACTCCACATTGACTGAAAAAAATTAACAAAATAATAATCTAAAAAGGAATAAAAACATTATATCAATGTTTCACAATGGGACAAAAAAATATATGTCTTGTATCTTATCCTTTCTATGTATCAAATATAAGAAACTAATACAATAGTTTACATTATTAAATAATATTTATAGGGACCATCATGTGACTCCATGAATAGAAAAATTATCTACACTTGGCCCTATGACCTAGTAAAAATGTAGTCTATTATCATGTTCATACCATGGAAATTAAATCACACTGAAATAAAAGAATTAAATAAATTGGGCCAATTTAATTTTCATGTAATAATTTCAAGAGATTTGTGAATTATAAAACAAATAAATGTGATTATATACCCTTCAATTATTTGAAAAACAATTAGTGGAGAAAACAAAAATATTCTAAAAACCCAGTTCTTCTTCTAGGGTATGGTTTTCTTTTTCACTCAATTTTTAGAGAAATTTTTTAGAAAACTAAGAAAAATGTGATGTTCTAAAAATGTTAGGTTTACACACCGTGTTATCCTAAGAACATTCCATCTACCCTTGTCCATTTATGGATTCCATACATGGAGTGTGTTCATGTTGGCCAGGTAGAAATGTTAAATCATGTACACACCATGTACTCCATGTACACACCAACTAGTCTAGCCGTGTAAGAGGGATATATATGGTGTGTGTGGAAGATGGAGTGGAAGAGATGAAAATCCATGAAAACAGTGTATACTTACTATTACACGCATTGTAATCATGTCAGCAAGATATAGAATGTAAGTAGGATGAAAGTGGCCTCCAAATGAACATTTAATGAAGCCACACGGTGTGTATACCTAAGTATACACTGTGTATTTTCTTTTTCTCCCTTAATGCATGCAGTACCCTCATTTTGAGATTCTAGACAAACCCTCCACACCGCAAATGGCCAGATCTTTTTTCTATCCCATGTATTTGCCTAAACCTCAATTCGATCGTCATCAAATGCATTAGAACGCCCTCTACAAGGCCTTGAATTCTCTTGAACAGTTCATCCTGATTTTTTTTCCAAACCGGGATTTGTGGGTTGGAAAATTTTTATTCATTTATATATCTATATTTATTTAAACTGAATTTTAGGTTTCTAATAAAGGAGGATCATCATACATGTATGAGTTAGGTGGTGCATACTTCGTTTCTGGTTTTCACGGACTTTGGGGTGGTGCGTCCTTCACCACGTCTTCATGTATTTTTGAGTAGGACCCATTTTATCAGCTAATGCATATTGAATTATATGTGAGAACCATTAGATGCCGTTATTAATTCCCAATTTCTTGAATTACATTAGCGTGTTAGGGTGATAGGACATCGCTCATTGGGACATTTTGGTTGTGGTGCCGAAATGGTTATAATTGGTCTGTATTCATTAAAAATTGTATGTTTATTCTGGTAAAACAAGAATATGTTGTTTAGAGGCATTCATGACCTCATTGATTCTTTGTGATAGTAGTTGGGATAGTGAAATTCAAGTATTTATATTGTTTTCTTGTTTATGTGATCTGATTAAATGATTTATATATGTAATTTTTGACTTGAATATAATGAAACCCATTGGGTTGTGCTGGTTAGAGAACATATATTTTTTGAGTTATACTTACAACAGGTTGGGCTTGGCCAGGATTACATTGGTATGTTTTGACCATGATATTGGGCATCATGGATATCAGGATTGAGGTAGTGTAACTGTTAAGTTGGGAATGATGTGCAATACCTGGATGGAAAGGCCATATGATTCTTAGCGACTTGGTCACAGGGTAACGAGGTGACAGAGATGTATTGTCATGGGTACTGTTTCTGGTGATTACCTATCACCCGTGAATGTGTATTGTGCACATGAATATACTCCATGATGAGGTGCTTTTGACCACTCATGAGGTTTTACAACCCGATAGTTGCGGTTAAGGTACTATTGGTTTGGTGGTCCATGTCGTAGGAATCCATGTGGAAGGTGAGGAGCCTTCAACAGATAACGATAATTGTATTTGGATGGGGGATAAGGCTTGTATTGACTGAGGCTGTGGGGTGGGACTCTTTATTTTAGGATACACGTTATTGTCTATATGGTTAATTTATTAGATGGAAAACATCATTGTCCCTACAGAAATATATTTGGTATTATCCATCATTGTTCTTCAGAGTTAGTTTTTTTTCAGCATGCCTTCAAGACCTCGGTGCCTTGAGACATGAGCGGTCAAGAGGCCCATGGTGATGGGTTATGTGATTGAGGTGGAACCATAGGGTTTACCTAGAATTTTTGACAACAGGGTTACTTGGGCCATGGGACAAGCACATTAATTACTTCAGATATTCCAGCCTTGGTCGAAGTAGTTGATACTCCATGTTGGCTACTGAGCTCCTATGTATGTTGTGTTCACAGATTACATTGTACTACTTACATTATATATAGTTTCATACCTAATTAAATACATATACTAGGTATGAACCATATGGGTGGTATCCTACTAAGATTCATCTCAAACCCAACAGGGGACCTTCGGGACATGTGAAGACATCTAGGATTTATGTACAAGAAGATGATAATCCTCCAGAGATAGATCATAGTACATTTTGAATGGTGACTAGTATAGACCATTAGGTTATCCCTAGAAATAGTTTACATGTTTAGTTTCCTTTCAATATCAGCATGTTCACATTATTTTATCGCTATTTTTGGTTATCCATTTCCACCTTCATTATTTACATGTATGACTTTATTTGGATGCATGTTTTTTATCAGTAGTAGTTACATGGGATTCTCGGCATTTTGTTCTATTTAATTTCCAATGCAGTTGTTATATATTTATATATATTTATTTCACTGTAGAGTTCTATTGAATGTTCTTCTGATATGTGGTACTGGTTAAAGTCTACAGAGTCTATTTTTTTATATTATACTCAGTCCAGTAACCTATTTTCCTCCAATAGTGTATCGACTCCCCACTATACATATTTACACCCTCTATTCTAGTCGAAATCCTTTGGAATTAGGGAGGGTGAGCCTAATGTAGTAACACCCGACTTGTTTATCTCTATTAGAGTGTCTATTTGAGACCCAGACGTTACGAAGTGGTATCAAATGAGGTTATTGACAAGGATTTTGTAGTAGTGTTTTGATGGATACTACATAGATTATGAAGTTTAATTTTCTTTTAGTTGATTTACTATTTTGGATATAATAAATTAGGTAGATGTTTTAATTTGGAAGGAGGTTTCTATATTATTATTGGGTGCATATAGCCCAGCGTACGTGGGATGGACCATGTTTCCTTGGATGGGAATTACTATTTTTCTTTTGCTCAGATGACAGTATATATGATTTCGACCATGATGGTTCAATTGTTGTGGGATGTTATTGATTGTTAAATATTAATCTTGACCTAGTGTAGTAAGGATGAACTTGACTTTTCCTCGGTATGGCAAGGTGTGATTTTTTAGATTTTGATAAGAACATTTTAAGTTTATTTAATTTTCATAACAATGTGTATTCTTTCTGATGTGATAATAACATGTGAATAATATCAATTTCCATGATATAGATTCTTTTAAAATGTGAAGGGTAATAATCTGGATATAATTCATTGTGGATTTCTGTGTAATATTCCATGCTTTATATATATTGTTTAATTACAAGTGGAAGGGTATTTGGGTCAGCCTCTTGTATGAGAAGGCCAGTACTATGGTTTAAATGATTTTGATCATACGTATTGGGTGACTCTTTCATTGGTTTAAGGCAACGTTGGTTGTTAGGATTGTCGTGGACAAGGGTACTTTTGATACTTGCCCCTATTGAGGCCGAGTAAGGTGGGAATGAGGCCAAGATATCGTGGGAACAATTGTGAAGGGGGGAGTAAGGGTAGTTGTTATGTGATGCACTTTACATCATTCATTATCTGTGTAATATATATTTTTATATTTGGGGGTTGTGTGATCATTTATGATATGAAATAGATTTATCTGTGACGACATTACGGAGCATTAGGCGGGTGATGGTACAGTGTCATAGGAGAAAAATCACGTTCATAACCCTGAGGGTTAGGTAGAGAATGAGTCGCTGGTATAAGTTTAGCTATAGTATCATATATAGGATCATGTGTAGACAAAGAAGCTACCACGTTTGACAGAATTATGGATGTGGTTTGATAAGCACATTCGATCTTGCTAGATACATGTTTTACATGGGATCGACAGAGGTTCATATGGTATAGAGGCCACTATAGAATATATGGCATGGGATTTATAGTCATAGTACCTTCTAATTTTACATGGTGAGGGTGGTCCATAGGTAGTGGAGAACTGGATAGAGTGTAATAATATTATCTTCGAGTAGCTCGAGATGGCTCTAAGGTAGAGGGTTAAGATGGAGATTTACATGCTCAGTGGACCAGCGAAGCGTTGGTGGGATGTAATGGTTCAGGCTCAATGACAATAATTATTGGCATTGAAGGAATTAGAGGATAGGTTTTTCAAGCATTATTTTCTTGATATGCTAATGGAAAATAGATCTCAGGAGTTCTTGATCCTCCAGTAGGGTGACATGATAGTCATTTATTATAAAACTACTTTATGTTGATTTGTCTCTCCTTTCCTCAGGAATGGTAGGTTATTATACCTCGATGGTGAGGTGTTTCGAGGATGGAATACAGCACACCATTATGGTTGATTTAAATATCATCTGTATAGCCTTATTCATAGAGATGGTAAATAAGGTGCTCCTAGCTGAGGGAAACATGACTGACATGTCTCATGTGGGCTGGTCGGTGGAATCAGTTTAAGGTTCTGAGAGTAGGAATCGGGGTAAGGATGAGTTACATCAGGGCACTTAGGGCATGGAATCATCTAGAAATCCCTATTTTAGTTCATTAGTTGGCTTCTCTCATTGTGGGTAGCCATGGAATTTCCGTACTCAGTGTGATAGGCCTCCGAATGAGTGCTAGGAATGTTCATAGGTCAAACATCTGGAGAGGTTCTGCATGTAGCCTTCTCAGATAGCCGATAGGCAGGGACTAGGGCATACATTGGAATCTGTAATTGGTTAAGGTTTGGTATTGGAGATGGTATCCGAGTTTTAGCTACACGTGGATGACACATCAGAGATAGTGGGACCCAATAGAGGGGTTAGTGGATGGTGATTGGTGTAGTACCACAGGGAGTACATGATTCACGCAGTCTTCTGTCAGTCTAGGTGCACGCCGTGAAGCATTATGGGGCTAAGTAGGTTGGTGAGATGATGACGGTTAAAGGTACACCATGAGTATTGCTATGATCTATTTTGTTTTTTCTTATTTTTTCCAGACCTGTTGGTCCCTGTCCATATTAAGTGCACAACTTTCACATGATATATGTGGACTTACCAGAAGCTGGTAATTGGGATTTGCACCATATCAGGTGTGTGATATATATATATATATGGGAATTATGATAATCGTTAGGTGCAGGTAACATGACTTGTCATGGGCATCATGAAATACATGGGATATGTGTATCTTGAGGTGTCATGGGCATTAGGGCATCAAATATGCAGGTTATGTGAGGTGCAAGGAACCGGATTTTGTTTTGATAATTATTGGGAAGCAATACCTCATTGGGGTAGTCACCATTGCAGTGTGGATATGTTTGGGTTTTGGAAGAAACATGAAGCACCTAATGTGGTGTAGTGGTGACGATGCGTCACGAGGGGACCATGAGCCCCGAAACTGGTCAGTGAACCTTTTCTTGAATTGTGTTTTGGACCGATGTAATATTGCATTGTTTTCTTCTCCACTTTTTAAAGAGAAATTCAAGGAAAAATTTCATTCAGGTTGAAGTGAGTAAGAACTCCATTCTTCCTTTGAGGATTCACTTTTTGTCTTTCATTTTTGATATTAATTTAGAAAACTGTCAAAAATGGGTAGTTCAAGAAATTTTAGTGTTACACGATGTGTACTCCTAAGTAAACATTCTGTACCCCTATCTATGTATGGATTCCATACATGGTGTTCGGTCATGTTATACTTGTATAAATGTTAAACCAATTACATGCTCAGTATTCTAGCCATCTATGAGGGATATACATGGTGTGTGGGGAATTTGGCGAGGAAGAGAAGAAAAACCAAGTACATGTTGTGTACTACCTAGTACATGACATGTAATAATGTTGGAAATATATGTGAAGAATATAAGTGGATTTTGGCTGTCAATTAATCTGCTAATAATCCACACAACGTATTGTTCTATGTTAACACCATGTATTTTATTTTTCCACATAAAATATGTAGTATCTTCATTTTGAGGTTATGGACAAAACCTCCACACCCTAAAAGGCTGAATCTCCATATCCTTCCCAAATTCTTTGATTGAATAGTCTTGTATTCAAAATTATTTAGTCAAATTTTACCTTTTTTCTATCGATATATTTACATTAATTATGTCTTCCTAGTTTTATTCTTACTTTAAAATTTTTGAATGATGTATTGGAATATTGTTACAAATTTTACTCCATATATATGAGTACCCTGTTCGTTTTCTATCAAATGTATTTCTAATTTTTAAATCATCATATGATATTCTCATATACCATTTTCCATAAAATACAATTACCAAATCTATTACTATTACATATATAATTAATTCTTACAACATTATTAATTTTATTTTAATGGGTGACTCTTAACAATCTATCTTTTTATTAGATATTTCACTACCATATCAATAATATTTTATAATATAATTTTTTCTATCATTTGGGGAATGTATAGTATACCATTTATATTTTTAATGGATTTTCTTTTTATTCATCCTTTGATTATACTTACATCCAAACTCACATTTTTATCTAGTTTTTTTAATATTCCATTATGGTTATAATTATTACACATAGTATTTTCACTAATTTATATTATATTAAAGATCATTATACAATTATTTCAATTAAATATGTGTTTATCATTATACAGTGTTTCCCATTTAGTTTTTTTAGAAGTTAATTTCTTTTTTAGATGGATTCTATTCATTATTTAGCATGAAAATGGATATAGAGTGCATAATAATATTATTTATAAAATATTATATTTATTATGAATATTATAAAATGTGCATGATGACATTTTAGATATAAATTAAATTTAATCGTAAAATGTATTGTGAAATTAATTAATTATTCAGAGATATACTATTGAAATTGACCAAAAAGGATTTATATTTATGTATTTTTATGATTGGGATGACTAATTATGATTTCACATTGTGAGATTTTATTTTTATTTTAAATTTTGGAGAAATTATTTCTAAAAATTCATACTCTTGTACCAAAGATCATGTTTTTATTTAATTAAAATGGTATAAATTATATAAATAATAATAAATATGATACATAGTTTTAGTAGTCTTGATAAACTAAATACATATTTAAACAGTAATTTACCTCGTAAAAATAGTATTTCGACTAAAAAAAACTAAAATTTATTTTTCCCATTGAAAATACATTCTAAATATAGTTTAATCTTTTTATGTTCTTAGGGAAATGAGGGACAATATAGTAGATTTACGTCAGATGTATAGTAATGTTTTTCACATAATAAGTTTTCATAAATAATAATGGTGTCAATAAAATTAAAAGAGTAAATATATTCAGTAAAAACTGGAGTTATTATCATTATATATCCATATATTACATATCAATTTATGAATTCATAAATTAAAATTATTACCCTCATACTAATTGAATTTACATAATTGGGCCTCATAGAAAATTTTGAATGTTTTGTACTATGAAATAATACTTAAATTGGAAAGGAATATTCTAAATACCAATATATATTTTATTTTGTCTCCAACTATTGCATCATGGGAAAAGATAATTTTAATCCCCCCTTTTGTATAACTATTCAAACACATCAATGATATGACGAAAAATGTTACAAAATACCTAAAAATTTTTCCCTAATGAAAGTAATACGTAATAAATTATATTTAATAAATATGTATCAGTAATAAAATGATATATTTGTGGAGGTAAATATTCCCCATTCAATGGAATAATTAATCAATATTTTATCAATTACAAAAATAAGCAAATATAATATAGGATACTGATACTGACATAGACAATACCATAGTTAGTGAAATGATAATGAAATTACAATATAGGGTAAATTCATTGTTCAATTATATAAGTGAATATAAATCAAAAATATCGTATTTATATCAATTGTTATATTTCATTCATTTCTTAAGAACCATCCAAAGAATATATATTTGGAATATAAAACTATATGTTCAATTATGACACTTTATAATGCACTAAGTGATGTTTAATGTAACACCCATTATATAATATTTGGGGTTATTACACATAATTTCATTATAGGTGGGTACACCATCGACATTTATTATTAAAATAGGTAATTCATTTCAAGGAAATTGTAAACTTATTACTTCCCCAAAATTCTATGATTTTGTTATTTATCAATTGTGTATGAATAAATATGTGATAATAATAACTAAAAATTTATTTTATATATTTAAAAGGGATATATATATCATTTAAAATTATTATTATTAATTCATACGAGTGACGAATAATAATATTTCATATTGATAAGAAAATGAATTATAGCTTATCACATGAATAATTGAAATAACGTTAATTTGGACTCTTATATAAAATTAAAAACCTATTAGAAAATTTTTTTACAAGAGGATATGTGTAATCTATCATTATCAATATATCATACTGATTATAGTGCCACGTAATATAAATAATGGATATATTTAAAAAATATTAAATGATACCATAAAATAATATTGCAATTTATAATAGAAAAAAATGTATTTGGAAACCCCACAATTTAAGGTAATATATTAAATTTTGGTAGTAGAGACATATTACCATAGAGACTCTTTAAGGGTATTGTTATATAGAAAAATATATGATAGTTATGATCACTAATGATATAGTGAAGTTGAATGGGAGGATTGGTGGATAATTTTATTTTTTGAGGTGGATTTGTTTATTAATTTAAACACATTTCCCCTATAATGTAAGATAATTACAAAGTAATCCATTATACATCTCGTGGTTTTAACCTCTGTTAATTGAAATTTAATTCCAATTTTATTTAAAAAAATTAAATATTTAATTATTTAAAAAAAGTTGATGTTTGAAGGATTCATATTAATAATGATTTATTTGAATCACCAAAATATAAATTATGTTCTGGTAGATTATTTATTCGATTTGAAAAAATATATTACGATTAAATAAATTTTTCAAATGAATTAATATTTCTATTTATGTAATAATTTTATAATACTTCGGAAATTATTATTAAATCATTATGATGTCATAATACATTCCATATTTAAAAAACAAAATTTTTCATTGTAACAAAATTTTGGATTTTCATAGCCAATTATTAAAATATCTATTAGTGAACATATAAATCTTGATTATAAATGTATTGTTTTTTTTAAATAGTTCTATATATGTGAAATTTGTTTATAATATAAAAAAAATTGTCCATTTCCAAATATATAATTTAGCACATACAATTCTACAAGTCCTATATTTTTTATTTCTAACACATATTCTAAATTATATTATTATTAACTGATTCTTATGAATAAATAATTATTAATTTCATAAATAATCAAATTTATATTAAAATATTTATCATTTATTATAAATCCAATTTTCCAGTTTTTTATTCATTCTAATGTTTTGTACTATTATGATAAAATAATCAAACTTTTAATGTTTGATATTTTTTATAAACATTTAATTACTACATAAAATTATCAGTTGTAAATTTATCCATCCCCACTAAATAGGTTATACTTATAATTATGGGGATTTAACTAATACATTAAATGATTATAGTAATTTTTCTCCACTTCCTCATCATTCTCCCATGTATCATGTTCAAAATGGTAATTTTTCAAATGATATTCCTCAATCCAGTTCATTGATTCTATAAAACGTTCTCTTCAAGGTAAAGAATCCAGAAGTTCTGAATATTATATGATAGGTTGAGTTCAAACCTTATTTCATTAGTGCTAATTATTATGTATAGTCCGGTTTCTACTTCCTTAATATTTTACCCCAAATTATTCATTGATCTTCAAATAGGTGGGGTGGAAAATCCAAACATGATTTCATAGATAAAATTATCTCCAAAATAAAAAAATTCATAATATTCCATACACATAGATTCCTATTAATATTTATTCTTTTAAATTACTTAAAAGTTGATATTTTGAAGAATAAAGGATCTTGCTACATGGAAATCAATGTCCTTCATCTATTAAAAAATAATGACTTTTTATCTACTCTAAGAAGTCTTGGTATGGTAATAAATAGATCATTCAATTTGAATATTTAAATTATTTAATTCTAATCCATGAGTACAAATTTTATCAACATTATCAGAATGTTTTAGATTATGAATTTTTTTTATATAAATAGAATTTTAGTGTTTTATTTGAATCTATTAATATATATTAACTTTTTATATGTATTCCATTATATGAACATACTTGTATCATGTTACATAGAAACCATGGGAGCATTTACTCTGTTTATTATAAAATATTTGGATACTCTACATACAATAAACTTTAGATTGAAAATGTTGGCAGGGATCAAATGTTTATATTTTTTAGGATACATTAAATAAATCTCCACAATAATATCATTAAATTAAATTAATAATCAGAAAAAATAGAAAAATCTAGAATAAGAGTTCCTATTAAATCATTGATATTGATCCCTGAAAATGTCAATGGAATAGATCCTACATTATTCCTATATAATGTAGTGAATCAGAATTTTGATATAAAATATAATTATTTTGTGTCTATGTAATTCCTGTAAGAAATAATATTGTGATGATTTCCAACTTAGCCATATTATAGGGAGTGGTTTTATAGAACCATTTTAATGTTTTCATTCAGTTTTTAAATATTTATAAACAAATATATCTTTAAACATAGTCGGTAATTTCTCACAACACATTTTCCCTCTATATGCTCCCTTTTATATCCATAAACATCATGATATAATCCATTCTTATGAGGAATTTAGAGATACGATAAACATTGAGTGGTCAATAATTTTCAATGGTACTTATTTTACATGTATTATTTTTCCAAAAATCAATAGTCCATCTTTGTAGATAACTCCAGTCAGTAAAAATATTTTCTGTATTATAAATTATTTTTTAAACCATTTTCATGATGTTGGGGCCTCATTATGTTGTCCTGAATAAATGTGGTGATATTAGTTTCATTATTCGTTATGATTCACTTTCCTAAAGGATTCAATATCCATCATTTAAATATCCTTGAATAAAGAATACTTATGTACCATTATCATGGATAGAAGTTAGTGATCCTTTAGAATGAATGCATCAACCACGTTTTTACATTCTATGTGTGGTTCCTTTTATGAAATAATAGTCATTGAGTGGCTATTCATATTAATATCTTCACATTTCAATCTCATTCTATGGGAATATAATATATAATTTTTTTTTTATTTCTATATTTTTCAAATCATTCTTCATTAAGATAGTGGATCCAAATTTTTATTTCAATAATTTGAGATTCCATATCAAGATAATATTCTGTATATTTTTTTCAAATATAAATCATTTTTATCAATTCCTATGAAAAAAATCTATAATTATGCAAAAGTATTCACCCTATTCCTTTCATCATCACATCGCTATATCAAATAATTCTTCCCTTCCAGTTAGAATGTCTAATATAGGAGAATCAACTATTTTATTATTTAGTTCATCAAATAACCCATGACATTCCATAGACCATGTGAATTTGTCAATTTCATGTGATAACATGTTAGACATATTATGTAATTATGAAAAATTTACATGAATTTCCAATTTTGACCATCTATATATATCATATATATTTCTTGGGGGTTTCCACTAAGTAACTAAGAATGTCATTATAGGTTTTACTATTATTTTATCCATGGATTTAATATGGTAATGGAAAGAAAATTTCCAAATACTAAATTGATACATAGATATTTTCCAAAAGAGTTATTATTGCCATTCAGTATTTTGGAAAATTTATAAATAGTATTCATTCATTTCATAAAACATATTTTATATCATTATATTAAAAAAACAAATAATTCATCATGTTAGTCCTTAATTAATGCTTTTGTTATATCCATGATCCATGAGGGTGAATTTTTTAACCTAAAAGAGAATACTACGAACACATAATTCTCATAATATATTCAAGAATCCATATTCCGAATATAATATTTCTTATTTATTTTTAAAAATACAATGAGTAATCATTTATAGGTGTTATTCCATATGATACTTATATTTTATATCCCCAATGTTACATAATTAATAAATGTTTATAATATAAATGGCATTCAATTGATTGAAATAATTAAAATACATCATAGACTAGTCTTTCATTTGTGTATATAAGATAGAGGATCTTGTTGGGGAATCACCAGATCAAATTAATATCTTTTCATATAACTCAAGTAGTTGTTCCTTTATTAACACCAAATACCCATTTCTATTCATTAAGGAGGCTAAGAAATTTTTTTCATTTGGTTTATGTCAAAGAGTTAATTACCTTTCATATTCATGTTTATATCTAGGTAAATCCTTTATAAATGCCACTATATAATCTATAAAAATGGATACTTCCTCTATTAATAGGATATTCTTCTCATATATTATTTAATAAAAACCAAAACTATAATTATGATATGATATTAGGGGTTTAACAAAAATATATTGTGTTAATGACATATCTCCTCAACGAAATGGATTTTATAATATATACAGAGATTATAACAAAAAATATATCAAATTTTACCGTTAAAATTACCATTATTATTGTAAATAATGATCCTTTAGTATTTAAGTAGGGAAAAAACTATTGAATTTTGTTATTTGTAAAATTCCATTGGGTTTATTAATTAATATCTCATACATTAAACTATAAGTTGAAATTAAATTTTTGTAAACAATAAAAATATATAATAGTTTTCATATCTAGAATAAAATAATATATTATTGATCGTTGATTTCATGGCCTATATAACGCCATATCATCATTTGGGACCATAACATCTACTATTTTTACAGCACCATAATGAAATTATTCCCTTTGCCTCTTCGGTGGTATATTCCTCTGATTAATGGGATATATATTCGAGAAGTATATAATATTCCTAAAATTGAGGAATTATAAAATAGTTTCATAACATTACCATACCAACATGAGATTGATATAATTAATCTATATATAGTATAAAAATGATATTCCACTAAAAATATCACTGGTGTGTTTCATCACAAATTTATTGGCTATTGGGATTTCATACTTATAATGTTTCATTTTATAAATAACATTAAAAATAGGGGTAAGTGACGTTGTCATTCTCATTCATTAATATTAAATTAAAATTCATGAATATATCATTATTGGTCTTCATTGAACATGTTGTTATCTACATATTTGAGGAAAATGATTCAGATAATGATTCCCATCAATGACATTAATTATACCCATTAAATGTGCTGAAAATATTTGTTTCAAGGTGATATACATATTATAAATTATATATTGCTAAATTTTTATATACATCCTCTTAATAAACCAAAACATCAACTTCTATTTTTGTATTATATATTAATTTCCCATCCATGTTAGAAAATTTCTCATGTGGAATGTAATTTTTAGAAAATATCAACATAAAAGACATAAATTCCATACTATATATCTTATATCACTGCTATGTGTTATAGATCATATACTACCATTGATTATTATATCTACTTAGATGATATTTATTCATAATAGATATATCCTATTCATTTAATCATAAAGTAAGTAATACCTTCTCTTATGCCATGATCAATGTTTATTGAGTAATTGTTTAATGGTTTAAATCAAGAATAGATGTTTTTATACGTGAATCAATATAATATTGATACAATGTTTTTTAATAAACATGATGTTTTTTAAGGGAATAATTATTAGTCCTAAAAAATTAAACATCGTCAATATTTCTATATTTATCTTGGCTCCAATACTAGTTGAATTGATGTAATTAAGTGGGTATAAAAACTTTTATTATGGGTGTTTTTAATACGTACATTCCTTCTATTAGTTTTCATTGAAAAACAAAATATTCAAAAAAAGTTATTAATAAATTCCAAAATTATAACTCACACAACATAATTCCTATTCAATTGTTACAAATACAAGTCATGTAATCTATAAATATTTATATAATATAAAAAGTGTTTTTCCTAGTGTTATGTTCTCTTACTATTATATTCAGAATATATATCATATGGGGTAAAATATGAATGGATTAGATAACCATTGAAACAACCCAGCTCAATCAATATATAGTTAGTGTTATTTTATTATGAAAAATGTATATTTCAAAAGTACATATAATCCAATTGTCCATATTTATCTAGATAAATGATGCTTAAATGAACAATATGGTGAATTTAAGTCATAACATACATCAACTAACTAAGTAAAAATTTATTATCTATAGTGGATAAATAATATTTCACATTTATTAATGTTAGGACAAATAGGGGAATATATATCATCAGAGGGGGGTGAATCAGGGTATGGATATTCTTTCTCATTCTCCTTGCCCCATTGGATCTTGACCTTTTTATTATAATGGTGGCTTTGTTTTTAATTCTGTGTTTATTATGATCACTTATATTCTTCTTTTTCTGATGATGATGCTTTGAATGCAATGCAGGGAAGCAAGCAGGAAGACACTAATGAATCCATCATCCACTGTATTTAGATTCTCTATTGAAATACAAATTTCATCCACTGATGAATAACCATTTTCCCACAAACATGGGGAAGTTCCTTTGGAAAAACGTTTGCAAAGCACCCTACTTCATAAGGCTCCCAATTTCGCAAAGCTCAAAAATGCCTTCCCGAAGCTCCTGCATTTTCATGAAGCATTCTCGTGAAGCACTCTTGCAAAGATCAATCCTTTGCAATAATTACGATGTCGTGGAGATCAAGTCGTCGCATAGATACATCCCTCCCGAATTTCACTAAGCCAATGTGGAGCACACGACATTTGCGGAGCTAGATTAGCCGCCACGAAGCGCTTCTTTCATGAATCACACTGCCTTCATGAATAACCTTCACGAACCGAGAGAAAAAATTTTTTCTTTAAAAACACTCCCTTTCTATGTGTTTCCCTTGAAAAGTCCGAGGCCTATTTATATGCGTTTCCACTAACCCATGAACTTTCAGCGTGAAGTCAACACCACATCATCTAAAATCATGAATCTCAGATGTTCCTGCCAAAATTCTCTCAAAATCGTGAAGCATCATGGAAATTCTCCGATCACAGAGCTCGTCATAATCGTGGAGCATCCCGTTATTTATTTCTCACCTTTTTCGTGAAGCTCCACTAGTAATTCTCATTGTCGTCGCAATGCTCTACATATCTGCCATTCACGAAGCTTGACGTAATTGTGAAAAATCACCGCCATCATTTTTTCTGGTCTTTAACTCTTTTTTACCACCTCTAGATCATCCATTCCTTTTTCATGGTTCTTTGTCAACATGAATTGTCAACAACATCTCTGGAACTCAAAAATACACCATGGAATCCTGCTTTTTCTACAAAAACAATCAACCCAAAAATGATGCAATGTTACCTTGAGGTATTTTTTCCCAACAACAAATTTTTTTGGATTCCAGAAAGATGAGATACAATATAAGGCAGTGATACCTAGTTAGGGGAAGTATACAACATAAGCAATCATATATGAGCACAAAATCCATTTTATCACAATAAATTATAGATAACATAATAATGATATCCAATAGAATAACATATCAAATAATTACACAGTGATAATTATATAAATATATTTTTTGGTTACACATAATGATAAATATCCTAAAATTATCATCAAGGTCATGATTCAAGATTCCATAGAATAATTTTTTTCGGATTATACTAAATAAAAACTAGTTTATGTCATGAGAATAACTGAGGAATCTAGGGGATGTCTTATTTTAGGACCTTCTACTCACATAAAATGATCAATTCATCCATAAAATGGAGTTATTTTTATCAATAAAAAATCCTAATTTTCTACAAGGACAGATAATCAATGTTAACTATTCAATTTGTATCCACCGAAAAAATAACGATCCAATGAATGTTAATATTTACCCATTCAATGTAATAATACAACAATATAGGTGAATATAAAATAATTAAAATAGAATGTATATTATAATAACAAAGTAATGGAAAGTACCATTTATAATTGGATGATAAATAAATAATGGTTTTGGGTAATTTTATGGGTCATGATTATAAATAGAAATAATTTTTAAAAATAATATTCAAATTCATTTTATTACTTGAAAACGATATGGTGAATCTTCTAATTAATAACCCCTTAGATTATTAAACGTGTAATGTTATTCCCATTAATTCTTTCCAATGATAGGATTTATTTAATACAAAAACACTATTTTTTAGGGTTCATATCCAATTTTTTATATGAGATAGATCCTAAATCTTTTTATCTATCTTGACTAGTTGTTCATTATTATGGTACTAAATAATTTTACATAAAAAAACATTATGATGTTTTCATATTTATCCATTTAGTTTCCAATAATTCTTGATAATTATAATTGATTATTAAGGAAGTATAACCTAAGTTAATGGTGAATCCTCACTGATATTATTATAAGAAATTTAAAAAGATGTTGTTTAAAGAATTTCGTTAATGAAATGAGAATGAAATGGAATGGAGTATATAAATAAAATATAATAAGGTATTAGCTACATGTATATTGATCTATAAATAGTTAGTCAACATAATTATTGAGAGTGTATAAGTAATATTTCATTGACAACATTTCAAAGGTATGAAACCATCATGTAATTTAAATCATAAAAATATACAAACAATAATTTGAAATATTTCAAAAAAATGTAATTAAAAATAGAAAATATTAGGATTTGTATCCTTTTTCATCAATGGGATCATCATTAATATTGAGAATAGTGCCTCTGAATCATATAAACTACATTTATACCCTCATAGGGGAAGGAATTATTTTAGATCTATACTCACTAATATTGTAGTGAAGTTGAATAGGAGGATGTGTGGGAATTTATATTGAATGAGGGAGTTTGGTTTGTTAATTTTAATGAATAGACCATTGAAACTATGTTAATGTAAAATATCAATTATGCATGATTTGTGTTCATAGTATTTGTTATTAAGGGACTCGTTTTTTATTAAAATTGTTTAAGAAAATTATTCCTTAAAATAAATAATTATGTATGTTGAACTCGTTCATATTGACATAAATTTGATTTAAATTTAAAAAATATTTTTTTCTAAATACACTTAAATAATAATAATTTTTTTAATGATTCCATAAAAGAGTGGAAGGTTATTTATATTAACATATAATACATTGTTCTCATGAATAAATCCATTTTAAGATGATAATTTATTTATTTTACTCAATAAATCATTTTAAGTCATTATGATGTCATGAAACTTATATTATATCTTTATAACATTATGATTCGTAAAAAAATAATATCTTAGAAAATTATGATATATATTCCATTATCATATGTATATTATATGATTCCTAATCAATAGTATTTTTTTAAGAAATAATTTCTCCCACTTCTGTAAATTTAATTAATAATAGACACATGTGTATTTATAAACCAAGAAATTTTAATATATTTTTTATTTTTATATTATATTTTGTAAATATATTAATTTTTTCCAATATATATTATTAATTAATTATTAAATTAATATCAAATAATTTTATTTCCATTTAATTTCATTTAATTATAAATTATAATTCATACTTTTATTATTTTTTGTTAATTTGTTTCACTATTGTGATTAAATAATATATTTATATAACACTATGAGTTTTAAAAATGAATACTAACCTCAAATGCATACTTAACTTCTATATTGGTCTTTAAGATAATTGGGATTTACAAAAAAATGATTATTTGAAACTGACTATTCTAACTTATATATTAAATTAGATATTGAATATATGATTAATTTGGTGATTTTATATATAAAATTTCCTAGTCAATAAAATATATTTATTTATTATTATTATTGGAGAATATTATTTAATGTGAAGTCATTATATTATAAAAATATTACATAATTTTTAAATATTATTTTTATAAATTTTTGTGCATGAAATATATTTTTTTTCAATTTTAATTAATATTATTTAATACAAATGAGTTCTTTTTGTGAATAATAATATCAAAATTTATTTGGGGATATGTTTTTGGGATTTTCTAAAATGATTAATATTTTTGTGAATAATAAAAATTAGTGGTTTTCATGGATAATAGTATTTTTATTTAAAAAATATACATTGTCACAATTTTTTAAAATGAAATATTTAAGATTAAAACATGTACATTATTAATAACTAAATTATGTTAATTGGATAAACTTTTATGTTGGAAAAAGTAATAAAAACATTTTTAAAAATAAATATAAAGTTTTTATAAAACTTTTCCTCATTTTTTTGGTTTTTTAATAAATTACAAACAAATATAGAAATTAAATTCATAAAAAATGATTACATATTTGGAATCAATCGATCCAAATTTTTTAAATAAGACCCTTAAAAATTTGGCCATTATATATCGTAAAAATAGTAAATAATTGTCACTGTGGAATCATTAAATCGGGTAATTAATGTTAAAAAAATATGATAAGGACATAAATAAATCTTAAACTGTATATAATTTAATTTTATTAACCAATTTCATCTATAAAAATACAATTTCTAGTATGATTTTTTATGAAAATTCCTTATTTAAATAATTATATTATTTCATTTAAAAGAAATTCAGAAATGATATTTATTTTTAATTCTCTTTAAATTTTTATCATAATTATATATAGAGGATGTATTTGGTTATAAATATTTATTTAAATAAAAAATGATTTTATTTATAATGGTAATTTATTTAAATATGTTTTTTTAATGAGACAATTACATCAAATGCATAAATAATTCTGAGTCAATATTAATTCAATTAATATGAAAATAATATAAATGATTTTAAAAATAAATAAATAATATATATTGAAATAATTAATATGCATCTTTAGTTATATAGATATATATTTTAATTTAATGTGTATTTAAATGATCATATTCAAAGTCTCTATTTTTATGATGTATTTAAAGATATATAAAATGAATACTATCAAAAATAACATAAAAATATTTTTAAAATAAATTATATTTTTTTATTGATTTAAATTGAATAAAAAACTATATTCATTAAATTTATGGGAATATGATTTAAATCATATACCAATAAACATTTATGGGTACTATTTCATTTTATTGTAATATTATTGACCATTAAATTTAAAATATACTTCAATATTGTGTTAATTGTCTAAAGGATTAACAAGGGGCTTAAAAAATAGATAGTGAATAAATATAACATAACTTGTAAAAATATTAATTAATTATAGGATTTATATTCATTGTCATCATATCATAGAATTATATATGATTTTATCCATATATAATTTTTTAATACATTATATTCATTTAAGACTATGATATTCTATATGGTGACTTCCCATTACTAATAAAAGGACACCTTTTTTCTTATTTTCTTCACACATGATAAAAATTTAGTTAGGAAAATACCTAATAAAACACCTTCCCTAAAACCGGCCACATATTTCATAATCCATTTATTGATAATACAATGGACTAGTAATACTTTAGGTATAACAGTAATGATGTATTTCTGATGTAGATGATTAATTGTAAAAAATCATTTTTTTATTCTTCCACATCATTAAAATATTTTTAAATTGTGAAGATACTATAAGAATGTAACAATAATATACTGATGAATTTTTATTTTAACATAATAACCTACATTCGTCTTACCTTCTATAAAATGGAAAAGGAAACCATAGTTCGGGTGTTTGGTGGACTACCACCTCAAAAACTCATGTAATTCATTTCCCCCACTGCCTATCAGATCATGTTAGAAAGATTGATTACATATATATATGATATCAGTGGGATATATGTCATTATTCAAATAATATATATCATATATTTTCTTAAAATATCATTCATCAAAAAATAATAATGTCGTTCAAGCGTACATGTGGATTGCCACCCCTATAAAGAGATGTGATTAATTTTCTACCACTACATCACCGAAATATTATATATATTGTTATTGTGATAAATAGTATTTTATTTATGATGTTATTATTATCTAATAATTATAAGATAATTTGGATATTCCCTCCATCAAGATAGTTGGAAAATGGAAATTGTTAGTCACGCATACGTACAATCCACAGACTATAACATTGTAATGTAGTTCATTTTCATAACCATATTTATTGATTGGTTTTAAATTTTTTATTGATATAATTAAATTATAATTTAAAATTATTATTATTCTGTAGATAATGAAATAATTTCCTCTTTGACCGTAATAATCCTTCTGATGTCTTTTTGGACATATGATCTGAATGTTTTCAATCATTCAAATGTGAATATAATTGAGTAAGGTAATGAATATAAAATTGTAATAAATAATATAAAAATAATAATAAGAATGAAAATTTTTATTAATAATTTAAAAACGTATAATCATTTAGTTATTTTGGGTGATGGATTTAGAAACCATATATTTTCAGTGCAGTTCTATGTAATATATTACAAAATAATTTGGAAAACTAGGGATTAGAGTGCCTCAGATTATAAGGCCCGGGGAACTCAGAATTTATATTATAGAAATATAATATATATTAATATCATTTTCATGATTTTTTTCCAAAACAATGTTTCATATTCTTAATGAATTTTCAGTTCATAAATCTGAGACGATGGGGGATTAGAAAATATGTGGTTTACCCTAGGCGTTCTAAAGTTAGATAGTACCCGAAAGTCAGATATGGTAGCTATCATTAGAAACATTAACTGTATTAATGAATTTATTCAGTTAATTTATTGATTTAATACCCAAAAAAATAATTTCCACAGTAAATTAAATATTATTGAAATTATTTAGTGTTAGTCACAAACCCTTCGTGATTATAGAGGAGCCCCTATTAGTCTTCATTTTTTGGATGGCATCGAATGATAAACTATGATCCATTATAGGTGAATCAAGATGCAGTAAATATAGAATATTATTCTCCAATCTTTAGAACACATTATTCAAAAAATATGGACCCACTAACATTTTAAGGATTGTTAATTATGTTTTCTCTCATTTTATTGAAATATTATGTAAGTATAATTAGTATTCTGTTGATATGTGATTAATATAACTTGCACATGACGCCAATTCTAAAAATTTAAATTGTAGATTTTCATTTATTTGTTGTTACATGTTTTAAACATGGATATCCTACAATATAATAAACAGATGTGAATTCATGGTCAACAATGTATTTGAATTCTATATTGTGCATTTACCCCCACAATTATATGTGTTTGTCCTCATTGTCCCATGGGTTCATGGTGAAAATTTTTAGGGGTGAATTCTATCACAATATAACCAATAGATTCTAGGGGGTTACTAAATGATGAAATAGATTATTATTTTATGATAAATAATGATGTTTTTAATATTAATTTGATAACTACATAAATTAAACATATGAAGTGGAAGCGACCATGTAACTAAGTTATAGTTAATTTCATGCATGTTTTAGGTGGCTGAAAATTTAAAAAAATCATAGATCTTACATGGAAACCCTAGATATAAAACCCATATGAGATTCAGAATAGAAATGACTAAAGTAGTTTCTTGAAAATGATTCTTTTAGGAAGGTGTATTTCTACAAAAAAAATAATTTAAACACACATCATGTTTCTTTATAAACCCAACCACGTAGATCCCTAGCCACAGTGATTAGGTTTTTGGAAATACAAGTATTAGATGATGTGTTTCTAGGTTCACTCATTGTGTTAGCATCTATGGGGGCTATTACACCAACCGTATATAATGTTTCATTAACCTTCCTAATGGATCTTTTTATATGACATAAAATGTTCTGATCATGATACTTATTTACACAATGGTTGGTAATGGTAGTGATTTGGTAGGATCATTGAAAATATATGGTGTGGTTCGCATCCCCTAGAATTCTAATCCATGGGTCCCACATTCTACTTGAATTGGTATCATTGTAGAACTCGGGCATCAGTCATCCACCCACACATTGGAAACCCTTGTCATTATATCGATTATATTCTCTGTAAATATAGTGAAACAATATTATCACACAATAATGCAATTCGACTATTTATATCTTCCAACATAGTTTTACCCCCACCAATGTACATGGGTGTGGGTACTATACCCACCAACTGAAACCTGATTTTGTTCTAGGAAATTGGTCCCCTATGCACTATATACCTCCCCCAAGACATACAAGAGTTCGGGTCCACTAACCACTAAGTGGAAAACCCTAATTGATAGGGAGTGGATCCTCTAACCACTGATTAAAAACCATTTTCACACTAGGGAATCAGTGTACTATCGATAACTACTGAGTGTACCACCCATTATATAGATTTATAGGTCCTACATTCTTTGAAGAGTCCCCCCTAACCCACTAAGGTGTGGATCCCTTAACATTATAATGATTGGAATTCCGCTATCCCAGTAGGTTAAAAATCTCATAAATTTTCTTTGAAAACCCCTTATAATTATAAGTCATGGGTCCTTTATTGAATTTTACATCCATATGGATGTGGATTAATGGCTAGGTATGGGTTCCATTCTCTATTTTAAATGATATACATTGAAATTATTGGCATTGATGTTGGACCTTTGGAGTTATGTGGAGAATAATCATTAGGGGTGAGCTATGTGATGGAGTTATCCTTTCTCTCTCATATTGGATTTTAGTGAGAATATATATATGTTTCAATTTATTTTCTATATTTATTTTAGTTTAAATAAATACTTATATCATATATATATTTTTCTCCAATTTTAATTTTAGGGTGTCAAAACGTGTATGTAATTACGGAAAACAAAATATGGTATTTTTACACATGTGTCATGTCATCTAAAGATGATAGATAATTCACTAGTGGTATTGGTAGAGAATATTATGAAATTAGTGAATATTCCTCAAATAATGGTTTGTATTAGACACTAGGATTCATAAAATCTCACATATTTTTTATTCTAGATGTGAATATATTTATGGTTAGCTATAATTTTTTTATTTGACACATTGGTTGTATTCTATAATTCACTATTTTATACCATATAGGTATTGAATTTATGGTTTACTCAAGACGTTATTCTTTTTTCTTAATTGTACCATCTCACTACTTCATAGATGGGGTTGGGTGAATGCATAAAGGTATAAATAAAAACACAATTTCCTTTAAATTATGAATTAAATTGTATTGTGGCAAGTACCTACACTATTATATTAGAGTATGGGGTTTTTACAACCCATCCATTTCTAGGTAGGTGGGCCCCAATAGGTCAGGACATTTTATAATGGTTTAAAAGTTTTTCATTAATTTAGATAGTGTTTGAATTTTCCCCTTATGAAGAATTAGTTTGTCCATAGGGAAACAATGTTAGAGTGTCTCAAGTGGGACTTTGAGGACATGGAATCAATTTTTGGTGTGGTTAATGATATTTCTGCAAAAATGGAACTAGCTACAAGGTTATTGACACTACATGTTGATACATTAGTTGCAGGAAAAATGGAACATGAAACATATCGGATCAATTCTCATAAATAATTTCCTTAATTTACCTTAATGTTTTTGGAATTTTTTATGTATGCCTTCTTGATGATAGCCATACAAGTTATTGATTTAGGATTGCTGTGTTGATCTGATGAGTTATGAGCCCTATATTCATGGGCTATCTCATGAGGTCTTCCCTCTATGTGGGATTGTAGAAGCACCTCCACCAGTTGAGTGGTATATTTTACCACAATTGTCACTTACAGAATCCTATAGTCTTAATGTGACCATTAAATTATAGAGCTAGTGGTTGTTAAGTTCAGACTGTGATACACAACCCTATATTGTGGAATATTATTATTTGTTATTTATCTGAGTGTTATATGATGTAAAAAACTTGAATAATCATATGTTCGATTATGAATCCGTTCTATTCAATTGATAATATTGGTTATTGGGGTGTTTTTTCACGTAGACTCACGATTATATAATACTCCCATGATTTGACTTCTAGTACTTTTATCGGAAGTAGTATTAACCTATGAGCCATCACATAGTTTGGATTGTTGATCTTATAGAGAAACATTAATATATAATTCTTGTTTCTGAGTATTCTGGGAGGGTCATTAAACATAGGTTTTACTTTATTGACAATGTGAATGCTTGATATTTATGGATGTAAATGTTTATCTACGGTTTCTATAGTGATATATATTCCATTGATGTCAACTTATGAAATCCAACCTGTATTAAACTGTTATATATAACACTGTTTATAGATATATTTATATATGAAGGACTCAATGTAGCATGATCTTGATTTTTATGTCATATTGATGTGTATTTAATAGTACCTAGTAGTTTATATTCACAATGATCTCATCATTCGATATATCCTTATAAAAGTTTATTTACATGTCGTAATGTGGATGTGGGACCACCAATAGGATTAGGTAAAATTTGAGAAGGGTTATACTATGCATGTCATTGGAATTATAACATGGAACATGACTTCTTGACTATACATTTTTAGGAGGAATAGAATGTAGTATAAGGGCCATCACAGAAGAGGAATAACCGTGATTATGGATCGATCTAGAGTGGTTGGGAATGCTCATAGAGAGGCAATAATGGTTGTGTTTTAGGATGAGGTTTATGGGGGAGGAGCTATAATTGGAAGGTAATTATTTGAGATACATCCACTGCCACCAACTAGAAAAACATGACCTATTTAGGTAATTGGTTGTCATAGCCATTGTCAGCTAAAGTCCATAGGAGCTTATGACCACAAATCCCATAATGTGATACAAGATATGATCTTTTTTTCTTTTCTATACCTTCTCAAGAACACATAACAATTATACGAGTCCTTGAATACCCAATAAATTTATCAAGACCTAAATCTCCTCATTGATTTTTTATACTATTATATTTTCTGAGAGGAACCAAATATTAAATTTTATTGATATCTCTTATCTTTTTATAGTGACAGTTATTACTACATGGCTACAGTTTCTCATGGATCATTCTAGTTATCATATTAAAAACTTATTTCACTATATTTGGTGTTTAATGGTTGTATATGGTTTGATCCATGATATATTATCATCATAGGTGTGATAATACTCCTTTAATAAGGAAGAATGAGGGTCACCATTTTGAGAAGTGGTGATCTCAGGTATGAGTGGGTGGTGCGTTCATTCTTGTGGATTCCACCCATCACCCATCACATGGTGTGTACAGCTTTTGGAACAACCCGATACTAATGCATATGGATTCCTTCTATGGTATAGGATATTCTAGATGTCCTCTCTAAGGATGTTTTTGTACTAAATAAGTGGATGGATATGGAGTTTTTAATTATCATTCGTCCCCTGAATGAAACTATATCATAAAGAACATATTTAATAACCATTATTGAACTCTAAGAGATGAGGTGTTAGTGGGAGGACCTCTGTGTAATGGGATTTATGAAACCCTCACTACTGGAAAGATGATCTTTCCCAACACTTCTATACCAACGGTTTGTAAAAACCGTTGGTATAGGTGGCCTTTCCCAACGGTTCACCAAAACCGTTGAGAAATCCATATATTTCCCCACCTTTCCCAACGCTTTTGGAAAACCGTTGGGAAAGAGTGACCATTTCCCAACGGTTCACCAAAACCGTTGGGAAAGGCTATCTTTTGAGCCTCTTTCCCAACGGTTTTGGAAAACTGTTGGGAAAGAGGGACCCTTTCCCAACGGTTCACCAAAACCGTTGGAAAAGGCTGTCTTTTGAGCCTCTTTCCCAACAGTTTTGGTGAACCGTTGGGAAAGAGTGGCCTTTCCCAACGGTTCACCAAAACCGTTGGGAAAAACCATCCAAGAATTCAACATTCAGCCAAAAACAATTCAACCCACCACTAACCTATCCCAACGGTTTTGAAAACCGTTGGGATAGTTTCTTTATTTTTTTCAGACCTAATAACTGAGAACAATATATAAATCAAAATTAAATAATTATGATAATACATATATATATATTTATGAAATTATGTTTACAAAAGTGATGTTAGATTTGTGGTTAAGTAGTTCGATTATAAACGAGGGGTCCTGGGATCAAATCCCAGCGGATTTTTTATTTTTGGAATTTATATACCAACGGTTCCATTACCGTTGGTATAGATTTCATATTACCTATACCAAAGGTTTCCAAAACCGTTGGTATAGACCTATCCCAACGGCTTACTTGGCTACGGTTCTCCAAACATTGGTATAGGCTATACCAACGGTTTGGAGGCCTATACCAACGGTTCCAAACCGTTGGTAAAGGTTAGTTTTCCAGTAGTTCCTTTATGTCCCTATAGGAATCTATAGTTTTAAACATGAAAAATATGTACATGAGATTACATATTTGTGTCAATTATTTTTTCATAAACCATGTAACAATGATGAAAATATTAACTACCTCTTTGAATAGTTGAGATACATGATTTTTTCTCAACGATCAATCTATGATTCAACTACCACCATTTAGTGGTTTCTAAGGTAGATATTATTAAGATATAATTATAATGTCTCTATATACACTATGAGTTCCTAGTGATGCATGTTGGATAGAATAGTTACACTTCGGTATTTATGAATTTAATGAACTCGATCATCCAATTAAACATATTCCAATTTGTTGTTGTCATCAATATTGAGAGACTAATTTATTATCTGTCTTTGGAAGATCACAAGAATCTATGATGATGGTCTTATACTTACTCCATAAGAACCATAATTATTGTATGGTTTAACAGTTATTATTTTTATTTTTTTATGTTATTTTTATAGGGTAATTAATATTTGAGAAATTTTTATATGTTGTTGTAATAATGATATATGTAGTATAATCATGTATCCTTTCAGGAGTGATTCCAAGGCAAGAAGTTATCACAGTTCAGAAGGGTACACTCAGAGTATTGTGCTTATATTTTCTAGATTAGTAGTACCTTTGACCACCTGATGTGGAATGGGGGACTAATTATTTTTAATGAGAATTGGTAGGGCGCCTTTATGAAGGATATGATGATGTTTATTAGATCCCAAATATTAATATTACATGATTATGGAATGGGGTAAAATATATTTTTTATACCCATGATGATATGATCGAATTTTTATGATATTAATATAAGATTTAATGGAATATGGTTCACTATAGATGAGACCCCATGACTATAACTGAATGACTCATGATCAAGTGTTTGTAGTGGGAGTCCCCAATATAATGATGTGGATGAAATATCTTTGAGGGGGATTATTTTTTTAATCTAACCATAAATTTCCTATTTATAAATTCAAATGGAGATATTTAAACAAGATATTGGGAAAGTGGATAAATTTCTACTAGGAATATAGATTAATGAGACACTATACTCAAGTAAATGGAAATGTGGTGGAATTTTCCATTAGTAAAATGTCCCATTATCAAATGGTGTAAGAGACCTAAGTGTTGTTGGAATCATTATAACATACCCTATGAGAGAATAGTGGTTCCAATTTTCATTAGGTGATGGTTCTGACTCTACCAATTCATATATTTATAAGATATGAGATGTTAGGATACATTGATTGACTGTTTCTTCGTGACCATATATCATCAGAAAACCATCTTATTGGATTTCAAGATGGAGGCGATCATGTCATTATTTTTCATGGGTGGGCAATGACTCTAGTCCCAAACAAATTGTAGGTGAAGAAGTAGCATCATAATTCTCTTTCTAATTTAATTCTTAGTGAGTAAAATATGCTTAATGACCTTAAAAAATATTCTTCATTTCATGAAATGAGGTAGATAATATCAATGTTTCTTTATCAATATGTTACATGTCATTCTATGAAGGTTGATCACCATGTTTTAGAATGTTTCCAAAAGACTCTTCATATCCAGTAGTGAAAAAAGGATAGAAAATCTTTAGACATTGTCACGGATAGTTTTATTTTAAGGATATCACATCGATTCATTGGGTAGCATAAATTGTTTTCTTTAAAAATTATTCTTGGTTAATTTTGGGGTAGTGGAGAGGCCAATTTGAGTAATTGGGAAACTAGTTGCAGATGAGTATGGCAATCCACCTCCATACTGACTGATATAATGAGAAGACTCTCTAGGTGGTGGAGGTTGCGATAATGGATTTAGTTATAGATTTCATTTTGATCTGGGTGGATAATTTACCTTTGAATATCATTATTATAATAATATCTATAACTCTATAATTTGAATGGAAACATTTGAGGCCCTAAATTCAACCATTTTTCTTGAATGAAATTTTTGACACATCTCTTCTTGGGATAGAGTTTTCATAGGTGATAACAGAGATGGTCACATTTAACTAGGAGCATACAAGGATAGACTAGAATTGATATAAATGTTAAGAAAATAAATTCCATATTCCCTTAGAGTTTAATAATAGAGATTTTATTTTTTTATAGTGTCACCATGATGAGGATTTTAGACCATTGGTTGAATCAGTAGATTATCCCGGATGTTCAACATATCATTCATGATCTAGTGGTGGGTTGGTGTAGATGATTACCGCCTAGACTTACCTAGACAGTTGGATAAGGTTAATGATGTCATCCATCTTTCATTGATGATGACATAAATTAATGATATTATTAATAATATTGACTATGTAGAGCTATAAATCATAGATTGATCCACTCTTATGGAGTACTTGTTGACTATCATGTATTTAAATGAGATTATCAATCAATTGAAAATTATTCCCATCATTTCTATGTTGTTTATGTGTGGTATCATTTAAGAAATATTGAGTGATCAACAGAAAAAGATATATGCTGAATATCCTAACCTTTTTGTTTAGGTTGTTCTCTTTAAGGGAAAAATTCTACATTGTGAGAATCTAGTAACCATTATTATTTCATTTCAAGTCATTGAAAAATTATTTGGATTACTACGGAATATATTATTTGATATGATGCTTGATTTTGAAAACCTATTAGACTATATATGATAATATAAAAAAATAATTATATTAACATGACACATGTATATTTTTTTATAAAAAAATCAAATATGTCACTTATGCATATTTTGAGAAGATATCTAAACCACAATTAATTACAATATGCAGAGATTACCCATGGAATGGATTGTTGTTGGTTGGATATATAAATTCATATTATTATGACTTTGGTGGGTACAATATGTAGATGAATTAATTAATTTCATTAACTAATAATTTAACACCCAAAACCCAGTCATCTAATTGAAATAGAATGTTATTGAAATTATCTACAGTTAGGCATATAATCAAAGGATATTATGGAGGATCCTATAATGTTCTTTATTGGAGGCTAGACTCATACAATGAACAAAAATAATATTGAGAACAATTGAGATGTAGTTAATATTGAGGATCATCATTATCATTGGAAAACACAATTTTCCACAACGATCGATCCATTAGCAATTTATCTCGACTAAATTTGTGTAATCATAAATTTGATATAAATATTGTGAATGGATAAATAATATTATTTTGATATGTGATTTTTCTTCACTGAGTGTGGCCCTAATAATGGTAAATTAAATTTTTTATTTTATATTTTCTTCCATGTCATGTTTCACCCCCTAATATACAATTTGTATAATCATTTTTATAGAACACATGTCCAATGGTGGAATATAATTCATTCTTGTTAATTAATCCTCACTGTTATTTATTTTCATCAACATTGTATAATGTGGTCATCGTTTGACATTGATGTTGTTGTTAAGATCATGATTAAAACCTCATACTTATGGTTTATAGGTGAATAACGAATAGGAATATAATTTTTTGACTAATCGGGATATTTGGTGTGATTCAGGATATTACTAAAAGGATTTAGCATCATGAATAGTATTTTCCATGAAGAAAAAAATTGAAAATCCCTTGCAGGGTTTGTGTGGATGGAATATAGCCACAGTTGGAAGAACAAGTGTTATTAGCCCTCAATCCAAGAACATTAATGTGATTCTAAGTGTAAATTGTGTAATCTATATTATGATAATGAAAAATAAATGAACGTGTTTTAAATTTAAATCAAATCTACATTATGTTAATCTAGGAGCAGACGCCATGTTACCCCATTTATATTATTCTAGGGTTTTAGAGATGTTAATGATCCCATGCATTTTATTCATGTCCACAGATCATGTGACCCTTACCATGTGGATATGCCTTGTTCCAGTTGTATATTTATTGGACCCTGTATGGGAGGGAACACCATTTAGATCGGTAGTACATGACCTTCATCTAGGGCACATGGTTATGGACTGGTACCGTAGCATGGAAAGGATTATGATGTGGTACATGGGCACTACATGACGTGCATATGCATGGATCAAAGAACACAAGTTTTCCTCATTTCATCAAAACAATCCATGTAGTAGGCCTGGATATATTTTATTTCTAGGTTTCCAACAAAAATATTTTCTATCATGGTTGTGGATTAGAGTCCTCGTGACGTCTCACTATGGGTGACCACTATAGTTTACATTATAGATTTCATAGGAAATTATAACTCTTGTATTTACTTCATCTTGATTTATATATTACCCTAATAGTGACTATTATTATCATATTTCATTATAGAATGTGACTATAACCAATTTATTTATTTTCATAAAACTAATTGTAAATTTATATATGTTTCAATACATCATGTGATACCTGAAATTGAAATTGATTAGGTAGGATAATTAGATATACAAGAAGGGTTTCGGAACTCCCATTCCATTCTTGGTTGCATGTACCCCATGCATCTTTCATTGGTTCAAGTGGAACCCCCAATAGAATAGTGTGTCGGTAATCTAAATATAGAGGGGAACACTTAATCATAGTATGTTGTCCGTCCTTCAGGTACATAGTGTCTTGCTGTTAAAAAACTTTGGTGAATGTCCTTTATTAATTTCTATGTACCTTTTCCAACCCCCATAACAAACCATATAACAGTTCTTCATCCCACTATGTGGAACCCCCCTTATATATGAGGATTTTTTTCCTCTACCCAATAAGTGTGATCCCTCTAATATACAAGGGTGTAGGTTCTCGACCAAATTTGTTACGCCCCATAGTTACTATGGTGAAAAACCTATATCCATTGACTAGAACCCCCACCCCCCTAACGCACTGTTGAATGGTTCATTGGTCTAGAACTCAAATATATCACCCTAAACACATTAAGGAGTCAAATCTATTTGATTTCAGTATAACCCCGCCCTCTGACACACAAGGATTCGAGTCCTCAAATTTTCTACTAAGTATCATCCCCTATCACACTAATGTGAGGGTCCTCTATCATTTGAGTGGAACCCCCTTATCAATCATTTAATGGTTCCCTTATTGGATACCCCCCCCCATTCCTAATATAGAGTAATTTTGAGGTGAGGGTAATCTACATGAATTTCAAATATAGACAAACAATATGTTGGGCATCGATGATTTACCATTATAGCCACATGAATAATTATAATCGTGGGGTGGTTTGTGAACTAGAGATCATATCCCACACTCTCATCATGATTTAATATTGAGAATATATATATATATATATATATATTATTGGATATTCCCCTTCTAAATTGGGTTTTATATTAATACTTCAATCACATGTCTATATTCCTCCCTTTGTGGGAGTTTAGGTTTCCCTACTACGTATGTATATACTCACCCCTATATAATAATTTTTTCCATGTGTCATGTCTTATGAGGTAAAAATATAGTTTGGTGGTCACATTTGTGGACCATATTGATACATGGGTGAATAGGTAACATATGGTGGCTGGTCATAGAGATGTAGAGATTAAAAGTATCATCTATTTTCTATTGTAGTTGTTTTTAGGTAGGTAATTATATTCGTGTCGGGTGTGTATTTTAGAATTTTACAATTTGTTTTTATTCTATTATATTGTAGAAATTCCCTAGATGTAATGCATTAAATTTTTACTATAGATGTTATTTTATTTTAATATTATACCAATACATCATTATATTTAGATAGTTGTATATGGACAAAAATTTAGAATAGAAAAAGGACACCCATTTTCATTATCCATTCTCATTTATAGTCAAGAATCCCTTTCATATTGAATGCACTCTTGGGGTTGTGACATTCTGGCCTTCAACTAACCCGGTGGACCTTTGGGTTTTAGGTCATTATAGTAAGTATCATATGTTATAATTCAGACATGCGATAAGGGATTATATCTAAATTTTACTTTATTGTCACTTTTTAATGAAATGAATATAATTGTGTATTACTTATAAATCACATTTTAAATATCATATGTTGAATCCATCATAAATAGTGGTATATTATGTTTCAAATCAAATTAATTAATCCAACGGGATTTCACATGAAACTGACCATGTGGTAATGGGTTTCATTGAATAAATTATTTTTTTCAAGTAAATTTTTTTATTAATTTTATTTCACAATATAATATTATGTTATTAGTTATTTTTCATTATATTATGTTATATTTAAATTTTTTATTGATTTGTTTTATTTTACACATAATAAAATCACATATTTACTCTCACATCAATGGTTTGATATTTATAAGATAACTTATCTAAATTTCCAGTAATTAAATAAATATTAGGTATTATATACCTATTTATGTATTGAGGTGTACCTAATATAAATATGATATGTAACATCATTAGTATATTTTTATTCATTATATATAATGATTTATTTGAATTTATTTTTTTATGGGAGTGATGGTTTGAAGGTTACCAAATTGGTAACAGTTAATTAGATAATATAATTATTATTTCACTGTGTTTACATTTACATCCCTACTAGTAGTATTAATTGATATTTCCATTATAAAATATATCTTTTTTATTCAAGTGTTTTAATTTGAGAATTGTTTTTGTATTCCATTTAATTTACACTTTTAAAAACTAAATATACAAAAAGATTTTTTTTACATAATTATAAGTCATTTTTTTAGTTTTTCATTAATACTTTTCTTCATGAAAATATTTTCCATAATATAATTTAAATAATATATATATATGCATATCGAATGATATATTAATATATACTCTACCCATTGTTGTATTTTTTGAATTTTTTTATATAAAATATTTTGGTTATTTTCCAAACATGTTACTTTTAGACCTTTTTTTATAATATTTAACATGATTTTTTTTTAACATTCATGGAATGAATATGTGTTTACCAGCATCATGTATACTCATTTAATTGTAGATTCTATTATTTTTTTAATTTATTCTTTTCAATGGATTTATTTCCTATTACTATTTTATATTTTAGTTCTTATAAATTTTTTTAATGATATTTTTTTATTATTTATTTTCATCAATAATGAATTATCATTATTTTACATAAACTCTAATGGGACATGTATGTAACATTACATCAAATTTTTTTCATGATTATTTATGATTTTTTTGAGCAAAAAAACTAAAAATCACTTTCTTGATTATTTTTTTCATTCCATTTCACATAAAACATTCACCTTATTTTGATCATTGGAAAATACAGTTTCCAAAACAATTCATATTCCTTATCATGGATATTCATATTTCTTAATCCATGAAATATGTATACATTTGATATATTGATTTGATAGTTATTTTCATGACTAGGGATTATTTCATAATTTATATTTCCTGACAATACATATGATTATTGATAAATCACAATATTCATGAATTATATAGATAATTAAATATATAAGAAATTCATTAGACATGTTGTCATTGTTCAACCATAGAATTATATATCCCATCAATGGATCGACACTATTATTTATATAAACCAGAATGCTAGAATTAATTTATTATAGTGTATACCTATATTTAAATTAAAATATCATTATATAAGGTGCTGATTTTATAGATATATCAATGAATATAATCATGAAATTAAATATTACTAATGTCTTTCTTTAATCATTAAGTTATTTTTATCCATGATATTACAAAATTTTAATTATAAATGGATTATCTTTTTACACATGTTTTTAATTATAGGTAATGTGTTTTTAATTATTTAGCTTTATGTATAGAATATTCTTTATTGATTCATGATACATTCTATATTCTATAAAAATTACTAATAATATGACGTTTCCCTTTTTTTCATTTCTTCTCACAAACATTTCAAGGATTATATTATGTATCTTTTTAAATATTAAAGAGAATTTTTATTATATGTATTTTATGTTTCCAATGTAATATTATAACTATATATGTACCTATTTATTCACGATAAGAAACCCAATCATTACTTCAAGATTATATTCCATTTATATATTACATCATAAGAATATAACCACTAAGTCAATGTTATTAGGTTTGGGGTCAATATGGTTCATATTCAAGGATATTTAATGTAAATCATATGAACTATATTTTGAAATACATATTTTAGGGAACATAACCCTTTGAATGATTTTGATGATGTTCCCCTAATGATACACATATTTTGATTATGTGGTGGAAATTATATTATTTTAAGTATCATCAATGTTTAACATGATTAAGTTTATTATAGTATTAATATAATAAATATAACTTCATTTTATTAATGTAATTGAGTTTTAATAGATGTTTTAGTTATATGTAACCCTTATTTATGACTTATTTGTTTTTGAGAAGTTTATTATTGGAATAATGATTTTCTATTTTTTGGTGATAACATTAATGTTATTTATAACCTTAGAGATTATAAGATAATTAATGATGTGGTAATTACATGTTATTATGATTTGTGAATATATGTTGTATAGATGACTTTATGATTGAAATGTGATTTGGTGACTATGTGATTAAGGTTATTTGAGATGAATTTCACTAAATAATGTGCATATTTTTACAAATATAAAGAAATGATATATTTTTTCAAAATAAGATTTTATTTGAGGAACAAATGATGAATTATAATTATTGGTATATTTTAATTTATTTTTCCTCTATTGTGAATCAATTGATTTATGGAAATAATTAGAAAATTTTAGAAATTATACTACAAGAGAATATAAATTTTTGTTATTTGGTTATTGTGAGTGACAAATATTGGGGGGTATAATTGTTAAATTATACTTTCAATAATATATGATATAATATTTGATATTTTTAAATTTTTTCAGGATTCTTAATGTTAATTTGGAATATTATGTATAATTATGAATTTTTTTGGTTTTTATAGATTAACATTTTATATTTATCCATATTGAAGTAATTATTCTATCAAATTTTCTTTTGTAATATATTTGATAATATAGGAATCAAATTATTATTATTTTATTGATGTTATAAAATTTTAGAAATTATATTTATCACTCCACAGATAAAAAGTCACACTGAATATTCATTTAATGGAGAAAGATTTGATGTGGAAATAGCTTATCTCTCAACAAATGGATGATAGTGTACTTACGTGATGGAATGAAATCAAGTACATTTTCTTCCTTGAGTTAATAATATAGATAATAAAATAATGTACAAAAATTAAGAAAATGACCATTAAATAAAAATGGAAAACTTTATGTTTTTTATTATGATGAATCAACAGTCTTTGAGCCCTTATGATATTTTAGGTGTGGTGGTTAACTTCTCATGTCCTTATTCTCTTAGAATCTATGTTAATCCTTACGAATTAGTATTATATTCCACACAAATATTTCTACCTCCTAAAATGGGCTCATATTTTGAAACATAAATATTTTTCACTTTAACTATTTCCTTTCAGTAATTTAATTTGATGTTTTATTAATCTTTTTTATGACATGGTTTTTCAATAATGGGATTTAAAATTAATAATCATTTTCTATATAGAAAAGGATAAATATTGATTAAAACATTTTTATGTTAGTTATTAGGTAATAAAAAGATATTTTTATAATTATATTATACTCAAAATCTCACATAACAAATAAAATCAAGCTGTATGATAATTCCCATATACAGACAAAATATTATTATTTTCATACAACCATTATAAAAAAGAAATTAACTTAGTGAGTACGAATATTATTAAACACACTATTAAATATATATATATATATATATATATATATATCATACTCTAAAAGAATGTATTGATTAATGATTACAAAATATGAACACAATTTTTAGAAATTTCATTTTAGTTTTCTGAAAAATAATTTTTCATTAAAAGTAATTTTAATTCATTTTTTATGCATAAAATATTTACAATATCTACAAAATATAGTAATTTAATTTTAGGGAACAAATATATTTATTCAACTAATAATTTCAAAATTATTTTAGGGTTATTATTTTGGATATCCTTGAAAATATTTTTTTCCAGTGAAAAGTAAAAAATACAAATATTTATTGAAATGTGTATATTGGATTCAAATTATTACTTAATTACTATATGTTTTAAAATTGTTTCATTATAAAATTAGTTCAATTATATTTATTAAATTTTAATTACATTAATTATAATTTGGTTTATAATTTAAGTCTGTCCAAAATCGTTTTTATACATGTAATGGTGTTTTCGGAAAAACCTTTTATGTTCCAATTTATGTTTTGAATATAAACATGGTAATACAGTTATAGAAATTGATTATTAAAAATGGGAATAATATTTAGTATTAAGAGGTTCAAGGTTTTTAAATTTTCCTCTCTTGTTTTTTCATTATATATTGTATCCATTGAAGATAATTATCACCATGATAAGGGTAAATTTGTTAATTAAGGATAAACATATTATGATATAGGACTAAAAACAGTAACTAAAATTTATTTAAATTTACTAAATAAACATGTTCTTTCTATTATCATACAATATTAAAATTTATGATATTTTTTGGAATCTTGATCTGGTTTTGACCTTTATATTTTTTATATAATAAAATTTAAAAAAAATGATGATTTCATTGTTTTATTATATTTAATATTTGAACATATGGAAATGCCGAGACTACATTCAGTATCAATTAATTATTTAAAAAAATTATTATTTTATCTAAAAACTTATTTATAATTTTTGATTATGAAATAATTATCCTAAATTAATACACAACATTGAAATTGAATTTACTCAATTAATATAAAATTAAAACAATTTAATTTAAAAATATTAACTCTTTTATAATTTTAATTTGTTAATGTGTCCAATAAATTTCATAGATATATATGAAATTTTATGGATAATTGAAAGATTATATTCAAACACCCTCCATGTATTAATTTATTTTATGAAATATTAAATCAATTATATCAAAATGACATAAATAATAAATTAGATTACTTTATATTTTATTAATTAATATTATATTATGAAAAATATTATATTCATCAAAATTAATATAATATGGTTGAAAACAACAACTATGGTCCATTTATCACTTTTTATCAGTATATAGTAAAATTATTGAACCATAATTAGTAGAATTCTCTAATACAATAGTAACTATCAAAGGGGGTAACGAGGGGATAAAACTAGTTTATAATGGTATAAAAATCACCATAACATATCAAAACAATGAGATGGTATGATTTTAATCAATCTTCATCACATATTTTAAAATGATCATTTTGATCCATTATTAATAATAAATTTTGTGTATATTAATTTGATACATTATAAAAATAAAAAAATACCCCGTCCCACATTCTAGAAGAAATGGATTTATTAGAATTTAATCAAATATTTGATTTAATTATAATCCAAAAGAGATTGTTTGAAGAATATATATCATTATTAACATATTGTTTTTGTTTTATTTCTTCTTCCACCACCTTCCATAATTATAAACAATGATAAATTAATAAAATTAGTCACAAAAATATACTAATATTATGTTATGTCGATTGAAAAATCAATTTCAATACCCTCTTTAGAAATTTTTTAAATGAATACAACGTTCATCTATATAGAGACCGACTACCTCATGAACTAATATAATTCATTTTTCTTCACCACATCTCATGTTTCTTATAATGATGGATTTAATATATATATATATATATATATTAATTAAAAATATATCAATTAATAAGATTAATATATAATGCATTTTTGACCTTTTTTATGGGAATTATGTTAATGTCATTAAAGCGTACATGTGAATGACCACTTATATGAAGCGATGTGATTCAGTTTTCAATGCTGATTTACATTATTGAAATATATATGATTATATAATTTAATTATTTAAATATATTATATTGTACTAATTCATTAATGATAAAATATAAAAAAAAATCCTTTTTGTTATGATCATAGAAAAATTGAATATGTTACTCATATTTATGTATGACCTACCATCTCCTAGATTGTAATAAAGTAATATTTTCTTACATATATTCATTGGTTAGTTTTAGAATTATAATTTATGTATAAATGTATTAACATTGTAACTGTTATTATACACTAGATAATTGAATTAAAAATCCAAGACCATATTCATCTTACTGATGTTGTTAATGACATATGGTCTATATATCATCAAAATGTGTGAGGTGAAAATAATTGAGTATGTGAATGAATATAACATGGTAATAATTATTCTAAAAGATATAATAAAAATGAAAATGGTTCTTAAGAATTTAATGAATTAATATTATTTTATTATTCTGGATAAAAACATATGTACATGACATGTCAGACCTAGAGAAATGGATTATGTATCAATTTCCCTTAATCGTTGTATGTTTTAATTTCATTACTCTAAATTCATTTATATGGTGATTATACTACACGTATACATATTATATCTGGAATTATTTCTAGTTTATGTAATTTTGATTTTTAATTGAAATCATTTCATCCAAAATGATTTCACTTTAATATCACTTAGTTAGAAGGAGTTCCATTACTCAATTTCCATTCATTGGATTAAATACTTCCATTATTTTATTTTATTTTATTTTATACGGATTTTTGTTAAATATATTTTTATTATTTTTTAATATTTCTAATTATTTTATGTGGATGATAATTATATATGAGTAATTAATTCATATATTATTTATCACAATAATAGTATTTTCATTATTTGAGAGTTCATCCCAATTTTACACATTACAAAAACATATTTGGTATTGTAAAAAAATATATATTATGTGAGGATTTTCTAAAACACCAATGATATGATATATTTGGTTTATATTTATATTAAATTTATTTAATGTTTCATTTGAAGTTAATTACTTGTTTTCAGTTATGATTCAAGGGTTTCCAAAGTGATATGGGTCTATTTCCCAAAGTCATTGTTATTCAGGATTGTTTATATTTATGTTACTTGGGGGAAAATTATTTTATATTTCCATCATAAATAAAATATATTTACTTCCTTGTGGGTAATTTATAAAATTGTATTCCTTCCTTTCATTTTCCTCTTTTAAATATGAATGATAATAAAATATTTTTGTGGGAAAAAAATGTTTTTCTACTCAGTTAAGAATGTTTTCAATGCCTATTTTTTTAAGAAAACATTTCATGAATTTTTTAATATTATAAAATTATATATTAAATATATTAATACACATAAATGGATTTTTTATTTTCGTAAAAATTTATCTGCTTGTTATTTTCTGGAAATGTACTAATGATTTTTTTACAATAATCTTAAATGAGTATTATTTTATAATTAGCATGAATCGAAGTGATCATCCATCATGAAATCACAATACATAGAAGTATACAATTCATGTTAATAAGGTTCATTTTAGAGAATCAAATTTCTAATATTCTGGTAATATTTTGATTTCAAAAATTTAATTCTTATATCCAACTGGTGTTTTATTTATAATTTTTATAATGATTATTTTTTGGTATTTATATTTATCATTAAAACAACTTTTTTATGCATAACCCATTTAATAGAAATTATAAAAATTTCATCCATATAAATCATTTTATTCCTTTTTTTAATAAACTCAAAATTTCTATTAAATAAAGAAAACTAATTATCTCCAATTTAATTATTTCGTAAATTTTATGTCATTTATATATAAATTGTTTTACTTTTATGTTTACATGGTTGACTAGTGATTAATTATTAATAAATATTATTGACTCAATACAGACGATTGTTGATAAAACGTAGTGTTCTTTAATATAATTGGTAATTTGTTTTTTGAGTAATGGATGGGACATGAAATGAAAAGTGGTAATGATAAAATATAACACCTCAAGGAATCTACATTTCTAATTAATCCATTTCTTAAGATAACATTAAATTTTTTTCTATTGTTTATCAACCCATCAATAATAATATTAGGTAATAATGTTTCTACTATATATATGTCATTATATCTAAAATCATGATTTCCAATATTATTATATATTTTTTATAAAGAATAGTGTTTTTAGCTTCACTCAGATTACATCATTAATAATATCCATGGATGCATTTCCTACTCATTATATCGATTAAATGGAATGTTTTTTTGTTATTTAACATCTAATATTGGTAACTGCTTTATTATTCTCGATAGTTAATGACATGTTTAACTAAAACATATATATTTATTATTATTGTTTATTTTTGTCAATATTTTTATGTGGATATAAAAAATAATATTATGAAAAAAATAATGCCCTATGATTTTTTATTGTATGAACATTATTTTTATAATTTATAAAGGGAATCATATATATATTATGTTCTATAAGGCATGTAGACTGATCTGTCGATCTGGAATAGATTCATTGAATATATTCTTATGTAAATATTTAACAAAAAACAGAGTCTTAATGTAGTTAGTGTCTTTACAATTATTTCTTCTATAACATTTTTTAAGGGAATAGTTATATACATAATTATAATATTATTTATTACATCTTTTCAATATTAATTATTATTTAAAATAATATATATCATGATTATTCAATATATGAAATTGTTTCATATATATCTTCATATGATCTGAAATATGTTCAAGGAATCTTATTTCAAAATTGATATGAAATCTATTCAAATTAATATATTAACATTTATTTGATGGATTGAATAAGTTTTAATAGTTTTTACTCTATCAGTGAGTTATATTCTCATTACATATTTGTTTCCACATCAATAGGTATTATGGATTCTTCTGGAAAATATTGAATAAAAAATTTTAGTTTATGGTGTTTGGACATAAAATAAACATCTGAAAATATTTTTAATTTTTTTGATAAAATGTTTGATTACTGGGAGGAAAATTTAAATTATTTAATATTTATTATTTGGTTTTATATTCAATTTTTTAACCCTCTAATAAAAAACCATTGGTTTTATTATTTTGAGCAATGAAATGTTTTTCTAAATAATTTCATTAATTGATGGATAAGTAAGGAATAATATTGATTGTATTAATGAATGGTTTAGATATCATTAGAGGATGAGATATTTATTTATGGACATATATAAAATTTTGTATACAATATTAGGGACATAATTATTCATTTTAAAATAGATGTGAGTCATTGTAAAATCATATTATGATTTATAAATATTTCATAAAATATATGACTGATATATTTCTTGGTATTAATATTTTAATGTAATAATGTAATAATATTTATGAATATTAGAATAATAATAATTTTTTAAATATATATTTCATTAAATTATTGTCCAAATATTCTTCTAATATATTAAAAAAAATTATTATAAATCATAGTGTTATCACAGAAGTTTATTTTTTATTCTAGATAAATTAATTGAAATTGGATTTCAATATTACATTATAGGAATTTTAATTATTTTTTCTCAATTAAAATCACTTGAAAACAACAACAAAAATTTATAAATGAAATTTAATAAATCAATATTTCTATGGATCAAAAAATATTTTATATTAATATTTAAAAGATCAAAATTTCCAACCAAATCAGCATGGAATGTTTTATTATAGAATTTATTAAATTTTTTCAACATCTCATTTATATCAAGTAATAAATAATATTGACAAATCATTATAGTAATAAAATGTATTAAATATAGTTAATGAAAAATGTTAGGGAAACTATATTTATGGTCTGAATTAATAATTTTAAATGAAAACATTTACCTCCACATGTTTAAAAAAATGTAATATTGGATATTCTGATGAAACATCAAATCATCAAATGAAATTAGAAATGTATTAAAAAATAAACATATTTGAAATATAAAATATAAAATTAATATCTTATATCAAAAGTATTGAAGATTAAAAAGGATAAAATTAATCATGGAATATATTAAAATACTCATGTATTTTTTTCTAAAAATTTATATTTAACTAAAATAGATGTTATTACCCAATATTTCTAATCTGCGTATTTGGTTGATTCAATCCCAATATTTAATAGTATTACAAACCTATAAAGATAATACCCGTTATTATAACTATAAAATCATTTATGTATACCCATTTTTTGGAATATGTATTTTTATTCCAAAAAATTCCATTGATATTAACCCGATAGAAAAAATTCAACCTCATATTTCTAGACATTTAATCTTTTAACTTAGAATCCCTTGAACAACCTTCTCATTAGTTAATAACTTCTACCACTAAAAAGGATGGTCTATTTGATAAGAAAAAGTTATGTGTTAATGTACGGATCACTTATAGCCGGAATGAATGATTTTTATTAGAAAAATATATTGAAATCTACAATAAAAAATAATCCATCAATTGAAGATATTATAACAACACAGATAATGAATTTTTTCTCTATTTTCAAGTGGTCATTTCAATATGTAAATAACAAACATAAAAATTAATAATGGGGGTTATGTATTTTTAATTCTAAATATATGTGAATAAATATATACTTATTTTCCTAGAAGCGGTATTTTATTTATTGACAATTCTCGAACATCAAAATTCCTTGTTCATGGGGTTCTATAGTAAATACATAAAAATCATCCTTTTCACCTTTTGTTGAGATCTATCTAACTCCACATCTATAGATGAAGTCTACCATATGTAACATCCTAGGTATATGAACATATTATATAATCTTTAATAAATATAGTATTTTATAATTTACAATTTTTTTATTTATATTTAATGAAATTAAGTTATTTTCTAGAATCTAAATAAATTTCCAAAATATGACATTAAAATCATAAAATATTAATGTCTAAAGATAAATATCAATATGCTCTTAATTTTAAATATAGTGTTTATGAACTTATATGTGATTACTATTGGAAATTATGACTATAATCTTGTTATAATTATAAATAAATGATTGATTATTTTTAGAAATATTCCACATTGAAAACAAATATAAAATTTTATGAGATAATTTTTTAGAGGATAAATTAATATAAATATATATTTCATTTCAGTTTTTTAAAAATTTAAATAATTAAATAATTGGGATATATGTGAAATAGTGAAGTATTTAAAGTAAATGTTTTCAGTGAAATATATATTTTAAAATACAACATATAAATTTTGAATTTTTTATATGATTAATATTTTAATTTGGATTTATGAAATTATGAATATCATTTTTATATATCTAAATTATGATTATGTAAGTTATATTGTTTTATAAAATATATACACTTATTAGTGTAATAATATTCTAAATGAAGAGAGTATTATAAAAATTAAATTTTGAAAATAAATATATAATTAGTAAAATTAAATGTTATGGTAATATATTTATATGAGTTTGATTTTTTAAATATTGAATATTATAACTAAATATTTAATAATAATTCAAATTATTATTATTATAAAAAATTATATTATATTTTTATTTAAAAAAATTGAAACTTGAATCTATCATAAAAAAGAATGTGAAAAGATGAAATGAAATTGAAAATCATTTAAAAAAATTTAGAAGAAATGAAAAAGTATAATGAAATGATATATGAGAATAATGATGGGTTAATACACATTTTGAGGTGAAATGAACAAATGGATTCACATGGATTCATAGTTGTCAAGAGAATTATGCCTTGCAAGGCTTCCACCTCAAATGAAGCAGTTGACCACGAACCGAATGGAGATCAAATGTTGATGGACTGGATCGATCTAATAATAAGAGGAAAAACATTAGTTGAGTCTCAAACATGTATAAAGGCTTATATTTTTGGAAAATGAGCATGAATATTGGGATTAATAATGGTTTTGATGACTATACATTGATATCCAAATTTTGAATTGTGGTTCAACTATTGATGGATGAGATGGTGTGAAAAAATCATTCTTCATCTATTTTTCACATCTTGTGAGGTAGGTGTTTTTATTTGTTTTGGTTCTTTATTATTCCACCTAAAAATAATTTTAGTTCACTATTACAATTTATTTTTTATTCGTAAAAAATATCATGTTTATTGCTTGTATTAATTTGGAATAATTGTGTCAATAATTTTTGTTTGACGTTTTAATGCTTCATTGTAAATAATGAAGGGGGTTTCCCTTGTTTTCCAAAAAAAATTTATAGAATTTATATACGTAAATTCTTAATTTGTTTCTCAAATTTCTTCCATAATTTTCTAACAATAAGATGTTTTATTTCAAAATTATATACTTATTTTTCAATGATTCATTATATTTACATAAAAATTGGTTGTTCCCTATCGAGTAAAAAAATGATGGTTTTCAATTATTGTAATGAAATTTTTCACAGTTAATTATCCTTATATATAGAGATTAAATAGTTGTGCAATGAAACATTTTATACCTCCTTCTACAGGAGCTTATGTTATTTCCACACTATCAGTTTATAATATTCATCTACTCTAGCAGCATGAATTTTGATAGACTCATATATTTATTTCTACGTATAAATATGTCTTTGTTGTGAGGTTTGAAAAAATTATAATAAGGAAGAAGCTTGTATCCCAATATTGTTATATTTTTATTTCTAGTGTAGGTATTATGGGATAAAATTAGATAGATTGAGAAAAAAACCAATTCATTAAGTCTCCATAAATCCAATCTATAAGGAAATTTTTTGTTCTTTTTTTCCATATCTTCTACTGAATTAAAATAAAAAATATTATTATATATTATACATATTATTTAATATAATCACTTGTAGATGGGTTTTTAAAAATATATGATTATTATATTATTGAAAATATTATGAAAAGGTGACGACATTATTTTTATAATTATAAATTAATTCAAATTAAACATGGAGTTTATTTTCATAGTTTAAGATTATATTATCTCAAATATTATGTATATGTATATGATTTATAATAATAAATTTTTCTTTTAATTAATAAGTGAATATATTATTTTCAAAACATAACATTTTTTATGTCAAATTTCAATTTTTTATCAAACTGATGATGTTTAATCTTAAATACATTTTTATGAAATTGAAAATATTAATTATCTATGTTTTTTTATTTAATGATAAAATTTATATGTGTATTTCATAAATTTTATATTAATTGTCCATATTTGAGAACTAAAAATGATGTTTCATGTGCTTTAATAAATAGAATTATCTGATTTTAATGACATTATGTTTATATTTTTTAAATGTATGTAATGATTTAGAAATATTAACATCTTTTACGTGTTTTTAGAAATGTGATTTATTAAATATTGGATATTAAATAATTGTTTTATGATATAAAAATAATTTGTGAATATATTTTGGAAATTTTTTAATGGATTTTTATTGATTATGATAGATTAACAAAATGTTTACATAACAGATTATACAAATCAACCGACCGTGAAATGTGATAATAATGAATGGGGGATTAACCAATGACCTATCAAAAAAATGACATACTAGTAATATGCCATGTGGTTTCTTGTTTTTCATTAGATATTCCATATCTCTAAAGAATCCAATAATAAATTAATATTTTTCATAAGGTTCTCAATGGAGAGATCCATGTGTATTCAAGTAAGTCTTTTAAAAACTTATTTATTAAAATAAAATGTATTTCATGAACATTTTTTAAAAATTATTTTATATATAATATATATATATATATATTATGAAAATATTATTAAATAAGTTTATTAAAATAAATTATTATTAATTTTTTTAAACTAGTTTTAAAACACCTTAGTGGAAAATTTAAGGTCAATAATGTTTTTAATTAAATTTTTATATGTCTTTTAGAAGTTCAAAGATCAACAATTTTTCTTATGCAGTAATTAAATGCAAAGTGAAATAATTATTTTATTTTACTTTTCCCCAATATTTATAATATTGTTAGGAGTTTCCTAATTAACCAAAAGATATCATGTAAATGTTCCTATAATGTAATATTTATTGTGTATTTTTCAGTGATCTTTTATAAAAAAGTACACATCATTTTTATCAGTGAATATAGAAGCGCGGATTCAGCTTCCTTACACCATATAATGCTACAAAGCATCTAAATTTGATAAATTAACTATGATAAAACCAATTCATTATTATAAAATTTAAAAATTAGCAACAAAAACATGAACTCTCTAGATTCAATGATTCTAGATTAGCTTCATGAATAATCGATTTGATGAAAATAAAACACTAAGTTAAATCAAATTTCAACATAAGATTATTTTGATATTCAAAAACAATGATAAATTGAGTCTCCCAAATTAAAATCTCACCCATTTAAAAAATAAAAAGTAAAATAAAAAATAAATAATTGGAATAGTTATATATGTAAATATCCATTTCTGTTCTATGTAATAAATTCCTTCATTTTTTATTAATTTTCTAAAAAAATAGTTAGGAAAATAAATTAATTTATAGTTGTTTATAATTAACTACTTATAATTTTTTCAAAGTTATATTCCATTCTGTTATTAAATTTAATCAATATAAAAATTCTATTCAAAATAACCAACCAACCATCATATTATCAGAAATATACCAAACAAAATAATATTGTTATGTAGATTATTAAATAAGTATATTCATGTTATTTTCATAACAAACACTCTTTCAAAACAAAATTTCCTTAAACAAAAGCAATATTACCTCACTAGTATACAGTTTTTGAGCACTATATCCCCATTTTTATTTTAATATAATGTTTTGAAATGGGAAGGAATGGTTATTTATTCATTTTTGAAAAAAATACGATCGTTAATTTTTATAATATTCTTCATATTTCAAAACATTCGTGCATTAAAAATATTTTTGACCTGAAAAATTAATGGAAAATTGATAAGTAAATGAAATATATTCATTTAAAAATTAGAATCAAATTTATCCTCTAAATAAAATAATTATTGTTATTTTTTCAATTAAATAAGAATCACTTACAAAATTGCATGAATTAAAAATTGAATATTTATTCCGAATTAATAATTTTTTATATCATATAAAGTATTTTCCATATTCTTTTATTTTATATATCATATCTCTTAATAAGACTAAAACATATAATATTACAAAAAAAACGTAGAACAATATGATATGAAATTCCACTGAAAATTAAAATAGTAAGACTTTCATAAATATGGAAATATAATTATAAAAAATTATTTTTTCATCATTTTATCTACTAATGAATTGACTTAATTTTATTCTTCTAATGATTTTTCTCGATATATTAATTCTTATAAAAAATATCTATATAAATATGAGAATTAGGTATTAGAAATTGTAGATAAAAATTTCCAAAAAAATCCCTTAAATAGAATGAAGTAGTTAGAGTAATTATGAATAATATTTATTATTCATTGAATGATATATTAAACAAAACATTTACAAAATATATAAACATTTACTAACATAAAAATAGAATTTCCACTAGGTAATGAGTATAGGTTTCATATTCTGATATGGACCAACAACATGGATTTGAAAATTATGTATTTATTATATACAGCATAAGGTGTGTAATATTATTACTAAATAAGATTTTTTTAATATTTTTTTAGTTCATTGATGTTTATGAATAAATGTCTATTTATATAAAATAATAATTTGAACCAAGAGATTGAAATATATTCAATGAATAACATCTTCTATTTTGTTCAAAAAAGTCAAAATTTGTAAAAATATTTTATTTACTAAAAAAAATTATTTTTGTTTTATCCTTTAAAAATTTTGCAACCAAATACATATATATTTCAATTTAAAGAAATCAATTTAACAAAAAAAATAAATATATTTTCTACCATAAGAAAAGATTATAAGTATATCATTTAAAATCACATAATTGTCCACCTTTTTTAATTCATAGTCATATATTTTTATGATTTAATAAATGATTTAAAACCATTCAAAATAGAACTGAACATAAATTTGTTTTACTCCTTTCAAATTTTTTAAGAGTTTAATTTTATCATCCTTTTCTTCAATCATTATGGGATTTTTTATTTAACATAAAATATATAAAATATCATATTATATTTAAATTTAACTTCTTCATACGAATTTATCATTATCAAATTCATATAATATGTTAATATTATTTTTTCTCACATTCATAAACAAATAATTTGATTTAGTGAAACTATTTTAAAATTCAACAACATAATTTTTAGTATTGTCCTATTTTTTAGTCATTTTTATTTAATTATTGACATTTCTCATCATAAAATATAATCTCATCAATGTATGAGGAACATTACCATCATCTTGTACCTTATAATCATTATCCAATTCTAATGATAATTATAGTCTCAATGATAAATATTATAATCATTACATTATCAGAATTATGAGGTAATGTTCACCATTTAGTAAATCAATTTTAGGAACTATATCAATAAATTTAATTGGTTCTACTCTCAAAAATATATAATGATAAAATATTTGGTTAATTATATCATCCACTTGCACATAACGTATTTAAGGCCTTAAACATTTTTGTCATGACCTGTCCCCAAGGGCCCATATCGTGACAACCCCAAGCCCGCCTTCCATAGGCCAGGGGCTGGCGACTTGCACCAATGACGTAAATACCTATTCTGGGAAGGCATTGCCTTTATAATATTAAAAAACAAATCATAGTACACAACTGAAATAAAAACACTGTGTAAAATTGTATACAAAATATGTGATGGAAAGTAATAAGCGGCCAAAAATTCAAGCCCAACAGGAATGCTCAAGTACAACTGAAAAGCAAGTACAACTGAAGAAAAGTAAAGTATGTATTGTGTCTTCCTCCAGGGATCCTAACAGAAGGGTAGGTACAGATTGCCTTCTCATCACTACCATCTATATGTCTCCTCTGTGTACCGTGACACAGAGTGGTCCACCTCCAAGTACCATCCAGTCCTACTACTCTCTGCCTAAGTTTTTTTCATCATCTGCAACCAACACAACGAGGTGCAGTCATAACCTGCGTAGGGGTGAGTATAACGATACTCAGTAGGGACCCCGAGACACTCAAGTTCTTACAAAATCCATCAAGGATAAACCAAAAAGTATGAAAGCAATATATAAACATTACATAGGCATACACCCATACATATACCTATGTTATCTAATCACCCATCTCAATAATGAGGAAAACACAAAAGTCATTGACTCAGCTCAAATAATGATTTTTATTATTGAAACCATGGCATGTGGGGTACTCCTCCTCAAATGAATATGTTGGACCAACTGCATCACACAGAGGAGCTTCCCACTATTATTGGATTGCTGAGGTACTCCTCATGTCATGTACCGTGGGTCTACCGCATCACACAGAGGCGCTCCCCAACATGGGTTTGTCGCGCTCACATAGAGGTGCTCCTGGTAGTATCATACTAAGGTACTCCACCTGTTGACTACCATGGGACTGTCACGCTCACACAGAGGCTCTCCCCACCGTGGATATGCCGTGGCACACATCAGAACTCTCCACTGGGCTAATCGAGTCACTACGAGTCGAACCGGTCAAGCAGTCTTCAGGTCTCAGCCAGCTACTAGGTCTCTGTACTCTATCTGATCGCCTTAGGAAGGATAAGCTCCACGATCTTCTGGTAGACTCTCAAACTGTCACGAAGTTACACGAAGAAGGATCTCAAAGGTCTTCCACGTCATAGGGGTCTCAACGCAACAAACAGCGCATCAATCGGATGCACGGTCTATTAGTGATTGGACTTTTTGTCTCAGGGGCTCGGTTGGATTCGTGTACGATCCAACCTGACCGTATCTCTACTATATCCTGAACTATATTGTGGTATTCTCAAAGGGATGGCTTCGCTCCAAGAAAACATCCATTGTTAATGGTTCTTCAAATGGAAATCTGGTGCCAAAGATATGGCCCATGAAGGTAATGGGGTCAATAGTGGGCCCAGGTTGGGTCCAACCCTGCCGGAATAACTCGAAACAACCCAGTCTGTGCCAACCTGGTCAAGGTTGACCCATTCACACTCACTGAGTCTGACCCACCCCATTTGGTGGGTTAGCCCGCTATGTTTGGCCCTAATAGTTGGGCCCAGCCCAGCGGACTGTGGGGGTGGTTCAGCCCGGGCTCAGGGCCAGTTCGGCCTGGAGCGTTGCAAGGGAACAGCCCGACATGGCTCGGCCTGGGGGGAGCGAGGGAGCTGGGACCTTGGTGCAGCTGGGAGCACGCGGGTCATGCCGAGGCAGGCTTGGGGCGGCCAGCTCGGGGTGGCGCACGTGGAGGCCGACTCGGGGGGGGGGGAGGTAGGGCGCCAAGTAGAATATGGGGGCCTTGGGAAAAGTGTGATAGGGAGCCAGGAAGCTGCAGGGGTGCTGGGCAAGGAGCAGAATGGTTCTAGGAGGGCGCGGGGGCAACGGTAGTGCGTCAGGTAGGCTGTAGGGGTGCCATCAGGGCATCGGGCAGGCCGCGGGGGCGCCGACAGGGGGCTGGGCAGGCAGCGGGGATGCCAGTTAAGATGTAGGCAGGCAGCCTGGGCACTAGGTAGTGCACTGGGGGCCACTGGCAGGCCAGTTTGGCACAGCTCGGGCTAGTGCGGGCTGGCTGCGTGATCTGCGGAGGCCTCGGGTAGCACGACCTTTGTTTTTGCCGCCTCCGTCACCTCATCGTTGATCAGTCTCCATGCCAAAGAATATCCCAAGAAGAGAGATGTCAACGGAGGATTTCAGGCCATGTTAATTTGGCCCACACCCTCCGCATTTAGGATGATACCATTTGGTTCATCATGAGAATAAGATGATCATAAATATGTCCGCAACAATCCCTTATCATCCTTTCAATAAGGTAATAAAAAGTAAAACTTCAACAAGTAATAAAATCATTACCTTTTGATTCATCGTTCGTCGTTCATATTTGGTCTTGTCTGCCACAAATCTCAAATCCTGAGCTACGACAGCTCATTGAAATTGCATAGGGACGGTTGTTAGGAGTCCGGGTAGAAGAATGTTGCAAAAGAATCATCTTCCAAGTTCTTCACGTTCATCGATGGGAGGGGCGTTCTTTTTTGTAGAGGATAAGTTTCTCCATGTGCTCTTCCTCTCCCATGTTTCCACCAAAATGAATGTTCCCTAAATAATAGTTTGTCTATTTTTTTAATCATTGGAACAAAATTAAAAAAGGTATATTAATTGAAAAGGCTCCTCCAATTAAATTCATTAGTTTGGAACATTAATTGTGGAGTCGGATGAAATTCAAAAACTGGGGGAGGATGAGAGGCTCTCGCCCATTAATGAGGGAGAGCTGAGAGGTTATACTCTCCTCCCCTTAATAGGTGTCGGGTGGTCCACATCCCTATTATTTAAATGAGATGTTATGGTCTCAGATCATCCCAATGTCATAACCTCTCTTGGGAGGTTAAATCCGGGTGGTCCCTACCACCATAACCTCTAATGGGAGGTTAGGGTGTGGTGGTCCCACTTCCAACTCCCAAGTGATGGTTTTAACCAAACATCACACACATGGATGCTTAAAATAAAATGAAATGTTGTACAGTTTATTTTATTATTATTTTTCATATAAAAATCCAAAAAGAAACTTTTATTCTCAATTGTCTGCCATCGAGGTGAATGTCTTCTTAAGAGAATAACGGCTCTATGAGTTCAATGGATCCCTCAGATTTTAGTTCTGAGCACCTGTTCAAAAATTATAAACTCATGCTCGTATGATTATAGAACTTACCCTAAAAAACATCATAACTTTATTTCGGGATCACCGGGACTCGGAATCATGTGTCATAATTTTTTGTGGACTTGTAAAAATATACCATGTATTTAAGAAAAAAAATCCACAGAATTTTCAGGTCTTTACATTCTCCACACCTCAAGGTTTTACGTCCCCATAAGCTACAACTCGAACTGTGGGAAAAAAATGAGTGTACTTATCACACATATTATCCTCCCGATCCCATGGCCTCTTCTGAAGGTTCTCATACTTCCCAGGAACGTGCACTAGAGGTATCGACCATCGACGAAGGACCTTCTCCTTTCGATCCATAATCTTCATTGGGAACTCCATAACAGATTCCCCATCATCGAAGTCGAGCTCTCTATGGTCGCTGAGGTGGGAAGGGTCGTGCACGTATCTCCTCAGCTGAGATACGTGGAAGCCATCATGCACTCGGTGCAACTGAGGTAAAAGAGCTATGTAGTAAGACATCTTGGCTACTCTTCTAAGGACCTGGAAAGGTCTGATGAATCTTGGGGATAACCTGCCACTTTGGACCAATCTCCATAGACCTCTTTGAGGTGAGTCTCGTAGAAAGACGTGGTCACTATCCTCAAACTCCAGAGGTCTCTATCTCCTGTCAGTATACGACTTCTACCTACTATGTGCTGTCTTCATCCACACCTGTATGATCTGTACATTCTCTGTAGTAGCTCGTACCATCTCTGGTCCCCCTAGTGCTAACTCCCCAGGGATAGTCCAGCACAAAGGTGATCTGTAAGGTCTCACGTAAAAGGCCCTAAAAGGTGCCATCCATATGGTGGATTGATAACTATTTTTGTGAGAAAACTCTTCCAAATTCAAGTGATCCTCCCAGCTGCGACTGAAGTTGAGGACACATGCACGTAGCATGTCCTTGAGGGTCTTAATGATCCGCTCAGTCTAACCATCTTTTAGAAGATGCAATGCGGTGCTCAAGCAAAGATGTGTTCTGAAAGCCTCCTGTTACCTATTCCTTAACTAGGAAGTAAACCGTGCATCACTATCAGAGACAATAGAGGAAGTTACACCACATAGTCAAAAAATATTCTTCACATAAAAGCATCACAATCTCTCTACTAAACCCTGCTCTCTGATCAGTAGGAAGTGTGCTGACTTGGTGAGTCGGTCGACGATCACCCAAATCGAGTCATGCCCCTAGATGTACGAGGAAGACCCATCACGAAGTACATGGATATCCCATCCCGCTTCAACTCTAGGACTTCTAAGGCTGAACCAAGCCTGCTGGTACCTGGTTCTCTGCCTTAACTTGTTGACAAGTGAGGTTCCATGAGACAAACTCTACTACTGCCTTTTTCATACATTGCCATCAGTTATGTTGTCGATGGTCCATGTACATCTTTTCCACTCCTGGATGTACCACTAGAGGGGATGTGTGGAACTCCATCAAAAATTCCTCCTGAAGTGCCACTGGTACCAAGGTAAAACCTCTGAAGTGGATGACGTGGTCCCCACCTTCAGAAAATCAATCAGGTTCATGCCATGTGGATATCTGAGCACGTTGTGTCCCACGGTCAGCGTCCCCATGTTGTGCCTCCCCGACTTGCTGAAGAAGTGGGGGAGTGACTGTAAGAGACTGTAGGAATTCTGCTCCATCTCTATCCACAGAGGATATTTCTTAAGCATCCAGCTGCTCTGTCACCTCTCCTAAAACCTGTATACTATTCCTCATGTTGAACGCATCTACAACAATGATCCCCTTCCCAGGAGTTTTGACTATCTTGATGTCATTGTATTGGAGGAACTCAAGCCAACTTTGCTATCTCAGGTTCAGGTCCTTCTGAGAGAAGATATACCTAAGACTCTTGTGATCACAGTACATGGTAAATTGCTACCCCATCATATAGTTCCACTACATCTTCAAAGAAAATATCACTGCTACTATCTCTAGGTCATGGGTACCGTAGTTCTTCTCATGATGTCTCAGTTGTCGAGAACCATAAGTGATCACTACTTTCTCCTGCATCAGGACACACCCAAGTGCGGTCTGTGATTCGTCGTAGTAAACTACGTACCCTACGCCCTCCTCTGGAAGCCTCATGATTGGGGGAACTATTGAGCCTCTGTCTCAGCCACTGAAAGCTCTTCTAGTATCTCTCTGACCACACAAAGGGTATCCCCTTCTTTTTCAAGGCTGATAGTGGTGCATTAAATCTAGAGAAGTCTAGAAGGAACCTCCGATAGTATCCATCCAAACCCTGGAAACTACGTACCTCTGTCACACTCTTGGGTTGCTCCAAAGCAAGTAGCACCTCAGTCTTCGCTGGATTCACTACAACTCCGGCCTCTGAGATGACGTGTCCTATGTTGTGAACCTCTAGAATCTAAAACTGGCACTTCAAGAGCTTACCATAAAGCTGTTGATCTCAGAGTGTGTCCATTACTACCTCCAAATGGTGGTCATGTTCCTCCTCAGGAATTGAGTAGATTAGAATGTCATCGATGAAGACTATGAAAAAGAGATCGAGGTATTACTGGATGATCCTATTCATGAGTCCAATGAACACTAATGGAGCATTGGTTACGCATAAAGGTATAACCAATAACTCATAGTTTCCGTAGCAACACTTGAAGGCCATCTTCTTTACATCCTCATCTCGAACTCTGAGCTGGTGATAGCCTGATCTGAGGTCTATCTTCAAGAACCATTGTGCTACCTTCATCTGATCAAATAGGTCATCAATCGTTGGGAGTGGGTACTTGTTATTTATGGCCACCTGGTTTAGGTGACGATATTCAACACAAATCCTAGTGCTTCCATCATCTTTCTTAGATAACTGAATCGGGGATACCCTGGGAGAAACACTGGGCTAGAAGAATCCCTTCCCTTGAAAGTCCTCCTACTTTACCCGTAGCTTACGAAGATTAGTGGGAGCCATCTGATATGCTGCAGTAGATATCGGTGTCATCTTACTGTATAAGTCAATTTAGAAGTCCGCCTCTCTATGAGTAGGTAGTCCTGGAACATCGTCAGGGAAAACATTCGCGTACTGGTCCACCACTACAGGATAACTCAGACTCTCCACATCAATATCTCTAATGGTAAGGCATGCCAACTAATGAGTGATTGGTTTCACCCTCCTCTGAGTAAGTCATTCATGTGCTGCAAAGTTTCCCTTCTCGCCAGTGAAGTAAATCATGGTCTCATTCATGCGGCACACCACACTTATCGCCTAATAGAATCAATATGAGCATGGACTATAGATAACCTGTCCATACCAAAGATAATGTTGTAAGGCCTCAACCATGCTACTAGGAGATCCCAGCCAAAGCTCTCGCCTCCTAGAGTAAGCACGCACTACCAGAAGCAGTGCGTAATTTTCCAATCAACACCCTTATGATTCTGTAGACATATGGATCGAGCCATCGGCTCTGTCGGAATCTCTGATCTCCGAACGAGGGAAATTGAAATGAAATAGTGACTGGAAACTGTGTCTACAAGAACTGTAGCTAAGGTGGAGTAGACACAGATCATACCTAGAATCATTTATGGAGCACCGTGATCGTAGTCCTCAGCTTCCTGAAGCTGAGCTCTCCAATATCCACATGTTTCTTGCGGTTGGGGTGGGAATCTTGGTTGTGGTGGTGGTGGTAACACCTCATAACGTCGTCCACCAGCAGCTGAACATCCAGATCATCTTTCATGTCCACCTCCGCCCTATGGACCAAGTCGTTTGATCCTCTGCCTCTTCCTGGGAGGTCCCTCAGCTGTCTGGTGATCATATGAACGATGGGTTGGATAGTCACGAGCCATGTGACCCTTCCACAAAATGAGTAACACTTCCTGCTACTGGAATTTGTGTCTCTACTCTATATTCCCTACACAACCGATCCTCTATAATGTGGTCGACCACTTGTAGGTCTGGTCCTCCTGGCCCTCTGCAGCATCTATCTACTGCTAGCTATAGAATACTCCACTGTGTGTCGGCTAGTAGTGGGTCTCACTGCTAGTGAATGCTCAGTAAGGAAACTCTCCATTCGGAGGGCTCTCTCTAACACCCCTCCCTGCGTCGGGATGCTGAGGGAGATCATCGATGCTCTTATCACTCACTTGGGCCCCTTATCGAAGTTATAGGGCCTGAAGAGTGGTTCTCTCACCATATCAGTGGAGTAGTGCAAGAGGTCAGTGAACCTCACTAAGTACTGTGCTATTGTCATACTTCCCTACTACAGATGAAGAGCCACCTGTATCTCCACTACACTGAGAGTGTTTAGGAAAAACTCCATCCAAAAAAGGCTCTCGAAGTCTGCCCATAGTAGCATCACCTCATCATGCACATGGAGCATCAGGATCCACCATCTGCCTACTGATCCTTGAAGGAGAATCATGTCAAGGATCACTATGAAGTTTGATAATGTCCCTACTAGCTTGAATACTATAACCATAGCCTCTAGCCAATCCTCAACCGCATGTGGGTCTGCCTCTCCCATGAACCTCAGTGGCCTTTGGCAATGGAACTCATGCAATGCGCTCAAGCGGCGTGCATCGTCTGCTGCTGGGGCTGGTGGCATCGGTGGCCCAACGGGAAGTAGTACCGTTAGTGCCTCCACTGTTAATGGGCCTTACACCATGGGATCATCCCTCGGTGGGATGTCGGTACTTATGACTCTCGGGGCTCTAACAATCATCTGTGGGGAGGCATCCTAAAAAATAGATGTGACACAGTCAAAGGATTATACCGATTGAGCTGACCTGGTTGAGCTGACTTAATGAAAACTTTTTCAAACAAGAACGCAATCAGTTTTTCATGCACTGAGTTGGAAATCAAATGTCAGGATCCCGGAGTATGGATATGTCGGCTTCCCACACCAAAATTGGACTCCCTGAACTGAAAACCACACTTAGTACCATTAAAACCATTGTTTCACATAAAAGAAAGATAAGTGTCCTATGTTCTGCCATAGAACTGACTCCTCTGATACCAATTTGTCACAAACCATCCCCCGGGGCCCATATTGGGACTACCACAAACCTGCCATCCATAGGCCATGGGCTGGTGACCAGCACCAAAGGCATAAATCCTTAAACTGGGAAGGCAATGCCTTTATAACTGTAAAAAAATACATCAGAGTACACAATAAGAAGTAATAAACTATGTAAAACTGTATACAAAACATTAGTTGGAAAGTAATAATGTGCCAGAAATATAATCCCAATATAAAATTACAAGTAAAACTAAAAGGAAAGTACAACTGCAGAAAATTAAAGCAGGTACTTGGTCTTCCTCTGGGGTTCCTACCTAAAGGGTTGGTATATATGGCCTCGTCAGCACTCCCATATGTCTGTCTCCTCCATGTACCATCACACCGAGTGGTCCACCTCCGGGTACCATCCATCACTGCTACTCTCTACCTCAATTAGCATTTTCTGTCTTCTACAACCAACACCACGAGGTGCGGGCATAGCCTGTGTAGGGGTGAGTATAATGATATGCAGTAGGGACCCCAACACCCTAAAGGTCTCACAAAATCCATCAAGGATAAAAAGCAAAGTATGAACTCAATGTATAACCATTACATAGGTATACTACCATACATATACCTATGTTATATAGTAACTCTTCTCAATCATGAGGAAAACACAAAAGTCATTACGCAGCTCAAACACGGATTTTTATTATGGAAAGAACAGTTGTTGGCATACTCCTCCTCTATCAAGTACAGTGGGCCTGCCGTGTCACACAGAGGCGCTTCCCACTGTCCTTGGACTACTGATGTATGTCTCCTGTAGAGTACAGTGGGTATGCCACGTCACACAGAGAAACTCCCCGCCATTGTCTGCTGTGCTCACACAGAGGTTCTCTCCCTCGTAGCCTACGGAGGTACTCCTCCTGTCATGTATCGTGGGTTTGTCGCGCTCACATAGAGGCGCTCCCCACCATGGCTCTGCCACATCCCACAGAGGCTCGGTTAGTTAGTTATTAGGAAGGATCTACTCCATGAGCAACTGGTCGATACTCCAACTGTCACGGAGTTCCTTGGAGAAGTATCTCAATGGTCAGCCATGTCATAGGGGTCTCAATGCAACATAAGGTACGTCAATCAGACGCTCAGTGAGTTAGTTATTAGCCTTTTTGTCCTGGGGGCTGGTTGGATTCACGTACGATCCAACTAGACCATATCTCAACTATACCCCGAACTCCAATGTGGTATTTTCAACGGAATTCTTCGCTCCAAGAATATCAGCGCCACTGACAGTTCGTCAAATGGACGTCCAATGCCAAAGATATGGCCCAAGAAGGTAATGGGGTCAATTGTGGGCCCGTGTTCGGTCCCACCTGGTCAGACCGACTCGGCCCCACCTAGTCTAGGCCAACCTAGTCCGGGTCTACCTGGTCAGAATCACAGGGTTGACCAGGCCCATTGGGTGGGTCATCTCACTATGTTTGGCTCGGTTCACTAGGCTTGGCCCATCGGACTGTGTGGGTGGTTCGGCCCAGGCTCGGGACGAGTTTGGCCTGGAGCATTGTGAGGGTGTGGCTCGGCCCGGAGGGCGCGAGTGAGCCGGGATATCGGCTCCGCCAAGAGTGTGTGGGTCGCACGGAGGCTGGCTCGGGGGTGGCATGTTCGTGGTGGCACGTGCAGAGGCCAGCTCGGGTACACCATCAGGGTGTCGGGCAGGGCGAGGAAGGGCGCCGGGCAGGCCGTAGGGGATCCAGGAAAGGCGCGGCTGGGCGCCGGGAGGCCGTGGGGGCGCCGAGCAAGGCACTAGAGGGGCCGCGGGTAAGCGGCATAAACATCGGGCGGTGCACCGAGGGGGCTATGGGAAGGCCGGTGCTGTGGAGCTCAGGCTGGCGTGGGCTGGCATCGTGATTGACAGAGGCCATGGGTAGCGCAGCCTTTGTCCCTACTGCTTCCGTCTCCTCGTCATTGATACATCATCATGCCGTAGAAGGTCACAAGAAGAGAGAGATTGTCGGAGGATGCCAGGCCATGTTATGTTGGCATGCACCCTCCTCATTTAGGAACATATTGTTTGGCTCATCATGAGAAGAAGATGATCATTAATGCATCTGAATCAATCCTTTATCATCTTTTGAAGAAGGTAAGAAAAAGTTATAACATCAACAAGTATCAAACCCCATACCTTTTCATTCGTCGTTCATCATTCGACATTCGTCGCGTACGCCGCACGTCTCAAATCCCGAGCTACATTGGCTCATTGGCATTGTGGAGGGTAGGTCAGTCAGTGTTCGGGTAGAATAATGTCAAAGAAGAATCATCGTCGGCACACTTTGGACAATCCCTTATAGTTTATTCATAAATTTTTTATATGATGGTTTTCTAACTAATATGGTGAATATATGACCTAAGGACGAACTAAATAAATTAATTTATGTAGGTAATTACTAACCCAAAAGTCAATTTACGTTTGGAATGGATAGAATAAAGGTTATCCTTTTATATCTAGGGGTGAGGACACTCTATGAATTTTAAAAATGATAAACAACATTAAAATATTACAAACTAAAAATTAAAACTACTAGACCATTAATGAATGATATAAGATAAAAAAATTCAATTTTTTCCTAAAGAATATAATTTAAGAAATATTCTTGGTCATTTAAAAACTTATCACATAATATTAACCACCTAAAAAGTTATTTTGTCATTAACCATGATATTTTATTTCAAAAAAAAATTACTATTAATTCTAAACAGAAACTAATTTTCCCATATTTAATAATATTTATAATTATAAATCCAAATATGGAATCATATTTCAAAAAATTCAACCCACATAATTGTGAGATGTAATTTAAAATAAGTCTAGTAAAATAAAAAACACTCATTTTTTTCAAAAGATGACTTTTTATGTATTCATTTAGTTTTTACAAAATTATATTACAAAATTAATTGAAAAAAATAATTATATGATAAATAATAACATAATTTAAATAATTTTTTTAGAAAAATATTTATTTTTATATTTTCATTTAGAAATAAATCATTTTAGAAAAATACAACAAATATCCCAAATATTATATTAATAATCTAATTTAAAATCTTTTTATTTGATTTATAAACAATTTTCTAAATGAATAAAAATAATTATATTACTTTATAATAAGAAATAATAAATGTAATTTTGCAAAAAAAACACATTCTTATAAAGAATATAATGGAATTACATAAAATTGAGTGCTTCAAAAAATTAATAAAAAAATTTAATGATTTTTTCATTTATATTTATTTAATAATATAATTATTTGTATTCGCACCTACCAATTCAATATCTAGTTTATAACAGTTATATTAAAGTAACTTTTAGGTTTGTTTAATCTTGTTATTACTCTCTTTGTACACAATAAAACATTATGTTCCTTTAAAATATGGGGTTTTTACATACCCCACCCCCCTCCAATAAATTATTTCATTTGAATATTTACAAGTGATTGGAAATAAATGGTATGATATTTAGAAATATCTTTGTGGAAAACAAGCTTTCTAAAAATGGTTCATAATACATTCTCTTAAAAAATGGGAAAATAAAATACAATGGATATCTAGGTGAATAGAAAACTATGTTTAGAAATAGAATAACATTAATTTGAATTGAAAATTTAGATATGGATGAGGGAAATAATTATCAGTGTAAAATAGAGGGTTGTAGCATAAAAGATCAACTTAATGTCAATGACATCAAAACCTTAAATCTATGGTGGGTCAAAATACTATATATTCATTAGTATAAATCATAATAGGATATCGTTTTCCATCAATATATTTCACTTTCAATTGAGAAATTTTATTACAATTTCTTCTAATAACAATTTGAAATATATTTACATGAACGATTGAATAGCACAATTAAAACATTTCCACCATAGTATATTCATTTTATCCAAACAATGTGTATTCCATATGAACTTTTCTTTCCGGAGGCACCTAAAACATCTTCTCCTGGAATGAATAAAAAATTATTTGTCAACCTATTAAATATTCTGCAAAAAATTAACTATTAAAATATGTGAAGATAATATCAAAAAATGTATATACATTCAAATAAGTAAATATAATATTTTACATCAGATAATCTCAATTAATTGCAATGGTTCAACATACATTATTGAACAAATAAATTGCACTATAACTAAATTTACATCAATTTAACCAATGTTAAATAATTTCTCAACCTTAATGTGATCTCATATTTTTTAACTTACAAAACAAAAAAATTAAAATACATTTTTCCCAAATAATATTTCATGCTAATCCAAAAAAAATACATATATATCAACCACATGAATCATCACCAAAATTATAAATCATCAATCAGATAAATAACTATATAATCTGTTAATTTTGTTAACATAATGAAAAAAGACTAGGAAAAAAATTAGATTCGGACATGAAATGAAATCATTAAGTTGAAAATAAATAATATAGAAATAACATATTTTAAATGAATATTATGTTGAAAATAAATATTATATGTATCCCAATTTTCAATATACCATAATTAACATAACAAATAATCACATACTAAACAAAAAAGATAACTAAACCTAATTATATTATTCTTCCTTTAACCGACTACAAATATCAAGTCACCTCAATTTATGATCACTTAAATCCTCAAAAGGGGTATCTATTCTTTTATACCTATAGTGAAACATAATCATATAGACATATAATAGTATCCCTAACTTTTAATTCAACCTCAAATGAATATATATATGATTCCAAAAGATTAAAAAATCATTATTCATAAATTAAAATCATTTAATGTTTCAATATATTATAAAAAAATCAATAACCTTTATTAGAGAGGATCTAAATCAAATTTTCCTCCAATCATTAGAAAAAATTTATGTGCATAAAGTTATCTAATTTATTTCATCAATGTTGACCACAAAATTATCCCAATACAGATTCCATGAAATCCTTTCATATAAATAATTAGAATACCAAAGGGCCTTCTTTTTCAAGTTGTTAACCCCAGGATTAGGGCATTTTCATGAATATTGACAATTTTTCTAAAACAAAAAATGTTGTAAAATATATTTTACATTTTGATAGACTTCATATGTTTTCATCAAACTCATAATTTTCTGTAATGTTTTTTATATATTACCTTATTTTCCACAGAAATTCTTTTTTCCTTTCTATTGATACATTCTATTGGGGATCACTTTTAAAATATCATACATGATGGAAATTAATATTTTATTCCACTATGGTATCAACCACTCTAGATATCAATGAACTCTATTCATCCAATATCTGGTGAATCTGAATGATGGTTAATGTAACATCTTAGACTGGGTAATTCTGTTACTAGTTCCCAAAGATGTTTCATAATAAGACCTCGGTACACCTCCTCGTGTACAAGAGGTTTATGACTATAAATGATTTTTTAATAAGTTACATGGGAAATTGTACCATCTTTACAAAAGTATTAAAACATTTGATGTCAGTAAATAATAACCAAATAAACCAATAATAAATATTCCAAAATCATAAACCAGATATCATATTCCCAAAATTTCATAAAAACCCACAACTGAAATAAAATATAGTAGTCATATCATAATAATGTTATAATACCATGGGAGTCCCAAAAAACTCCAAAATATTCCAAAAAAGGTGCCTTAACAGTAGACTAGTCCCCTCCTCCATATCCATCACAAAATCCTTAATAATATATATATCATTAGATCATTTCCCTTTTCCTCGCCTGAAGATAAGAAATCATCCATGGGGTCATCATCCTCCCAACTAGGTTGCGAGTAAAAATCTGATGGATACCATTAGTTTTCCATAAATGAAAATACAATACATAACAATTTATGAATAAACATAAATGAAATATATTCAATTTCCATATAATATAGGTTTTAAACGTTATCAATTTTTATTTAACCACAATTCCATTAGCTTCCTTGTGACTCATGGATAGATCATCCCTAATTCGCCCCTACCAATTGTTGAGATCATATGTCTATGTGGGTAAATAATACTAAAACAGTACAATTCTAAGTATCCAAACCAATGTTTTTAATTACTAAACCATCATTAAATCTTTGATGTTGCAAATCATGACTAATATCAATATAGTAATGTCCCAGACAAAGATTCCACTTAACGGGTTCCCCAATCCCAGTGGGCCACATGGCCTCAAGCACAACTCTCCAAACACCAAAGGATGCTGACTAGTAGTGAGTGCCTAGGGTATGTATTTGCAAGTAATATTCCCTCATTACCAAATTGAAACATATAGGATGAATGTAAATATAGATAAATAGAAGAAGAAATTTAGGTTAACAGAAGGCACAATGAAAAATAGGGACAATAACAATAGAAAATGAAATAAGAGGAATAACATTCAACAACTGATGATATGTTATGTAACTTGAAAATTGGAAAAAATGGATACAAGAAAAAAGTCATGACATATTCCACAAATGTACGAAATAAAATCAAAGACTGTTACAGACATCCCATTTTTTAACTCGGTCCTCTACTATCATGTTCTATGCTAAATAGCGAGCAGTCAAGTTTTCAATTTGGTATTCATCTCACTGTTAACCACTATATCCTTGTAATACACTTTGGGAACCAAACTAAGCCCATAGATGGTGTGTAATATATCTTAGTGGGGAAATACCAATGTGGTGTATAACATATGGTCCGTGTAATGAAAATTTTACTGTGTGAAGGCATGCATATATAATGTTATGAAGTCAAATGTAACTAAATACACATGTACCATTTTAATCTCTTGGATGGTGTCTGAACAAGTAATCAATTCATTATTTTATTATAAATATTTTATAACATATCACGTGTTATGAATAGAGAAGGATCTATGATATAATAAAGAAACAATTAAGTTTATTTAATAGTGAATTACCAATGTAATAACCAAGGTTACTTACACTTCAATGGTCTCCATCATAGTAATAACTACAACTTGGTATGGGATAATATTGTATTTCATGGATCATATTCCACAGTAATCTACAATGAGGTGAATATCGAGTCCTATGAGTTCATCCAAGGTAAGACAGGTCTAAGCAATGATTTCTCTCGATGAGATTTAACCCTAGAACCTACATAGTAATGTTGGATCCTAGGATGGTATCCAAGGCATATAATAATGATATTGAAGGGACGCTATACTATCACACTGGGCATAAAATTAATAGACAAGGAATAGGATCATGGTGGGTATTAACCAAAGAAATTCAAATCCATGAATTGGAATACGGTTTTCGAGTGCTTGTGGAATTCTTTTATGTGAATCAAAGATGATATCAAGTTAGTCAATTTCTATTTTATATTGATATTGTGTAATGATTCATTTAGTTCCATTCTTGACCTAAATTAGTTTTTTAAAGTCATGTACAATGAATCCTTTTAATCAAGTCACAATTTTTCAATAAGTCCATTTTATCTAATCCATAACTTTAATTAGTGTCATAATGCCATGCAGCATAAAACCATTATTAATTACCTTCATGTAATACCAAATAATTAAGGTTCATTCTGCTACCTTCCATTAAGGTTGTAAGGGGGGCTACAAAAATTCAACTTATTAATCATTAACATTTAATCTAGTGAAGTCATATAGTTATTATACATTTCAATTTCCCTGTTACATTTAATTATCAATTGATGCACTTACCTACGGTAGGTCTAGTGGTGACCATTAATGGTAATTTCCTTTATGAAATTCACAATATAATAAATCCATTTGATATATAAATTCATAACCTTAATAATGTCAATCAAATGTACGCCTAACTGCCAGCTCAAATGTTTAAAAACATTTAAAAGATAATTATGTAATAACATCCTACATGGTATGAATAGAGTTATAGGAATAATGACCAACAATTATTATAATACATGGGAATCAAATACTCATATAGTTATAATGATTATAATCATGGAATATTAATTCAATGAATGGGACCGGATGAAATTGGTGGGGCCCACATGACAATTCCAAAATTAGTGCCCATGAGGGATGAGATATAAATCACCCTCTTTAGGGTTTTATCTCTCTACTCCTCCAATATTGTCCTTTGATTTGGCTTATATTTTATTAGATCTATGAAATGGGGAAAACTCTCATTCCTTGATAACTAGGTCTAGAGAATGTTAAAATAGTAAAAGATTAAACAAACTTGAGTACTTTTCACTACACATCTATTGTGTTGAAGATAAGCTCAAACATATCATGGATGAAGAATATCTCGGGATTCCTACCTCAGGTCATTGAAAATATCTAAATTAAGGGTGAAATAGGTTAATCCCAATGGTTCTCAGATAATGGATGAAGGAAGTGTCTAATTATATAAAGAAAATTTTGAAAAATACCTGTAAAATACCCTATGCATTGTATTTCCACACAATTACCTAGCCAGAAGGGTAATTGTAATGTTTAGGACATATGGTTTTGCACCAACCATTAGAGGTTTCCCTATTTGGAAAAATAGTGTACATCCGGTTAGGAAAACCATTGGACAACCGTGTGCCAATCGTGCAACTTGGCGAGTTTCCCAAAAAAGATGTGTTTCGGGTTCATAACAAGCCCCAAAAAAACTTGAGACCTTTGATAACTCATTAGGAATTTATATTATGTCTTCAGTAAATATCCATAACACAGTTTAAGGGATCTATCATATAGTGAAAAACCAAGTTCTTATAGTTTTCCTGCTTAAAATAACATGTCTTCTGGTCAACTTCGAAGGGTGGAGAAACATTGTCGAAGAAATACTCTAGACATTGAGCATATATGTCACCTTCCCTCTCCAATGTCTCATCCTATACTCAGCTATGCTACCATAGAACCCATACTAACGGGACAAACCAGCCTCATAAGGGCTTCGTGTTCCAGTCATCAATGTGTACTACATACTCCTCAATGGTAACATCAACACCAAACTCAACTTACATGGGATCAAAATTGAGAGACTTTTCATAATGCTATTGAAGAATCTATGAAACATGTAAGATTTCAAGCATGTCACGATACCTTTGAAGTACTATCTACTAATAGGATATTATCCAAACATTCTCTAGATTCTCAAATGACCCTATATAACGTGGGGACGACTTCCCTTACATTCATAATAGACTATTCCCCAGCCTAGGGGATACCTAACGAGAAACCTGATCTCTAAACCATAACTCAAGACGTTATCGATGACGATAAAAAAAATGTTTTTGTCTAGAATGAGTAGTAATAATATGATTTCAGATCTGTTGAACCTCCTCTAAATTTTCCTGAACAATACATGGACATAGTAGGGCTTCCTCACCTCCCACTATCCAGTATAGGGGTGAATGACATGGTTGTACATATAATGCCTCAAACAGAGGAATCTGAATTTTCGCCTGAAACCTATTATTATAGGTGAAATCAATGAGTTAGACATGAGTCTCTGTAGAACATCTAAATTCATGGAAACATTATCAGAGCATAACCTCTGATACCACATTGTTATTTCCCACAACTGGATACCACTTAATGGGTACCCTGACAATGGTGGGCCCCATGGACTCAACCACATCACCCCGAATGGTAGAGGCTACCGACATGAAAAAAGGGCTTAGGGTGTGTCTGTGGGGATAATTTTCCATCATTTCCAATGTTTATCACAATGGATGAATGTAAACAATGGTAAATTGAAGGAGAAACTTATGTAAACAGAAGTCATAGTGGAAAATAGAGTCAATCGTAATAATAATGGAAATACCAAGATTATCATTCAACAACTGAAAAAATTTCATGTAAACAGGAAATTGAAAAAACATGGATACAAGGTACCAAACATAACATGTTCCACAATAGTATAAATTAAATCAAATACTATCACAAGCATCTTTAGTTCTAACATGGTCCTCTATTATCATGTTCTATAACAAAAAGCTTGAAATCAAATTTTTGAAGTAGTATGCTTCCCTTTATCTTCTACTACATCCATTTAATCTACTCCTTGTACCAAATAGTGCCTTGAAAGGTTTTGAGATACCGCTCAATGGGCCACCACCACTGGTGTATAGATCATTCGAACCTTGTAATGTAATTGGAAAAATTTTCAAACATGCATATATAAATTAATGTATTAAAATGTAACTAAATACCCTTATACATGATTCACCCCTCACTATTTTCTGATAATGTAACCAATTAATTATTTTATTATTAACTATTTATATAATATCACCTGTTTAGAATAATGATGGTTCCATGTTATAATAAGGTAACATGTAATTATGTTTCACAGTGAATTTCCAAGTTAATATCCTAGGCGATGTAGACCTTAAAGATCATTGTATCAGTAATAATTATAACCTAGAATGTGATATTTCTTTAATCATATAATAATAGTCCATGTAATTCTACAATGAGGTACCTACCGAGTCCGAGGAGTTCATCCATTGTAAAATAGGGCTAACCAATGACTATGCTGGATGTGATTTAACCATGACACCTACAAGTCAATGATATATCCAAGGATTGTATCCAATGAATCCTATAATGATATTAATGGAATCCTACAGTTTCATATCAGGAATCCAAATAATAGACAATGACTATGATCTAGGTGGGTCTTATCTTAAGAAAGTCTAATCATTGAATTAGAATTAGGTTCATGAGTGCTCATGGAATTTGTCAATCTGAATCTAAGGAGAGCTCAAGAAATCTAATTTTTATTTGATATTTATGTCTTGTAATTTTTTACTAGGTTCAAGACTTTCATTTTATTAGTATGATATGTTCATGTATCATGAAATGTTTTAATCTGGTTATAATTAATCAATAGGTACATTCGGTCCGAACCATGACTTTCATTAGTGTGACAAGTCCAAGTAGCATGAAACCATTATTAACTCCCATTATGTCATATTCAATAATTATGGTTCATTCATCTACCTTTAATTAATTTTTTATGGGGTTTTGTGAATGTGTAACATTTTAATCAATCACATTTAATCTGATCAAGTCATTTACGTAATATACTTTCCAATTTCAACTACATCTTTAATTATTAACTGAAGCACTTTACATTGGTAGGTCATGTTTTTAGAATATATATAACTTTATATTATGAAATTTAGAATATAATTATTCCATTTAATATAGAAAGTATTACCCTTCAGAAGGTCAATCCAAGACATACCCGAACGGTGGCTCATAGGTGTCAAAACACTGAAACGATAATTATGGAATGACATCTGGCGTGGGATTATTAGATTTTTCGGCGTAACCAGTATTAATTAATCACATACATGGAAAGAGAATAACCATATGTTTATAATTATTGTAATCATGGAATATAAATTCAATAATCGTCACCCGAAAAAATCGTTGGTCCCCAGATGGTAATTCTAAAATCTAAAACAATGAGGGATGATTTATAGACCACCCATTATATGGTTGTACTACCCACCTCATTTTGTATTTTCCCTTTATTTGTCTCATATTGGAGTAGATATATGAGATAGGGGATGTTCTCCTACTTCGATATCTAGGTAGAGATCAAGAGAGTAGAGGAAAGGCTTAAATCGATTCAACTACATACTAGTGTGCATCCAACATGGCATATGGAAGCTTGAAAAGATCCCAGATGAGGGATATTTATTGCTTCCTACCATAATTCTTCAAAAAATAAAAAATTTAATGAAAATTGGTTAATCCTACTAGGTCTCAGATTATGGAAGAAGGAGGGATCTAATTAGATCAATAATGGAAAATTTGTGAAATTTCCTAGAAAAATAGAATGTTTTTTATTTTTCTGCCCATTTTGAAAAAACATGTGGGGACCATGCAAGGTTACATAAGAAAAAGAGGCACTTGGACAGTTATGAAGCATATCTATGGGAAAACCATGTGAGGTGGTTGTGTCTGGAAAAAAATATCTACTTTGTTAGGTAAACTATTTGTTAATCATGTAACAAAGAATGTTTCCCCAGAAGATGTGTTTTAGGATCCTAAAAATTCCTATACAAACCTGAGACCTTTTCATACTCATTATAAATTCATATCAGGTTCAATGTAATTAAAAAATAATTAAATTTAATGGATCCATACTTCAGTGGAAAACCAGGTCCTTATAATTACCATCTTGTAGAAGTCATGACCTACTGTATTTTCTTGATGTGAACTTCCATTACTAATATCAGTATCATCATTTAATCCTCTGTTTCCAACACCCATGAAAATTTCATTAAAAAATAATTTCTATGATCCAATAGAGGCCATTTTAATGAAAAACCACTAATGGGAAACATTTTCATATAATTACATACCCATCATTTGTTATTCTCAATTCATGAAACTGATTTCCTTTATTAGATAATGATAGTATTAATATATAACATAAATAATTAAATTTTATTTTAAAAAATTCCTAAAATAAGTAATTTTCTTATTTTTCTATTTTTCATTGATATATTTATTCATTATAGAAACCATTTAATATTTCAAGTCAAATTAAACAACCCCTTATACCATGTTATTATGGTAAATTTTTTATAATTTGTCTAACATTATAATACACATAATTTTCTATTTAACAAGTCAATTAACTAATTACATGTAGTGGTACACCGCCTAGGTGACCATAATTCATGATTCATATTCATTAACAAACCCAGTGGGGTCCACATATGGTCTAACACCACATTTAATGACACTAATTATCATTTAATATCAAGGAATCTGATGCACAAAATAATGGTAAAAAAAATCACAATAACATGAAATACTATATAAATAATATGTTATTTAAATGTAGAACATTATCCCTAAGCTCATATTAAAACTCTCACTCAACCAATTATATTGAATAAATATCAAACAAACTTCAATTCCAGAATAAATAATCTAATAGAAAATATTGATTACATTTTCATAATAAGAGAACACATTCAACCATGATTCTTCTATAAAATAGAAGGTAGAGGACACATAAACTCCCATGGAGTATTGATTTTTAAGAAATGATGCCTCAAAAAAACTAATGATAAATGGAGAATCACATCATGAGGGTTATGGAGGTCATGGACTATACCCCTAGCCACTGATGGTGAAATGGTAAAACATATCAAATAATAACCCATAATTAATGATGGGGGATCATAAAAAATCAGAGGTTCTTTGTTCGGCCACATTGTTTGAAAACCCATCCACTGACCATGTGACATCCAATTTCAAAGTAGTGACTAGGATGCCTATCATTTAAGGTAAGTACACATGGGTTCAAAAAAAATTTGGTAGCCATTTTGTCTCCTAAGAATAGAAGGATCGTGAGATAAATGGTTTTATAGGACACCAGGTATGTTTTTATATTCATACACCCTCCCCATTATGGCCATATGTTTATATCATTTTGATACTAAAAAGAAAATGGAAACATTGATATTGGTGTTTGATTGACACTTCATCACATCTTCAAGTCATTAAAATTCTAAACACCCATAAAAACACCAATACCCAATGGGAATTCAATTATAAAAATTTAAATAGAGTTAACTACAAATTTAAACCAAAACATTCTACTACGGTTGTTCATCATTATAAAACATCCACACCTTATAACAACACATCATTGAGATTTCCTTCCCTACATCTCTAATGTCCCATGGTAAAATGGTTGAGCCACGAATCACATATTTCTTATCCCACTCCCCTTATTCCTCCTGAATCTTTTCACAATTCAACATCAAAAATTCCCATAGTACGAACCTACCAAAAAATATATCATTGTGATCCACAACATAAATCAGATTACCCATAATGGACGCATCGACCTCAAGCACAACATCATCAATTATAATCAGATGAAAATGTTAAAGATGATACAACTGAGCCTATTAAACATGAATTAAATCAATCATAGAACTATGGAACTGTGGAATAGACATTATTTATACTAGCAATTTGATCCTCTCTATAATCTCAGAATGGACATCATACCATGGCATAAGCATTAGCTGATTTTAAATATAACACTGACCTAATATTACTAAAACTTTTTTGAACACATCATAATACACTAAACTAAAGAGGTTGATGGACTTTATCAACACTTATCTTCTATCAACATTTTTTCACATTTGAAATTTTTCAAATAAAATGAACATTCTATGATATCTCCTACATGATATTCAATCTGAACAACACTGAATCTCCAAAAACTATCCAACACAATGGTTATCAATATTTAATACCATTTAGTACGTCATGTTGTGATATGAAGAAATATCATTATAATTATTATTATTGGAAAATCAATAAGCGCCAAGTGATTTTACCAATATCCTTAAATATTTAGGTTGAATTCTCTCATCTTATCCTCAAACATATGTATAATGTGTTCCATCATCCTATATTTGTATGTTTTGAGTGATGTTCTAAAAAACACATGTGTTCCAAGAACCTTCTACAAGCCTTTCTAGAAGTGAAATGTAAAACAAGGTTCCCTATCAGAATTTTTTTTTTCATATACCATTGTAAAAATGAACTGTAATTCAATCATACAAGTCACAAAAGAGTTCTAAATTAAATGTAACCCAAATATAAATCATTTTATATAACATTTCAAATCTATAAATGAACACTAAAATAATGTTATTCTTAAGATGATTCAACGAAATTCCAACAAACCATTTTATAGTAATATCATCTCACATCTATTTTAGAAATTTAAATTTGTTGTAACAAAAAAGAAGGCCATTGATGCTCATCCTTCACCTATATTCATTCATCACATCACTTGAAAAAATATTGTTCCATTTTTCATATTTTATATACAAACAAATCTATTAATTTTATAGTAAATTTTGGTTAAAAAAATTACTGTAAAATCATCATTGAGCCATGAAAGTCATGTATAAACACTTCCCACCAACATGTAGGTGTAATGAAGTGAAAATAAAAATGGATAATCTCTTTAATATTAAGGGTACAGTCACATTGTATATCCAAACTACTCAATCTATACATCAAATCCAATAATTACGTTCTATCATACTACATCCCCTCAACTTAATACAAAGGAGAGGTCTAGAGGGATGATGACACAAGATTCATCTCATCCTTCTCCTCCTTCTCATCATTGTATAACTCAATAAAATGTTTAATATATTCCACTTATGACTTGAATCGAAAAATTATTTCGTTTGTATCTACAAAAAATATCACTCACAAAACTATTCCCCTTTTTTGATTTATACAACATGTCTAATTAAAAAGACATCATTTACTCCATTAAAATTTACAACTGCTGATTTAAATTATGATGGGGGAAAATATATTTAGGTAACTAATGGTGAGCATAAACAATATGATTTCTCAGTGAGTGGATAATGTGACACATATTTTAAGGGGTAAACCACAATAAAATTTTTGAGATATTATGTAAGATAGTTCCCCACAATTTTCCTCAACTTTTATGATCTATATTTCTTAGAACAATTTCCATTTATCAAAACTATCCAATGTTTTGTACCAAATTCATAACAAAATAAAGTATACTCTTTATCACGATCAGTTAAGAAAGAATTGTGTTTTATTCAAATACTATTTAGATATTGAAAATAATTCTCACATTCACTAATACATTAAAACATGATTCCATTCCTAGTTATGCCTATATGTTTTCCGACCAAGTGAAAAATTTCTTTCATGAGACTCTAGTAATAACCCCCTTAAACCAAGATTGATTATGATTTCAGAAAAATTATTAGTATTCATCCAATAAACCACTGACTATGGCATCTAATGGTCCACAGACACACCTTCTTCTAATATTATGTCAAATGAAAATTAGCTTATAGATTAATTAATGACACTTTGAGATCATTGTGTTTAAATGATTCCTAATCACTATATAGAATATGATATCATGATGCTTGGCATCATCTACAAGAGTCTTGGTGTACACAAAGTTTTCTTCCCTGAAAACCACTACAAAATGGTCCATGTGTGTGATAAATTTGGGTTGTATAATACATATTAAAATTTGTTCTTAAATCATCACAATGTGAATCAAGATGAACTCATTAAACCCAAACCATATTAAAAAACTTGTATTATTTATATTAGATGATATCACTATAAATTGATGATTTCCAAATATCAAATCAATCTTAAGGAATACATATGCTCCCTTAAGCAAGTCAAAAAGATCATTGATATATATATATATGGGTATATCATTTCCAAATAATTATTTGGATCAAAATTTTGTAATCAAAACATTAACATAACATTACATCTTCTTTATTAGAAAATAATACTAGGTATAAATCAGTTAACACCTAACACCTCCAAAAGAGTGTCATGATATTAAATATCATCAAAGGGAATTTTATATGGTTTAAAGAAAATTATCTATGACATATGAACTAAATCAATAATGAAATCAAACACTATATAATAAATCATAATTTTATCCACCATTTCCATGATATTTAAAAATATTATAAAAAATGGAAAGGAATTCCATTTTTGTACATTCCATTCTCCATGATGGAACACAATGTCACCATTAGAAAAATTTAAACACAATTTCCTATAATAAAATCTAATATGATCCCATCTTATAAACAAAAAAATCATTATAATATCATTTCAAAACCTAAAATCTTATGCATAAAGAATTAATAATGAAGATGGTACAAAACAATCCTCAAGAGAATAAACCATGCAATAAAGGATACACTCTGACATCACCCCTAATGGTGTGTCGACCATTTTTACACCAAAAATATAATTTTTGAAATACCCAATCCATTCAATATCTTAGAAGTTATTAATTTTTTATAATTACAAATTTTGTATAATTCACTACAAATTATGGTAGATTCAACAATCGAAAAAAATTGCCATGGTTCAACCTTGCTACCAACAATAAAATGAATATCAACATGAATATTTATTGTTCTCCTAACATGGGCTCTATTCAAGGGCCCATATGATACAAAACACTACTAATGTAGATATTATTTTCATTAAATATAACATCCACATCAATGACCTATATAGAAAGTGGTACTCTAATTGCCATGTTGATATGTGCTTGAAGAACCCCTTCTGGTTCTCTACAGCAACCATGTTCCTCCATCACTACCAATATATCAGGGATTCCTATAGAACCTCTATATATGCCACATCATTTGAAGAGATGGAAACTCCACTGGAGGTCGTTTAGAATGACCACTCATTTGACTATGTTTTATAAAATAATAGAATATAACATCAATCCCAACCTATAGAGGGTGATCATCTATGCTTGATATTCAAACTTACTCAAATTTAGTTTATTTTTTCATAATGGATCATCCAACTATTAGAAGACATACCAAAAGATCTCCAATATGAACCCAATTTTCCACCATTAGAAAATACTTTAGGATACCCTCATAAATGAAATATGGTTCCATGCCTTAATCAATCCGAATAAAATTGTTGTTAGCGTGGCTAGGTATCAGAAGATTGGATCCTGACTCTACATCAACATTGCTAGCTAATGATTATTGAATTTGGCTGGATTTTGTGAGGCGAGGTTATTCACAATCTAGGATCAGGGAATTGTTTTTCTGGATGACGGTGTTTGTTTACAGCATGGTGTGGCATCGGTGCATTGTCGACCGAGCTTGGTGATGGTTTCTGGATTTGGGATCTGGTCTCTACTGGTTGTAGGCTTTGGGTTCTTTATAATGTGTCGCAGCATCATCTCTGAAGTGGATCGGAGGGGGGGGGGGGGGTGTTTCGGGATTTTGAATTTTGAATGTTGTTTTTCGGATCAAATGAATGAGGTTTCAGTTTCATTTTGAATGTTTTTCTATTGTGTGATGTTGGTGTTCTAGGGGTGGTTTCGTCTTCGAGGTGGCCCCCTACTTCCCCGTTCTTCCCTTCCGCTTCTCATGGAATGACTAATTTGGAACCAGGGAAGGGTTTTCCATGGCATCATTCTGATTGGCTTCATCCCAGTTTGGTATTTCTATCATATATATACTCAGTTCCCCCCAATGGTGATGCTCTATTGACCTATTGTTGATCTTCTATTCATTGGCGTCCAAGAATATAGACAATGCTCTTTGGATTTTCCTCCCCTTTGGGTTTTTTGTTGCTGTGGTTTAAGGTTTCCTCGTGGTTACGGAGGGGTTTCTCTTATATCAATTCCTACAGATCATTTTAGCTAGTGTTTCCAGCTTCACAGATACACCCATTTAGGTTGTTTTCACATGGAAGTGTTCTCTCAGACAGTTGTGAAGAGATATATTCCTCCGTTTTATTTCCAGTCTGTGTTGATTTTGTGGATTGGTAGAATAGTTTTTGAGTGGTCTATTTGAAGGTTATGTACTCACACATGACCACCGGAATCAGGCCCCATAAGTGGTTCCATTGCTATACATTCATCTTTTTAGAGCTATATATATTTAGATGTTTGAGAGGGTACGACATAAGCCATCAGATCATGCATGTGCTTTGACACAGAAAATTTGATTGTTGGACATCAATGCAATGGTGGAGTGCATTTTCTAGATCAAATTCTAGGGAGGGGAAGCTCTATGTCGTCAGTATAGTTTTAACCTATATTATATTCGGGTTGTGTAATGCCTTATGTCATGAAGTATTTTTGGGTTCCACCCTTCATCTTCTAAAAGGGGGATTTATTATAATAATAAAAAATTCGAGGCCTTCGGGCTGTTGGATGGGTAATCCAGCACTATTATATTTTTGATGGTCAAATGTATAAACTCATTGTTCCTCTCCTATCTTGAAGTACTTGGATTTAAATACTCCATGAAAATACCTTGTATTTCATTCCATGATAGGGATTGTATTTTCTCATTCTGGACATGAATATCCCACAAAGGAATCACAAGTCCATGCAACCTATTGAAAACTACATTGACCCCATCCACTATAGGGGTCTTTATGTTGTTTGGAATCACCTGTGTTGACTCAAAATATATGTTTCATTCCTAAATCCCCCCACCCTCTAACAAACATAATTGGTTGATATAGTTTAATCTCTATTGAATGATCAAATATATTATCCAAATACCATTTTCTGAATCTCTCCAAAACATATATGAATAGATAAGGATTTTGTGAAACTTCTCTTTTCCCCACCCCATCAATCAATCATACATGGGTTCATTTCACTCCAATACTGGAACCTCTTCAATAAGGAACTCTTGTATCCCAATCTATAAATATCGTAATGTTGGAATCTATATACAAATATGAAATGACATATGCAAACACATGACATATAGTTTCCACATGTTACAAAGAAGATGGATAAGAACTATCTTGTCACTCTTAATAATCCTTTGGTACATTGATAATAAGATAACTATCATACACATCAACAAAACCTTTCACATTATATGATTAGATTAGTATAAAATAACTTTTAAAACCGAACCAATATATTTTGTGAGTTTTTCAAATCAATATACATCCAAAATAAATACCACATCAAAATTAGGATCCATGGTATAACCAATCAATTAAACATGAATCCATTTAATCCTCATGGACATACATATTGGATATGTTATTTTAGAACCATAGATAATTTGAAGAGATTTTAATTTATCACATCCCAAATATGACATGATTTCCCATGCGTTCCCCACATAATGCATGTAACATAAATATCTAGGTTTATAAAATGATTCATGAATGGAAAACCTCATGTCATACTTTCCCATGATTAAAATACTAGAGAAACAATTACATAAAACCACATGTGTATCACCTATGGGGAAATAATAACCAATCTAAACAATATAAAATGAAGAATAATAATTCAACCAAGGGGACATGGGTTTTTCCTACACATGGCATAACTACTCTCATGTATTATCTCAATTAGAAGGATAAAAACATATCATATTCATATATACAATTAACAAATAATTGGAAAATAAAAAATAAAACATTCCCTGATTCAACCTTATTGTATCCCAAAATGGGTGCCACGACTACCGATTTCCGAATTAGATGCACCAAAATACCACATGAATAACTCTATATAAGCTACATGCCTCAAACTAGTATTAAAAGTCTCATAATTTATGTGGGAATACTAAAACCTCTTTAAAAATGTAGTAAATAAATGAAAATTAATAAATATAGCCAAATAATAATGATCAATAATCATACAACACATGAAAAATCCCCAATCATGGGTAAAAAACCATATCTATAGTAAAATCTATATACTTTTTGTTACAAATGTTACATTCCAAATTAAAGCACAATATAAATAAAATGTTATGATTCTCCCTAAGGTTCATGACCTCAGATTGGTCCCCTCATCCATGATCCATCACAAAATCAGGACTCTTCAATATATCCTTTGGCCTTTACCCTTATCCATACCTACATCCAAGGAATTTTCTTTCATACCTATTATATCCCCATTAGGGTTAGAGTGAAAATATATAGAAAACCAGTAATGGTGTCGATATTAATATCATATATTTAATAGTGTAATCAGATGTACAAATTAATAATATACAATCCATAAATTAAAGAGGTTTCATAGTTTAATATTTTCAATGGAACACATGTCCCTTAGGGTTCCATATTATACACGAACCCATCCAACTTAAATTATTCCCTACATGTATTTTAGAAAACATGTCTAATGAGGTGACATATAATATACAATTATCATCAATATATGTTTCCATATTTGATGTGAGATACCATGGATAACAGTCATTCATCGATATAGACAATCATGACTAACATCCTTAATATAGTGTGGAATTCCATATCTGACACCGATTATCCAATATGGATTCCCATTAATAGTATAAATTCCATGTTGTGAAATAACAAGTCTGAAACCCACAATCATTTCATCAAAAACCATTTCCAATTTCCAAAACGTGTCCTTTTTAGGAAATAAAATCCAAGGTGTACTATTTACCTTTAACAACATGCCCCTGGTTTATTACTCCCAATTTATGTAACACAACTCCATAACTATAACATTTTACTATTTATCCATATCCATAAAATTTATATTTAATTTAAACCAAATATTAAAATTATGAAATACACCATTTATCAATTTATTATAGATATCATTAATCATCCCATAATCTATTTAAAATTCTAGGGCATGAAAAATATCCCCTTACACTATTTTTGTATGGTAAACTAAATTAAAAATTTATTAGTCTAATAAAACATGTAATTCAACATTTAACACTTTTTTTCAATTAACTATGTGTAAAACCCCCCCAGGGTGACAATAGTTCTAGTCTCATTATAATCAATTGACCTAATAGGGATGTTGTAACATCTAACAACACATTTAAAACTCTAATTTATAATAAACTATTAATGAATATAATTCAAAACATAACAGAACAAAATCTCCATGACATAGAAATGAAATAAAAACTTAAGGATGATGAAAAAACATATACATTACCTACACCATGATCATATAGAAACAATATCTCATCCAAGGCCCTATGTGCAAGATCAAATCCAAAATTCAATGCACAAAATTGGAATCTGTTGAATAAAAGTGATCAAAAATTAATAATGAAAAAATATATCCAAGAAACACTCTTCCAAAAATGGTGAGTAAAATTCAATTTACAAACAATTACTCTTCAATAGATAAAATATCAATGGGGAATCAACGACATGGTGTTCATGAGATCCTGTTTTGGATGCCTAGATTCTTGAGTTTAAATGGTGAGTAAAATTCTTTAATTGAACATAATTTAAGAGAGACAAAAATAGTAAATACACCGACACAAAGATTATAATAGTTACTCAATTTGGTGACATTGTTTTAAAAACATTATGCCATATATTTTTAACCCTTTGTCTATGATATGCAATGCTACAAATCCTGTCTCAGACACCCACTTTATTTGTAATTTTTATTGGTGTTCATGAACTCACCTCTATTCAAGAGGGATAATAGATTCATTGTTTCCTAGTCCTCTTGGGAATTTTTTTATAATTGTTAACTATATGGCTTGAGGTCGAATGGTTACATAATTATATTTGTACTCACCTTGTATAATATATGTAATATAATCTACCCATCCACCTTTTCTCTAATTTAATTTCCGTCAACTCCCCGAACACACCTGATACCACTCCAAAAACAATGAGGGATTCCTTTAACCAATTTAAGGGGAGTTGCACAAAACATTTTGCAAAATAATTCCTCATCAAAAGTTAAAATTATCATTATTTGGTTTTACATTTTAAATCATATATCATTAAATATGATTAGGTATAATTAATGTATCTTTCACTAGTTCCATCATCTAATTTGGTTTCTCATAACAACCACATTGTCCAACATATTCAGTGTTATGATAATTCCTCCATGTTCACGCCATTGACCAGTATTGAAATGAATAGTTTTAGGAATAAATATTACAATGGGAAGCCACATAATATCTATATTACACAAAAATTAGGTTTTTATCCTATACATAGAAGTATACTCTATGATATTCATAATTCCATGTTAAATAATATAATCATTACTAAATATACATACTATCATATATTATAAACAATCTCCAATATGAACTATAATGACCCCATTTTCAGTATCCCAGAGCATGTAGTCACTTAATATCATTGATACTATATATAAGGAATGTCATTTTGAAGGATAAAATTTAGTTTTACTCTTGGAAAATTTGGTAAATAATTGAATAATAGTTTACATTTGGTCAAATTAAACACCACATATAGTGAATGTAAATTTTAAACAACATTAAAGACAATCGACGATTCTTTATTTGAGTCATGGGGAAATAAAAAAATTAAATGGGAAATGAAATAATTAGTCAGAGTTACATGTTAAAAATAATAGCAGGGGTAATTAATGGACCATAAATTTAGGGAGGTAAATAACTATAATTAAATGCCACATAATCCACAAAATTATATTCGAAAAGAAACCACGGATAATATCAATCATTATAATATAATTGGTTATAACCATTGAATTATCAATGAAGGAAATGAATATTTTATACTTCATTATATTATAAAAAAAGATATCATTACCATAAAATACATGTCACAAAATATTTTACACTATGGGAAGTCATTCACTAAAACCCATTTAAATAAGGATTCCCAGATAGTTTCTGTTGTGATACCGGTCAATGGATCAAAAGGCTATATATATATGGGGACCTCTAATCAATTATTTTAAAATACATTCCCCATATATTTTTTGATAAATTTAATACATTAATGATATTATTTATCATGAATTATATGATATGAGTAAATAATATAGAATATTAGTATTCCATAATGAAATATATAACATTCAATATATATCCCAATAACTAAATATTGCATATGTATTAGTAAATAATAATATCCCTACAAAAAATTAATATGGTTATTTAATTGAAGTGTAATTTTCACTAATCATATGAAATTGAATTTTTCAATAGAATTTTTATTTTTACCAAATTGAATATGAAACGAGTAATGACATTCAGAAATTATAGATTTTGTAGTAAAATAATCTCATTTAATGTATGAAAACAAAATAGTTAAATAAAAAAATAAAGAAAACTTCCTTCCAAAATCATTGAAATCATATCAATGGTTTTAATTACTATAAAATAGTTATGGCTATGGGATATTATTTTTGAATTGAATGTCTTAAAAGGAAAATATTGCTTCTAATTTTTTTAATAGTGATTTGAAGTGAACCTTTCAGGGAGAAATTAGAGATGTTACTTTCCAAAAATATAATAATTTAAGGTTAAATTAATATATCCATTATAAATAATTTGATTAACAAAATGAATTTTTTAAAATAATTTTGAATAATATGGACATAGAATAAAAATATACCTCGTTAAAAAGAGAAATTAGATATATTTTTATTAACAACATATAAAAAAAGTGTAAATCTAAATTAATCATCAATCATAATAAATTAATATATATTCATTTTAAATACCCCATGGTCTCTATATGTACACACCACATTAAAGTAAATAGGTGTATAATAAAAAGTGTATATCAATTGAGTGGAAATTGAGATTAAATCCCAAAAAATATCATATCATTGTGGTGAAAATTAATTGATGAATTGATTGTGCATAAAAAATATAAATCCATATAGAAAAACAAGAAATAAATTATAGTAAAATTAGATTTCATTTATCATATGACCATGTAATATCATATTAAATGATTTACAAATTTAACCAAATGAATGTAAATTTACTTAAGAGACCACTTACCCCATGTCTCGCTCATCACATACATTATTAATATTCATGAATTATAAAAATATCTATATTTTTACATTATTAAGGTCCATTATCATATTTATTATTAATTTTAAATAATGTTTTTCCATTTCATATTAAATTACTTAATAAATTATGTTTGTGTAAGACATCTAGATGATATTCTATCTATACATCCAAATTGACTTTGGATGGATGAATGTGGTACAAGTGGTCATTTTTTCATTATTCACTGAATATTTATAATTTCATAATTATCATTTATATACATGAATTAAACATTTTCAACCAATAAATTTTTTTTTCCAAAACCCAAATACCATACAATTAAGGACATTTTAGGAAATATCTATGCAAGAGTATCATTTCCATTTTTTAATAATCATGATTGTATTATTTTATGTTTTATTTTATACCTTAATAATTATAATTATATTATAATTATCTTGTTATTTCATTAAAAAAAATATATCATCAATGTGATTTGGTGATGGAATGTAAATAAATTCACTTCGTAGAGGTGTTAGTCCACACATACACATGAATAACGTAATAATTCCCAAATAAATTGAAATATAAGAAAATACATTACCTAATATTTTATTAATGATGAATATTAAATTATTATCATATATGTGTACCTTAAATAAATCATTAAAATATTTTCTGAGAGGATATTGTGTAAAAATAATAACATCTGTTGGTGAGGCGGTTGTTCTATATACAGATTTATAGAGGTTTAGTTTCCCATTATATGGAAGTGGAAGCTGAAATAGGGTATTAACATAATGAAAAAATATAAATATATTACAGATGATATTTTTAATATTTTATTATGGTATATGAATATTCAAAGGAGTTTTAATATGAAATAAAACAAATATGTGTTATAATGTACTGAACATCGTCTTCAAAAAATCATTTTTGGCTTAAATTTAACTCCTTTGAAGGATGTTTTTCATATAAAAAATATATATTAGTAATGGGATTTGATTATGTGAATGAATTTGGAAAATTAATATATCTTCCCAGATGGCTATTATATGGTGTTGATTATAGGATTGGATGTTTAATTTTAATGGTACTGTAGAGGATGTAGATGGTGTGTTTAAAATGAATAAAATATATTGATGTTTTACTAAATAATAAAGCAAAAAAATTAAACTTTATAAAATATTATATATAGTGTGGTTTAAATATGTCTATAAAATATATCTTATAAAAGAAATTGGCCATTCAAACCCTTATCTCTTATGTTTAACCCTATGTAACGTTGTTTTAACCTTAACCCTCCAAAACCATTATTACTATTTAGACGATTAATTATAAAAGGCATTAATTTAAATTTATTTCTTAGTATTAATTAATTTAGTTAAAAATATAGAACCATTTTTATCAAATTCAATACACACAATTTTTAGATTTTATTTTCAAATTATATGAATAAAACAAGATGAAAAATGGATTTTCTGAAATATGTGTTTTATTTATAATATGGTTTATTACTAAAATATAATCTAAAATTAATTCCAAAAAAACTATTATATTACTAGAAATACAGTCGACAATTTTTTTATTTGTAATAAATTTCAATATAAATGAGAAAATGAATATTTTCTAAATGAAAATGTAGTTTTTAATAAAAATTAGTATTTTTTTACTATTCATTAAAGATCATACATTTCAGCATAATTTAAAAAAATTACCCAATGATAATATGGATATTATGATTTAAAAAATTAGTTTAATTTTATCACATTCATATTATAATTACTATATTTAAAAAGTTGTAATCATTTTTAAATAGATTAAAATAAACTAATAAATAGTGAAATTTGGAAAAATGATACCATTTGTTTTTAATGTTGAAATAAGATATTGTTATAGATTAATTTTGTAATTTAAAATATGACTTTATAATTAAAATATTTTTATGAAATATTTTTTATTCATAAGTATCTTATAAATTATTTTAAAATAAATTTTACATTTAAAAAATATATAAATGATAAGAATTTATTATAATGAAGTCTAATGATTAATATTGAATTTCAATAAGATAAAAATAATATGTTCCTATGTCATATATATATGTATATATATATTTTTAGAAATGAAAAATAATAATATTTATTGAATGATTAGTGAATCACATATGTATTTATTGACACATGATTTTATGTAATATTAGAAAATTAAATAATTATTAAATAATAGATTGATCCCTTGAAGAGAAAATAATGATCCCTTTATTAACAAAAATAAAATCTTATACCATTATAACAATAGAAGATTTACATTAATCCCTCCTCGTGAAAAGAATAACATCACCTGACACTTGATCTCCCAAACAAAGATTGGAGTAACAAAATTCATTGTTATCAAGACCATATTTCAATGATTTTTATTCTCTCTAGCCATGAGTAATTTTATGCCCCTTTGAATAAAGAAGATAAAAACATATTGTCCAAATATTAGTTAACTTTCAATAGAGATGAAGATAACCTTTCCTTAGATCTGACACCAAGGATGTGGAATCGTATTCTATCAATAGCTTATTCCAAAATCTTCTATCAGCCTGTTCGACCATCTCAAAAACTCCACACATCTCAACTTAAGGAGTAGAGTAAAAACCACACTAACCATAAAGGCAACCAATAACACACCCTTTGTGATCCCAGAAAACTACACCAAATTTTCAAGCACCTGGATTAGCACATGAAACACCATAGAAATTCACATTGATCCAGCCATGAAAAGGGGCATGCCATATCACATCAATTATTCCAATAGGTGGAGGAAAATTTCCTTTGACACCCACCCTAGATAGAAAATATAGATCATGAATGGAATTATGAGAGAATTTTCTTTTTGGAATGACAGTCACCTTATTTCCATTAAGAATTATAGAAATAATTGAACATGAAAATAATATATTGTTGTGTTTGAACATATTTATTCATGGAATACACATTTAGAGATATAAACTACATTTAAGTGGGTAAAAAATTAGATAAAAGATATACCTAAAGATTAATATCAATCCAACACATCATAAATTCAGTTATTGAATACATTCTTTGCAAGTGCACCTCAAAAATACTAGAAAGATCCACCCCAATTACTGAAGTTGTCGTGCAACTGAGAATCACGTGATCCCTGTATTCCCTATTTTGATTACATAGGACACTACTAGATTAGAGGGAAATTCCACATTATTGAATAATAATTCACTTATAATGATAATGTGTAGTTGTGCATTATATAAAAATAAAAAATTTCGCTTAGGTGACGAAAAATAATATAGATTATATAGGATAATAAAAATGTATTGTTTTAAGTAATAATTAGACTAAATTATATGTATTATAAATGTTATGGATTTTGTTCTATAATTTTTAGTATATCTCTAATCACCAATTATAAAAAAAACTAAAATTCTTATAAATAAATTTTCCGTCCAACTACTCAAACAATTTCATATTTTCACAATCATCTACATTATCTATATACATAAAAATTCTATTTTTTCAATTTAAATTACTAATAATATTCATATTTAATTTTTCAATCCAATTACTCAATAATTTTTTTAATTATTAATATTTCATTAGGGTATAATATAAATTTTTCATTCAATTATATTCGTCACATTTTTCAAATTTTATTTTATATAATATATCATTCAAACATCATTTACATTAAAAACATTATTTAATACGTTATTTTCAATTCATAAAAATTAAATCAATATAATTATTTGAGGAATTTATTGCAACACATTTAATGATAGAATAAATCATTATCAAAAGTATTCATATTCTTGAGAATGATATTTGTATTCCTTAAAATAATATTATGTAATTATTGTAATGAAAAAAATTATTTCATTGATAAAATATTTATGATTTATTTAAAATTGTAGTTTTAATATTATAGAAATTTAATTCGATAAAATGAATTTCATTTCAGATTTAAATTATTCAAAATTCTCATAGAATTAATTTTTATTAATGTTCTCAACAGAATGATAATTAAATTATGAGTGAAATTTATAAACTATTATTAAAAATTTATTTTAAATTAAAGTATTTATAGTTTTAAAATATATAAATTTTGAAATATCTTCAGTTTTTATTTAAAATAATTAAATTACGACATTTTAAATGAATTTTACTCTATAATTTAGTTTAAAATTATTTACATAAAAAATGAAATTTTTCTGAAAATAAAACTTTTTTTGATTGCATTTTTTCATTATAATATTAAAAAAATTTATAACAATATTGTGGTCTGAATGTTGAAATCATTATTCTAAATTTTTAATAACAACATTCATATTTTTTAAATATTCCTCTTTTATTTTTATTTATTACAAATACTAATCATAATAATTTATTTTACCACATTGCTGCATAAATCATGAAATTAATAATTAAAAGTACTATGAAAAGTGATATAAAAGGAAAAAAACTCTAATAAATTTTGATTCATGAGTCTATTTCATCCATTCTCATTAAATATAGTGTTATATAATATTTTTCATTTGGATTTGATTATAACCATTATAATATTTTTTATGAAAATTAAAAATATTACACTATTGTGTTACTAACTTTAATTTTTTTAACACTCAGATCAGTAAAGAATATCTTTTTTTATAAATATTATTTTTAAACATATCTAGTTATATTACCAATGGATATTTAATAGTAATTTTTACTAATGAGAAATTACATTTAAATCTTATGAAATGTTGAGGCATTAATTATACTATTAATTGATTAATATAACAAATTATATAAAAAAATTAAATGTAATTTAATTTGATAGTTTTAGAGTTATCTAAATTTTTTTATTAACTTATAAAATTATTATTAGGTAATGTGATTATATTATAATTCATTTTTTATTCGTTTTTTAATGTCTATAGAAATGAATACGTAAAAAATTTACATTATTGATATTCTATATAACATTAATTTTATTAAATAGTCTAAACATCATAAAAAGATGATAATTGAATTGTTTATTATTATATGGTTGAAAATATAAACCATGGTAAATTTATGGACAATCATATAATTTATAGTTACAATCTTGAACCTTAGTGACCAAAACACATCTTTGTCGCGGTATGTGTGGAAAGGGTTAATGAGGGGGAAACCAAATGGTAAAAAAACAAAATGGCATAACTAGACCAAGTTTATTGTTTTTTTTATTTATATTGATCATAGAATTAAAATATTATGCTATAATTTTGGGTACATTTTTATTTGAAAATAATATATATTAATTTATTATTTTTATAAAATTTGATGAGTGACCCACCACTCATTAAAGGAATCAACTTTTTCTCATTTATTCCCATAACAAAAAAATCATTTACCCATTCCATAACTAAATAACTTCTTAAAATCCATCTCTATATTATAAAAGTATAATTTATGAAAGAATACCGACCTTTTAGTTCATAAGGATTCCAGAAAATGAAGTAGATTGAAGAAATTATGTTGTTCTTAACCTAGTTCTTTTTTTATTCTTCTTAAATAACATTAAATTATTATCCATCCATTTTGAAATAATGAAACCATTTTTTTACATATAATTTTAAAATTTTAAATTAACTTCTAATATTAAATACATCTCTTATTCCATTAAATTGTTAAGGAAATTATTTTTCATGTCTGTGGCAGACTACTATATCCTAAAACAATATAATTTATTGTCGTCACCACCACTCACAGATTGTCAAAATTAAACAATAAATGATTAAATGTGATATTAATGAAATAATTTTCTTTATAAAATATTCATATAGAATTTATTTTATTACCTATATATTCAATAAAATATTATAATTTCATTCCCGTAAACATGTGTATTACCATCTCTATGAGGTGATGCGGTTCATTCTTTATCACAAAATTACATTTACTATATATATATACATTTAATGAAAAAATATGGTATTAGATATATTTTTATCATTATGAATAAGTTCCATAATGATTACCTTCTTTATATTATTACTATTTCAAAATATACACATTACTTATGCTTACTTATAACTTACAATATTCATGATTTTTATGTAATTAATGTTTTATTAAACTCTCATATAGTTGGTTTAGTATGTATAATTTATATTTATAAATTATAATTTTGTCGTTTTTGTAAGAAATATTCTCTAAATATCAACCAAACATAGAACATTAACATAATTTATTAACTAATTTTATATAAATTGGTAATAAGTGAACTAAATGTTATAAAATATTTAAAAATGTTTTCATGGATGTAAATAAAAAACAAATTTTTATTATTTATGAATATAAGTAACACATGTGAATGGTCGAGAAAAATGAAATTCACTTTCCATTAAAAATCATATTTTAGTTATTCTAATGTAATGATTTCCATTTTAATCCATATTTTCAATATTAATTTATTATCGTATTTATACGTACATAAAATATTTCTAAATAAAATTGTATGACTCATTAGTCATTACTAAAAAGTATTTAGAAAGCATTTTTTTAAATTTTTTTAATTTCATTATTAATTGAAAAAAACATTTAACATATATGAGGTCAATGACATTATCTTCCCCCATAACAGTAAAAAAAATAATTCCATTAAAAAAATTATTATTTTATTCCAAGAAAAATTAATTTTTTTTATTAGTAATATTTTTTTTAAATTGTCGTTAAAAATTAATTTTATTTTTTTATAAGATATTTTTTCATACATAATTATAGGATTTTTTTAATGGTTTTAAAAGGTGAGATAATAAAACAATTCTTGATATAAAATATTGGAATTATATATATAATAGGTGATACTATTACATATTATATTATGATTTTATAACCATTATACATCTCAGAATATTTGGGATCTTAATATAGTTATTTCAATTAATGCACACAAATAGTTCTCCAATGTAATGGGTAACATTAATTTTCTTTATTAAGTTGATGTATAGAGTTACTATTGGTTTTCCCTTTTTAATATTACCAGGATCTAGTTATTTTTGAACTGGGAAAAAAATATTCTATGAACATGATTATCTATGATCCAAAAAAACATTTTTATTTTTATCCTATAGGTTTTAATGGATTTCATTAAGAAAAAATATGTGTGATTTTCTTGGGGAATTGAGTGATTCACACAATGAACATTTAGATAATGGTATGAAATATATTCACAATCATGTTTTGCACATAATTTTTTTTATTTTTATGTATCTATTAAAAAATTTACACCCCCCCCCCCCATTGAGAAATGTTATGATTTTAAGGATGTGTATCGACAATTATGAGATAACTATCAAAATTGTGAGGATATTGCATGCAAATAAAAACATTTCATTTTAAAATAAAATTTATTATTAGAATATTGAATACTATGTTCAATTTTCCATTATGCAATCTATTATATATTATTTTAATATTGATGACCCAATTGGTTGAAAATATAATCCTAAAATATCTTCAGGAATGAAGGAATAAGAATTCTAATTTAATGGTATAATAAAATCATGTTGTTAAATGTCAGGTCATTAAAACTAGTTTTTATTAAATTTTAGATAAATAATGGGTTAGTTATAATTTTTATAATATAAAATTAAAATGTATTACATATTTGTTATGTTAAAATTATAAATCATTTTATTATTACCACGTTGCATAATCAAAAACATTACTGTATATAATGGTTTTGCAAATTTTAACCAGGGAAAATTTTATAGGATGACAATATGTGGATAATATCGTTCAAAATTCACAATTTATAAATGTTTAAATTGGAAATTTATTGAAGGATACAATGATTCATTAGATAGTGTAGGATAAAAATTGTAGAGCAATATATACTAATGAGAATTAAGATATACTATAATGAATCATTACAATTATAGATAACTTTATAAGAAAACCTCCTATATATATTAATGGGTCTTCAATCCAAGTGGTGGATGTGTGATATATTATTTGTTTGGAAGATTTATTTTATGTTATATGATGTTCTAAAAAAAGGGAAACCCATTTAATTCATCGTTTTTAATGTGAAACTAATCGATGGTGGTCATTGATTATAAATACCAAAGAGAGAGAGAAATGAATATTTCATGTAATATGACACAAAAAATAATATTTTCCATGTTAAATATTTTTGTAGGGTCTATTTAATCAAGATGGATACATAAATATAGGAATTCATAAAAAAATGATTACCCTGTAGCTGTTTTTCATAGAAATTTTCAGTGGGCTACATTGAACATAAATGATTTCATTTAATAGTAAAATAATTATAATTTAATAATGGTTAAATGTATTCTTAAGATGATATTTCATCAAATTAGTCATTAAATTTTATAATAAATTTATTCACTCTATTGAGAAAATTGATATGTTGTTTTTATTCCCAAATGTGCTTATAGATATCAAGTTTGATAAAAGGTAAAAGTGATAGGAAACAAAGAAGTATCCAGTAAAATATTCTATGGAAATTCTTCAATATATAGCATGTTATGTGAAGGAAGTTTTATTAAATGAGTAACATGATTATTAAGGTGTTTCCAATTGTGTCATTTTGTTGAGATGAATTTTGATTGTCATTAAAAAATTCATTGACAAAAAACAGAAGAGGTATTTGATATCCATTCAATTATGAGATTTTATAGTATCAATGAGTTGGGTAATTATGGTAATGTTTGTAAAATATATAATTTACATGGTCAAAATAATAATTATTATAAATATAATGGTATATAAAGTCATTTAATACTACTAAAGTTGATTTTGAAACATCAAATTATGTATAGATTGATATGATACCCTTTCTCAATTAATCCATGATCTGATTTGACTCTTCATTATATCATTCCTTTATTTTTGAGAAATTGTCAATTGAATTGATAATATTCACCTCAAAAATGTATGACTGTAATCTTACTATATAATTTTGTTGTAAATATTAATAAAATACTTATTTATAATAATCATTTTTTTAATTTGTGGGAGGGTATTTCCTATAAATAATGATAGAATACCCATGGTAGAGTTTAATATTATTTTGGGCATGTAATGGATTGTATTTTTTGATAATATATATTTCCAAAACATTAATGTTTATTAATGATTATATATGTTGAATAACATACCAAACACCTAAACAGTTGATTAGTTCTGGATGTAAATGTTAGTAATCTCATATTTTTAAATATATTGAATCTATTCATACTAGTAATGTGCTAGTAGTGAAGGGGGATATGGAATTTTTTCTTGAGAAAATTGTAGTTGTTATACCAAAAATGAATTTTTATTTCCCAAATAACTTAATTCACAATGAATTTTATTTCAAAACTATAATGTCAAGATGAAGATAGTGTACATCAAAAATTGGATAATCAATTATTGATGTTTGTGGATAAGTGATCCAATCATCATAAAACATAACCTTGATGTTCCTTTTTCTTATTTGTAAAAAATAATTATTTTTAAATGATACTTTTCCTTGATTATAGTGCCTCAAATAACATACTGTTATGGTAAAGTATCATTTGACACTTATGTATGAATTTTTTTATCATATCGGGGGAGCATATTGTTTTTCTAATATTAATATCACATTATGGTTCCATCAGTTGAATGTGATGGTTGAATGTATTACAAATACAATCTTTCAAGCTATATATAATGATATATGATATTTTTTACACCCTTTCGGTTTTATAATGAACTATATATGTTTATGGATATTATAAATAGATTTATTATGATTTTTTTTATATTTTTCTCAATTTTGTTTATTGATGACATGAAATTATATTATAAATTTTAGGTAGATCATGAAATAAGAATGATAATTTTATTTGGAATCATCTGTTGAAATAAACTATATTTGGAATTTAGTCTGTGGTAATTTTAATTGTAAGATTTTTTTTCAATGTAATATTATTTCTAATAATGGAATCATGATTGAAATTTCTAAAACTAATGATGTAAATGAATTGATAGGAAAAATAAATTAGAGGTATATTTTAAATTTTCATTGTTAACAAGTTTAATATATTGGGTCCTTTTAAAAAAAATCTCTATTGTCACCATCATTCAATATGTTAACTCAAAAATTATTTAAATTAATCTAATAAAATAATGTGATAAATATTTATATTACCTAAATATAATATTGGTTAGTACTTCAAAAAAAATTTCCTATGGAGAGGGTGACTTTCTTATCTATGTATATACATTATTGAGGGGACATCGCTTTAATCTGATGTCGAATGATTAGGTAATTTTTTAAGCTTCATGGAAACTCATAATACTTGAGTTAAATTATCATAAAAAATATCTATAATTATATTCAATGTTTTTTTCTGTAAAAAATTTATGGAATCATTTATATGGTTAATAATTTTAAATATATACATATAAAAGTTGTTGAATATTAATATTAACTCTAAAAGATTTGAAAATGAGGTAGAAAAGATGGGTATTAATTATTAAGGATCATTATTGTATAATCCATTGCTATAATGGAAAATAAAAATAAGTATATATTGATTTTATTTGAAAAAATATTAAAACACTAACCATATCACTTTGAATATGTCTATTTGGTAAAATGATTTCATTTTTTTAAAGCGGTTTTTGATGGTAGAACATTATCTATTTAGTAATAGGGAAAAATAAAATCATTTATATCATAATGAACTAAAATTTCTTATATGGTATAAAATCAATTATTGTAAAGGGTTTAAATATTTACAATGGACCAGTTTCCTAAATTTAATTACGAACATAAGGTGTTTTATGTTTTTAAAATAGATTAAGTTTTATGTTTGATTTTTAGTTGAGGAGGGAATGTTTGAGTAAATCATATATATTCCCATTATTTGTTCATTATATAAGAAATAATATTCACATATTCATATGGAGTATTATTATTGGGATATCGGGCATGAGATATTATTGGCATTAATAGGAAATGTTGTACTTATCAAAAGGATGAAGTAGAATGGATATTCCAAAAATTTATGCTTTATACTTTTCTGATACCATATCATAAATGGGAAAATATATATTTTGATTTAAAAATGTTATTTTCATATACATATGGAGGTAATAACGTGATTTGGGTATTTGTATATTAATAAACAAAATCCATTATTTTCCTTCCCATTCAAATTGAAATGTCTTCAGATCATCTTCTAGGAATATAACTAGATGAAATAGTTTGGTTATATAGAGTTTATATTTCTATTTTCTTATATAATAATCCCATGTTATATTTAAAATTTTATAAAGATCATCAAAATTTATTTTTATCTCAATTAAATTATATGATAAACATTCATCCCTATTGTGAACGAAGTCTGACTGAATTATTTCCACCTTGTAATAAATGAATAGTTCATAATCAATGGACTATAAAGAATTTTAGGATCATAATATTTCATTAGTTGATATTTATAAGTAATAAAACATTCTATTTCGGCATACAGATTGATCATTTTGAATACTTATATGCAATTTATTGTCAAAATTCATCATCTTGGGGTGGAGTGGGAGAGAAATAAAGATGATGGCATGAGATTTTGTGGAAGAAATTTTTTATAATGTGAAAATGATTTATCAATATATAAAGGAAGCTCTATGTATAAATAAAGGTTTTGTAGATAATTCAATGAAATATCCTTACATAGGGTTAGGTTCTCGTGTTTAATGGTAAAATAAATAAATGGAAAAATGAATTCTATTTTGATAAAAAGTGGAATATGAGATAATGATTCATTGGAAATTACTAAATCAAGGATAATGATTGATCAGTTTTTATTGTGAATCCTTCCCTATTGTTTATCCTGAATACAAAACAATTTTTTTTAAATAATGTATTATATGATTTACTTTCATGTTTTTATCAATATGTTAGTTTAGTTAGAGGATATATTTTGATCTAATGATAATCAATTTCTTATTCCTAACCCCAAAATATAATGTGTTTATGAATATGAAAAATCATTAATATAGGGTTTTGTGTGAAACCATTGTTGTTAATGAAACAACATTGTAGTTTAAAAAGACAATTATGGAATGATATCCCCATAATATTAATGGTTCATTTAAATGATGTGGATTTAATTTTCTAGAGGGGGAATAATGAATGAACATATATAATGATATAGGATAAAATATTCAAATTTTTCATTACTCATGAGACAGATTCTTTTACACATTATAAATCAATTAATTAATTTTTTTAATACAAAAATAAATTGTTTAATCAAACTATATTATTTTAATATTTTGATTAAATGTATAATTTAAAACTATCAAAACATAAATTTCAAAATTATCCACATAAAAAATATATGAGTATTATGTTTTTGGAATTTTCTAGAAATATTGATTTTCAAAAAATAACAAAAAAATAATAATTTTAATTAAATATAATATTTTCATTTCAATTATATAACAATAAAAATTATATTATTTTGAAAAAAATAATTATTTATAAATGATATTACATAAAAAAATTATTATGTTCCAAATTATTTTATTGTAGATATTTGTATTAAATAAGTTTATTTTAAAAGGGATTATTTCGAAAAAACTATTTTTAACTTGTTTATTCAGTTTAATTTATTTTTATATTCTGAAACTTATATTTCATGATCCCTGAGAAATTTGATACGATGTTTGGAATCAATATTTATAAATTTGATAAATATTTCTATTTATGATTTATTCATTATAAATAGTAACCATGGTAATTTTCTTCTCAATGGTAAATGGTATATCAAGTATGTATGTTTAAAAATTAATACGATATGGGCAGGAAAATGATCATAAACATTCTATAAAATGTTTCATTTATACATTTTTTCCATAATATTCATTGACTTTGTTATGAAACCTTTTCTTTCCATTTTGACGTGATTTAGATTGTTGTAATATTGTATTTAAAGAAAAGTAAAAATTACACGAACTTGTTTTTAATAAATATAATATTTTTATGCTGTTGGTAAACATATGATATATTTGGTTATAAATATTTATTATAATTAAAAACTAATTATCATTATTATATTCATTTTTCAATAATTTTGTTTGATGAAAAATAATTACATTAAATTTGTACACCATAGTAACACAGTAATGATTTAATTTACTCAAAAATAATATATTATTTATTAAAAAAATAAATGTAATAAAATTTTATGGATTTATTGTGACATAATTATGTGTTTAAATATAACTTGTTACGGGTATTTTATGTTATTATATTCTAATTAAAAAAAATTAAGTGTTTTTAAATTAATTTTAAATAAATAGTAATCAAATGGATTTTATTGATATTTTATTAAAATAGAATATTATTGAATGATTTTAATTCATAGAAATCATATCTTTATACACGTGATTGTGAAATTTTTTAGAATATCAATCATGATCCATTAATGATCCTTTTTATATTTCTAGTAAATATATGACCCTCAATGTGTGAAAAATATTATTTTCATAGAAAGTGTGAAAGGGGTTAATATGGGTTCAAAACAAAAATAAAATCCTAAAAATATGTATAAAGTGGCCAATTTTTAATGGATGAGTATTTTATAAATCATATTCAACATATATTCAAATGATATCATGTTTTATCCATTTGAATATCAAAATTGATTAATATGAATTTTATAATTGAGAAAAAATTTTGAGTTCCCCTCCCCTCGCATAAAAAAGGAATATATTCTTCTCATTTCAACACACATCCAAAACGATTTTGGTTTAACGATCCCTATCCGAATCCATTTCTTCCATCCCATTATGCATCCATGATTCCTTACTTATTATTACCATCAATAGAGTTCTAAAGTGGTAATGAAAATATTTTGTTTAAAGAAGATATATAGTTCTTAACTGAGTGTTTCTATTTTAAATCTCTATCTCCTATTATAAAATATTGAATCATTTTGAAATAAGAAAATCAATTTATTTATTATAAATAGTTTTTTATGTTAATTTTATGACTTATATTCATTTCTTATTCCATCAATTGGGAATTAAATCTATCATTATTGTGTACGAAAAGCTACCTCATTGTGAATTGTTTTCATCCGTTTTCTATCACCAACTCTCAGAACAAGCTGTAATTAACAATTTAATATTTATATATGATTTTAATGAATTATTAATCATTATAAAAAAATTTCCATTTATTATATTACATTTCCGGTCACTAAAAATGATAATGTTTTCTATGCTTACGTATGGACTACCACCTCCATGAAGTCATGTGACGTGTTCTTTATCAACACATAAAATGTTTTATTTATTTTTTTATATATTAATAAATAATATTATATTAATTATATATTATCATTATTATATGATAAAATAATATTTACTATATTACTATAATGATATTTGAAAAATTTAAATGATATGCATATGTACGTACAACCTACCATATGCAGAATTGTAATGTAATACATTTTACATAACTATAAACAATGCATCGTTTTAAATGTAAATTTGACATATATAAATTTCAATTATGTCATTTTTATTATCCTAAATCTGATTTTATGATTATCTCTTTAACCACCATCAACCTAAAAAATCTATTTAGACATGTGAATTGAATATCATCAAAAAATAAAACATGATTTTAATTTATTAATTAATTATATATAACATAGTATAATTGAAATTAAAGAAATAATTTATGTTAAAATGGTTATAATGAATATAGATAATTAATATAAGCTTATAATTCGATTATATAAGTAACACATCTGAAAATTAATGAATAATGAAAAATAAATTATTCTAAAAAATATCTTTTATTTATTTCGTTGAACTATTTTATCTAGAAGGTCTATATTTCAAAAAAAATGAATCATTCAAACGAATATAAAATTATTTTGAATGAAATTTTAAATCTATAATGACTTTATTTTTATGGTTTCCAAATGAAACTTATAAGGAATGTATTGACATTAATTATAAAAAAGGAAAAATGAAATTTTGAATTTTATTATAATGGCTACTGATGAATTTTTTCAAAACCATAACTATTATATGATTCTTGGATTATATTAAAATTATTTCAGGTTTTCTTTAATAAGAAACAAATTGATTTTTTTCTTGGTGTTTTTTATATTAAATTTTTTGAATAGGAAGTGGTAAATTTATATATGAAGGTGTTTTACATAATAGTTTAAAGGACTTTTCATGGGATTTATAATAAAAAATTAAAAGCATAAATTTTTTTTGTCTATATAAAAAAAAGAATTATATTTGTAAATTTTTTATCATAATAAAAATTATATGAAAATTTTATCACCATTATAAATCATGAAATATATGTGATTTGTATGTAGGTTATCTGAGTGTTGCACCCATGAAAACATTACATTGGGTAAATTTCATTTTTGTTAATATAAATGACAGAGGGAGTTAATATAGGTGTTTTATTTTATTTTTTACTAGTGTCTAGTTATTTCTTACATTGGATTTGACTGGTTTTTTATATGATATTCTTTGTTTCCAAAAGATATTTTATTTTATTTCATTGTGTTTTAATAGTTTTCATTAAGAATTTATTTTTGTGTTTTTTATATGGGAATTATTTATTCTCTCAAATAACACTGAGATAAAAATAAAAATTTAGGGCTTTTAATATTTTCAGCTAGAATAACTTTTTTTTCTTATCATGTCCCTTAATGATATATTTATTCTTATCCCATGTTTTCAAATTTTTTCCATAGGGTTTAAATAATTTTTAGAAACATGGATGATGTCGATATAAAAACTTTGATGATATATCAGGAATGAAATAATTATTATTTTAAAAAAAATTATATAATTGGATAAATTTATATTTATTTGAAGGGTCCACATTGTAATTTAATATTAATTTCTATAATGGTGATGACCCAATTCTTAAAAACATTAACCCTAAAATATTTTTTGGAATGAATAGAAATGAATTATTTTCTATCAGAAAAAATAATGTTGTATTATAAATAGATGGGTCCTTATATATGGTATTAGTAGTTAAAACTAATAAATATACATACACAGTGTAGGGAATATACTAGTTCATATTAAATGTCATTAGAATGGATGATCTACACACCATATGAACTCATTAAAAAAAATATGTACATACTGAACGCTATTTAAAATAGTATTATGCATATATATATATGTCCAAATAAAATCATTATAATGTGTTTTATTTATATTAATAATATGCTATTGGGTAGGCTACTTAAAATATGTATATAATTTTTCATTTATATTTGTTTACATTAATTCAATTTGTTATTGAAATTATCCACAATTGTAGATATATATTCATATAAGAATAACTAATTATTTTACAATTAAATTTCATCATAATAATTTTATTAAATATTTAGAGACTTTTTTTCTTCATAAGGCATTGGAATATTTCAATATATATTAATGGATCTAGGTGGTTAGGTATAATGTGATTATGTGGTCTATAGTGATTAGAATTTTTTTATTAAAATATTATGTATATTTTTTACAATGAACGTGATGGAAATAAAATAATTATCAAGAGGGTGGATTGGATCAGAAATCTGAGGCCAGGATTATGTTTGGAGATAGGCATTTTCCCAAGGAGGTGGTTAACTATTGTCATTGTATGTCATCTAGAGAAAACATTATCGAGGAGGTATCCATAAATAAAATTATTTTATCTCGGAAAATAATTCAGATAAATTTCGAATGGGGACTCATATTGTAAATCTGATTCCATCGTTTAGATTATACTCTAGTTTTCTACCTATTTGTTACATAAAGTGAGAGTTTGAGGGATGTTCGAATTCCATGACTATCTGTGAGAGACCTATTGAATTATATAAATAGCTCATTCAGTAAATGACCAAGGGTTTGGCTCATTCCTCCCATGCTTGGTGGAAATCCTCATCTCTGTTTATTAGAAAATCAACACCAGATCTTCGGTAAACTATGATTATGTTCTATATCAATGAAGATCTGAGCATGGTAAACAAAACAGATCCAAAAAACCATGTATAATTATTCATTCTAATTTTTCACCATCAATATAAGTTTTGAGTTTCCAAAATTGATTTATTTTCATTTTCACTATGTTGGAATGTCATGTCAATTGACATAATAAGACGGTCATCGACCGATCTATTTTGGGATCACATGGTCTTTGTTTTCTTCATTCATTCTTCATGTTCTTCGTCGATTGTCATTTCAACACATGGAAAAGTCATCCAAACATTGACATGAACATGGATCATGATATATCAAGATCCAAGTATGATGGATCTATGATCGTTTCATGTTTCAGGTGATGGAGATGGTACGGTGTTCAATGGAAGCATTCAGTAGCATTTCAATATTTCATAATATGGATTAATCTTCAAGAGAAACAAATGTTTGTATATATTTGAAGATTATTTTTCCATATCTAGTCCAATTTTTAGTTTTTGAGCACCAAAAGAAGGAGGATGTTCCCCAAAATGGACCACCAGTTCATAGTTTCCTCTTGCAGCTGAAAGCTACCAATGGTGGAAAAGTCATGGGTTCAGGCTATGATGGCCATAGTGTGCAAGGAAGTCATGGAGTAGGGTGGTAGATCCATAGAGCATGTCGAAGATATGGGCGGTGGTCATAGCACAGAAGAGAAGATTCTTGTAAATGTGGAAGGAGCGGGCGTGGTGGAAAATTTAAGGATGGGAATTGTTTGGGTCAGAGTAAAGCTAGATAGGTGGGACCAGGCTGGGGTAGAGTAGTGTGTGTCGGGTTGGAGTTGGTCAAGCCAGATCGGGCCGGACATAGGCGGGTCTTCGGGAAGGGAATACAAACCTCTATCACCCTTAATCAATGTGTATGTTTTACATTCCATCTACATAGATCAAATCCTATTTTAGGAATTGACCTTTGTAGGCCAGTTTGAAATTTTAAATATTCAATATCATGAACCAGTAACATGAAACTCGTAAGTATAATTATTATAATAAAATAATTATTATTGAGAAATTTTTTTATCAGGTATAACATCTTTTTATGACATCCAATTGATTATCCATTAATAGAATCTCAATCCTAGATTTTAGGTTGATGTTTCACGAACAATATCAGTTTATTAATGAAAATAAAGTTGCAGGACCCATGAATCCTGGATCGATCATGTTGTGGTGCAAAGCATATTTTTCACCGGGTGTCCATTTATGGATGAATAAACAGTCTACCCTATTCATTTTTCAATGAGTATCAAAATTGAGAAATATGTATATATTTTTTCGAGTTTTATAATTGGGACACATAAAGAATTATTTTCCACAACACAGTGAGTTGCAGCTTCTTCATTTTCTGTCCAATTACGGAAAATGAATAGTCAATCTTGTGTTATTTTTATCATGGTTCGTAGTGGCCTGATCTTTTTAGTTATCCAAGTTCTTTTCAAGAGGAAAATCAGTATAATTTCATTTTTTACCTTTGGACAAATGATGAGCATCATGCTATCATCAGCCTTTTGGCTAGAGGTTCTATGTGCTCAGAGAGTACATTGGAACACCAAAGGGTACTTTTCCAAATTTATCACCTAAATAGGTCTAGGTATATGTCTAGGAGGCAAGTCAGGGTCACACACCATGTGGTTCCCATGTTAATTGTCTACCAATTAATTAATATTCCATCTCTCGTATCTATTTTATTTGTAACTAGATTTTGGCCTATGATTAGCCTATCTTGAGTGTTTTTTTGTATGGAATATGATGGTGCCCTCTATAGTGTATTTTGAGATATAGTGTGATTTTTTTGTCATTTAAACAATATGAGGTGGCTTCTGATGAATGTAGTGATTATGTACTGAAATATCATATCATTCTGATCATACCCTATCCCCGAGCAGGGTAGTGTAATTCCTTGATGTGTTTCAAGAAGTAAAATATGGGAGGAATGGCATGTGTAGTTCCTTGATTCCTTGTGAGTGCCTCCCTGCTTCTAGTATGAGCATGGGTCGTCCACCTATTTAATGTAGAACCATCCAAATGGGTTGGGTATGGGTCCTCGACGACACTAGAGGGGAACCCTCTAGCCGAGCCGGGAATGATTCCTTGATGATACTAGAGTGGCACCCTCAAATCAGGTGGGGCCGAGGTCCTCGACTACACAAGAGTGGAACCATTTAGTTTGGAAAGACATGGGTCTTCGACTAACATTAGTGGTGCCCGCCAGTTGGGCTATGCATTGGTCCACAATGACACTTGAGTGGAACCCTCCAGTCAGGCTAGCAATAGGTCATCGACAACAATAGAGTTCCACCATCCAATTGGGCTAGGCATGTGTCCTTAGCCTTGAGACATGACCTCTCGACAATGAGGATAATTTAAAAGTCATGGTTTGATGTATATTTGTACTCATAATAAAGGGGGACATTCCTCACCAAGACATGTCCTTGTGAAACATCCTGAAATTTTACAGTTGACACAGATAAACCCAAAACAGATATTATCATGATGTGGGGATTGATTCCATTTGACTTGCCTATTTAGGGAAGATGGGAGGGATTCTAGGAATCACTGGTGGTTACCTTGGACCTATTGGAGACAATATTCTTGGGCTATGTCCTGAGATGGAGATACCCTAACTCTATCATTTCGGCTTCATTCGACTAAGCATATATATATATATATATATATCCTATTCCAGTACCCACTCCTTGGGTTTTGGTTACAGTATATTCAAGAGAGGTGAATATGAGTTTGGTATGCCAAGCGATTTCTATGTATAGATTCACATTTTTGGATGACTGTACTCCCCTACTATAGGTAGCGATGACTCGGAAAGAATTTCAGCTTCTCACTATTTCAATATCTTTGCATCATTATGATTTTTCATTCACTATCCTATTTGGTTGAGATGTGCTATTTTACCGTGACAATTTTTATCTTTTGTTTTTATCTTTAGTGTATCTCTTACCACTACACCTTCAACTTTTTGGGTTATCTTTCAAAATACTTTTATACTCACCCCTACATGGGCTTTTCCCGCATGTTTCATTCCATATGAATAAGGAAAATAGGTTTATCATGACTTTAGAGGAGATTAGGGATTCATGTTTTTTGACTATGTATGTTGGTCATATCTTGGAATCCAGGATTGGGGATCTCTCTGTTGTTTAACATTTTAAGTTAATTACAGGTTTTGGAACTTTTCTGGTTGGGCATGTATTTTATATCTTTTCCTTTAATTTTACATTACTATATTTAAGTTGTCTATATGTACATGAATTTTTTATTATTTTATAGTAGTGTATAATCTGTTATTTATTTTACTAGAAACAAATAGATTAAATTGGATGTGTGTGTGTACATACGCAAAGGCCTCAATGAGTTGTTTGTTAATTCATTTCTTGTCACCACCCCTAGACTATGGTGTTGGGATTTGGGTATTAGCATCTTGAACCCCATCATGGGATAATTTGTAAAAAAATTGTATCAAATATGGGTTGACACGTCTAATTTGGTTCATACCATTCCCAAAAATTTCCTGGTAGGTAATAGGAAAATATTTTCAATGTGTCTCAAGTGAATCTCTTAGGTATAAGAGTCCAGTGATGGTGCTGCTACCGATGAAGAAATTCACCAGGACCCAGACTATATGCTTGTAAACTTGGAACCATGAGACATTTGTTGCATAAATCAATGGTAGATGCATCATATATGATTAATTCTATGAAAATACATCATGATTTTCTCCCCATTAATATATATTTATATTCTTCATTTTTTTGGTATATCTCAGACACTTTCGAGATACCTCTACAATAACTTCCATACATGGTACCATCTCTGGTCATTGATGAAGATCATAGGAGAGACAAGGCCTTAGTTATCGGTCCATCATATGATCCCCTTACTCTAGGGGAGTAGGTAAAAACACCACCCATTAATAATTATGTATTCCTAGTAGAGCTGGTTTAGGACATGTGTTGGATGAGTGTATTATGCGAGTTCAATTTATAGAGACTATTGAGGTTCTATTGTTAGATTGATCCTTATGTAGTATAGGATTAGATAAAGACAGTGGTCGACCTCTTTAGGTTAGATCAGACACTGATAGATCAAATGTTTTATTTGGTAGACAATCGTTTCCATCATGTAGTTGGGCAGTGGCAGAGCCTAGTTACTCATATGCATGATGAGTCGAAAAACATGTGGGATTACTTCTAGTAGATGTTTTGAGAATACTGAAACACTATTCTTATGATTTTTTTAGATTCATGGGCTTATAGAGATTCAGTATGAGGGAATGATGGTGACAAAGTAAGGATATATGTTTAATGACCAGAATCATTACTCTTTGGACATCATCCTTGACTTCAACTTATGAGAACGGAAGATTGAGTAGGGGATTTTTAGAGATATCTTGTCTAGAATAGAACCTTGGAGAATCCACACTTATACTGGGGTGTTGTAGAGGTCGATAGTGACAGAGTACTTTCTGTCACATGGATGCCTGATATCTAATTTTGGTAGTAGGTTTAATTGATCAGTGATGTGAACGACAGCTACCAGATGTCAGGTCAGAGGGCCTCGACACAGGAGGCCTCCCCATGATATGTCTCATGCACATGGTCAGGAAAAACATAGAGTAACATGATATCCTGGGGAGGGATGGTGAAATGCTTCTGACAGGTGAGGTAATATGGCATGACAGTTCCTGACAAGTCTTACTGAGCATTCAAGGAAGGTATAATATGTACTTCCATATAAGATACAATTATTTTATCAGGGGTCCCCCAGATAGGGATGTTGTGGTCCCAGTGGAGATGGCAGTGGTAGTGAAGAAGGAGGAGCTATGGGTGGTGGACGATGTGATGAGGTGCTGCCACCACTAACATTGGGAGGCCCAAGTCAGGATCTTGGAGATATAATATAGGGCTACAGATAGCTACAATCATCCGATGTATACAATCCTATATCACATAATATGATAAGAGGTATGCCTTATACCTTTTCTTATTTTTTCAGTAGAACATGTTAGACACTATGTGAGGTACTCTTCCTTCATTCTTCTTGTTTGAGATTTTACCAGGGTGACACGGGTCATCGGAGTAACCCTATGTTATTATTGTCCTACAGAGATTTGACTAGATGAGAAAATGGGATTATTCTGCCAATGAGACATGTTTCTATAATGAGTGAAAATCCATGAGTTTTATTTAGTTCCACACTAATAAGACTTTATCGAGGTGTGGTGTCTTAGACCCTCAAACATTTATGATAATGGTGGGATTGTGCAGTGGTGGATCAGAGAAGGTCTTGGAATTGAGTGTGGATCATTTCGTCATGACTTTTTTTTCATGGGATTCCACCAGTTGGTGTGGAGGAGTGTCTACTTTAGGTTTACTATCCTTATAAGATATAAAAATTCACATGAGTTATGCCACATTATTTCTCTTTCTAGCTTCTGGTGGTTGGATGAGTTTACTCACCAACCTTATTAGTGGGTACCTTTGGGTGTTCAACATCCTAATATAGGATGTGGTGATTGAGACCACGTGAAAATAACTATGTGACTCACTACATGGTTCTAGAAGCAGTAGCCTTCACCATGGGAATTTAGATACACTAAATTATAGGATAATTGTTTTTAGATGACTTAGACTGTCGGGTTTTCTCGTCTGTCGTCACTCTAGGAGACATGATGATGAGAGAGAAATAATGGTTAAAAGATAGACTATAACATTGATATAGTTTATACTATCAGAAAAGGAACTGATGTAGTATATTCACATAGTACGATTTGGTAGACTCTCTTAGTATGGGAAGTCTCAATGCAGTTAGCTTCACGGAAGTTATCTCTTGTGAATAAGGAGTGCGTAGTTTTTAATCGATCAATAGTGTTATGTACTTATCATTACATGAATGTGAAATATTCCTAGTTATGAGAAACCTAATATGACATATATCATGATTATATACCCATAAGAAATGCACTAAATGGATATTATGAAGGAGGGAATCACATGATCTTGTTCTACAGACATACAGTGGTTTTAGTAGCAATGCGTTGGTAGGTGATTTGAGGGTTCCACACCCTTCCCTTAGTTGTACATCCCACTATGGAAAAAAGGACATGGAATATCAGCAGTTCATTGGGTTGTCCAACATGAGGCGAATTGTAGATAGGTTCAACCCAGTATGTCTCACCTTTCAGAAGGGGAAGGTTGACTACCTGTTTCTAGTGGGTTTATTAAAGTCTCTTGAGATAATGGGGTGGTATGGAGATGACATATCCATGGAGTTCATCACATGATTTATCAGTATGTATAAGGTCTATGATTCTATCTTAGAAATATTAGACTAGCTCATGATTTTGACGCACTTCCTTGAAATTTGAGAGTAGAGTTTGGTGGAGTGTTTGGGGTAACATTATATATGGGATATCATCTTCTTTTATTGGGAAACCTCAATGATTATCTCTGTTCCCAAATCAGGGATTACATCACTATAGTGGCTAGGCCTACATGAGGAATTTTGGGCCTATTTGTGAATGTGTACAACCTTTCACCCCCAGACCGATGGGTAGATCAAATGCGCTATCCAGGTGTTGGATGATATACAGAGGGCTTTCTTATTGGTTTTTGGCTAAGGAGGAAAGTTATCCTGAATTTTATTGGGTTATCTAATATCGTGAAGAGGGTTGGAATTTTTTCCTACCATTATAACCAATCCCCAAATCTAGAGTGTGTGCATGAAGTTTCAATGTGTCGTAACTTGGGAGATACGTCCTTGATCCTATGCATATCATAAATAGGATAAGACCAAACATGGATGGACCATCCATTGAGATTGTGTGTGGTCAAATCATGGAAACATGTATGAGTATCCCTGGTAGTGGTAGATACAAGTGGAGGCATAGTATGATGAGTTATTTTGCGTAGTTTTTTTTTGGGATGAAAAGTTTGAAGTACTGAATGAAGTAGAGACCTTATTTTTTACTCTTAAGAATTTGTAATATATATATATATATATATATATATCTAGGTACAATGACATTGTTTGATTATAATGCCCATTGTGCCTTGAATTTTTTTATTAAAAAAATTATGTATTTTTTATACTATAAACCTGAAGGGAAATGGATAAATTAAAATTGTTTCATTGGATCATAAATTTGATGCCACGGTTGAGTCTCGATTATCGGGGTTTACCCTATGCATGACATAAATTATATTAGTGTAGGAAATCTACTGAAAAATTTATCATGGATTTAATCATATATAAAATAATTAAATGAAATTATTTTATCATGGAACTTAATTTGGATATCATCTAAGATGGTACGTAGATATGAAATATGAGACCACTTTTATGTTCGTAATGTAATGTTTTAACTAGGTGTGACGAAAAGATGGTGGGTGCGGTATGTTCAGATCTTGAGACCATTCGTGGGAGACCTATCATATTCTGTAAATAGATCATCAGTTAAATGACCTAAGGTTTTTTCCATTCCTCCCATGGTTAGTGGAAATCCTCCCCTCCTTCTGTTTGAAATTTTGTGTCTGGTCTATGGAAGATTATAATGACACTGTAGATCTGATTAAATCAATGAACAAAAATGCAATGGATCCGAAAATCTAGGTAGGATTACTCATTTTTATTATGCATTCCAAATTGATGTTTTGAGTATTCGATATTGTTTCTATATCATTTTTACTTCTTTGTATTGTCATATGGACGACCATATTCACCAGGCCAATGACCGGTCAATTTGTTGACCCCTCATTCCTTGTTTTCTGCACATGTTCTTCATTTTCATCATTGATGAAGATCTTCACACATTGAAATGACATCCGTACATCGATTGGATCAATTATTTAGGTGGATCATGATCCATGAATCCTGAATGTACGCCAATTCCATGTTTTGGGAACCAAAAAATTGAAGCGTCTGTCTACATTTTGATATGTCAAATCATTGATGAATATTCAAAAGAATAACGAGTCTATGTAGATTGCGACATAAGATTTCAGGATATGGTCTTTCTATAATTTGTTTGAGAACCGATGTAGTCCCAGTAGTCCAAGGAAGGGAAAATTGACCTGAGGTGATTGGCGATGACCAGTGGTCACCATTGTGGTGTACGAGGCAACCGATGTGCATTGAGGTGGAGACACGCAGTGTGGTGGAGCTGTGGGATATGTCCACAGTGTGGTAAATCCATGACGTGTCGAGGTAACTGGAGAAGGTCAGGCCAGAGTGGGCTAGACCAAAGATCGTCTTTGGGTAGTGACTTCTAACCTCCATAACTTTTAAATGAAGCTTATGTTTTACTATCCATATGAAAACACATGATCCTTCATTAAATATGAATCATTTGATGCCAGTTTAAAATTTTAAATGGTCTTGTTCATAGATCAGTCTCATAAAATTCCAATGAATAATAATAATATAATTTTTATTATTGAGAAAATTTTGTTTCAGACATAACCTCTACTAACGACATGCAATTGATGTGCAATCAATAGTATATCAGTACAAGTCATTAGGTATAAGTTTAATGAAAAATTTATTATGTTTAAATGGAAATTAATGTCAAGGTATCATAAAACCTAGTTACATTATTTATGGTTAAATATATTTTTTTCACCAGGTGTCTGTTTTGGATAAATAAATAGTTGATCCAGTGTGTTTTTTCAAGAGGATCTCAATGGTTCAATCCTTATAATTTTATTGGATCAAGATGTGGAATCCATTAGGAACTATTTTTACACAATTTGGTGAGTTTTAGCTTCATCGTAGGATGTATGATTCTGGTGAATGAATAATTGATCATGTGTTATTTTCCATAGGGAACACTACTATGTGATCCACTTAGTTATCTAGGGATGTTTTAATGGTCCAATCAGCATAATTATGTTTTCTATATTCTATACAACAAGGAGAATTGTGTGGTCATCAGCCTTTTGGTAAGAGGTTTCATGTGCTCTTGGAGTAAACTAGCATGACATGGGGTACTTGTTCTCGGTTTAGTACCCAAGTATGTCTACGTACATTTCCAGGTGATGAGGTGTGGTGACATATCCTTTGGGCCCCATGCACACTGTGTCCCTCTTAATGAATCTTATATCTATTAGATACCATTTTTTTACTTATATTTTGGAACATGTGTATTATCCCTTAAATTTTATTTCTACCTGGAATGTGATGGTGATGAATTCATTGGACATTGTGATAGGGTGTGATATTCGGGGCATGGGGCCTATCTGGGGGGGGGGAAGTTAGATGATGGTAGTGATCATGTACTTGTATATCTGAGATTTCATATATTACTGTATAGTGGGGATGGTTAGTGGTCTTCCTCAATGATTTTTTAGATATACCATCTAGAAGGGATGGACAGTGTAGTTCATTGATTCTATTTGAGTGGTACCCTCCATCTAGGTTGGGATTTGGTCCTCAAAGACACTATAATGAAACCCTCCAGTCGGGCTGGGCATGGATTCACGATAACCATACAGTGGAACCCTTCAGCCGGGTGGGACATGGACCCTCAACATTTTCTATGTAGAACCATATAGCTAGGATGTGCATAGTTACTCAATGATAATAAATTATCACCCTCCATCTGGGTTGGGCATATTTCCTTGATGACATTAGAGTGGTTCCCTCAACCCGGGTTGGGTATGGGTCCCCGATGTCACTAGACACAACCTCCACCCCGGTTGGGCGTGGGTCCTTGAGGACACTCGAGTGGAACCCTCCATCCTAGACGAGCATGGGTCATCACCGATATTTGAGTGACCCCATCCATCATGGGTTGTTAGGGGTACTCATCCTTGAGAAATTACCTCTTGATTATGTAGGTTAGTGACAATTCATAGTTTGATGTACCTTTAGAATCAAATCTAAGAATGGTGTTTCCCCCTGATACATGTCTATTTAAGGTGGCCTAAAATCATGTGGGTGATAGAGAGACAATCATAGTGTATAATATCAAGGATTGGTGATTTTGTTCCTTTGACGTTCCTATTCAGGGATGATTTGAGAGAAACTTGGATCCTTTGGTGGTAACCATGGAACTGTTTGTGACTCTTTCTTGGGATGATTTGTTTGAAAGAAATCCTATTAATCTCTCGTATGTGTTTCCTTTAACTTATAAAATGTTTATGTGTTTATATATATATATATATATCATATTTTAGTACCCACTCTATTGTTTTTGGGTTCTCTCAAACTACGAGATCCAATGACGGAGGGGGTTCTGCCGCGTTCTTTCTGTACCTAGCATCACGTAGTAAGACAAGTCTAGTCTACTAATATAGGTTATGAATACTAAATGATTTTTTCACCTTCTTCCCATGTTTAGATCCACGCATATAGATGTGTTTTCATTGCCTCTCTTATTTGGATGTGCTACACGCTTTTATCATACATTGTTCAATATGTTGTTTTCATCTTCAGGTTATCTCTTACTAATCCCTCATCACCTTTTCTAGGCATCCACTAAGTATTTTTTATTAATACATTCATTTTCATTTCTCACAAGTGGAATTCCTTATGCAGATGATAGTAGGCTGATCGTGGCTTCAGGGGATATTAGGGATATGAGTTCGTGGAACCCGTATAGGGGTCATATCACTATATCTAGGAGCATGGATCTCTCAACAGTTTTAGTTTTTCATTTACTGTCAAGTTGTGGAGCATTTTTTATTTGGCATGTATCTTTTCCCTTTTATGGTCAGTTTAGATTACTTTAATTATTCTATTTAGTTGTCCAAAAATGTTTGGTTTATTTACAATAGTGTATCATATTTTGTTATTTTTTTCTTCACTTTCGCATTCAGGTGGTTGTGTGTATGTGTAAATGTACATATAAAAAATCCTTCCTGAGGTTTTGTGGCATTCGACGCTTATCGCCACCCCTGGCCTATGTAGGCGAGCTTAGGGTAGTTGTGGATTGAGCCCCGACATGGGTATGGTCATGAAAAAATTACATTATTTATGAATTCAATTTATATTTAATTATTTTATTATTTTTGTTGAAAAATATGACCACATAGTTTCTAATAATGTTATATAAGTTTATGTTTACCTTGGCTAGTTATTTTATTCAAAATAGTGACAGATATATATACCCGATTAATGGTTCTTATATAAAATTCGCAATTAATAAGAAAATGATTATATATATATTATTAAATTTTAACATTAGTTAAATATGGAAAAAACATTGATATTATTAAACTATGATATTATAAAGTACATCCCTTATAAATAAATGACATCTTCATCTATGATGATAATAAATTTTAATAAAAAGGATATATGAAATACCATTCATTTTTATCATCAATAACATTAGATACCGTGGATTTGGAAAATAAATTATTAAAAAATATATTATATAAATAATTCAAAATAATATGTAGAACATAATATTATTTTTTATAAATATATTTTTTAGTGTAAAAATAATGTTTAATAAATCACAATATATTTTTCAACAAGCTCAGTGACACAAAAGCAACATATAAGGATGTAAGGCGTGTGAATGATAGTCTTTTACCTTAATTAATTTTTTTTTAAAAAAATTATTAATAATTTTCTATGAAAAATACATATCATCATTTTAATGTCTCATATTTATTATTATCTTGTTCTCTGTAAATCTACATTACTTAACAACATTTTAATTTATTAGTTATAACTAATCACACATTGATGAAGTAATTAGGTTTTTATTCACACTATTATTTCTTTACAATGAGTTCAGTTTAAAAAAATTAATTTATTTTTTGGTGAGAATTTATTATTCATATTTCTTTCATAATCTATGGGGATATTCCTTTTTTATACCACTATATTGGTTGAATATAAATTCACACATATCAAATTTTATAATTGGTTTTATTTCTTAATGTGAATTTTTATTTATATTCTAGTCACTTATTATCTATTATATGCTATATTGGAAATACTCTATTACATTAAATTTATGTTATTTTATTATCATTTCATTGATTTATTATTAATTTAAATATTACATTAATGGTAATGGGTTCCTTTAACCAATCCAACATCATAAATAATAGTTTCTTTATTTCAATCATTTTATATTTTATACTAATAGAATTTTACTGATGAACATTATCCCCATTTTCCTAGTGTATATTAACATTTTTCAACTATTAAATATTGAATTTATATTCACTTAAAATGTTATGATTCATATATGGTGAATGGTCATTAATAACTATTTTTACTATTATTTTCCCTCAATAATTTTTTTATTATTAATTTATAAAATAATATTCATATATATGGTGTGCTTAAACTAGGATTCAATTTGTTTTCAAACATCTTTTTGATATATTTATTTTTACATTCAAACTCATAATGTGTGTATGGTATTTCATATCTTTTTTCTCTATTTTCCATTAATAATTCTATTTATATAACTCTAAACCAATTCTCTAATATTATCTACGAATATTTTTCATTATCGTATTATTTATATAATTAACTATTAATGATTATACTTTGATTCACATTTATTTTCCATTAATTACATAATTTTTTATAAATATGAAAAATATTAATTATAGAATTTATTATTTTCACCTTTAATATTCAGTGTTTTTTATAATAAAATGTTTTATGATTAATAATTTTCTATGGTTTTCAATGGTAAAGGGATGATGTATATTTATATATACCCTAAGAAAATGGGTAATTATTTCATTGTAATCACGGTTAATGAGAAAAATTTAAAAAGATCACTTATAAGAATAGTTTTCTAAAAACTAATTTTAAAATTACAATTTTTCTGTAATAATTTTTTAAAAAAATATATGAAGTGATTTATAATATTTTTTAATAAGAGTATTAAAAAAATATAAAAAATAATATCATAAGCCAATCCTTTAATATTTATATATATTATCACTCCTCGCTAATATGTGATTTCCCAAAACAATTTTCCCAAAATAAAAATAAATCATGTTCCTTTATTTCATTTCATTCTCTAAACTAGTGTAGAGACCCGAAACATGACGTACATGGACATTACATTACTTTTGTGGAATACTTAATACAAAATAAAAAAAGGCACCAAAGGACCTTAATAGTTTAGTGCCTTTGGAAACATGGAACATAAACTTCTAGTCATGGTGAAAGATCCTCAACATCTTCAATAAAGATCATCCACTTTTTGTTTCCTTACCTAAATCCTTTATTTTAATCTGGGGGGAAAATAAACCTTCAAAATGGTGAGCTCAAATGCTCAGTAAGGGTAAGCATGGATAAAATGAAACATACAATATACATTTGAACTTAATAACATGAACATAATGTTTCAACATCAAAATCATGAGCAACGACATAAAACATGGAAGTACATAAAGCATAGATTATAATGGAAAATAAATCATGATAAAATAGCTTTGGAATAAATCATGTAATTGTGGCAACCATTTAGCACTTTTTATGATTTCCATATCTGCCAAGGCATTGCTTCCACGACTATCTTAGTAGACAAAGTCACACTCTGAATCGAGTTCACTCCACATTTCAGTACTGTAACACAGAACCAGATTAACTTACTATTCCAGCCATGTCTATCTCATGAGATATAAATCTTTACCCAATGCATTGGAGGGAGATATTGGTCACACCCATCTCATAATTAAATCAATCTTAATTGTTCCACAAAATAAACTTAAAACATTCATCATAACCCAATGAATAAAATGGGTTTCATAAATATCATCCCATCATCTCATAATCTATATAAAACAAATGGAAATTTCATCACAAGAAAAGAGAAACCATGTAAATCATAGAGACATTAACCTTGAAACATACACATATGAAATAATGTCATCTTAGATGGAAAATGATTTTGATAAAACATTTGAAATGAATTCCTGAGCAAAATATCCTTTCTTCTTCAAAATCATTTTATTTTCACAAAATTCCATGAACTTTTAAATGGAAAGTAGTTTTTTGAAAATATTCATAAAATATTGTCGAGTAATCTTCATGAAAATGAGGCGTTATAAAACCGTAAAAATCTGTTCATGCCGTATAAGTTAAAAAACATTCTCCTTGTAATTTTTTCGGAAGATTCAAAAAGTACCTCATTGTAATGGCCCAGACCCTCCTGGTCCATTACATTTCCAAAGTGAGGCTCCACCAAAATAGTGGTACCGTGAGGGTGACACCGTGATGGTGGAACCGTGAGGGTGGCACCGTGAGGGGGACACCGTGAGGGTGACAACGTGATGGTGGCACCGTGTCCCCTCACCGAGCCTTTTGTTCTTTTTTTTCATGTACCTGACTTTTCCAATCCCGCAACGTAAGTTTCGACGTAAATTAATTATTTTACTCCTTTTAAAACCATTTAAAGCCAATAATTAATTTCTAAAAACCCCAAGAGACCTCCGTGTGTAATTGCCCAACCGCGTGGTCAACCCACGACCCCCGCTCCTCATATAGTTTCACGTTCTTATCTCAACCGTCTGCGGCCCTTATAAACAAAAGGTTTAGGCATGGTTTCTTCTTTCCTCGATCGCGGCTTTTCACAAATAGCTTCTGTTGCATCGGGCGGGCCGCATCGTTATCCATGAAGTTCCGCCCCCGGCCTAAGCGTCGATCGTCGATCAGCAAGTAGGGAATTTATCCTTCTCCTCTCACTTTTTAGTATTATGCGAGGTGGGCATGATTTTGATTCTGTATAATTGGATAAACCATACCTAATTAAAGATAATGAATGAATACTTTAAAGAAACAAGGGGGACTGTGATCGTTGATGTTGTTTTATATTATGATCTTCTTTCTGAGTTGTGATGGCTTACGCCTTCTGAAAATCGAGGTCATTGGTGGTTATTGTCTGTGCACTAATGAATCCCTCGTGGTGTTTGAAATGGCTGCTTTGCAATTTTAAACTCCTACTGTGAGAAGTAAATTGGTTAATGACGTATACCCTGCCGAATAAATTGAAAGCATCGGGATCAATCCCTTCTGTGCTAACCCCGGTCAAAACACGGTATTGAAATCATGGATTATGTTAAATATTATAAATCTGAAAATACAGGCATGGACCTGCTTAGTGTTGGTGACAGTGGTTTGGTTTTTTTCTTTCACGGACGATTGGTGGAAATGTGGGAGGGGATGGGATCCACTGTTTTTTTTTTTTTTTATAATCTCGGTGGTTGTGAAATTGGGGATGGGATCCTCTGATGGTATGGATTCGGTAGTTGTGAGTTTTAAGGCTAGGTGGGTACTTGTTTATATCACGAATTGGGTAGGGATCCTCTGTTGATGAGAAACCATTTCGGGGGACACGGGGCAGTGTCTCGGGGTTGTCTGGTTCCTGGACTTCGAGGGTTCTCAATTTTCCTTTATTGTTGTGACTTTACAAGAGAACCAGGTATGGATACTTAAATTGATGTTTGGATGGTTTCTTTTCCTTTTCTATGATTATGGTGTTAGTTTCCCAGTAGTGCATAATATTATTTGAACATTATTACTGAACATGAAAACAAGAATGGGATAAATGGGTTTTGTTGGCGAGGGTTGTGACTTGGACTTGAGTGATGTTGTGATCTGTAGGTTTTCTGAAGAAAAACCTAGTTTGGGGTGAGTGCTTGTTACCTATATATAGACATGTAGCTTTGTGTTTCTTATTTGCGCCCCACCCATGTTGAGCACTTTGTGCTGAACACCCGCATTTCATGGGGGGTGTTTTTCCCAACACTATTCTTAGTGGCTGGTTATTAGCTCCTTTTCTTCTCCCTTTAATGGATAGACCAAGTATCTTCGGGCAGGCTGTGATGGCCTAAGGTCCATTATTAGCCCAAGAACCTTCAGGGGGGGTAGTGTGGTGGTTGGAAAGGTGTGTTCGGTAGGTGGTTTCCCAAGTGTCTTCAGGATGAGGCCCAGGTATCTTCGGGCATGGGAGTGGATTTTCTAGCCCATGTGTCTTCATGTGTGGTGGTGGTTGTTCTGGCCTAGCTATTCGCAGGAATGGTTACATGGGATAGTTGTGGCCCAGGTGTTTACGGGAGAGATTTGGCAGTGGTACTGCGTGGGGTTATGGCCCAGGTGTGTGTTGGCGAGTGTGGCAGTGGGACTGCGGTGAGAATTTCGGGATTGGTCCGATGCATAGGATGTCTCAATAACTAGTGGGAAAGTGGCGCGGGGTACCCAAACATCGAAGTGCTCTGATTATATATATTACATGACTTGCGTTATTTGGGGAGTGTGCCTTGGTGAGGCTTGGGTGGATAATTTTCCTTGATAGGTGTTTGGTTTACTCCTTTTTCTCACGGGACTTTAGTACGTTCCCCCCACATGTGCACGAGAGTCTTTGGTTTTCCATACTGAGTGTACTTGTATGCTCACCCTACGTATATAAAACTGCTTTTAGGTTTCCAGGAGGTCTTTGGGGATCACACAAGACCATACTAGTTCAGACCCTTAGGGCAGTTGCAGTTGCTGATTTTCGGTCTTTGGTACTTACCTTTGTAGTCACCTTTTGAACCATGTGGCTTTACTTTTGGAACATGCATGTCGAAATGGTTTACTTTTGGCTTTACATTTCTTTTAACATGGTGTTGATGAGTTTCATCATCTTATCTCTTGATCTTATAATACAATATGGGCAATGCTTTCCATTTGAGAGAAATTTCTATACCCTTGGTGCTAGTCGCCACTCCGGGGCCTATTGTAGGCGGGTATCAGGTGCCATTATCCCTCCTTCAACTTAAAGAAGGAAGGACCTGGAAATCTGCTGACCCTTCCCTCATTTTGGTGAAGGCGGGTCATGACACTCATAACGTAAAAAAATTAAGGATTCCTTACATACCATGTAGTAAAAGAAAATATGGGTAAAAAGAACATTAAACATACATAAAAACGCTTTTAGAAAACATGGACTCAGATGATAACAATAACCCCAACAAATACTTACGAATAAACAATCTCTGATAAGAACGATATTGGAAAGGTTATCCCTTACCTTAGGTCTGATATGCTTCATATGGATCCGAACCTCATGTATAATGATCTAAATAATGTCATTGACTTATTAAATAATCATATTCATTGTTATGATATCATATATGTTTCACTTATGACTTTATATTACCCTTTCTTTTGTAAATTTCATGTTAAAGCAGTATTTTGGGTAAAATCATTTCATTTAGAATATGTGTTTCAACTTGTCGTTCTTGATATTAGTACTTATATCCTGATTTACATAATTCTATCATGTAAAACATGATTTATATATAATATATTCATCATTTACATATATATTATATATCGATAAAAATGAATTAAATACACCGTTCATGGAGACGGTAGGTCGTACATACTAATGAACGCTTCTTTCGTTTCCTTATTGAATTGAATGAAACTAAATAGATGACATACATATATATATATACAAAAATCCATTATCATTATTATTTCATATATTTCATTATAATTCATTATATAAACATTATTATCATTCATGTATGGTTAACATGGATAATGAATCTCATCGCGTCGTGGAGACAGTAGTCCGTACGTACGCACGAGCGATGATATCGTTCCCATAATTAATGAATAGAATTGGAGTGGATGGTATAATATATCAGAATCATTATGATGTTATAATAACCATATATTGTTATTATTTACACCATTATACCCATCCATGTATGTTGTTGGTGGAAAAACAGATTACACCATGGCGTGGAGACGGTATTCCGTACGTACGAACGCGCGGTGATTTTGTTTTCCGTAGGATGGATAGAAGGTGAAAAAGGGTTTTTTTTAATATTTATAATAACATATCAGTATATTAGTTATACTAATGTTATTAATTTATAATTTAGCAACTAAAGAAGAAGAAGTTGAAGAAGAAATAAGCTTGAAATAATCGGTAGAAGAGAATACCTCTTCTTCGACGCACCTCCTTTAAACTTTTACTTAGGGCACTAGGGTTGGTCTTTTGAGAAGACCAGTACCTCAAAAAGGTTTCTAGGGAAGTGGGGAAGTGAAATGGGAAGTGTTTGGCCGAGCTTAAAGGCTAAAAAAGTTGTGATGAATAGAGGGAGGAGGTGCCCTTTTATAAGGGAGGAGAGGGGCACCTTTGGAATAACTAAAAATATTATTTTATTATAAAGTCATATTCGGTTTTTAATAGCTCCAAATTGAGTTATTTCAATGCTAAGGTGGGTATGGGTATAAATAAACTCATCCAATAGAATTTAGACAAGTTTTGGTTTCTATTTTAACCTTATCATTTAGATTTAACATTTAGTTAAATAATTTTTCTTTTACCGTTTCTTCTTGTTTTCTTACACTATAGAGTTAATAAGCATACTATAAAAATCCAAACGAACCCCAAGTTGTTTATTATTAATATATATAACCTTATATAAGTCATTTGGCCGAACCTTAGATTTTTAGGAATAAAATAACAATTAATAATATAATATTTGTTTTAAAAACTATTTTATGTCAATTTTGACACTATTTGGTAATTGATTTTTGTGAAAATAATAAAAGAATTATTATTTAGAAAAAGTTATCTAAATCAATACTAAAATGTAATATTAACCTATAAATTTATTGTAATTCATAAAAAGTCTCAAATTATGAAACGCCCCAGGTTTTATAAACTGGTTCAAGTAAAAAATGTTGTGCTTGTTAATGATGTCTCTTGTTTATTCCTTTTTATGGTTTGTGTTATGATAAAGAATTCGAGTAGAAATAAAACATGAAGAATACGATAAACTCTTATATATTTAAAAGATACATTACATCAAGACCCATCTAATTGAAAGTACCCTGCACAAGACCTAACACGGCCATATCAAGACTACAAAGAACCACAACACGGGAAATCAGATAGTCGTCGTCTTCAGGGTCCATCAGTGTGAAAAGTATAAATGCCAGAATCATCGCGCACGCACTCAGCACCAGAGGTATGAGAAGAGCCATCCGCCAAGGGTCCGGTGTTTTGAAAATATAAAACAACCTACCCCTTGCTTTTATAATGGACCTCTAAGGGAATATGACCGTTTTTTTTGGACCATTGGGTTCCAAGGGATAAAGTGCATCTTTTTATAAAATTTGGTCTTTATTACGCTTTTATAATATTATGGTACTACAATATTTTAATAAGTAAAAAATATTAGAATTATATCTTCAAGTATTAAAAATAAAATATTATTTTTGCAAATGAATCTATTATGATCATGAATATATTTATATGATGGAAAACTTGGTCGAACATCAAGTCTACCGCGGTATCAGCAATAATTGGAAAACAAATGTATTTTCGGATCTCTAAAACTGTGTGTTTTGAATTAGAGAAAAACTATGTGTCTCTTAAACATAATTGTATAAATCAACAAGTGAAGTAAGTTATAAATTGGATTTTAATGGTTATAAGATCCTAGTAGATATAAAAGTGTGGTATTAGAAAATATATCTTTTTTTTAAAATAAAATAACTAATATTTATATCAAATAGTATCATTTGTTTACTTCAAATAAAATGGGATTTTTGGATTTGGAAATTAAGGGTTAAAAGTACTTATTAAGTTTTATACAAAATAAAATTATAATGTTCTGGTTATATATGTATATATATTAAAAAAATGAAGTAGTATAATGTCTAATTTTAGAATTTATTAAACTGTTTTTTTTTAAAAAAATGCACTGTTCCTACCTGGAGAAACTGGGCTGGCCGTGCAATAGCCCCGTGATTTCTCCTCCGTCCGATCTCGCCTAGGAGGATCCCGGCCGTTGTTGTGTTTTAAAAATGCTCGAAGCATTGCAGCCGTCCGATCACGTCCTGGTCGAATCCCAGCCATCGCGTTTTTTTTTTCTGCTTCTATGCGTCTTCTTCTACCTCGCGCAAAGGTCCCGCGAACCAGCTGGTTGTTTGCCCGAGACGCCTCCCCCCACTGCTCACGTTGACCTCCCGCAACCTCCAACCTAGGACGCCATAGGCTCGGCCTAACCTTCCCCGGATCATCATCCTTTAAGAACTGAGAAACCACTGTGAAATCGGGACCTCCGGAGGCAAGCCGCGCCACCGCGCCACCAGCCTTGCCGCCGCCTCGCCGTCGCCTTGCCACCACGAACCACCTCCAGTTTCGCACCTCACCCTTGTGCACGACCACACTATTTCCGGCACTACACTGCTGGACACCAGGACGTCGCCTTGCAGCATCTCCAAGTGGCTGCGACCTCACCAGACCACCACTGGCCACCAAGCTTCTCCTGGTTCTCCGGCCACCCAGCAAACCTCCGGCGAGCTCCTCTCTTGAGCTGTAAGGGTGCCACGGCTGTGTGTTTTTCCCCCCACCCATTCTTCCCGGTTCATGTTTTTATATACATGAGTTTATATACATATACACCTAATGGTTAAAGGTATATATATAATTTTATATATATATTCCATGCAAACCATACAAAATTATGTTTCTAGGATTTTCCTTATAATTCAATATTTTATGATAAGAATTATACCTTTGAAAGGGGTATTTTAAAACAAGTCCTAACGTGTACAATCTTTATGTAAGCCTTATATACATATGTAATTATATAATTTTATTAGTTATGTATTCCAATGAAAATCAGTTTTTGATTTTCACCTTGTCTATGAAAAATATTAGATGTGAACCAGGTCATTGTTTTAAGTGCAAACATGTAATAGTTGAAGTCGAAGTTTTATATATATTTACATTTTCTTGAACACTAAAAACCCATAAGGTTTTGTTCATTTTTTTTAAACTGAATAAATGATAGATTGTTAGTGGATTTAGATTTCAAGTGAACCATGTTTAATTTATGAGAAGCCCTATTTATATACATTGTGTATATATAACCCTATGTATGTATGTGTTTTTAAGATTAACATCTGAAAACCCTAGTTTCAAGAAATGGTTATGCATGTATAATTTTAGTACTTGCTTATGCTGTTTTATATTTCTATGTCTAAGGGTATGCCAATGAACTTGATTAATGCCGCCCTTGAAATGATTTATGTTTTTTTAAGGATATGCTAATGGAGGTTTTAAACATTTTTTTTGTAAAGGATATGGATTTAAGGGTTGTGTTAATATGTAGAAATCCTCTATTATTTTTATACCAAACTCGCTGCAATGATTTTTAGTAAGCAGAGTGTAACAGAAAATTCTATGACCAGAGAAGAATAATAATTAATGAAATATATTATTTTTAAAGTGGTTTATTTCCAAGTGTCGGAATATTAAAGATTGCAAGTGTTTATTATTTTTATACCAAGCATGCCGCGGTAATTCTTAGCGGATGGAGATTTGTTGACCTGTGAAGAACAATAGTTAATGCCAAGTAGTTCAATTCCATGTACTAGTATTTTAGAAACTCATCATTTAATAAACCTTGGGAGCAAGTCTCACACATTCATCATTTTATGTGCTTAAATAATTGATCTACACACACAGTATGCTTGCTTAACCATTCCTTCTTTTATTCCATATTTTCAAGTTTATCTGTCATATCATGCATTTGTAAACCATTTATGTAATTGTTACCTTATTCATATTGTTCATGCATATGACTCAACATGATAATGAACTAAGAACTAAAATTACCCAAAGTGGTATGGGACACCTTGGGTAATGAGAAATGAAAATGGTATTACCCAAAGTGGTATGGGGCACCTTGGGTAATATGAGATGAAAATTAAATATTCAAAGTGGTATGGGACACCTTGAATATCTGAACCTATCAACATGTGAGAAATGTATGGGACTACCCGGAATGGGGTCCGGTAAGAAGAAAACCCTCCAGGTTGGTGACTGGTTAAAGTAAGCCCTCCGGGTTGGAGACCGGTAAAAGTAAGCTCCTCGATGCATCGATAGTTCTCGAGACAGTCAGATTGGGTTTTTACCCTTAGGTCATGGCACAAGGCCTTGACACATAGATCATGAGTCCTTCGGCATACATTTCTTTGATTATGACCAACCTAGTGATTATTCCGATCAGAGGAATAACCTTGGTTATAGAACCTTACCTATGAGTATCAGATTTAAAGAAAATATAGAAGACATATGATATGGAAATGTTGATGCATGTCCAGTTTCTTCTCAGGATTTTTATTACAAATGTTGCATTACATTTATCATGTCATGATGTGTTTTTTTAGATAATGTGCTTGTGCGTGACTCTGATAATGTTTACCCCTTGTTGTTCATGCACACCTTTCTTGTTTATGGACAATTTACTTCATGCAACCCATGCCTTTTTATTATTATGCTTATCTTGTTTTCTAAGTGAGTTACCACTAAGTGTTTTAGTGCATACATATGAAGTACTTTTACTCTGGTGTATCAACCTTTGTTTAGTCTTGATGTTTTTCATTTAAGAAATTTTCTGAGTATGGAAAAGTATTTCTCAACGTAGTTTTCAAAAGTTTTATTTAAGTATTTTCAAAAATCCCTTACTGAGTATTTCAATGCTCACCCTATGTTTTATGTTAAATTTTTACAGGTTGATAGAGCCTTTCCAAGACTTGGATGTTTGTTCTTAGCTCATAAATAAAGAGGCAAAGCGGTTGTCTCCGATTCTCCAGGATCTAAACCAGAATGTTCCTCCTGATGGGTTATGACGTGTGTCTTATTTGTTTCATTTGTACGAAATAAATTGCACACCATACCCGAAGCACCGGCACCGGGCTACCGGGGTCGGGGCGTCATTGTTGGTATAAGAGGAATGGTTTAGGCAACCTTGGAAAATTAGGACAAGAAAAAAACATTAATAATGTTTTACTAAGTAGGGTTTGTTCTTAAACTTTTCAGATGGCAAGACAGCGAACCACGCCTAGACTCTTGACTCTCCCTACAGAAATCATAGAGGCTATTTTAGCAAAATCCTGCTCAACATGTTACCAAACTTTTGTTAACTTACGACTCACGTGAAAAACCCTCTATGAAATATCGAAAAGCTCAAATGTCCTTCGAATCTTCTGAGGTTCAGAAGTTGTGTATAACCTAATGGCTAGTACGCTGTTTGAGAATTATAAAAAGAAAGGAAAGTACTATGAGGGACTTTTCCTGTGTTTCACCATGAACAATAAATGGTTGGCCTTCCCGGCATTTGGAGAAGCTGCAAAGCAGTTGGACTTCCGCGCAGTCTTTATGTACCAAATCCCGTGCTTCAGCATGCTTGGGGAGCTCTGTGATTTTGGATCTTTCCTAGAATCCTTCAATTATGAAATGGTTTGAGCGATCTTTAGGAACCAAATCCAAGAGGATGTCGTGAAGCTTGATGTCACTCGTTCTCACCTCTGGAAAACCACCTGCATCAAGCGGGAGCTTGGCTTCAACCACGATCCACTTTGCCAAAAATGTATTTGGGAAGAGGAGACCCACAAGCTCTGTTCAGCCCTGGGGATTGAGTTGAATAGTAACTTCTTCCATGGGCCTTGGAGGTAGAGGGACATTACCAAGGGTGTCAGAAAAGCTGTGTGAGTAAGTCAGTGTTTGTATGCTGATCGAATTGTGGGGACACAATTCTTTTAAGTGGGGGAAAATGTAACACCCCAGGTTTTATAAACTGGTTCAAGTAAACAATGTTGTTCTTGTTAATTATGTCTCTTGTTTATTCCTTTTTATGGTTTCTGTGCTGATAAAGAATTCGAGTAGAAATCAAACATGAATAATACGATAAACTGTTATATATTTAAAAGATACATTACAACAAGACCCATCTAATTGAAAGTACCTTGCACAAGACCTAACACGGCCACAACAAGACTACAAAGAACCACAACACGGGCATTCGGATAGTCGTCGTCTTCAGGGTCCATCAGTGTGAAAAGTATAACCGCCAGAATCACCGCGCACGCACTCAGCACCAGAGGTATGAGAAGAGCCATCCGCCAAGGGTCCGGTGTTTTGAAAATATAAAACAACCTACCCTTTTCTATTATAATGGACCTCTAAGGGAATATGACCGTTTTTTTGGACCGTTGGGTTCCAAGGGATAAAGTGCATCTTTTTATAAAATTTGGTCTTTATTACGCTTTTATAATATTATGGTACTAAAATATTTTAATAAGTACAAAATATTAGAATTATATCTTCAAGTATTAAAAATAATATATTATTTTTTCAAATGAATCTATTATGATCATGAAGATATTTATATGATGGAAAACTTGGTCGAACATCAAGTCTACAGCGGTATCAGCAATAATTGGAAAAAAATGTATTTTCAGATCTCTAAAACTGTGTGTTTTGAATTAGAGAAAAACTACGTGTCTCTTAAACATAATTGTATAAATCAACAAGTGAAGTAAGTTATAAATTGGATTTTAATGGTTATAAGATCCTAGTAGATATAAAAGTGTGGTATTAAAAAATATATCTTTTTTTTTAAAATAAAATAACTAATAGTTATATCAAATAGTATCATTTGTTTACTTCAAATAAAATGGGATTTTTGGATTTGGAAATTAAGGGTTAAAAGTACTTATTATGTTTTATAAAAAATCAAATTATAATGTTCTGGTTATATATGTATATATATTAAAAAAAATGAAGTAGTATAATGTCTAATTTTAGAATTTATTAAACTGTTTTTTTTAAAAAAATGCACTGTTCCTACCTGGAGAAACTGGGGTGGCCGTGCAATAGCCCCGTGATTTCTCCTCCGTCTGATCTCACCTAGGAGGATCACGGCCATTTTTGTGTTTTAAAAATGCTCGGAGCATTGCAGCCGTCCGATCACGTCCTGGTCGAATCCCAGCCATCGCGTTTTTTTTTCTGCTTCTCCGCGTCTTCTTCTACCTCGCGCCAGGGTCCCGCGAACCAGCTGGTTGTTTGCCCGAGATGCCTCCCCCCACTGCTCACGTTGACCTCCCGCAACCACCTACCTAGGACGCCATAGGCTCGGCCTAACCTTCCCCGGATCATCATCCTTTATGAACTGAGAAACCACTGTGAAATCGGGACCTCCGGAGGCAAGCCACGCCACCGCGCCACCAGCCTTGCCACCGCCTCTCCGTCGCCTTGCCACCACGAACCACCTCCAGTTTCGCACCTCACCCTTGTGCATGACCACACTATTTCCGGCACTACACTGCTGGACACCAGGACGTCGCCTCGCAGCATCTCCAAGTGGCCGCGACCTCACCGGACCATCACTGGCCACCAAGCTTCTCCTGGTTCTCCGGCCACCCAGAAAACCTCCGGCGAGCTCCTCTCTTGAGCTGTAAGGGTGCCACGGCTGTGTGTTTTTCCCCCCCACCCATTCTTCCCGGTTCATGTTTTTATATACATGAGTTTATATATATATACACCTAATGGTTAAAGGTATGTATATAACTTTATATATATATATTCCATGCAAACCATACAAAATTATGTTTCTAGGATTTTCCTTATAATTCAGTATTTTATGATAAGAATTATACCTTTGAAAGGGGTATTTTAAAACAAGTCCTAACGTGTACAATATTTATGTAAGCCTTATATACATATGTAATTATATAATTTTATTAGTTATGTATTCCAATGAAAATCAGTTTTTGATTTTTACCTTGTCTATGAAAAATATTAGATGCGAACCAGGTCTTTGTTTTAAGTGCAAACATGTAATAGTTGAAGTCGAAGTTTTATATATATTTACAGTTTCTTGAACACTAAAAACCCATAAGGTTTTGTTCATTTTTTTTAAACTGAATAAATGATAGATTGTTAGTGGATTTAGATTTCAAGTGAACCATGTTTAATTTATGAGAAGCCCTATTTATATACATTGTGTATATATAACCCTATGTATGTATGTGTTTTTAAGATTAACATCTAAAAACCCTAGTTTCAAGAAATGGTTATACATGTATAATTTTAGTACTTGCTTATGCTGTTTTATATTTATGTGTCAAAGGGTACACCAATGAACTTGATTAATGCCGCCCTGGAAATGATTTATGTTTTTTTAAGGATATGCTAATGCAGGTTTTAAAAAAAAAATTTGGAAAGGATATGGATTTAAGGGTTGTGTTAACATGTAGAAATCCTCTATTATTTTTATACCAAACTCACTGCAATGATTTTTAGTAAGCAGAGTGTAACAGAAAATTCTATGTCCAGAGAAGAATAATAATTAATGAAAGATATTATTTTTAAATTGGTTTAATTCCAAGTGTCGGAATTTTAAAGATTGCAAGTGTTTATTTTTTTATACCAAGAATGCCGCGGTAATTCTTAGCGGATGGAGATTTGTTGACCTGTGAAGAACGATAGTTAATGCCAAGTAGTTCAATTCCATGGACTATTATTTTAGAAACTCATCATTTAATAATCCTTGGGAGCAAGTCTCACACATTCATCATTTTATGTGCTTAAATAATTGATCTACACACATAGTATGCTTGCTTAACCATGCCTTCTTTTATTCCATATTTTCAAGTTTATCTGTCATATCATGCATTTGTAAACCATTTATGTAATTGTTACCTTATTCATATTGTTCATGCATATGACTCAACATGATAATGAACTAAGAACTAAAATTACACAAAGTGGTATGGGACACCTTGGGTAATGAGAAATGAAAATGGTATTACCCAAAGTGGTATGGGACACCTTGGGTAATATGAGATGAAAATTAAATATTCAATGTGGTATGGGACACCTTGAATATCTGACCCTATCAACATGTGAGAAATGTATGGGACTACCCGGAATGGGGTCCGGTAAGAAGAAAACCCTCCAGGTTGGGGACTGGTTAAAGTAAGCCCTCCGGGTTGGAGACCGGTAAAAGTAAGCTCCTCGATGCATCGATAGTTCTCGAGACAGTCAGATTGGGTTTTTACCCTTAGGTCATGGCACAAGGCCTTGACACAGAGATCATGAGTCCTTCAGCATACATTTCTTTGATTATGACCAACCTAGTGATTATTCCGATTAGAGGAATAACCTTGGTTATAGAACCTTACCTATGAGTATCAGATTTAAAGAAAATATACAAGACATATGATATGGAAATGTTGATTCATGTCCAGTTTCTTCTCAGGATTTTTATTACAAATGTTGCATTACATTTATCATGTCATGATGTGTTTTTTTAGATAATGCGCTTGTGCGCGACTCTGATAATGTTTACCCCTTGTTGTTCATGCACACCTTTCTTGTTTATGGACAATTTACTTCATGCAATCCATGCCTTTTTATTATTATGCTTATCTTGTTTGCTAAGTGAGTTACCGCTAAGTGTTTTAGTGCATACATATGAAGTACTTTAACTCTGGTGTATCAACCTTTGTTTAGTCTTTATGTTTTTATTTTATGAAATTTTCTTAGTATGGAAAAGTATTTCTCAACGTAGTTTTCAAAAGTTTTATTTAAGTATTTTCAAAAACCCCTTACTGAGTATTTCAATGCTCACCCTATGTTTTATGTTAAATTTTTACAGGTTGATAGAGCCTTTCCAAGACTTGGATGTTTGTTCTTAGCTCAGAAATAAAGAAGCAAAGCTGTTGTCTCCGATTCTCCAGGATCTAAACCAGAAAGTTCCTCCTGATGGGTTATGACATGTGTCTTATTTGTTTCATTTGTACGAAATAAATTGCACACAATAACCGAAGCACCGGCATCGGGCTACCGGGGTCGGGGCGTCATAAATTACGTTTATTTGAGTATATATAACATCAATTATGTCAATATTTCATTAGTAAGATAATTAATGCATCATCATTGTGTCATAAATAAATTGAATTATTTAATGTATAAAAATTATAAATAAAATACCATTATGTAGGAAATCGTTTTATCATTCTAATGAATATTTATAGTTGAAGTTATTTTATGTATAACCCTATATTAAAAATTATTTAGTTATTAAACTTTGATTTTAACTATTTTAACCCTTCTTTAAATAAATTAATAATAAATGTCCTAATCTAATCCAAGTGGGCCTAAATGGTTATATTTTATTCCTAAGGTTGTTTTTCTCGAATTACACTTATCCAATAGAATTAGGACATGTTTTAGGGTAATAATAATATCATTTTTACCCTTAATTATCCTATTTACTTTTAACTGTGGTAAATAAAAGTAAAAAGTTACTATTCACCAAAAAATATTTTCATCTCATTGAACCAAATTGTTGTCCTTCATATTAACCATGTCTCTTGGATTTTCGAAATTCCACTCACAGAAGTGGTAAAATTATGTTTTATGAAAAATTTGGTTTGTTAACTACCACTTAGTGGTTTCATTATTCATCAAAAAATGACAGATTCCAGAAAAATACCAAAAATTATGCCTAAGATATATTTGATATTTTGAATTCAAAAATGAATTATATTTTACCAAATTCAAAACATATCGGTATCATTAATTAATTTAATAATTAATTGCCGTCGCCAAAACAAATAGCGTGTTTTTAATAGATAATAACTATCAAAAGATTGACACTTGTTTATGTCTGGTTTAAATGTGAAATTACATCCAATGACCAACATAGTATTAAATGGTAAAAATATATTCTAAATATACTTTATAACCACTAAAATTAATTACTTATCACTATTAATTATTATGATTAAAAATTTTGTTTTTAATTAAAATTTAATAATTTTCACTATTCATCAGAATATGAAAGTTATCGGAAAAGTACCAAAATTTCACCCTAAGCTAATTTTGATATTCCGAATGCAAAAATGAAGTCTATTTTGAAAGATAAAATTTATAGAATTTCAAAAATTGGTTATTACAATTCATAACGGCTAGTTCATAATAATATTATAATAATATATCGTTTAGTGAAACTCAGTATTACGTACTACACTTGCTATCGAGGAAGGTATTTATTGCATGTAATGCAAGCCAATTCAGGGCTGCGTGTAGTGAAAGCTCTGTTTGGTGTTGCGTATGACATAATCAAATATTATTTCATTTATACATTAAAAAAAATCTATTAATAATGTTGCGTAGAATAGTTTCTACAAATCGAACTTGAAATTGTGTGTAACGCAAGACAAGAATTGTGTTGCGTATACTGCCAGAAAATATGGTGTTGCGTATATCACAAGATAGTTTTGGTGTAGCGTACAACACCAGACATTAAAAATAATATTTTTCATATAATCTCGGGGTGTTACAACAAGCATTTTATTTCCAATCTACACTTATGATATATTCCCAAATATAATATTTATTATTATCTATTTAGACATTGTAGTCATATTTCATTAAATTCATCTATTTTAATTATTTACATACCCCAGATAAGGAAATGAAGTAGTAGTGGAGTCATTAACTTAAGAAATGGTTGTGATGATAATAGTGAATGGTTCATAGAAAAAGGTATTTTTTCCAAAATAAATATTTTATTAATTATTTTGTATAGAGATAATATAGTTGTTTTTCACATACATTCACATATGAATATGATTTTATACATAGATAATATATTTCATTGATTATTGGATTTATTTCAGGGATTATATATTCTTTTCATGAAAACCATTGTAATATATTTATATTTTAAAATTAATTTTGAATTAAACATTGAAAAATACATGTTTTATTGATTGTTATAATTTAATATGGTTTTTCTCAACATTATTTAGATAGATTCTTAGTTGATTAAATTTCTTTTAAAATATTTATTATATTAATATTATTAATATGAAAAACAAATGTATGAAACAATTTTTTACTACGATACATCAAATAATAATCTGAATCCTATATTTTACATCCTCTGATCAAATAAATGATATTATTCCTTTTAAAAATAAATTGATCAACGTTGTAAAAAATATTTAATCTTGATTTACATAAATTATTCTGAAAATACACATATAATTATTTTATCATATTTTCCACATCATAAATCGACGATAAATAAAAAAATTATATAGATGGGATATTTTTTATTTCATTAATAACCATATAGAACAAGTAATTATTATAATGTTATTTATATATCAATATATTTTAATATCCAAGATGTGTATTAAGAATGTGTACATTCACATGGTTAATCTATGTTTTATTTAATTATTTATTTATCATTTTAATTTTATTTATTTATTTATTTATTTACACCCACTTATATGAAATTCAGTAATGATAATTTGATAAACAGTTCATCATATTTTCAAACTGGTCTTTGAAATTACCATGTCATAATATATAGAAGATGGTATATTGAATGTTATCTTTTTTAGTGTTGGATGATTTTGTTTCATAATCATTCACCATAATGGATTTATACATAAAATAATAATAATTAGATATTATCCATACTCATTTATCATTTTTAAATAAGTTGAATAAATTATTTAATAATGGAAAACTGATAAAAATGAATATCATTAATAATATAAAAATTAATTATGTGTATCTTCCGAAACAATTCACCCACACATTAAGAATTCATTGAACAAAAATATATCTAATGATTAAAGATTCCTATAAATTCATGTAGTCGTGTATTAAATTATAAGTGATAAAAATTATTATTTAAAATAACAATTGTGAAATAAAACATTTCATTTTCTATTTTAGATATTTTATTATTAAAATTTCATTTCTATTATTCAAAATTTTTAATGAATTTTAAGTTAGATCATTTTTAAAAGTAAAAAATTATTAGAAATTATTGACCATTTATTGTGTGATAAATTTAAAGACATCATACAAAAAATAAAAAGAAAATATTTATAGTCAAATGGTGGTTCTTTTACATGGTGATACACTACCAAAATTTTCTTTATCCACTAATACTTTGTAAACAAGAAGATATATTACGTCACATATATGTTTGGGATTATTCAATATTATTAAGGGATAAATGATTACATTTAATATTTCATACTCTAAAAAACTATAGCACAATTTCTATAATGAATTTATAAAATGAAAGGATTTATTAGGTCATCCAGGGAGGCGAAAAATTTAAAAAAATGATCCCATATCCATGGCTAATAGTTCAATTCAAATTCATCCTCTTGCATAGAATTTTCATTATCCCTCGAATGTGACATATATTTCATGTCCTCCATATGAATTATCTTATGATTAAATGAAAATCAATCTTAATTGGTGTGTCTAATAATCATAATAGTGAATAGATATAAATAATCTCATATCAATGTCACATCAGTAAAAATACATATAATTTTATGTATTAATTCCTGAATTTGTTACCATATAAAAAATTCTCATAGGTATCTCATTTGAAAATAATGAAAAAGTTTCATATCTTATTATATACAAATAAATCTATTAATTGTTTTAAACGCAACCATTGTCACATAACAGCTCTAGAAATATTGATACATTAATATCTAATTCTAATATTAATTAATTGACATATTATAAGTTAATATAAGATACTAGATCTCATGATCCACCTCTACTAGTAATGCCTCATAGGATTGTAGAGTATCTTATAGTTATTGTTAATGCCCGCCTTCAATACTCCTATTTTTTGTGACTAGAAATCATGTTATAAAACAAAAAACTTTGTCAAATTACCCTCATATAACCCATGAACAAGTAAGTAAACTAACTATTAACTTAATGATATAAATAAAATAGGATCCAAAATATATCCAATATATATATCAAAAAAATTAAAATTTCAATATAAAATAACAATTATTATTATATTTTATGTATAGATAGAAAACCCCATTCCCTTTTCTAGTACTGTCCAAACTTTTCATCAAAATCTCGCATAAAAATTGAAATTTGTTATATATATATATATATATTGTTGATAATAGCTCGTAAAAATATTGGAATGAAACTCAAAACCTCTAATGAAATTGATAAATTATTATACTATTAAATTACTTAATAAAAAAATCACCTATTAGGTCAACATCCACTCAGCCTCTCTATGGTCAACTCATCAAATATCACATCAAATAATTAAAAAAATTCAGTGAATAATGGTTGTTGTTTATCCCACCATATCACATATCACAACCTTACCATAGACCACATACTTATCATTACCATTATCTGATATCATCTTCCACATATTTATCTTGTTTATTCACTATATATCTACTACAATAGGGAATCTTAATCTAAATAAACATAAATTGTGTTTCATTACACTATTTTTCATGAAACCCTATATGTAATATCATCCTGTAAATACATCTTAGGGTATTATTGTACCCTCTATAAATACATGTCAATACCTAGTTGGTTGTTCCATTATGTAATGTACAAATCACTGAACTACTATATTTTATATTCAACTGATACACCAATTGAAATATATGTATCTTCACAACATCCTTGACAATCTATTGCAAGAAATACACCTATATGAGAAACCAATAAAGAATGAGTATTCATCCATTTTTCCCCTCTATGATCTGGATGTTATGATAAAACTCATAGAACCCAAAATATGTTGGGTTTCAATAAGTGTATTTAAATCCTTGAGGGTGAATATATAAATAAAAAAGAAAATAAACGTATGGTAATTTACTCACAAACACAACCAAGAATATTCACTAATTTGATAAAACAAACACCCACAAACATCAAAAAAGAATACTCAGTGTACACTACAACCACTGAAAACTATAACAAAACTAAATATTCCAATTCATAATGAAAAAAAAACACAGATATTCCTAAAATAATTTTTAATCATACCATTATACCATTATTTATTTATTTTTTACTAATAATTTTTTAGTTAAATATTTCAATTCCATATTTTATGAAAAAACGTCTTGCTATTGAAGACATAATTCTACCAATTGAAAAATATTTTTAGGAATCATTATCTTTTACAACCGTGTTATAATTCGATTTCAACCACACTAATTTAACATTTCAATATTACCATTTAAAACTCATCACTCCTATAATAAAACTACATAAATACAAACAACAACCATCCCAAAAATCGTCCCACAACATACTATACATTCCACGTTCCAACTACAACCGCAAAACCACATCCCATTTACATAATCACAACATACACACCAGCTGATATATAGTAACCAATATAATGTTATCCAAAAATGAATCGAATTCTATCAAATATATCCACAGATCCCAACAAAATCCAATCAAAGGATTCATACCCATCCATTATAGTCCCCTTATAATAGATCGTAAATTCTTCTCACAATCATAGACACTCAAATAACAAAATCAACATCATAAAATCATATATTTTTTAAACCAAATCTGTCCTTTTATCATTATCTATAAACTGATTTCAGGATAATTACATCATCACGGAAGATATTTCCATTTATATATTTACGTTATTGGCCTATTATTAAGGGGGTTACCATTAACAAATCAGAACATTAATAAACCATTCTAAACCAAATTATTGATTTTATACAATATTAGCAGAATGCATAAAAAATACACTATAAATAAAAACAAAATAAGTGAACACAAATGAGTAATTCACTACAGATTAATTTTTATAGTTTTAGGTTCATTTAAATTTCTTACTGTACCATTAACACAAACCTATTGAAATAATAATCCTAAAACGCCAATAATTTACAAATAATGTTAGATATTTATGGAAAAACAGACTCCATAAAAGATTCTCAATCTTTTGTGGTAGATTAATAGATGACAACAAGACTACAACCAAATATGGTATTTTGCAATAGAAAAATAATATTGATATCCCTCAATAATATTAATTCTCAACCATCCCAAAAATTGAATCAACACTACCAATGAGATTCCAAGAGATAATAATGTGATAAAACCCATAATTTGATATGAAACAATCACCTTGGATCACCAATAATAAATCTCACAATTCAATGATAATATCTAAAAAGACAGTTTGAAGACACTCCCTAAAGATCTCCCATTATTCCCAAGAATCTGATGAAAATAAATATCAATTAATGATATTCATGGGAGACCATGAAATATTGAATAATCTTTAAAAAAAGAAAAAAATTAATATAGGGGAAGTACAATGCCACAATTCCTACTTATTTGATAAAAAATTGTGAAACCTTGAATAAAATACTTTATTTTCCCTTACAAAAATCCATCATGAGATCTAATTCAATGGTTACATGCATATTCCTATAAAACCCATAGATTTACATGGAATACGGCCCATCTCAATGCTACAACATCTAGATTATAATCCAAATTATAGTAAAAAATATTCTTTATATAATTAGGGAACATATAATAACATATACCATGAAACATAAAGCATCATACTGTATTTTTTAAACTACCTAAAAGATTGTTTTCTCACTAAAACACCCTCTGTAAATTAACTATATACAAACACCGTAATATAGAAAAATATCAACATTGAATGGGTGTATAAATATATTTCCAAAAACACAAGACACCCAAATCTATAAACTACATCCAAGAATGCCATAATGTGTAAAAACCTCAAAAGACAACCTCAAGATGTACCTCCACAGATCAATATTTTCCCTATATTAAATTTTATACTCATAACCACCCATTGGGCGATTATTGATCACTAATTTATTAATTTTTAGTGGCTTAAATTAATGGGTTTAAGGAGTTATGGGATTCAAGAGCTCTTATTATTTAATTGTGTATAAATTTTTATTTAATATTATTTTTCTTTCATTCGGTGGATAGATAAATTGAATTAATGAAATGATAATATAATGTTTAATGAAATTAATGGGGAAAGTTCTGGTTTTCATATGGATTACATGATTCTATGTTATTGTTTTTATATTTTCCTTATTGGTTGATTTATTTTGAACATTTCTGGTTAAAATTATGATGTTATGATCACATCTCCTAAGTGGTTAATCTCTTAAATAAAATATTAAATTTTTTTTAAGAACCATGATATTGTGATAAAATTATTTATTCCATAAATGATATTTTAAAATTTAATTTATTATTCAAATATATTTTTTAATGATTTTTTCAAAATATTAATAAGTTTTATCAACTTTAATAATTTTATAACTACATAAATATTGATATTTATTAGGATATCCGAAATTATAGGTCATCAATTGTCACGACCCGTCCTCAGGGCCCGTGCTGCGACTACCCCAAGCCTACCTTCAAGAGGCTAGGGGCTGGCGACTAGATCCAAAGGCATTAGTCCCATTAAAAGGGAAGGCATTGCCTTTATATAAGAAAACAAACACCACATAGTACAGAAGATGATGTAAACACTAAGTAAACGTAGTACAAAAGTAAGTGCTGGAATGTAAATGGGCCAGTATACAAACCCAACTGAAAGTATAGTACAACTGAGAAAAGAATGTACAATAGCTGAAATGTAGAGCAGCAACCACAAAGACATCCTCCGGAACTCCAACCTAAAGGGTGAGTATGGATAGTCTCGTCGGCTCCTCAAGTCTGATCATCCATTCTGTGTACGTACTGCCTGATAGTCCACCTCCGGGTACCATCCCGCTCCAAAAGCCTCAACCATGTTCAGCGTTGTCCGTCGTCTGCAACGAAAACAACTTAGTGCGGGCATATCCCGTGCAGGGGTGAGTATACGATACTCAGTAGGGACCTTGAGACTCCCGAAGGTCTCCCAGCATCCACGATGGATAAACCAAAAAGGAAAGATACAATTACAAAGTATCAACCAACTCTACTTAGCTATATGCCCATACATATACCTAAGTCATCCATTCTAGTTCGGCTCCTACTCATGATCTCAAGTACAACACAGTCCACACATGAAAGAACAACCCAATCCACACAAGAATGTAAGTCAATCATTTCGACGATAATCATTGAAAGTCATGTCTCATCGCACACAGGTTTACTACTCACGAAGAAGGTTAAAGATGACAGATGTATTCTCTGAATTATCTCCTCTTCCAAACCCACATAGAATCCAAATACAGAAGTCTTCGCTGCCAAACCCACATAGGATCCTAGTACCGTAACAATTGTTGTCGAACCCACGTAGGATCCAAGTATAGTCATCATCGCTATCAAACCAACGGAGGATCCAAGTACAGTCGTCCTCACTGTCGAACCCGCGTAGGATCCAAGTATAGTCATCCACACTACTGAACCCATGTAGGATCCAAGTACAGTCGCCATCGTCGTTACAGTCACAGCCAGCTCTAGGGTTCCCACACACAGCTCACTCGATTCCAGGAGGGTCTTCCCTTCGAGTAAAAAGGGGTGGATACATCAACCATCACGAAGACTAGAGTTAATGTATCTCGTAGTTCCGTCCCACGTCATAGGGTAAAACAAGAAAAACGTTCCCAAGTCATAGAGAACCAGATAACCAAGCCATTTTCCTAAAGTACACGATGTGTAGATAAGCGATACACGGCATGTCATCAGACACCGGGTACTACCCATGTGAAATGGCTCGTGTCTTGGGGATGATCATGTAAAAAGTACGTAGACATCATGTGGTATGGTTACATGTTGTGTATTTAGTCCTTGGGTACTATCCATGTACCAAAGCCCGTGTCGAAGGGATGTTCGTGTAAAATGTAAGTATACGGCGTGTGGTATGGTTACAAGCCGTGTCCAAACATCTGGGGTTGGCTCCGTGTACACTGTCCATGCCTGGCCGTGTGCTGGAATACCTTCCCGTGTAATCCACCATGTGTCCTTGTATTCTCAGAATACATGTCGAGTCATCACGAAGCCGCTTCTGCCCCGGTGAAGGTAGTACACGTCGTGCCTCTTGGCCGTGTGATTCTTCCCATGTCTGTGTATTTCCCTTGAATACATGCCATGTCCATCGAAGTTTCCTCTGTCAAACTGTGTGGACAGTACATGCCATGTGACTGGTGTCACACACCGTGTGTCACTTCTTCTAATGTTTGTTACTTCTACCACGGAATTCTTGTACTACACAGTGTGTGATTTGGAAGTACATGTCGTGTATTGTAGAATTTTCCAGAAACGACGCCTCTGGCGAGCACGCCTTCTAAGGCGTCTTTCCTTTGTTCTGATGATCCGTTTGCTTCAAAACCCCCATTCCTAGGTCATCCCAATTTTCCAAGGATGTTTCTGATGTTTTCGGGCCTCCGATCGGCTCCAAAAACATTCCATGATTCACCGCTCAAGAACGGTTGGAGAACACCATACGACAAGAATGGTGGAGGAATCGGGCCTTGTTAGTTTTGTCTGGTTCCTTCTGCTTTAGTTTTATAGCAAAAGTTTTAGAGAGAACCAATATCATGTAAGGGAAAACATCGTTTCTCATTCATAAACACACCCCTACCTCAATGGAAGTTTCTGGTTGTCAAGCGCCGTAGGAGTTGGCGTCGTTTCCGTCGTCGTTGGCATCTCCCCCCATGTCGTGATGGAAGAAGATGATGGAGAAAACCGGAACCACCGATTCGACGTTCATCGTCGGAGATCTAGAATTATTCATTGAAGTGGAGAAGTTCTTCTCTAGAGAAGATGAAGTTATTCAAAAAGATAAAAGAGCTCTCCCTCCCCAAATTCTCTCACAAAACCATGAAATAACCAAATAAAATAAGGCCTTCACTTATTTTATTATTTTTCCATGAAATTCAAAAACTCAAAATTCAAAAAAAAAATCACTTCATTAATTAAACATGAGTTATCTAATTAATTAGGTGTTATGTTGGCAAGATTTAAAGTGGGGATGGTGAGGAGAGGAGAAGTTAACCACTTAATGGGGGAGTTATAGGAGGTTTAAGGAATGTGAAAGGGTGGGATTCGTGTGGGCCCTACCTCACAAATATCATAACAGGGGTAGTTAGGGTCCTGTTGGTCCCACCCCAAGTACCCCATGTAGGATATATCCATCCAAATATAAGAATAAAATTCATACCTCACATATTATTCACTATTTATTTAATCTCCTATTTTAAAAAATCTCCTCCCGTTCAAATGCATCCTCGATAAAGGTCCTCTTAAGAAAAATCCAGCGCTGTGAGTTCATCGGTGGCCTCATATTTCAATTCTGAGCACTGGTTGAAAAGATAAAAAACCCCGCTCGTTCGTTCCCTAAACGTACCTGAGCTAAACATTGAAAATTAATTCCGGGTACACCGGGCCTCGGAAACAAGTGCCATTAGAAATTTCGTACTCGTAAAATCCCAAAGAATTGAAGAAAAAAAATTTCCTTGAAATTTATAGGTCTATACATTACTCCCACCTCAGGGATTTATGTCCCAATAGAGATATAGAACTAACGAGGGGAACAAATGAGGGTACTGAGCACGCATCTAAGCCTCCCTCTCCCATGTTCTCTACTGGAGGTTCTCGTGCTGCCACCTGATGCGCACTAGAGAAATTGACTGTCCACATAGGACCCGCTCCTGTCGAACCTTGATCTCCACCGGGACCTCCACAGAAGTCACCTCTTCATCGATGTCCAGCTCCCCATGATTGATGATATGTGTCGGGTAGTGCACATATCTCCTCAGTTGAGATACGTGGAAGATGTCGTGCACCCGGTGCAACTGAGGTGGAAGAGCCAGGCGATAAGCCACCTCGCCTATCCTGATGAGAACCTAGAATGATCCGATGAAGCACGGAGATAACCTGTCACCCCGACCAAATATCTGTAATCCACATCGAGGTGTGACCCGTAAGAAAATGTGGTCGCCATCCTCGAACTCTAGTGGTCTCTGCCTCCTGTCAGCATAGGACTTTTGTCGGCTCTGGGAAGTCCTCATCTGCTCCTGGATGTTTTTCACCTTCTCTGTCATGGCCTGGACTATCTCCAGTACTACATGTGTTGACTCCCCAGGGTCTATCCATCACAGAGGTGATCTGAAATTTTGATCGTACAATACCTCGTATGGTGTCATCCCAATGGTGGAGTGGTAGCTGTTGTTGTATGAAAACTCCGCCATGGGTGGTTGATCCTCCCAGCTACGGCCAAAGTCAAGGTAACATGCATGGATCATGTCCTTGAGAGTACGAATGGTCCTCTCCATCTGACACTCCGTCTGTGGGTGAAAGGCGGTGCTCAGGCGTAGTTGCATCCCAAATGCCTTCTGCAACCCCTTCCAAAGCCGGGATATAAAGCGAGTGTCTCGATAAGAGAGGATAGATGATGGTACACCATGAAGTCATACAATCTCCTGAATGTAGAGGCGTCCCTTGCTCTCCACTGAGCCCTGCTCTCTGATAGGTAAGAAGTTGGCCGACTTGGTGAGTCAGTCAACAATCACCCAAATGGAGTCATGTCCTCTGGAAGTACGTGGAAGTCCCTTCACGAAATCCATGGATATCCCATCCCACTTCCACTCCGGGACCACTATGGTTTGTACAAATCCTGCTGGTACCTGGTGCTCTACCTTTACTTGCTGGCAGGTGAGGCATCATGAAACAAAATCTACCACAGCCTTCTTCATACCTGACCACCAGTGCTGTCATCTGAGATACTGGTACATCTTCGCTACTCCAGGATGTACCTCTAGAGGGGAAGTGTGAAACTCCCTTAGAACCTCCTCCCATAATGCATTTGGTACCATGGTACATCCTCTAAAAATGATGATGTGCCCTAATCCTAAAGAAAATCCATCAGGTGCCTATCCTGTGGATATCTGCGCACTTCACGTCTCACAGTCAACGTCCCCATGTTGTGCCTCTCTGACCCACTGAAGTAGTGGAGGAGTGACTGTGTGCGACTGTAGAAAGGCTTCCCCATCTCTATCCATGAAGGATATCTGCAGCGTTTCTAGCTGCTCTGTCACCTCTCCAAGTAGCTGGATGCCTGACCTCCTACTGATAGCATCATCTACTATGTTCCCCTTCCCAGGAGTATAGACTATCTCAAAGTCATATTCCAGGAGGAACTCGAGCCATCACCTCTATCTCAAGTTCAGGTCCTTCTACGAGAAGATGTACCTGAGACTCTGGTGGTCAGAGTACACTATAAAGCGCTCACCCATCAGATAGTGCCGCCACATCTTCAAGGAAAAGAACACTACTGCTAACTCCAGGTCATGGGTAGCGTAGTTCTGCTCATGCTGCCTCAATTTTCATGATCCATAGGCGATCGCTGCCCACTCCTACATCAGGACACACCTAAGTCCGGTCCCTGATGCGTCGCAGTAAACTACCTACCCTACGCCCTCCTCTGGTTGCCTCAAGATGGGTGCACTGTTCAATATATGCCTCAGCTTCTGGAAAATCTTATAACATCTATCTGACCATGCGAAGGGTTTCCCCATCTTCGTCAAAGATGAAAGTGGTGCTGAAACTATGGAGAATTCTGGCACAAATCTCCGATAGTACCCAGCATGACCTAGGAAACTCTGCACCTCCGTCACGCACCTGGGTGGCCCCCAAGCAAGCACTGCCTCGATCATTTCATGATCCAATTCAACTACCACCTCAGAGATGACGTGTCCCAAGAAGTGGACCTCTCGAATCCAGAACTGACACTTCGAGAGCTTACCATAAAGCTGGTTCTCTTGTAGTGTGTCAAGTACAACCCGCAAGTGGTAGGTGTGCTCCTCCTCAGTAGTCGAGTAAATCAATATGTCATCGATGAAGTCTACGACAAATTGACAGAGGTAAGGTTGGAAGATCCTATTCATGAGACTCATGGACACTGCTAGAGCATTGGTTATGCCAAAAGTCATAACCAAGAACTCATAGTGGCCATACTGACACCTCATGTCTGTCTTCTGAACATCCTCATCTCGAACACTGAGCTTATGATAGCTCGACCTAAGGTATATCTTCGAGAACCAGCGTTCTCCCTTGAGATGATCGAAGAGGTCTTTAATCCTTGCAAGTGGATACTTGTTCTTCACAGTCACCTGATTCAGGCGACGGTAGTCGACACACAGTCGCAAGCTCTCGTCCTCTTTCTTGACGAACAAAATTGGGGATTCCGAGGGTGAAACACTAGGTCGAATGAATCCCTTTCTCTGCAAGCCCTCTAGTTGTTCCCATATCTCTCGAAGCTCAGAGGGAGACATATGAAATGCTGGAGTAGATATCGGGGTTGTCCCAGGGGTACAAGTCAATATATAAGTCTACCTCTCTGCGAGGAGGTAGTCCTAGAACGTCTTCATGAAAAATGTCCGCATACTGATCCACCACAATAGGGAGTCTCGGACTCCTTACATCAACTGGTCCCAGGATGAGGCTATCCAACTGATGAGTGATCGGCTATCCCTTCCTCTATGTGAGTCCATCCTGCACTGAAAAGGATCCCTTCTCGTCGATGAAGGTGAACCTACTCCCACATGTGCGGAAACACCGCACTTTGCGCCTACTATAGTCGATCAGATCATAGACCGTAGATACCCAATACATGCCCAAGATGATGTCGTAAGGCCTCGAAGCCACTACAAGAAGACCCCAGCCGAAGGTATCGCCTACTAGAGTAAGATCACACTGCTGGAACAAGTGTGTAATCATCTAGTCTGCTCTCGTAGGAGTATCTAGCCATAAGGATCGAGCCAATGGCTCAGTCGGAATCTTTGAGCTCCGAAAAAGGGCAGCAGAAATAAAATAATGAGTCACTCCTATGTCTATAAGAACTGCAGAAAGGGTGGAGTAGCCACACATAGTACCTTGAATCATCTCAGGGGTGCCGTGGTCATAGGCCTCCACTGCCTAAAGCTGAGCCTGCCTCTGTTCGCCAGCTCCCTACTGTCGGGGTGGGCCTCCTGGTGGTGGTGATGGTGGTAGGGCCTAAAAGCGCCACCCACCACCTACTGCCCGGACAGCTCCTCTACCTCGTCCGCCTGCTCCCCGTAGACCTCCACGGTCGAACCTCTTCCTCTGCCTGGGTGGTCCCTCAACCGTCTGCTTCTCCTATGCATGGAGTTTCAGGAAATCACGATCCATGTGGCCTTTCCTCCCTCATGCATATCATTGTCTTCATATCGTGTGACTAGATCTCCTACGTGTGCCCCTCACCTCCACACCAGTATCCTGAGGTCGCCCACTTGATGCTCTGGTCCGCTTGGACCCCTATGACATCCATCGACTACCAGATGCAGAAGACTCTGATATGTGCCGCCCTGGGGTAGGTCTCGCTGCTGGTGAAGGCTCATCTTGAAAGCTCTCCACAAGAAGGGCTCGCTCCAGTACTTCTGCCTATGTCGGAATACTAAGGGAGATCATCGATGCCCTGATCTCATTCCCCAGTACCTTCTCGAATGTCCAGGACCGGAAGAATGGGTCCACTACCATGTCCATGGAGTAGCGCGATAGATCAGTAAATCTCGCCGATTACTAGGCTACTAACATGCTGACATGTCGCAGCTGTAGTAACTCGTGGATGTGCACCGCACATAGGGTGGCTGGAACAAACTCTGAGCGGAAAAGGCTCTCAAATTCTGACCAAATGAGAGATGACTCATCATGCACCTAGAGCGTCAGGCTCCACCATCTAACTGTTTCTGCACGCATGAGACTCGCCGCAAGGATCACCATGAGGTCAGTTGGTGTCCCTACAAATTTGAAGACTCGAAAAACAGCATCTAGACCATCCTCAACTGCTTGAGGGTCTATCTCCCCACGGAACCTGGGCGGTCTCTGAAACTAAAACTCGTTCAGTGCACTCAAGCTCCGTGCACTCTCAACTGCTAGGGCTGGTGGCATCGGTGGCTCGGCGGATAAAGGTACCGTCGGTGCCTCCGCTGTAATAGGGCCCTGCCCCGAGGCCTCATCACTCGGTATGCTTCGGTCTCGCACTAAGCTTGGAACCCTAGCTGGTTGCCATCGTGGGGCCATCCTGAAAAGAAACAGGTGCACCATAGTTAATACAGTATACCTAAGGAGCTGAAAAAAATTAATCACAAAAAAAAAACTTTTGAAACACACATGCAATCAATGTTTTTGTGCATTAAGTCAGAAATCAGAAGTCAGGGTCCTGGTGTATGGATATATCATCTTTCGCACCAACACTGGACTCCCTGGACTGATAACCCCACTTAATACCCTAAACACTATTGCTTTACACAGATTAAATTATCAGAGTCCTCAGTTCTGCGGTAGAACTGACTCCTCTGATACCAATTTATCACGACCTATCCTCGGGGCCCGTGTTTTGACTACCACAAACACGCCTTCCATAGGCTAGGGGATGGGGACTAGCACCAAAGGCATAAATCCCGATAAAAGGGATGGAATTTCCTTTATATAAGAAAACAAACACCACAGAGTACACAAGATGAAGTGAACACTAAGTAAACTGAGTACAAAAGTAAGTGCTAGAAATTAAATGGGCCAGTATACAAACCCAACTGAAAGTACAATTCAACTGAGAAAAGAAAGTACAATTGTTGAATAGTAGAGCAGCAACCACCAAGACGTCCTCCGGAACTCCCACCCGAATGGTGAGTACAGATAGTCTCATCGGCTCCTCTAGTCCGATCGTCCATTCCGTGTATGTCCCGCTTGATAGTCCACCTCCGGGTACCATCCTGCTCCACAAGCCTCAACCACGATCAGTGCTATCCATCGTCTGCAACCAAAACAATGTAGTGCGGGCATAACCAGTGTAGGGGTGAGTATACGATAATTAGTAGGGATCCTGAGACTCTCGAAGGTCTCCAAGAATCTACGAGGGATAAACCACAAAGGAATGATACAATCACGAAGTATCAACCAACTCTAATTAGTTATATGCCCATACATATACCTAAGTCATGAATTCCAGTTCGGCTCTAACTCAGGAGATGAAGTACAACCTAGTCCACACAGAATAGCACAACCCAATCCACACAGGAAAAAAAGTCAATCGTATTGATGATAATGATTTAAATCCAAGACTCAGCTCACACACGTATACTACTCATGAAGAGGGGTGAAGATGATAGATGTAGCCTCGGAATCATCTCCCCGGCCGAACCCACGTAGGATCCAAATACAGATGTTGTCGATGCCAAACCCATGTAGGATCCTAGTAGAGTAACCATCACTGTCGAACCCATGTAGGATCCATGTACAGTCGTCATCATTGTTGAACCCACAGAGGATCCAAGTATAGTCGTCCTCATTGCTGAACCCATGGAGGATCCAAGTACAGTCGTCCTCGCTGCCGAAACCACGTAGGATACTAGTACAGTCGTAATTGTCCTCACAGTCGCAGCCAGCTCTAGGGTTCCTGCGCACAGCTCACTCGATTCTGGGAGGGTCCGCTCCTCGAGTAGAAATGGGTGGATACATCAACCGTCACGAAGACTAGAGTTAATGTATTTGGTAGTTCCATACCACATTTTAGAGGAAAACCAAGCAAAACGTGACCATGTCACGGAGAACAAAATAACTAATCCATTTTCCTAAAGTACACGGCATGTATATAAGCGATACACATAGTGTCATAAGACACCAGGTACTGCCCGTGTGAAATGGCATGTGTCTTGGGGTTGGTCATGTAAAAAATAAGTACACAGTGTGTGGTATGGTTACACGTTGTGTCTTCAGTCCCTGGGTACTATTCGTGTACCACAGCCCGTGTTGATGGGTTGTTCGTGTAAAAAGTAAGCACATGGTGTGTGGTATGGTTACACGTCGTGTCCAAACTTCCAGGGTCGGCTCCATGTACGCTGGCCATTACTAGCAGTGTGGTGGAGTACCTGCCCATATACTCCACCCCGTGTCCTTGTATTCCCAGAATACAAGCCGAGTCACCACGAAGCTGCTTCTGCCATGGTGAAGGTAGTACACGCCGTGCCTCTTGGTCGTGTGATTATGCCTGTGTCTGTGTATATCCCTTGAATACACACCAAGTCCATCAAAGTCTCCTCTATCAAACTGTGTGGATAGTACACATCATGTGACTGGTGTCACACGATGTGTGTCACTTCTTCTGATGTCTGTTACTTCTTCCACTGAAGGCTTGTACTACACAACGTGTGCTTTGGAAGGACACGCCGTGTAATCTGGAATTTTCCAGAAACGACGCCTCTGACCAGCACTCCTCGTGAGCCGTCTGTCCATTGTTCTGATGATCTGTTTGCTACAAAACACCCTTTCCTAGGTCTTCCTGATGTTCAGAGGCCGTTCCCAATGTTTTCGAGCCTCTGATCGGCTACGAAAACTTTCCTTGATTCACCGCTCATGAAAGGTTAGAGATCACCATATAACAAGAACGGCGGAGGAATCGGACAATGTTAGTTTGGTCTGGTTCCTTCCACATTCGTTTGATAGCAAAAGGCTTAGAGAGAACCAATATCACGAAAGGGAAAACAACGTTCCTCATTCATAAACACACCCCTACCATGAAGGAAGTTTGCGGTTGTCAAGAGCCATAGACGTTGGCGTCTTTTCCGTCGTCGTCGGCCTCTCCCCCCATGTCTCGAAGGAAGAAGAGGATGGAGAAAACTGGAACTGCCGATTCGACGTTCTTTGTTAGAGAATTAGCATTCATTGTTGAAGTGAAGAAGTTCTTCGCCGATGAAAATGAAGTTCTTCAAAAAGAGTAAAGATCTATCTCTCTCCCCAAATTCTCTCACACAACCAATAACTAAACAAATAAAATAAGGCCTTCCCTTATTTTATTATTTTTCTATGGAATAAAAAAACTCAAAATTGAATCAAAATCACTTCATTAATTAAACATGACTTGTCTAATTAATTAGGTGTTATCTTAGCAATAATTAAAGCGGGGAAGGTTATTAGAGGAGAAGTCACCCACTTAATGGGGGAGTTAGAGGAGGATTGAGGAATGTGAAGGGGTGGGGTTCGTGTTGGCCCCACCTTAAAAATATCCTAATATGGGTTGTTAGGGTCTTGTGGGTCCTACACCAACTACCCCATGTAGGATATAACCATACAATGAAAAGAATAAAATTTTTACCACACATTTTATTCACTTTTTATTTAATCCCCTATTTTTAAACAACTCCTCCTGTGCAAACGCATCCTCAATAATGGTCCTCTTAAGAAAAATTTGACACTGCAAGTTCATCAGTGCCCTCAGATTTCAATTCCGATCACTTGTTCAATAGATAAGAAAACCCACTCATTCGTTCACTAAACGTACACGACCTAAACATCAGAAATTGATTCCAAGCATACCAGGCCTCAAAATCAAGTGCCGTCAGAAACTACGTACTCGTAAAATCTCAAATAATTTAAGAAAAACATTTCCAATAAATTTATAGGTCTTTACATCGATAATAATATATTTTCACTATTAAATACATCCATAATCTTGAAATGTTACATGTTATAGTTTTAATTTCATTCCATAGTTAATAGTGATCAATTGTAGGATATATTCCACAATCTGGTCCCTAATTTAAATTTCATTCTTCATATGTTAGTCTAAATTATTAATTTGATGTTGATTATTTAATTTTAATATCATTATTAAAAGAAATTTACTTCTATTTTAAAATTATAATATAAGATATTATTTGATTATAAATATAATATTCCATAATAAAATAAATTTTTATAAAAATAAATAAATGGTTATGTGAAATTTATACATTATCCCCCACCTAGGTATTATATGACCACATTGATAAATGATGTTTATTATGATTCATAAGAAGGGGAAAATAAAATTTATTTGATTTAATAAAAGTATTATATTATAAATCATCAATTTTCATAGAGTTATATTTAATGATCACTTATATTTTATAATTGGAATGTGGAGAATAAAATTTGAAATATATTAGTTTTAAGTAATTTTATTTGAAAAATAAATTTCTAATGAAAAGGGATTGATGTGATTGTAATCATAATAACTCAATAATAATAGAACCAATGGATAAGAATACAAAATAATTATAATAATTAAAAAAAATGGTTTTGATATTATATTATAACTAAATTTCATTGAAATAAATGTGTGAGATATGAATCATTTACCATGATCTTCAAAAAAACTACATTAATAATCTGTAGTAATTTTGGTTTTCTTGATTTCATTTTAAGAATGAATTTTAAAAATTATGAGACTATACATAGAGACGACATGTGATTCTGCGACTTGGGGTACCTAAAATGACTGTTTGAAAAATGTTATTTTTTTAATAGCACGCATACAAGAGTTTTTGGAAAATGTAAAATAACATTTAAATGAGAACCCATATTATAAATTGTAGGGAACCTTTGAGCTTAGAGTAGTGGTTTTACCCAACAAACGACCAAATATTGGTCGGTGCCAATCATTTTTAGAAAACATCACAGGGGGTGTAATTGTAAATAAACTAATTAAAAAATTATTATCATTCAAATACTGATAAAACATAACTGGTAGCTCAGATTGAAAATTTGAGGCCTTCATCAAGTTCTTAATGGGGTGTTTTCCCTAGATGAGGACAAACATCGACCATTGCAGGTCGGTAGAAAAATTTTGTTCTCGGACGTGAATGTTAATAAAATATTTAATAAATATATTTCAATTGGATGTCACATATTGACCCAATGGGGGTTTACATTTTTTATAATCAATTTTAGTGGAATATAGGGTTGTCACCATAACCCTCTTATTCCCCTAAGGCAATGATATGGAATCTCTCTCCCGAAAAACAAATGTTAGGTGATCAAGGATCGACTATAACATGGAACCTCGTTATTCGTCAACACCTAATCTAACATTGAGGTAAGGTGTTGATATCTTCATGATTTTCTTTACACTTCATAGAATAAAATGAAGAATTTGGAACAACCCATGAACAATATATTGCACAGTTTGATAGATCTTGTGAGAGGGATCATTCTTGCAGTATTATAATCAAAAGATCTTAGTGATTATTTTGTGGCTATTTTCTTCATGATCTCACTAACTGAAACATGTCAAGTCCAAATAAAAAATTTCAAGATTATTTATATGGGTTTTCATGTGTCTAATTAATCCACTTTAATCTGTCTGGTTCATTATGTTTTCATTACACTTTTAAAACCCTATGAGAATGATCAATTGTTGCTCCTATGATCCATGGAACAATGATCAGAGACTGAAGTTCATGATCTGAGATGACATAGAGGAGGATTTACGGTACCATAGAAGGTAATAAATATCTTATGGTAGAGGGCGTGAATATTTATGTACCGCTGGCAGGCTGTCTCGTCATGAGGGCAGTGCATGATATGACAGGAGGTTTCGTTTTGGCAGCACACACAAATTTAATCCACTACCACATCTTTGGAGGAGAACCCCGCGACGGCACAAGCCACGAGTGGGGGATAGGATTATATAAAGAGGTTTTGGGATAACTACAATGGGACATGTCTCTGAGGCCATGATTGAGGAGGACCCTACTACATCGGGGATGTGAGAAGAGATGGGTTAGGATGGAGTGTCGTCCACATTGAACGTGGAGGTTGTGTTGAACAGTAGAACACAGTCGAGCCATGAAATGAAGGATCTATACCACATGTGGTGGATCAAGTTGGGAAAACTAGGTCTGTTTGGGATACCCTAGATCGACAGGTTTAGGTCGGGTTTGGTGAAGTGGGTTTGGTCGGGTCTGCCAGAGAAGGTCAGGTTAGACCCGAACCGGAGGAACCCATTTTTTTCTAAATTGGATGTATCATTCAAACCCGGTATCCGTCTGACGAGTTGTTTTCTATGTTGGGACCATTATAGTGACTTGGTGTTTTTTAGGTAATCTAAGTGTGTTTTATATTATTTGGTATATGACCAAACAACTTGAGGTGTACTATCTCATAAAACAAGCATGCTACGAGTGGAATCCTGCAGCTAGTTATGAATTTTTGACTTAGGGGACTCCTTGACCCATCAACTCTCTATGTGCCTTCGACGGTCTGTGAACCATCAACGCTATGTGAACCATCAATTTATTTGACTCCATCACTACTATGGGAGCCATGAAACTCCATGTTCCATGGATGCTCTATGTTCTATCGACATTCATTGCACCATAAAGTCTCCATGCGCCATCGATTCTCTATATGCCATTGATGTTCTATGCGCCACCGACATATATAGTCTCATTGATGATAGGAGATCCATGGACTACAACTGTAAATCCTTCTCTTCATGCTTAAGACTTGTACCTGTATGAGATGACTATATTCACAATACATCATGTGTTTCCATTATGGTGTACTTTGTGGGTAACTTTTTTGGGTCAATTCGTGTGTTTCCTTTGTGTTGTGCTTCATGTGATTCCTTTCTGATGTACATTGTGTAATTCTTTGTGGTGTACCTTTTAGTATTTTGTACCCTACGGATTATTGTTTTACTCACTCTTGGACGGGCTATTCCCACATGTTTCCTGTCTTATGGAGATGATGGATACTTTGATGGATTCCTTGGTGGATCGGGGCCATATGGTTCTTAGAGAGAGGCCCGATAAAGGATGTTTTATTTAGTAACATTAGACAATAGTTTCTATACCGACCCTTAATATTGGTTTTCTACAGATGTGATTCTAAAGATATTACATTTCCTTTTGGTTGGGATTATATTATGGCCTTTTTTAATTTTTAGTTTTTTACTAGCATACTCTGTTGTTGGAATCATATTGGTATGCATGATTATTTACATAGTTCATTCAGTTCAATACTTTTGGTATTTAAAATTGGTGCATATGTATAGGTACATAGAAAATGCCTCCCATTTGTGGGATATGGCTACTGGGTGCTAGTTGTCAGCCACAGACATATTGGAGGTGGGGTTGTGGGTAGTCACAACATGGGTCCTAAGGGACGGTTCGTGAAAGAGTTGTATCAGACGAGTTCAGTTATACCTAACAAACCAAGTGTCTGGGAGACTGGTTTGGGGAAATAATTTGGATTGTTTTTAGATATTATTTTAGTCCAGATAATATACTATTGGGGTAGAATCCAACATATTCATAAACTAGTACTCTAAATTTGTCTTCCAGACTCATTACATTAAAGCACTGGTTGTATGGAAAATAATGGCACATTCATCATATAGGATTTATTTTTCTCTTCTATACTTCATGAGATAGTTTTACCCACAATGTATACACTATTTAATGTGGTATATCATTGATCTATTTTAAGAATCCTCCTGGTAGATAGCCAACATAGGATTTTACAGCATGATCTTGAGGATGATCCTCATAGTGATAATGCATTGGCACAAGGACCAGAACCAGATATAGAACCCTTGGGTGGTGTTTTAGTAATACCACCACTCAAAGAGTAGTATTTACTACCATCATTACTGGTAAAGGATTCACATAGGATGAGTGAATTTCATGAGTTACAAAGGAAGTGACCTCCCATGGTCAGTGGTGAGCCAGACCCCGAGGCATCTGCGGATTGGCATTCGTAGGTTACGTATGTCTTTTGCCTAACGAGAATGTGTAGTTACCGGATATCAGTCTTAGCTTCAAGTCTTTGACAAGGATCAGTGGGAAGGTAGTGGATCATAGTGAACCAGATGCATGAGGAGATGACCCAAACATGGACAGACTTCAAGAGAGTCTTCGGTGACGAGTTCTTACCAAATATATTATGCTTTGTGCATATACAGGAGCTAATGTATCTATATTAGGGTACCCATATAGTACCAGAGTGCTCAGTGATATTTGCATACCATTCTTATTACTCCATGCATATGGTGCAAGACACATTTTTCAAGGTCCAGACCATCAAGAAGGGGATACATTGGGAGGTCAGGTCATCCATGGAATCCCTTAGAATTCCAACATATGTTGGGGTATAGGAGCGAGATCATCTAGTGGATAGGTTTTTGGTGGTGAACACATAGGCATAGGGAGTTACCACAGGGAATTAGATAGCCGATTCTTCTGTAGTTGGTATAAAATAACTCAAACAGGGATCCAAGTAGATCCTATAGTTAAAGGGAAAATTTCAGGGCATGGGGTAGTGTTATGAGGCTCCTAGGGTGGAGCATGTCGACAGAAGGATATGTTGTGTTATTCAAATGGAATTTGGGTATATCTGGCTAGAGTTTGTATAACCCATCATACTACCATTTAGGAGATGTTTGAGGGACTTCTAAACGAGATGATCGGGTATGAATAGGGATATCCATGAGGCGATGGATGTGGAAGAGGATCTGTATGAGAAACAGGGTTTGGGGGAGGTTTAAAATACTACTGCTACCACCCCCTAGAGGTCCACCACTAGCTCACGACGATGGTGGATAGGGATGAGTCTTGGTTCAGCTGATGGTGGCTTATCACCCTGATTATCCAGATATGATTTTATATATGAAGTATTTCTTTTACAATCAAGTTGATGTTATAATAGACATAGGTTCCAGTCAATCTTTTCTCTCCACAAACCTTCTTCAAGACACTGAGATTATAGTGGGAGTGTTCACTTGATCTCTATGATTAGAGACTCTTACAAGATAAGATTCGACAATCAAATATTATTGCTAATAGTGTTCCCTTATTCTTGGGGTTGGGAGTTTCAGTTGGGATATCTTGGTGGATGTTTCATGTCCTTATGATGTAATTTTTTGTTTAGACTAGTTACCCATTGTACATGCCCAGATTCACTGTTTTAGGCACATATTATGGTGTGTCTATAGAGATGGGAGTATGTTTTAATTTTTTATAGAAAATTAATCCTATATAGCACTATATTGTCTCAAATGTACGAGGATTTAGCCTATCACACACAAGTTGGTTAGAATGGCCCTTAGTGTATTGGATGAGTGATTCCTGAAATTTCTATAGTGGTGGACAAGTACAATGAAGAATTTTAAAAAGATGTTCCATGATTACCTCCTACAAGGGAGGTGGATTTCTCCACTGATCTATACCCCGATAGGACAATGATTTTTTCACATCTATATCAAATGGCTCTCGCAATGGTTTGTGAGTTAAAAGTATTGTTGGAGGACATGTAATTAAAGGGCTCAGTGAGGCCCAATAATTGAACCTTGAAGCCTCTATGTTGTCTTCCAAGAAATAAGATAAGAGTTTGAGGTCATGTGTTGACTTGTGGTGACTCCACTAGGTGACCGTGAAGAACATGTATCTACTACCAATGATTAATGACAACTTTGATCAGCTGAAGGGATCAGGGTGGCTCTCAAATATATACCTCTTTTCTAGGAATCACCACCTTCATGTATGAGATGAGGACATCCTAAAGACAACCTTAAGATGTTTTTACATCCACAATAACTACATAGTGATGGGTTTTCACATCAAAAATTCCTATTAGTGTTCATGGGAATCATGAAAAGTGTTATCTAGTATTACATAGACAAGTTCATATTGGTCATCATTAATGACATCTTGGTGTACAAGGATTTCACAGAGGAGAATATGATACACTTAAGGATGGTCTAAGGCACACCTCAAAAGTACAAGATTTTCATGAATTTCATGAAGTGTCATTTCAGGATATGAGTGTTCCACATAATGGGACACATCATTTTAATGTTTGGAGTTGTAGTAGATCTAGTGAAGATTGAAGCAATGATTTCATGGGAGCCATCTAATAGTGTTACCGAGGTGCCAAGATTCTTGAGTTCTACTCGGTAATATCATTGGTCTGTACCCGAAATTTCCTGGGTTGAAGCTCCCTTAGTGTCCTTGACAAGTAAGTGAAAAAATTCTTGTGGGCATAGAAGTACCAACAGTTCTTTCAGGACCTGAGGTTGTGGTTGATGACCACTTCCATTTCTATATTACTAGAGGAGACTGTTGAGTAAGTGGTGTTCTGTGATGCATCGAGGACCGGGCATGGTTTTGTCTTCATGTAGGAGAAAGTGATGATTTCTTATGGATCAAAATAGTTAAGGAAACATGAGAAGAACTATGTGACCCATGATAAGGAGTTGGAAGTGGTACTGTTCAAATTTAATATTTAGAGACACTACCTGATGGGAAAGCAGTTCATTGTCTACTATAACTATAATAGATTCATTTATATCGTTTCTAAAAATGATTTGAACATAATACCAAGGATTTGGAGAGAGTTACTCTTGTAATATGACTTAGAGATAGCTTATATTTTTTTATGTGGAATGTGGTGGTAGATGCTCTCATCCGGAGACAATGTTCGCAACTACTGAATAAGGCATCAGAGTAGTTAGACTCATCACAGATATCCATTGTGGATATAGATGAATAAACATATCTTTAGTTGATAGTGGTTACCCATGAACTCTAATAGAGAGTCATGGAGGGATATCCAAAGATACTAAATATGAGAATACATAGGCTCAAATGTTTTTGGGGAATTACCTTGATGGATATTCTAAGGGTTGGTATTACATCATTCTCTTTAGGGACAACACAGCAATGACAATGATGTTGAAAAAGGAGGATATAAGTGATTTACATACATTCCATTTAATGGTATATACTTGAGTTGAAAATATGTATCAAGACCTTCAACACTTTTTCTAGTGGAAAATTATGAATAAAGAAGTTGTAGAGTTAATTTCATGATGAATCAAAAGTTAGATAGTGATGTCTGGTTGCTAGGTTCAATCGACATGAACTCATCCCTTTTATTTTTGAGAGTGGACGTGGGATGGGATATTGATGGACTCCATGATGGGTTTACCACACATGTCTAGGGTAAAAGATAACAACTAGGTTATCATTGACTAAATCACCATGATATAAAACATTCTACTGATCTATGAGCAGTGTTCAGAAGAGACCAAGTGATTCCTCTATGTGAAAATGATAGTTTGGCTTCATGAAGTTTCATCAATGATCCTCTCAAATTAGGATGGTCGATTAACATATAAACTATAGAGGGCATTTATAGTATGTGTTTGGGGGTCAACTGCAGTTGTGAAAGGGATTTCATCCACTGATATATTGATAGACAGTTAGGACAATCTGGGTTCATGAAGACATGTTATGTCCTAGTATCCTCGACTTTGGCAGCAGTTGGGCAGACCACCTAACTCTGAAGGATTTTTCATATAATAACAGCTACCACTCAACCATTGGTATTGAAGCATTTGAGACCTTGTACAGATGACCATATGGGTGATCGTTGTGCTGGATAGACCCAGGAGAGTTAACACTTATTGTTCCAGAGTTGCTATGGGCTACCACAGAGAAGGTGAACATCATACATGTGTGAATGAGGACTAAATAGATTCAACGTAAGTCATATGATGATAGGAAAAGGATAACGTTGATGTTCAAGGAGGGAGACCATGTGTTCCTTTATGTCTCCCCTCGATTTATATTACCTCGATTCAGCAAGGGCAACATGTTATCTCTGAGATAAATTGGTCCTTTTCATATTCTGAGTAAAGTTGGTGAGGTGTTGTACCACCTATCACTACTACACAATTTCATTAGGTGTATCTTTTCTTCCACATGTCATAGCTGATGAGGTGTATCCATGATCCATCCCATGCCATTGATAGGGGAATTTTTTACATTGATGATGAGGTGACTTTTGCTGTGTATCAGGTGTCAATAAAGGATCAACAAGAGAGTATCCTTTGTGGGTGATCGATTCCTACAGTGCGCATTTATTGGAAGAACAAAAATCTCTATGAGAGAACATGGCAGTGGGAGGCTTAGATTTCGGATCAATTCCCTCACCTCTATGTTTAGTATCCCTTTTTGGGATTTCGGAGATGTAAAGACTTTTGGTAGGAATAAATTATTGGCTCGTATATTTTTTGCATTCATTTATAGAAACTAATTATAAAAATTCCAAGAAGAGTAACTTATACAGCGGGTAATTAAGAAGGATGTGGGTCTCAGAATGAATTGTTGAAAATTGGTGTATTTCTAATATCATGAACAGGAGAATTTTATGATAAAGTGAAATAGATCATAAACGATTTCCCAAATAAATAATCTTAGGGCACTATTGAGCTCGTAGTTTTTCCTTTACCCTAGGTGTGACCTATCATGGTAAGTGTGGGTCATCTATAGAGAAAGACCCCAGCAGAGTAACAATAAATAAATTAATAAAATAATAATTATTTTATTTTGAAATACTAATAGCTAATAAAGAGTAACTCATATTTAATATCTGAGATCGCCATTGTTTTCATAAGGGGGTTTTCCCGTAGTTGATTCCTAACATCGACCGGCACATATATGCTACAAAAGATCATTTTTGGACGTGATAATCATTAAAATATTTAATAAAAATATTTTATTTTGATGTTACCTGTTGAAGTAGTGGAAGTTTAATTTTTTAATAATCAATGTTATAGGAATTATTGTTTATCGCCATAACCATGGAATCCCCCAAAGGCAAGGAGATAGAATAACTCTCTCAATAAGGAAACTCTGACAAACCATGGATCAACGGTGACATGGAACCCAGTTCATAATCCATGATTGATCCAACCTTAAGGTAGTTTGTCGATATCTTGGTGATTTTTTACACCAATATGGAATAAAATAACGAATGTGGACCAACCCAAAAACATTATGATCTATGGATTTATAATTCTAGAGGTATGGATAATTATTATGAAATTAAAGGTAATAGTTCTTGGTGATTATTCTTATGTTGGTTTCTTCACGATCCTGCAAACATGAACAGATCAAGGATGACGTGGTAGTGGCTATGGTGGGACATGGATTGGAGGCTAAATTGGAGGATGACCCAATGGATGTTGGGCCCTAGGAATAGAGGGTATGCGACGCAGTTATGTCAACATGGAAATAAGAGGTCATGTTGACTGGAATGTTTTGGCCGAGACGTGTGAAAAAAGAGCCATCTGGTATGCATAAAGCTGGGCTAGTGGAACTAGTTTGATCTGGTGACCCAACAGCCCATCAGACCCAGTCGGTTTCGGCCATTCTAGACTGATCATGCTGTGTGAACCGGTCAGGTTGGGTCATCCATACCATTTTATCAGAACACTGAACATGACCCATTTTACTAAATTGGTCATATCATTCAAACCATGTGTCCGTTTGATGAGATGATTGTGGTATTGGGACCCCAGTGACAAGGAAAACCCGTTGACGCTCAGTGCTCCATTGAAACATAGTGATCTATTGATGCTTAATGTTCCATTAATGCTTTGTGCACCACCAATTCTTCATGCACAATTAATTCTCCATGTTCTATTTATTCTTCATGTGCCACTGAAACCTCTAGTGTCATAATGACTAGTATTTTTATGGACTACAACTATAAATCCTTATCCTCTTTTTTAGACTTGTACCTGTGTGAGATAACCATATTGATTGGCCTTCACCTGTTTTCTTTGTGGTGTAAATTGTTTATTTCATTTTTGGTGTACGTTAGGTGTTTCCTTTATGGTGTACATCGTGTGTATCCATTGTGGTGTATATTTTGTAATTCTCAGTGGTGTACATCTATGGTTTTATGACCCTAGTGATTGTTGTTTTACTCACCCCTATACAGGCTATGCCTACACCTGTCATGTATTGTGAAGATGATTGAAGCTTGGATGATGTCCTTGGTGGACATGGGATAGGTGGTTCTTAGATAGAGTCATGATAGACGATGTGTGATTCATCGACTTCAGACAATTATTTCTATACCATCACTTCATATAGCGTTTTATTTGGATGAGATTTAAGAGATTGTAATTTCCCTTTTAGATGGGATTTTATTATGACCCCATTTAAATTTATGTTTTTATAAAATCATACTATGTTGTTGGTATCTTAATGGTATGCAGGCTTGTCTACTTAGTGTTTCTAGTTCAAAATTTTTGGTATTTGAAATCGGTGTTTGTGTGTACATATTCATAAGAAAATGTATCCCATTTGTGTGATAAGCCTACTCGGTGATAGTTTCCTGCCCCTAACCTATTGAAAAGTGTCTTGGGGTAGTCAAGACATAGGCCTCATGGGATAGGTCATGACATAATCACATTGAGTTCATGTTTTATAAATTTAGTGACAATATTTTGGAAAGTATTTCAAATTGACATAGTTAATCTGATATTATTGTGATATGTTTTTTAACATTGTTTTTTAATATTATTTAAACATGTTTTAAGTGTTATATAAATTTTTTTAATTTATACTTATAAAAAGAAATTTTTATATTTTTTGAAAACATATAATTCTATATTTTTCGAAATTATATATCCTAGTATATAATTTTTATATATTATATTATAATTATGATATGATTTGAATGAATAATTTCTACGTGTTTTTGTGGAATAAATGATGACTCAAGGGAAATGTTATAAAGTAAAATAATGACTTCAAATTGAGATATAATAAAAAAAATTGTCTTCCGTTAAAATATTATCATTCATTGGAAAAATTATTCATTTCTATTTTTTTCAAGGAAAAAAATTATTCATTTCATTATAATAAAAATATTGATTAAAAGTACAAATTTTAATTTTTTGATGACTTGTTAAGACAATAATTCTAGAATGTTTAGCTCATAATATTTGTTCTTTTTGGATCTCTTTCGTTATTCAAATTTGAAATTTAATTTTAATGAATTTATGTTAAATGGAATGTTAATGTGAACTCTTTAGTGGGAATTGAGAATGTTGTCGAATTTTATTAATTAAATGATGAGACTGATAGAATAAATATTATGTGGGTTTTGATAAATTTATTATGTATTTTTATAGTATAAATTGAAATTGTTTTATTGTTTGAAAATTTTTATTGGTATTTATTGAATTTTCTGAAGAGGTAGAATTGTATTTTATGCATGAGATAAAAACATTTATTTTATTATGTATCATTTTGAAATGTGTAATTTTATTAATTTTTGTTTAAAAAATAATATCCAATTAATAAAATATATTATTCCTATTTGTTTTATAAGTTCAATACTATAAATTATATCAAATAATTATTAATTTATATTCCACATATGTAAATCATGGTTTTTATGAAAATTTATATCCCCACTGAAATTATTTATAATCATGCAATAGTATATTTATGTTTTTTTATTTTACTTGATAATGTTTAGACTATGGTGATATATATAGATAAAATATTGCTCATATTAATGATGAACATACCTCAGTATGCTAAGGGTATTGAGGAATTTTTAGATTTTGGGATTCATAATTGAACTGTAGATGGGATAGTAATAAGTCCATTAAATAAATATAAATTTTGAAGATAGTTGAAGATTAATGATGTTTTGAAAGACATGATATTGAGGAAATTCCTCACTCAATATAATTGTTCAATTTGTAATCGAGAATTGAAAAACACAAAATGTTTGAGCATAGATGTCAAAAAAAATTAAGCTACCAACTTCATCGCATATGGAAAATGAATTGAAAATCCTTATAAATAATGACTTATAAATTGTAAGGAAAAAAAATAAAACTCAAAACATATCAGAATAACCAGTTTAGGGTGCTACAAATAATAACTTAACCAGTGATGTTTTTTTTAGAATATTAGAGAACGAGATCATGAATATAATGTATCATTTGATCCCCTCTTATTTTGTTTTAGACTAGTTAAATATAGAACATTACTAAAATAAAAATTGGTTTCATGATTTAGTTTCTAATGAAAATCGGGATTCAGATGATGGATGTATGAAATATTCAAAAAATTCATTTCTTCTGAAGTTGTATCATATCAAATCCTTTATGGAGTTACATAAATGGTGATATACATGATATATGAATTTCTATTCATTAAATTTCCCTATTCTATGATCCTTATCTATTTTTATGATTTGGAAGTCATTGTTAATAATCTTAGTATTAATTATATAGAATTATGTGTATTTCCCTTTGGTTGTATTCTTTACTGGGGAGATGATTGAAAAAAGAAATATTGAAATAACATTCATCTAGAAGTAATTAAATGAGTGATGTTAGATGTATGAATCAACGTTCTAATATGAAGAAGAATAAAAGGAAAACACTTATAAAAGATTTTCTTTAATTCCATTTATAACCTCCACTGCATCGATTATTCATGTCAACGAAAATTAATGATTTCATGCGGTATAATTTTATATATAATAGAAGTTATTGGATAATGTAACATCTAAGAGATTCACAATCGTATAAGAGATTTGATACATTACGTTCAGATTTCTTATCTACTCATGGGAATGTTTGACAGGGATTGGTTTTTAAAGGATTTAACCCATTGTGGACATTGAACACTAGTTATATCATTTGGAATATTATTTTGATCCCATAAAATCTACCATCATGGATGTTTATGAAAAACATATTTTAACATTTCAAGGATATTTGCAGGAAAAAGTCCCTTGAATTGATATTGATGTATATAGGTAGCCTCTAATTGATTAATTATCGAGTTTTTGAATTAATGGTGTTGAGACATATGGTACATCTTCTAAAACAATGTTCAAAATGCATGATTCTCTAATGCGGACCATTAGTGACCTTCGAAAACTTGGTAAATTATATAGTGGAAACATTTACACAGGGTGGTATTATCTAATTTTTTACATTGATTTTAATCCTAAAATGAGTAAATAAATTAACAAAAATGTGTTTCTTGTTTCAATGATGATTTATTGATGCGACTCATAGATTTTTGTTCAAAATGATAAAATTAAACGTTCAGATTGATCGTAGACCACCAAAAACGTTTTTGATATTTTCTAAAATATTAGAAAAAAAGTGTAATGATGAAAAAACTTTGGTAAGGTGCATAATTTAAATTATAGTGGGAAATGACATTGAATTTCATCTTTAAGTGAAATTGGAACACAACAATGGAATAAATAATCATATTCATTAAACATCCATATTAGGAATTTAACTTTATATGGAGTAATATTGATGTTTTGAATTTTGAGAAGATTCTTTATGATAGTTTAATTTTCACATTTCATAGTGATAATGAAAAATAGAAGGATTGTCTCAATGCTCATAAGGACTTACAAACAATGAATATAGAGAATGATCCATATCTAAATGACAATGAGAAGTATTCTCTGATTATTTTTTCAATGAAAAATAAGGATAACGATACATTGTGTTAAATTTTATAACATTTGAATGTATCTGTTGGGAATTCCAGTAACATTTTGTTGTTTTTGACATAAATCATTGTCGGTTACATTGATTGAAAATTTAAGATCCATATATTTTTATAGCAGTTACTACCATTTGAATTTCATACATTGTTACCTAAAAAGATTATTACTGTTTTACATGAGTTTTTCTCTTTCATCAAAAAAACTATGTGATAAAACTATGCAAACATATGATAATGAAAACCTTTAGGAGATATTAGTTTTGAAACACTATGAAATGGAGATAATCATTCATCAATCATTTTTTACATGCATTATGCTTTTAACTAAGAATTTGGGTAACAAAACTATATTATGAGGCCCCATTAATTCTCGACTCATGTATCAAATTGATATGTACTTTATTGATATGTTTTTCATATTATATGAAAAATTATCATAAGGTAATTAAATATATAGTTATGTCATTATAATTATTATTTCAAGAATGTCAAGGTTATCAAAAATCGTACATGAAAAAAAGCTCTTCTTGAAGGCTTTATTTCTAAATTCTATTTGGAAGCAAAGTGTATTATCATTTATTCTACTTATATGGATGATATTGAGACAATATTTAATCATGTTGAATGTGATGATGATAGATCGAATCAATCTCAACTATGTTGGAAATAAAAAATTGTTCTTATTATTGAACTATCTATTAGGAGGAGATCAAATGTTACACTGACAGAAATAGAATTATTACATGTACATAAATATGTAATGATTAATAGTGAAATTTTAGATTGACATTTTTAAGAGATCCTGATACAAAAAATGAGATGAATGAGAGGTTGAACATGAAATGAGAAATATAAAACAAAGGTTGTTAATAACGATATTTTAGAATGGATTCAACATCATGTATATTCATAAATATTGCAATTAATAATGGTATTATTCCGGAATATATATTTTGTAAATAAAATAATGTATATAACATTTATGCATCTCGAAAACTCATTCATAAGATTTGTTTTAAAAAGATTTAATGTTTTTGGCTCGAGGCCCTCTAGAACATGCTAGAATGTTATTTGATTATAATGTGAATGGATTAAAATTTCATATAGTCTGTCAATAAGGTGTTTTGAAGTCATATAATACTGATATATTTTTGGATTATTAATAGGGATACAATTAAATGTTTATAGATATTATTGAAATGAACTACCATAAGAATTTTTCAGTCATTTTACTCAAATTATAGTGTGTCGATATGACCTAGGAAATTAAAATAGAATATTATAAATATAAATATGTGAACTTATCATGATTTATGGATTTAATTGATAGTGAAATATATGACACAAATATCTTATCATTGAATGAAAAAAATGGAATATTATGTTGAACATGTCATAGATGAAGGGTGGAGTGTAGTTGTTCACATAAAATAAATATACCTATATGATTTGGGTGATGAAGGCTAATATTTTAAATATTCAGTTGAATCATTTCAACAAGAAGAGAAAAACATATTTTTCCATCATGATATTGAAAATCTTAGTCTTTCAACATTGGGTAATGTAGATTATGTAATAATGGTGCATGAAAAAAAATTATTAATGGAAAAATTGATTGTATGTGTATTCATCCAATAATTTACCAACCACTTATGTTATATGCCCAACCATTAATTATCCTATCAATATATTTATTTTAGAAATATTAATCTCATATCATTTCTATTTTTTGAATCAATTTTTTGAAATAAATGTTCTTTCGTAAATTATATTTGATGGGGTGATATGAATTCCAAAGATGAAGTGTTGTAATGATCCTAGATGAATGTCAATATACATTCCCTCGACCACAACAAATCATGTTTATCTATATGGATCTATATATATATCATCAAAGACACTCTCAATACTCCCCCTACACTCCATCTCAAACCCTCCATTCCATCATCCATAAGAATAACTTTCATTATTGTCCAATCAACATTTTAGATAGTGCATCCCCATTCAACAGCTTTAGCAGTGATGGAGGATGTCATCGCTCTGATTTCATGACTAGGGTATAAGTGGGTGACCATTATATGTACAAAATATAATGTCAAAAAAAAATTCACTTTTGATAATAAATACTACATTTTCATAAAGGATGACTTAAATTTCACTAATCATAGAATTAGAAAAGTTCAAATATCTAGAATATTTACGAATTGAATATAGTTTCCTCGTTTGAATGAGATGGGGTCCGTAGAGATGATATTTCATGATTATTTGACAAGATTCTAATATAACTGTTGGTGGAGTCAATTACCATTCAGTTACCTATTATGATTGGAGGGATGTGCCCCAATCATGGGAAAATTTTATCTTGTATTCATCAATAAACGTACTTTTAATACATAATGGGGTAATTTAATGTCAATGTGTTATTAAATTATATAAATTAACAGGTGAATATTATTTTACAAATGTTATTGAAAATTACCATTGGAAATCATATAGATTGATAGTAGAAATTGAACCATTTTGTTAAGAAAATGAATGATTCTAAATGGAGATTATGGAATGAATTAATCGAAACTTCATTGAGAACTCATCAATTGAATGATGAGGTACCTGAAAGGATACCTAAAAAAATGAGAGGTTTTTTATCGAATGCATATATATGTATTGAAATATATATTATTATATTAATTTCATTTTACATATATACATTCATATAAAAAAGTGATTATATTTCATAAATTACTGTGAAATTATATGTTATGTATTTCTAATATGTCTCACAGAAAATTTCATCATGTAGAGCTAAAAAACTCTCAATATTAGGTGAATGTGTTTTTCATAAAATACATTGATTCTGGTAATATTTTCACAAGATTATATATTTAAAAGATAAAATTATCTGTTTTAGATGATAATTTTTTTAATTTTTTTAATTTTTTAATGTAACTAAATAATTTTGGCCACCAAGTAAACCGAACAAAAGTGTTGTTTGTTGTTCATAGAAAATATGATTAGATTTATGTTAATGATCCTACCAATGATGTTGGGGTATGAATTCTATTTTCAGTGTGATAAATTATTTTCAGTTCTCATTATTCTAATATGTATTAGTTCAAATATAATCAATATAGAATTTCTAGGAAAAATAAAATAACATTAGAATCTGAATCCTACATAGTGCATCTTTGTCTCCCATAGTGATATGGTTGGTCAAGCCCTTGGGAAAAATCATCATGGTCGAGCACACAAGATAATTTTTGGTCCATTACAATTTGAGGACATTTGTAGTCCATTAGGGGTATTTGTAGCAACTAATCTCTGTGAGAGATAATCAATACATCGATATGCTCAGATGGTATTTTTCAATGACAAATAAAATTCAAGAACATAGGAATCATATAAATATGAAAGATACAATGGTCATTTCTCTTTAAAATGGATTGATTTAACTATATTAAAATATGTTTTGATATATCCCTAATTATATTTTATCAATTGATTGTAGTGAGAAAATAAAAAATCATTTAGTACACAAACTATTAATGGTTTTAAATATAAATTCAAATATACACTACTAATTAATTTTGAACATAAGTTTCTTGAATGTTTCAATAATAGGAAGTGATGATGAATATGGGGAGGTAATTTATAATTTTTTATAGTGTAGTGATTAAGATTCACCTTTGATTGATGAATATTATAGAATGACACTTATTTGAGCCCAATGTTGGGTGTGGCTAACATAGATATGATATTAAACAAATTTCTTCTTTACGATATTAGCCACGTATCTAATTTATTATGATGATCAAGTAGGATGATATAGTTCATAACATTTCATTATTTTTTTTTAAAATGTTGTTTTTTTAAGTCAGTTCATGTATTTTCTAGGTTATATATATATTTTATAAACAAATCTTGAGTAGGAACAATTATCATTATCATATATATATCATGTTTTTTGGTATCCGATTTCGTTTCTTCCTTGGGTTATTATATTTTCAGAAAGTTTTTTTTTTTGATATTGAGATGGTACAAGGAGTAATGAATTTTGAACACAGATCAATGGGAATTTTTACTATTTTATATAAATTTTCAAATGTGGGAGTGTTTTCTTATGTCCTTTAAATTCTGTTATTGTTTGGATATTTTGGGGCAATATATTCTGCAAAATTTATTTTAAATGTTAAATTATGGTTGTTTAAACCACTACAATATAATCCAATATACAATTCATCTATGTTTTTAATTTATACTATGTAAGGTTTTTTTAGAACTGAATTTTTAGTTTTAGCAACGGTTTCTTTGGACAAAAAAAATCACTAATTTAGTTTCCTTTTAAAACACAACTAATTCTATTACTTTTTTTCAAGGGAATATTCCACTAAAATTTAAAAAAATCAATGTTAAGAAAACATTTGTTATGTTTTCCAAAAATGACTTCAAAATTTTCAGAACTAATGAATGTTGGATGTTGACTCAATCATTAGTGGAAATTTTTGGAAACTATCATAGAACTATATAGAGGATGAGTTATTGAAATCTGATAAATAAAATAATGTCCGCAATAAAACAATTTTATGGTGGTGATACTTCAAAACCATGAAATCTATATTATAACACACTCAACTAATAAAACACCATCAAAAACCATAAAATAAGGTAAAATATTTATAAAAAATAATGAGTAACTATATTACATTACTCAAAAATTCAAATATAAATCTCAAAACAACTCATGATCGTAAGCATTTATATACTACTCTCATTCCCATGTTATCTATACCACAATACGATATGTTAGTAAAACATAAACAGAAATAATAAACTATCCAAACATCACACCCTCACTATTATGACATATCTCAATAATTCAATTTTCAAACATCACATCATCCCTGATAAATAGATCTCTCAAATCAATGACAATATAATAAGCATGAAGACATCGATGGAGATGCGATGTGTGGATAATTTTATGGATTTGATCTTAATGTTGATGAATATTTATTAGATATGAATCCTTTCCAATGTGATGAATGAACCAAAAATAAATGATAAAATTTAATAATTATTACTCCTCTTATAATAATTATTCATTCGAATATAATAGAAACCCTTAAGAACCAGTTTTCAACAACCATAAACTTATTATACCTCATATGTTCCTCCATTTTATTATTATTATGGTTATTAACAGCTATTAACATATATTATATATTCTAAATGTTCTATTATATTCTACACACCAAATCAAGAGAAGTGACTATTGACACGCAAATCAAAGTCCATCATATTGGAGATTTACAATGACTTATATCCAATTCCTCAAAAAGGTCATGCCAGAGTGAAGTATGTTATGATATAAAATCAAAAATGAGGGATATTGCGTCAAACAAGATCAAACAAAATCTAGAATAGATCACCAAAATATTACCTCCATCCTTATATTAGCCAACTCATACCACCCATTCATATAGTGGAGTAAATTAGTGCTAAATGGAGCCGAAAGGTCAATTCATGTGGCATGTAATTGAAATTTTTTTACAATATAACAATATATTATAAAAATATAATGTGTTTGATAGAAATATCAAAATTTATAAACAAACTATTAAAATCCATTGAACAACAAAGAAATGTCAATAGAAATATTACATGAACAATTAAATCATTAACAAATAAAAATATTCTACTTTTTTAATACCTTTAGATGTTATTGGATAAATAATTAATATAGTTAATAATTACTTTTTTACTTATTAATGATGTTTAAAAATGTTGTCATATCATATAATAAAAATTTAAATTAACTTATTTTAATATATAATTATATATGATTTAACACATTATCATTTTTTAAAATTTAAATTTATTTCAGAATATTATAGGGATTTCTTAATAATGAAATTTTACATAATAAAATTCATTATAATATTTTTTATTTAAAATTAAATCATTATATTTATAAATACTAATATTCAAATTATATAAATTTTTTTTAAAAAAAAATTAAAATTTAAAAATGCGATTTGGATGAATATTATAGATATTTCTCAAAATGTATAATTTCATAGGAATTATGAAAAATAATTATGTTAAAAATATTGTTAATGTTTTAAAAGATTCAAAAATAAATGTATGATTTAAATGTTTTTAAAACCCCTCTTATGTAATTAGTATATATTTTGATTGTAAAAATTAATTTATAATATAAAATGATGAATTTATAATGCCTAGGTGTGACTTTATTGAATCTTATGAAATATTTTATTATAGGGAAACTATTTTTATTTTGTTTCATTTAACTTTTTATCCATTTTGGAAGAATTGTTTTGTTATTTTTTTGAAATCCAAATGATTATTTATTTACTAATAATATGCCTATTAATTTATAATGAATCAATAACATTGTCAATTCTATCTTAGTCATAATTTTTATGTATGAAAATACACTTTTTCTAATAACAGTCATCATACTTTATGTTCCTTAATATTAATATTAATTTAATTCTCAACTATAAATTTTATTTGATGATAAATTTCATATTTGGAAAGATTTTGACCAAATTATATAATGTGGTTCCTTAAATATATTATAATTAATATAAAATAACATTTCTATAAATTAGTGGTCACATTTTTAACCTAAAATTGTAAATTTTAAAAACTAAGTGTAAAATAAAAAAACCATTTCCAAAACAAAAATAAAAATGTTTTTAGTGGATTTTTTTGTCACTGAACCTTCTCCCAATACAATAATTTTCAATATTTAGGTGTGACATCCTACATATTTATTGAATAATACATTGTCATATCTATTACTAATTTAAAATTTAATATTAATTTTAGTTAAAATGAGGCATTATGTATGATATTTTACCCAACACACAAAAAGGGGTTTCTCTAAAATATTATGTTGCACACAACACCAAGTTGTGCCAAAAAATAACACAATAATAATTTTATTATTTTAAAAGATAGTTAACCCATAGTTTTTGTATTGGATGGAATGTAATGAATTGACTATATTATTTTTTTACATATTTTATAAATTTTTATACATTTATCAAATGAATTTTATAGGATTAAAATGAGACTGAATCCAATTTTAAGCATATAATACTCTAATATTTTTAAAAGGTTGTTTTAACGCCTTTTGATGGAGTACCCTTTTTAAAATAAGTTTTTGGTCAATTTTATATAGTCAATTTGATAAAATAAACTTCTTATTTATAATAGGTTTATCAATATTTTCTTCTGTTGGAGTTTTGGTATTTTTCTTATAAAATCCATATTTTTATGAATAGTGAAAAATACTGAATTTTAATTCAAAACATCCTATTCATCTAATTATCTATACAGTTGGATTTTAATTTTAATTACTTTTAAAATGTAATTGGATTAATGTTTTATCATTTAATCAAATTTTTTTCTCTGGCTGTATTTGAACAAAAGAATTGGATATAAACATATGTTAATCTTTTGATAGTTTCTACTTCTTAAAAACACACTTGTTTGGTTTTGACAATAAAAATTAATTTAATTTGATTACTACAATTTCAATGTTTTTAATTTTTTAAAATATATTCCATATTTGTTATCAGAAGGTCCAAATTTTGTAAATAGTTATCTTTTTTTTGGACATTATGAATAGTAACTTTAATAATTATTTTTATTTACCTTGGTTAAAGGGTAAATGATTAAAATAAGGGAAAAGAATAATGTTATAAAAATTTAAAAATATCTTAACATGTGTCATAATCATATTTTATATGATATTCCCTACCATTGGAATTCTTGAGTTGAATTTAGGTCCCCATTGTGACACATGGGTCTTATAATGACCTTTTATAAAATTTATTTTATAGAAAATAGAAATACGACATAAACATGTATCTCCTAACTAAAAAAAATTTAATCTTGTTTATATAAATGATCTCTTAAAATATAAATATTCAATAGAAATCTATAATTATTTCCTATATAATTATACTTTACTTAAAAAAATGAGAGATTAAATAAATAAATATATTTATAACACAACGATGATGCACTGATTACTTTATTAATGAATGGTTAAAGTAATTGATATTATAAATATTAAAAAATATATAATTTGGAAATTTTGATGGCATCAAAATATTATCTTGATAATTATGAGATATTATCTTTGAGTTAATTATTTTTTTGATGGAATCACGTTTTTATGACTTTAATAAATAAATCAATTACTGAATAGGGTCAAAATTGACATAAATGAGTTTCTAAAACAAATAATATTTTATTAATTGATAAATTACCCCTAAAAATAATATTCTACCAAATAACTAATATATCACGACCCGCCTTCACCAAAAGGAGGGAAGGGTCAATAGATTTTCAGGCCCTTCATACTTTAAGTTGACAGAGAGATAATGACCCCCGAAACTCGCCTTCAATAGGTCCCTGAGTGGTGAACAGAACCAAGGGTATATAGTCCTACACTAAATGGATGGCATTGCCCTTTTTCATTTAATAGGATCGGGAGATAGGATAGTGAATCCCACAACACCAAACTGAAAGTAAAAGAAAATCCAAGAACCATTCCTAATGCATGTTACAAAAGTAAAATCCACAATTTATAAGGAGACTACAAAGAAAAATACCAAAAGAAAGAACAACAGAAACTGTGATGATCTGTCACAAGGTCTGAGCTAGTACGGTCCAACACAATCCCTGTAGTCCTCTTGGAAACCTGAATGTAGTTTTATAAAAGTAGGGTGAGCATAAAATTATACTCAGTAGGGAAAACCAAAGACTCTCATGCACAAGTGGCGAGGCATACTAATGCCCTGTGAGAAAAGTGATAACCAAGCACCAAACAAGGAAACTAACCACCCAAGCCTCACCAAGGCACGCTCCCCAAATAACTCAAGTCATGTAATGTATAGTAATAACACATCGATGTTTGGGTACCCTGCGCCACTTTCCCACTGGTTATTAAATACATCCTACGCATCGGACAAATCCTGCCATTCTCGCTGCAGTCCCACTGCCATACCCCACCCGCACACACATGGGCCTCAACCACACATCCCGCCCACAAACACCTGGGCCACAACCAATAACCCACTCGCAGACACCTGGGCCACAACTGTCACACGTAACCATGCCTGCAAACATCTAGGCCAGAACAACCACTGCCACACATGAAGACACTTGGGCTAGAAGAAATAATGCCACGCCCGAAGACACAATGGCCTCATCCCGAAGATACTTGGGAAACCACTTGCCCGCACACACCTGGGCCAACCACCACACTACCCTGCTCGAGGATTCTTGGGATAATAATGGACTTCAGGCCATCACAGCGTGCCCGAATATACTTGGGCTATCAGGGAAAGGGAACGTAAAGGAGAAAATAACTAGACACAAATAGAAGTTTTTGGGAAAAACACCATCCCACAAGAAATGGGGGTGTTCAGCACTATGTTCTCAACCTAGGTGGGGCACAAATTAGAAACACAAAAACTAAAAGTATGTAAAGGTAACAAGCACCCACCCAAACCTAGGTTTTTCTTTAGCCAGCCTAAAGAACACACTCCGCACCTGTGTCCAAGTCATAACTCGCCCCAAACCAAAACCCATTTGTACCATCCTTGTTTTCATGTTCATTAATAACGTTTAAATATGTTTCTGCACCTATATGGGAAACTAGTAAGCATAATAACAATCCAACTAAAGAATACACCCAACAACAATTTTAGCATTCACACCCGGTTCTCTTGTAAAGTCACAACAACAAATGGATAAGTGTGATCCCTTGAAGTGATGGAACAAAAGAAAAACCGAAGATACAACCCTATGTACTCAGGATCTAGGAGCCAATGGTTTCCCAACAATAGAGGATCCCACCCAAATTCATGATATAATCAAGTAACCACATGACCTCAAATTCATAACCAGCAAATCCATAACAACAGGCAATCCCATACCCACCCACATCACCCAGCAATCGGCCCATGAATGAAAACAACCAACCCACTGCCACCAACACAAAGCAGGCCCATGCTGGTATTTTTAGATTTAAAAGATTTATCACACTCCCTGATTCCAATTCTGTTGTACTTTAACCAGGGTTATCACAGAAAAGGACTGATCCTAGTGATTTTCAATTTATTTAGCGGAATATATGTAATTAACCAATTTCATTTACACGAACAACATGAGAGTTAAGGTTTTATTAATGCACAAAGAAAGACCACCAACGTCTATGATTTTTAGTAGGCATAAACCCGCACAATCCAGAAACCATCAATCATTAATGAATAGAAAAACATACCAACATCATCTTTCACGCCCCTCCCCTTCGTTCTTTAGAATCCATTTATTATATTCTTTAATGTTTGGTTCATCCAATTCTACATATGCAATAGCATACCCACCCCACAAGATACACAGAAAGGAGAGACGAAGGTGAAACCCTACCAGATTAATCAACGATCGATGTTTTTCTCCACGCCCTAGGAACAGGGGATGTGCGACTTGCACGGCTCCGACACAGGTTCACCACTTGCCTCTATAACAAAGGACTTCAAGTGCACAAGGAAGAAGAGAGAAGTCTTCCAAAAAGGAAGAAGGTGGAAGAAGATCTTCTTCTGCGATATATATATATAATCACGTTGTTACGAAATAAGAAATTTGAATGCATTGGAAGTCGGATCGTGGTTATTCCATTCGGTTGGGTGGTTACACACGACTGGATTAATTTTTAATTAATAGGGAGGTTTCTCGTGATTTTTAGATATTAATTATGGCTTATAAAAGGGCCTTGAAATGCTTCAAAAAGGTAAAAGGGCCTAAAAGTGAGGTTTCAGGGGAGGCTGTAGGAGAAAAACCCGCTAGGTCTGGGTGACACCGATCAGTCTCGCCAATCATTCGTACCTATCTGTCATGCCGATAATTGGCAAAGGACAGGTTCATGAGGGTCTGGGTCATTACATCAGATACCTATCAAACCGTTCTCTCCCTCGAGAATCAAAACCAGACCTGGAGGGAGGGGGGATCCGAAAAACCACCCTGGAAGATACCTCTCAGGAGTGAACCTCCCTGACATAGGAATAACTAATATTCTAAAAAACACAAACTCCCTACCGCTCCTTCCCCGTTCCACTCAAAAAAAGGGCTAAACCGTCTGGTCTAGTGGGAGAGGGGTTTCCCTTCCTCTGTGTTAAGATACGATCCGCTTTGAGAGGCACTAACTCGCCCGCACGGGTTTAGGGGCATCTGAATTATTGCGTCTTAACTAGGTATCAGGTCCTCCCCTCCCCATTCTTTAGGACACTTCACACACACAAACATAGAAAGGAAACTGCACATCCATAGCCGAAAAAGTAAGCATTACACGGAAAACAATTTCTGAAAAAACATGATAAAATTCAAAAGAACTCAGGGTTTTGGGCAAGCATCTGTGCTTCCATCTCCGAGGTACATTCCTCAAGACCACCATGTCTCCATAACACACGAACCGAGGGAATGGTTCACCCATTATGTACATTCTCCTTACGATCCTCGATCTTGATCGTTCGTTCTATGAAGGCTTCATCGTCTTTGATATCTAGCCCTCCCCAGTCGAGGACGTTTGAATCATCATGCATATATCTTCGGAGTTGGGATACATGGAATACATCGTGTATCCTCAGCAGTAGTGGTGGTAGTGATAGATGATAAGACACTTCACCAACCCGTCAGAATACCTAGAAGGGCCTGATGAACATGGGAGAAATCATACATCCTCTTCCAAACCTCCACTATTCACACCGAGGGATGACCTTCAATAATACGTGGTTCCCGACCTCGAACTCCAAGGGTCTTCTCCTATCATCGGTATATGACTTCTGCTGGTCTTGAGCTTCCTTCATCGTCTCTTGTATAAGCTGAACCTTCTTTGTCATGCTCAGCACCACCTCCGGGCCATGAACACCTGCTTCCCCAACCTCAGCCCAGCACACAGGTGGGTGACACGGCCTTCCATATAAAGCTTCAAATGGAGCCATGCCAATAGTGAGTGATGGCTATTAATATAGGAGAACTCTACCAGAGGAAATTGTAGCACCCATGATCCCACAAAGTTTAAAATACATCCCCGAAGCATGTCCTCCAAGCTCTGAATGGTGCGCTCTATATTCCCATCTCTCTAGGGGTAGAAAGCAGTGCTAAGCAGAAGTCGGTTGCCAAAAGCATGCTGCAATACCCTCCAGACTTGTGAGGTAAGGCGTGCAACCCTATATGAGACTATGGAACTCAGAAATCCATGAAACCGCACTACCTAGTCCACATACTTTGGTGCTATAGTTTCCACTCCATTCGACTCCTTAATCGCTAGGAAGGGAGCCAAATTCGTCAACTGGTCCACTACTACCCAGAGGGCGTCATAGCCTCCTTGCACTTTGGGTAGTCTTGGGATGAAATCAATCGAGATGGTGTCCCACTTCAACTCAGGTACATCTAATGTTTGCAAAAACCCGCTTGGAACATGGTGTTCAGCCTTCACCTGCTGACACACTGAGAACTTGGCCACAAACGCTGCCATTGCTCGCTTTACTCTGGGCCACCAAAACTGTCTCTTCAGATCATGGTACATCTTGGAAACTCCCAGGTGCACTGCTAGGGGTGAGTTGTGGAACTCACTAAGGACATGGTCGCGGATCGCCTCTGGAACAAATAGTTTTTCTCAAAAAATAATATGGTTCTGACCATCCTCCGTCCACCCTTCCAGAGAATTTCCCTGGTTTAATCGGTCACGCATCACTTCGCACTCTGATTCTCCCCACTGAGACTCCAACACCTGACATAACAGAGAAGACTGTACTGTCATCCGATATAGGAATCATCTACCATTTTCCATCCTCGCATCCAGGTGAAGGGCAATGAACTCCTCCATCGCCCTCCAAGTGTTCGCCACCTCATGGACCGCATCCCTCTGTGACTTCTTGCTCAAGGCATCAGACACCAAGTTTCCTTTCCTTGAGGTGTAAGAAATATTGAAATCACAATCCTGGATGAACTCTAACCACCTTTTCTTCCGTAAGATTAGGTCCTACTGGAAGAAGATATACCTCAAGCTTTTGTGATCCATGAAGACCACAAAGCATTCTCCATGAGGAAATGCCGCCACAACTTTATATCGAACATGACCACTGCAGGCTTCAGACTGTGGGTGGCATAATTATGCTCATGAGGGCGTAGCTGCCTAGACCCATTAGAGATCACCCCTTGTCGCTGCATTAACACACATCTGAGGCCCTACCCTGAAGCATCATAGAACACCTCATACACCACCCCTTCTTCTGGTAGTATCATTAATAGGGCACCAACCAATTTCTCCTTCAGATAGCTGAAGGCTACCTCGCACTGCTCGCCCCATACGAAAACCTGGTCCTTCTTGGTCAAGGTTGTCAAAGGTGATGCAACTCGAGAGAAGTTGGGTACAAACCTCTGATAGTAACCTTCCAGCCCAAGGAAACTACGGACATATGCCACGTTCTTGGGTGCTATCCAAGAATCAACTACCTCAACCATTGATGGTTCTACCGCTAACCCTTGTTCGGACACTACTTGCCAAAGGAACTGTACTCCTCGAATCCAGAACTTGCATTTCGACAACTTCCCATAGAGATGGTGCTGTCTGAGGACCCCTAAAATCGTCCTCAGATGATCTCTGTGGTCCTCCTCTAATCTTGAATAGATCAGGATGTCGTCGATGAATGCGTCTAGGAACCGATCCAGATACTCTCGGAAGATGGAGTGTATAAGCCCCATGAACACAGACGGGGCGTTCGTAATGCTAAAAGTCATGGCTACAAACTCGAAGTGACCATATCTGCAACTGAAGGATTTCTTCGAGATGTCTCCCTCCTTCACCCTCAACTGGTGATATCCAGACTTTAGGTCGATCTTTGAGAACCATCCCACCCCGTTCAGCTGGTCGAAATGATCGTCTATCCTTGAAGAGGGTAGTGATTCTTCATCGTCACCTGATTTAGCCTCCTGTAGTCTATGCACAACCTGAGACCACTATATTCCTTCTTTGAAAACAATACTGGAGCACCCCACAGTGTCACCCTTGGTCAGACATAACCCCTCTTCATCAGATCGTCAATCTAAATCTGCAACTCCCGTAGCTCCGAAGGTGCCATCCAGTATGGAGCCATAGAAATCGGACGAGCACCAGGCTATAAGTCTATCCCAAACTCGATATCACGTTGAGGGGGTAAAGCCATTACCTCATCAGGAAAGACATCCATAAACTCACTGATGATACCTGGTTCTTCCACCATATAAGCATCTACTGACTCTACTGATAGCTCGGCTAACCAAGAGAGGAGGGGTTCTTCTTGCCTACTGCCCTTATGACCATTACACTCGCCAGTGAAAGTAAAACTTCAGCCACCCAATTCTGAGAACAAAACCCTTCCGCGGAAGCAGTGGATGATGGCACACACAGAGAACAATCAGTCGATGCCTATGATGACATTGTATGGCTGTATCTGTAGTAGTAGTAGATCCCTGACTGACTAGTGTGGCCCTATCATCAGTGTAAATCCTATACAAACATATAAATAGTCGGTCTGACCTCCGACTAGTGTGCTCTGCACCAGGGGCACCAGAAGTCTCTTGGCATCTAGACCCAGAGCACAAGCCGGACCGGGTGCAAAAAAGGAGTGTGAAGCTCCGGTATCGAACATGGCGTAAGCAAGGGTACTGAACAAACTAATCGTACCTTGAACAACCTTCAGACCTATTGGAACTGCTGCCTCCATGGAGTGCACCTATCAACGCCCAGCTCCTCTGCCCCTTGGTTTCCGGAATCCTCCCTAACCACGCCCTGGTCGAGGACCCTAAGGAGCGCCCCGAGGTCGGCCTCCCCCGGCAATGTCGGCCCTCGGAGGAGCGGGAGCTCTCTTCCCTGGGTGCTGCGGCTGGAAGGGCCTCACTGGAAGCTACTACCGAGGCGTGTCCTGGGCTTGTCTGCCACTGCTGTACTGAAATCAGTCTGGGAACTGATTCCGGAGATGTCCATGGCTCCCACAGACAAAACTCCTCAGTCTTGGGCCTGAAGGGAAAGGGCGAGGACCGGGGGACTAGAATTGGAATTGTTGCGGCCTGCTCCATGCTGGTCGAAACCTAGAGGGTCCCGATGCTGGAGGTATGGTGCTAACTGCCTTTCCCTTTGACGAGCCTAGTGTAATCCCCTTTCGTGAAACATCGCTCAGTGTGTGCATCATCTCCACCACCTCTTCCTTCTTATGGACCTCCAATTATGTCGGAAAGGTGAAGGTGGTAACAACGTATTGGAGGGAGGTTTGGAGAACCTCCTCTAAAGGTCTCACCCGAGACTCCTCATCCGGAAAGAGGTCCGGAGAAAAGCAGAGGAGATCGTGGAACTTGATCCCCACCTCCCGTACCGAAATACTCCTCTGCTGGAGGGATAGTAGCTCCTGCCTCTTTTCTACCTTCATCATAGAAGAGATGAATTCCACCCGGAACTCCTTCTCAAAATCAGCCAATGCCACCTCAACCTCTCTACTCTCCCCCAGGTAGAGCATCCACCACTGACGCACTGATCCCAACATCTGGCTGATCGCAAGAGGAACCGGGTACTCGGTTGGAGCCCGGATGAAGCCGAATGATATCACCAGCTCCTCCAGCCAGCCCTCGATCTTCATTTAAGAGGTGCTGCCCTCTTACTTCTCGAGGGTCTGTCGCTGGAATGATCAAAGAATCTTCTACCACTGGACGTCCTCCTCCTCTCAATCAGCCCTCCACTGATCAGCCATGACAACCTCCTGGGCCTCAATCGCCCGTACAACTCGTGGTCGTCTTCCGGGTGCCATAACTGCATGGTAAACAAATAATGCCTAAGCCCAAGTAGTGTAGAACTTTGTCCTTAAAACTTATTAAACTACTTATTTATTTAAAATTCCCAAAACACCCCCAGAAACATGAGAACACAAGTCATTATAATGCATGTACCTTCCCTAGGGTCTCTACCCTGCAATCAGCGTGGCCTCAGTCGGTCATTCGGTAGGTCCAGAGTTCTTGCATTGGATCACGGGGGCCCTAAAAACATGTGTCCTTGCCGGTTTAACCTGGCCTAATTCACGCACCATGGTCACCCAACACCATTTCCCTACCATCCCATGAAATCCTCATTGTGCCTAACTCTAGAATCCATCCTATCTCTCAACCCTCTTTGATACCATTCTGTCACAACCTCGCTTCACCAAAAGGAGGGAAGGGTCAGCAGATTGCCATGACCTTCCTTATTTATGTTGAAGGAGAGATAATGACCCCTGAAACTTGCGGTCAATAGGTCTGGGAGTGGTGACCAGCACCAAGGGTATAAAGTCACACACTAAATAGAAGGCATTACCATTATTTTTTAATAGGATCAGGAGATAAGATAGTGAATCCCAAAACACCAAACTGAAAGTAAAAGTAAATCCAAGAACCATTCCCAATGCATGTTACAAAATTAAAATCAACAATCTATAAGGAGACTACAAAGATAAATACCAAAATAAAGAACAACAGCAACTGCGATGATCTATCACAAGGTCTGAGCTAGTAAGGTCTAGCACAATCCCCAAAGTCCTCCTAGAAACCAAAAATTAATTTTATATACGTAGGGTGAGCATCAAGTATACGTAGTAGGGAAAACCAAAGACTCTCATGCACAAGTGGGGATTCATACTAATGCCATGTGAGAAAAGTGATAACCAAGCCCCTAATAGGGAAACTAACCACCAAAGCCTCACTAAGGAACACTCCCCAAATAACGCCAGTCAAGTAATGTATAGTAATAGCACATCGATGATTGGGTACCCCGTGCCACATTCCCACTGGTTATTGAAGAAATCATATGCATCAGACCAATCCCGCCATTCTCACCACAGTCCCACTATCATACCCCGCCCGCACACACCTGGGCCACAACCACACATCCCGCCCACAAACACCTAGGCCACAACCACTCTCCCACCCATAGACACCTTGGCCACAACTGTCACATGAAACCATGCTTGGAAGCACTGAGGCCTGAAGAACCAATGCCACACCTGAAGACACCTAGGATAGAAGAGTTACTGCCACGCTCGAAGACACCCAGAAATCATCCCTAAGATACTTGGGAAACCACCTTCCTTCACACACCTATTCCAACCACCACACTACCCTGCTCGAAGATTCTTAGGATAATAAGGGACTTCAGGCCATCATAGCCTGCTCGAAGATACTTGGGAAATCTGGGAAAGGGAGCAGAAAGGAGCTAACAACCATCCACTAATAGAAGTGTTGGGAAAAACACCATCCCCCATGAAATGGTGGTGTTCGGAACTATGTGCGCAACTTGGGTGGGGCGCGAATTAGAAACACAAAAACTACATGTATGTATATGTAACAAGCACTCACCCAAATCTGGGTTTTTTTTCAGCCAGCCTAAAGAACACACTCAGGACCAGTGTCAATGTCACAACTCGCACCAAACCAAAACCCATTTGTCACATCCTTGTTTTCGTGTTTAGTAATAATTTTTGAACCGGTACTTAGAATTTAAATCTAAGGGCACCGATGAACCTGCAACGCTGGTAATTTCTTAAGGGGACCTTTACCGCAGTTGTGTTTGTGCTGGAGGAGAAGTTAAAATTTTTGGACTAAATAAGAAGTGAATAAAACTGAGGAACAATTTTATTTTTTATCTAAGCAGGTTATATCCTACATGGGGATGCTGGGGTGGGACCCACAAGCACCTAACTACCCATGTGAGGATATATGTGAGGTGGGGCCCACACGAGTCCCAACTATTCACATTCCCTAAACTACTTTTTAACCCCCTATTTAAACTCCCCAAATATCTCCCTTAAACATTTTTTTAATTAACCTGTTAACTCCTCAACTCCCCTATTTATGAGGACTCTTCCTCTTCCTCTCCCCTCTTAAATATTTTCCAACACAAGTTAATAAATGAATTCTAAATCTTTACATAATTAAATTAAGTTGTTTGAATTTTGAAAAACATGTGAGAGGTAAATAATATCTTTTCTATTATTTTATTTTTGTCATTGGTTGGGTTGAGATTTTGGTGAGAGCTCTGGAGTAACAGAGATGGGTGTTCTTCTCTCAAAGAAAGAACACCGCCCTCATCGACGAAGAACGCATCCAACGAATGACTTTCTCCCTCGACGAGGAATGATTTATGATTCGAATAATGTGTTGTTGCCAACATGGATTCCTCCTCAGATGCACCCTGATATCCACGAAATCATCGACCGATCTCCGCAACGCCGTTCTCTGACGCCATCTTCCGCAACACCCGATGTTCGACATCAATTGTTGAGGTACGGGGTTTCCGTATATATTGTATATGTGTTTTTTACCTCATGCATGGATATTTCATTTCAGGGTGTTTTTATAATTTATTTTGAATAAATTAAACCCTTGTCGCTGATGAATTTTGGATTGATCCTCTAATGCGGAGGTCACGGGCTAACGAACAAGCTCGTACCCTCCGCTGGTTGTTCTTTTCTGTGCGGATTGACGGGTGATGAGGAAATGGGCCCAAATGGAGATTTGAAGTCGTCTCCATGAAGAGCAGGTCCCGAGAGAGATGCGGGTGCAGACTGAGAGTGAATCAGACCACAGGAGGGCGTCCGGTGGTCTACGGAGAGCACCGCGGGTGCGACACGGCGGCACGGCAGTGGCGGCACGGCGGCGGCGGCGGCGGCGCGCCGCCGTAAAAAATCCGTCACGGCTGAGCCGCAGCGGCAAAGGAAAACAGGAACAACTCGGCCACTCCGAAAAGGGAGTGGTGCGGCTTAATGCCATGCTAGCTAGCCGCCAATGCCCTCTGGCAGGGCGGGAGCGTGCCACGCAGACCGGTGCGCCAGCGCAAGGCCGGGCCGCCAGCGCCAGGTCAGGCCACGCCAGCAGGGCCAGGCCATGCCCAACAGGGCTAGACCCTAACTCGAGTCGGTTCGACCCTGTTCAGGCCGACCAAGGGGGTGTTGGGCTGGGTCGGACCGGGCCCAAACCCCTTATTTTCCGAACGTTTTTGGATAAAGAGACATATCTTGATCTACAGAACTCTGATTGATGCACCGTCAATTGCGTAGGATTTCCTGGATCAATACAATCAATTTTCTATATTGCACCCAAGTGTTTTGCAATTTTTGGGTATGTCCGGGATGGTTCGAACTCAAAACCAATCGGGCCCTCGTAGAGGAATGCTTATAACCTGATCTTCAGACGTCTGATTGATGTGTTGTAGACTTTATTGGATTCCTCTTGATGAGACGGTTCTTTTGGAATACTTCACCTGATGTTTGGACATAGTTGGAGTATGGTCTGGTTGGATTGTACCTGAAATCTAATAGGGCCCCTAAAACGGACATGCTAATAACTCACAGACCGGGCATCTGATTGATGTGTCGTCTATTGAGTTGAGACCCCTATGACGAGGAGGTTCTTTTTTATAGTTCTACATGAGACTTTGTGACACTTTGAAGTAACGACCAGTAGGTCGTGGAGCAGACCCTTTTGGCGATGAGCGTATGGAGTGCAGAGACCGAGTAGCTGTAGACCTGCCGACTCCTTGACCGATTCGACTCGTAGTGATTCGGTTAGCACAGTCGAATGAGCGCTCGGTATTTGGTGGAAGATCCATGGTGGACGTTGCTCCTGGTAGTTGGCATCAGACCCAAGGTACTCGACATGAGAAGTAACTCTATAGGATATTAGGGAGAGCGCCAGGTATTTTGCGGTAGACCCTCAGCGGACAGAGTGCCTGGAATTTGGCAGCAGACCCGCGGTACTCAATAGGAGGAGTACCTCATTAGTCTAAGGTTTGTGATTATCTCCTCGGATTCATGATAGGGCCACTGTACTCAACAGAGGATAAGTTTCTCCAACAGTTGTGGTTTCGATAATGAAAATCCAGGTTTGAGCTGAGTCAGTGACCTTTGTTTTTACCTCATGTTTGAGATGGGTTACTTGATAATGTAGGTATATTTATGGGCTTATACCTAAGTAAGGGTTATCAATTGAGATCCTTCTTTGAGGTTATCCTTGTTGGATTTAGTGAGACCTTTAGGGTCTTGGGGTCCTTACTGAGTATCTTTATACTCACCCTTGCACGGGATATTCCCGAACCTCATTGTGTTGGATGTAGACGAATGACAACGTTGACAGAGACCGAGTGTACGAGGACTAGATGGTACCCAGAGGTGGAATTCATGACGAGTCAGTACCCGGAGGTGGATTTCATGACGAGATGGTACTTGGAGGAGGTTGGCGGGAGAGAACATTGATGAGGTTATCTCTACCTACGCTTCAGGTAGGATCCAAGGTGGACGACCCAGGAGATGCTTCTATCTTCCAGCTGTTTTTATTTTCTATTGTACATTCATTCAGTTGTAGCTGTACTTTTCAGTTGGGTTTGTATTCTAGCTCATTTAATTTTCAGCACTTTCTTTTGTACTTAGTGTATTACTTCATCTTGTACTCTGGTTGGATGTGTTTATTTTTTATAAAGGAAACGACTTCCCAGTTATTGGGATTTACGCCTTTTGGTGCTAGTCGCCATCCCCTGGCCTATGCAAGTTGGGCTTGGAGTTCTTACGGCATAGGCCCTGAGGACGGGTCGTGAAAAATTGGTATCAGAGGAGTCGGTTCTACAGCAGAACTCTGGACTCTGATAGTTCTTTTTTATGAACCAATAGTGTTAAGGGTACCGAGTGTGGTCCTCTATTCAAGGAGTCCAGTGTTAGTGTGGTGGCCGACATATCCATACACCAGGACCCTGACTATTGATTTCTGACCCCATGCACGAAAACACTGATTCAGTGTGTGTTTAAAAAAGTTTTCTTAAAGTCATCTCAAACTAGGTCAGCTCACTGGGTATAATCGTTTGACCATGTCACATCAGTTCAGGATTCCATCACACATACAGTCAGTTGGAGTTCCGAGAGAGTACTAGATTACGTCCCACCGAGTGATGAGACTCCGGTGCAGGTCCCCCTTTCATTTTTGGCACCTTCGGGTGGTGTACCAGCAGTACCACCACCTGTTAGGTAGCAGAAGCCACCATCTGTACTAGCGGACTGTTCACACTGGCAGAGCGTGTTGCACGAGTTCCAGCAGCAGAGGCCTCTGAGGTTACGAGGTGAGACAGATTCCCAGGCAGCAGCGGACTTGCTGGAGGCAATTTCTAGAGTTCTACACCTCGTTTAGACACTAGTAGAACATATGGTGACCTTGTATACTAGTTTTTTCCAGTGTGTGACGATGAGGTTGGTCCGCATAGTGATGAGGCTTCGTTACGTGGACTGATTCCTGAGAGAGTCCCATCGGGTAGTGTGTCAACTATATCACTACCTGTTGGCCAGCAGTTTCCACCAGTGGTACCAGTAGATGGCACATGTAGTCTTATTTCCATACACGTGTTTCAGCGTCAGATACCCCTCAGGTTCTGAGGTGATCTCGACTCATAGGCGGCTGAGTACTGACTTGAGGAGGTGGTTGCGAGTTTTCTAGAGCTTATACAGCTTCGGCAGGACGACATGTCGGTAGTTGGATAGTCATCAAGGCGTACTGATCATTCATGGTACTTGGTGACTACGATACGATCAGTGCTTATGATCTCAGACCTTAGAGCGTGGTGTGTTTAAATGACATCTGAGCCAGCACAATTCCACTACACATCTCTACTTATGTAAGGATTCTAGAGAGAATCGTTGTGGTTGAATGATCTTTGGATGAGCAGATACAGCCAGTGAATGTTAGCAGTGGGGAAGCAGGAATCCAGCGCGAGTCTCAGAGGCTTGGGCATGTAAAATATTTCACGAAGAGAAAGTGTTAAGGAGAGATGAATCTGGAGAGCAAAAAACGTGGAAGCAGAGCTAGGAGAGTGGCATGAGGTGGTAAATATTTTGACATGTTACAACCACCCGCCTTTGTAGTCCCCACTAGGCTCAGGGAGCTGAAGTGTAGGGCAAGAGAGTAGCTGCATGCGGTCACGGAGTGTGACCCAAGGGCTCTACCAATTATTCAAGGTACGTTCTATGTCTACTACTAGCTGCCGTAATAATAGAAATTCATATGAATCTTACCTTCCTTCCACGAATCTTGTCCCAGACCTTGAGTTTCCGGTTAATACATTGACTTGACCCTCACGTATGGAGATACCTTTGGAAGGAGACTCGATAATCACATATACGTCGATGGTGTGATCTAACCCTTGATGCGAGTGTTTCGGTTGGAACCTCTTGGTGGTAGCGTCGAGGCCTTACGACGTTAGTTTGGGTATGGACTGGGCAACCATAGTTCATACACATATTGACTTTATTAGGCAAAAAGGTTGTGGTTAACCTACAATGAAAGGATTGGTATTTGCTTTTTCGGTGAAAAGGAAACCCCAGGCAGCACATGGTGGAATCATGCATAAGTGGGTGCAGTCGATCACTTATGAGTAGGCCAGATCTAGGTTTGTGCCAGACTTTTCCAGAGGTTCTGCACCTCTATTAGAATTGACGAAGAAGGGGAAACTCTTCGTGTGGTTTGGGAGATGCCATCATAGATTTACAAAAGCTGAGGAATAGTTTGACCAGTGCACCAATCTTGAGGCTACCAGAGAAGGTGCAGATAATCCAGGAGAGGATGAAGACTGCATAGAGCAGACATAAGTTTTATGTTGATAAGAGATGGAGACCACTGGAGTTCGAGTATTGAAACCATGTCTTCCTACGGGTCTCACCTCGATGCGGTATACAGAGTTTTGGCCGAGGAAGCAAGTAATCTCTATGTTTCATCGGACCTATCCAGGTCCTCATTAGTGTAGACGAGGTGGCTTACAGCTTGACTCCTCCACCTCAGTTGCACCGGGTTCATTATAGCATCTACATATCTCAGTTGAGGAGATGCATGAATGACCAAACAGCAATCATCGACCAATAGGAGATAGATATCGATGACGGGGCCACATTCAAGGAGGTTCCCATAGAGATTGAAGATCGATATGAGTGGGTCCTACAAGGATGGTCGATTCGTCTTGTGCACTTTTGCTGGCAGCACGAGAACCTCTAAGAGACCACATGGGAGCGGGAGGCTCAGTTGCGTGCTTGGTACCTCTTTTAGTTTCCCTAGTTTTTGTTGTAGCTTTACAAGGATGTAAAGCCCTGAGGTGGGAGTAATGTAAAGACCCATAAATTTCAATGAAATTTATTTCTAAATTACATTGGAATTTTACGAGTTTGTGGCTTCTAACAACAATTGATTCTGAGGCCCAGTGTTCCCAGAATCAATTTATGAAGTTTAGCTCAGGTACGTTCAGTGAACGAACGAGCGAATTTTTCTATCTTTTGAACCGATGCTCAGAATTGATATCTGAGGGCACTGATGAACTCACAAAGTCGGTAATTGTTTAAGGGGACATTTACCGTAGTTGTTTTTGTGCGGGAGGAGGAGTTAAAATTAGTCGATTAAATAAGAAGTGAATAAAATTGTGGAATAATTTTTTTTATTTAAGGTGGTTATATCCTACATGGGGATGTTGGGGTGGGACCCACAAGCACCTAACTACCCATGTGAGGATATATGTGAGGTGGGGCCCACATGAGCCCCAACCATTCACATTCCCTAAACTCCTTTTTAAAAACCTCTTTAAACTCCCCAAATATCTCCCTTAATACTTTTTTTTAATTAACTTGTTAACTCCCCAACTCCCCTATTTATGAGGAATCTTCCACTTCCTCTCCCCCTCTTAAATGTTTTCCAACACATGTTAATAAATGTATTATAAATCTTCACTTAATTAATTTATGTTTTTTGAATTTTGAGAAAATTGTGATAATTAAATAAAAGATTTTCTATTATTTTATTTTAGGCATTGGTTGTGTTGATATTTTGGTGAGAGCTCTAGAGGAATAGAGAAGGCTTTTGGTCTCTCAAAGAAAGAACACCACCTTCTTCGATGAAGAACGCCTCCGACGAAAGACTATCTACCTCGACGAGGAACGATTTACGATTCGAAGAATTCTTTGTCGCCAATGTTGTTTCTTTCCTCGGATGCACCCCGACTTCCTCTGAATCGTCAACCGATCTCCAAGACGCCATTCTCTGACGCCATCTACCGCGACACACGATGTTCGACATCAATTGTTGAGGTAGGGGGTTTTAGTATATAGTGAATATGTGTTTTTTACCTCGTTCTTTGGTATTTAATTGCAGGGTGTTTGTATAATTTTTTTGGAATAAATTAAACCCTTGTCGTTGATGAATTATGGATTGAGCCTCTAATGCGGAGGGCACGAGCTAACGAACATGCCCAGACCCTCCGCTGGTTGATCTTTTGTGCATGTATTGATGGATGATGATGGAACTAGTCGAAATGGAAATTTGAATCCATCGTAGGGAAGAGAAGGTCCCAGGAGAGATGCAGGCGTAGACGGAGGGCAAACCGGACCACCAGAGCGCATCCGGTGGTTCGTGGAAAGTGCTGCCAGCGCGCATCGCCAGCATGGAGGCGCCGACGTCCGGTGGCGGTGGCACGCCCCCAGAACAGATCTTCCACTATTGATCCATGACCTCGAAGGAAAACCAGAAGGGACTGGAAATTCCGTAAAGGGATAATCACTGCTTAATGCCGCGCCAGCTGGCCGCCAACGCCCCCGGGTCGGGCCAGGGCGGGCCACGCGGACCGGACCGCCAGCGCCGGGTCGAACCTCCAGCGCTGAGCCGGGCCACGACGGCTGGGTCGGGCCATGCCCAACTGGGCAGGACCCAGACCCGAGTCGGGTCGACCAAGTTCGGGCCTACCTAGGGGGTGTTGGGCCGGGTCGGACCGGGCCCAGAGCCCCTATTTTTAGACCGTTTTCAGTTAAACGGACATATCATGAGCTACGGACCACTGATCGACACACTGTCAGTTGATTAGGGTTCCTGGGATCGATACAGCCATTTCGGTATATTACACCCAAGGTTTCGGTATAGTTTTTGTATGGCGTGGTTGGTTCAAACTCGAAACCAATCGGGCCCTCAAAGCGGAAAAACTTATAACTTGAGCTTTGGACGTCCGATTGACGTGCTGTTGACTTTATTGGATTCCTCTTGATGAGGCAATTCTATTGGAATAATTCACCAGAGTTTTGGATGCAGTTGGAGTATTTTTAGTTTGGATTGTAACAGAAATCCAACCGGGCCCCTAGAACGGAAAGGCTAATAATTCACAGACTGGGCATCCAATAGACGCGCCGCCTATTGAGTTGAGACCCCTATGACGAGGCGGTCCTTTGTGATACTTCTAAGTGAGACTTCGTGACACTTGGAAGTAACGACCAGTAGCTCGTGGAGCGGACCCTCCCAGAGATGAGTGTACGGAGTGCGGAGACCGAGTATCTGTAGACCTGCCGACTGTTTAACCGATTCGACACTTAGTGATTCGGTTAGCCCAGTGGATGGAGCACCCGATATTTGGCGGCAGACCCACAGAGGAAGGGGGGCCTTGTAGTTGGAAGCAGACCCGCGGTACTCGACAGAAGGAGTACCACTGTAGGCTATTAGAAAGAGCGCCCGGTATTTGGTGGTAGACCCTCAGCGGATGGACCGCCTGGTATTTGGCTGCAGACCCGCGGTACTCGACTGGAGGAGTACCTCAGTAGTCTAAGGTTAATGAGTAGAACCTCGAAGTTGTGACAGGGCCACTGTACTCGACAGAGGATGAGTTTTTCCAGCAGTTGTGGTTTCGATAATGAATATCCTTGTTTGAGATGAGTCAATGACCTTTGTGTTTACCTCTTGATTTAGATGAGTTACTTGATAAATGAGGTATAAGTATGGCCTCATACTTAAGTAAGACTTATCTTTTGAGATCCTTATTTGTGGTTATCCTTGATGGATTTAGTGATACCTTGAGGGTCACATGGTCCTTACTGAGTAACGTTATACGCACCCCTGCACGGGCTATGCCTGCACCTTGTAGTGTTAGATGCATACGATGGACAGTGCTGATAGAGACCGAGTGTAGGAGGACAGGACGGTACCCGTAGGTGGATCTCATGACGAGTCAGTACCCGGAGGTGGACTTCACGATGTGACGGTACTCGGAGGAGGAAGGAAAGCGAGAGCGTTGAAGAGGATATTTGTACCTACCCTTTAGGTAGGATCCGAGGTGGACGACCCAAGAGCTACTTCTATCTTCTAGTTGTTTGTCTTTTCTGTTGTAATTTCATTCAGTTGTAGCTGTACTTTTCTGTTGGGTTTGTATTCTTGCACATTTACTGTTCATCACATTTTTTTGTACTTAGTATATTACTTCTACTTGTACTCTGGTTGGATGTGCTTAAGTTTTATAAAGTCAATGCCTTCCCAGTTATTGAGATTTACACCTTTTGGTGCTAGTCGCCAGTCCCTAGCCTATGGATGGCGGGCTTGGGGTAGTCACGGCACGGGCCCCGAGGATGGGTCATGCCAAAAATCATATATTTATCCATTTTTATTATATAATTACACATAAATATTTTATTAGTGATTTATACTTCAAATTATGAGGATTGAATTTATTTAATGGGGGTGAATGAAAGAACACCTAGATTCTACAATATACCGTTCATTTAATAAATTAATTGTTTATAGAGAATTCCTACACTCAAAAAAGTATTCTAAAATGATCCATGACATAGGAAATAAAAAAAAATTATATAAAAATATTTTAATAATAAACCATCTATTAAATAATATTATAATAATATAATAAAATTATTTACTTTAAGATTTTAAATAATTATTTAAATTATAAAAAATGATTTTTCACAAATAAATATTTTTAGTTGTGTTGTATATAATATTTTAATTAAAAAAATTAACAATTTTAGGATATTACTATAAATGGAATAATATTATAAAATTATTTAAATAAAATATTGATATGAAATATTTTTAAGAACACTAAAATCTTATATTTTTCAATTATATAATTTCATTACATGTTATATATTAATTTAAAAAGAAAAATTTATAATTATTTAAATATCAAAATTTTAAAATTACGTTAATTTTATAATTATCTATATAAAATTATTTTTTTTGTTTGTCTTAATTATTTAAATATTTGTTGAATATTGAAAAAATTGATTTTCCTAATATTCCAACTTTTATCAAAGTATAATAACACAAGAGTTATTTAATATTTTATTAATCTCATTGAATATTAAATATATATTTTTATAAATTTATATTATTTGTTAAAAAACAAAAAAATTAACTTATTTAACCAATATCTAACATTTTCAAAGCATATGTAATATCTTACAAAAACCACAACAGTTTTTTTAACTCAATATACACCTGGTGGAATTTTGTTTTGGAATGTTTTAAAAAACAGATAATGTTAAATTTTATTATAAAGGTTTCAATTAATTACATATAATTTATCAATATTGATAATTTTATAGTAGTCAAAAAATTAAGCGTAGAAATATAATTTTCCCTACAATGTTTTTAATGCTTTATGTTTGTTAATATAAATATTAACTTTTTCTATTATGTAGATTTTTTTAATAAATTTATTTTTTATTATTTAATAATTATAATCAAATTATATAACGAATATTATTCTAATTTTATTCATTAAAATAATGTCAAATATATAATTGTTATTTATCATTATAAAATTAAAAAAATGATAAATTAATAAATCTAAGATTAAAAGGAACTAAAAAAAATTGAAAACATGTATGCAAATTTATGCTTGAGTATTTAAATACCACAAACATTGTTAGGCTGTTTTATTTTCCACTATTGGACAAACATGATTAAATAATAGGGAATCAACACATTATATTATTTAAAATAGTTCTTTCTTTAATTAAAAATCTAGTTATTACCACCCCCAAAATCCTCAAAACCGTGCCTCTTATATTCAATTACAGAAAAAAAAATAACATACAAAAACCCTGATCTATGTCATAATGGTCTTGGACATCCCTAAATAAAACCTCTCAATGCCTTAATCTAATTTTCAAATGAACTCTTCCAAGGAGAATGGAAAATTTCCCAATTACATCTTTTTCACTTCATTTACTTTTGGTAGTCAACTACCTATAGAGAATATAATCTATAAATGAAGATATAAATACAAAATTAACATATGGTTTATTAATTTTATATTATTTTTAAGGGGTAAATGTTTTATACATTCTACCTGATCAATTAAAAAATTGAAAAGTCATATGTTTTATTTGGAAACCACCACCTTCAATTGTTGCATAATCTAGTTTTCATAATCACCTTATAATGATGGATTATGGTGGGTATATAATGACTAACTATTATATTTTTTTAACATTATATTTATTTTTAAGTTATAACCCATTCCTAATATCCTTCTATTACATAGAAATTAATGTCTCACCCATGTTTGCATACTAATAATCATCTCTATGAAGGTGATGAATTTCATTACTCCTCAAGTATTTTATACTTAAAAAAAATATATTCAAAATTGATTACTGAAAATACAAATAAATAAATAATATCAATATCCCTATAAAATAATGATATTATTCCTAAATAATCATTTTTAACTACACACACCTATAGATTATAGTATTTTATTATTTTTGTGGGTTTAATATATTAACTGAATATGGGTATAAATTTTTTTCATGGATGATAATGGAAACATAAATGTCTCTTTTATGCATAATTATTGAGAAAATATTTTTTATTTTATTACTCTATAATGATTATATTACTATTTATAAAAATATTAATGTAAAACCATTTTTCCATTAAATTTCTCCAACAATGCTTGTCACACAATTTTTAGTAAAAACATAACTAAAATAATTATCAAATAGAATATTATTATTAAAAATAAATATTTAAAAATATATTATAGTACATATATTTTTCATTTATCTATTATGTTTTAATATATAAACAGTAATTGACACCACCTTTTTTATACAAGTAATAAACAAACATTCGAAGCTAAAAACATCTAATGATGAAAATAATGTTATTCAAACTAGTATTTCTTTAATAAATTATTATAAATGATTTATATAAGATTTTATATCTATTAATATAGTTGTAAACTAGATGACTACGTTGTATTTTTACTATAAAAGGATATACAATGCCTGACATAGTGGGATTAGTGGTAATATGGTTTTATCACCATCTCTATTTGTTGAGTCATGTTTAGTTCTAGTCAAATATTTTAATTTAAATAGTGTTTATAATACCAATATGATATATAATATGAATAATTATCTTTTATTAATATTTATTGGTTGAATTATATACACCCACTTTGGTATTTTTTTTCTTTAAAAAAAATATTAAGTTTAAAGTGATTATCATCTCAATTTTCATTCACATGGGAATATGTCATATTCACAACTTGTCAACTTTTGGGATGTTTGATTTATGATAATTCATATATTTTTATCTTTTTTCTTGTAAAATATAATTTTTATAAAATTTTAATTTTTATACCTTTCAATGGTTTTTTATTTAAATGATAATAAATTTATAGGTATTTTTAACTCAAATCCCCTTCTATTCAATTATAATGTTTCTGGTAGAACATCAATCATCAAATGTTGTTTTATTATTCCTTATGATTTATTATTATACATTAAATTACTCTATTTGTACAGTTCTTTCAATATTCCTCCATGATTAATTTTCCCCCTAAACCCATGATATTATTAAGTATAATTTTCAATATCATTAAATAAATTTTTTATTCCTTGTTCATATTTTTTCTTCCCACAAATGTTATTTTATCGGATACCTAATTATTATCAATCTCATATAGGCTTCATGTTTCCTCATAAAAATTTCAAAAAATATTCTTTATTACTCTTATTATAATGTTGGTTTTTAATAAATATATCTATAAATACAAATAACGTATTATGTAATTTCATAATCAAATATCTTTTCTTCCACTGAGAATTTACAAAAGAAAACCTTTATCTATTTTCAAGGATCATTTATTAATGATTAAATTTAAATATAAGACGTTTCTAAAAAAATTTCACATCACCATTTTGACACCATAAAATATTTTTCATGGATCTATTATAAAATATTACTTTTCATTGTAGAAGTTTTAAAAATGATTTCACATGAAAAATTTTAAACATTTATATCCTTTTAATCAAGGATCTACAATTGTGATTTATTTCAAAATAATAATTTGAACATTATATCATATCAATTTCTAAAAACTGTACTTTTTGAGCAATATAGATTACATATTCATTTTAAAATTATATTATTTAATGATTATCCAATTTATTATTATATTTTTCTATCATTTTTCTATAAAAATAAAACATATTTCCCACCAATAAAGTTATATTATATGAATAAGCACTTAAATTCCTTTAAAAAATACTTATTTTCCATGATTTAATTTCTGGAATCAATTGATCAAACTCATTGGGTCATTTCATATGATTCCATTGGGAAATTATAAAAAACTAATTTTTATCAATGGATTCTCTATGTTATTAGGAATGATTGTTTTATTTTGTAATTTTTTTTTCAAATTGTTATTGAATGGTGGAATTGGTATTTTCATGAAACAAGATGGATTGTTCAGGATAAATATATTATATGGTCTAGTTATGTCGTTAAGATCATATAATTTTGGTCAATTGAATCATTATGTTGATTTTGTTATGTTAAATCCCTCCAACTCATTTCTTGAATTATGAATCACATGGGAAAATAATTCATGTACATGAATGGATTTTTAAAAAAAATAAATTATGATACTTCTTAAAAATACCCAAAACATAAAATATAGGCCATAATGAATATTTAAAAAACATAAAGGATGGATTTTATTGGATATGATCTGAACATTATGATTCTATGTGTTGGTTGATTTGAATAATTTCTTATTATGGAATGTTTATAAAAAATTCAACATTTTTTATTATTTATATTCTTTTACGCCCAAGATCAGGTCTATTACATAAAATTATTATTCCATTGTAAATTATTGTTCATTTCAGGTGATATTTATTTTTATACTGAAATAAAAACATATATTATTGATCCATGTTCACTTTTACATTAAATTTAAAACATTCTCATGTTTTCTTATATTCTTAGGATCTAATATGTGATGAAATGTTATTTTCATTTTTTATCCATAGACATCGATATAGATGACCCCTCTGTTATTGTATCATCATCAATGTTATTAAGATTATAATATAATGTGATGTGTATGCAAGGAATTTTACTATGGTTATATTATAGATAAGTGATAATTAGTTTCATAAAAAATATATTACTTACGTAGAAAATATACCAATTTATTGAACTCTTCATTCATGGGATTGTCTGATTTTATATGACATTTAATGCTTCTGTTATGGAAATGATGTTAAACATTCACATGTCTAGCTTGGTCAATATATGTATTTTTGAATATCAGTGACCCAATAATGTGTTTTTCCACTATATCACAGATTTTCATTAAATGGTTCTTCATTATAATTCTCCTTAAACACATGAGGTGAAATGAAGTTCCAAGATTTCAATGATGGCACTAGGTACCCAATGAAGTAGAAAAACCACATACACATACCACATTTAATAAATATTCACAAAATTCATTCCCAAATCAGTAGTAAGTGGGTTGAATTCATTAACTAGTATATAATATCATGATTATCATCAAAACTTCCCATGCCTCAATATAGATTAGTTTTAAAATTCAATTATTTCCCCCCTCACATATACTCATGGAAACCCAATGGTTATAATAACAAACCATAAACATGATTATATACCTTATCATAATGGAATAAAATTCATTCGAATACATACTATACTACTAAGTTATTGATCCCTGGCCACCAATGTTATCCCAACAATGAATGGTACATCTTTGATACACAATTATATTCTAACACTACTAAAATTTGAAACACATACAAAACATTATGACACATCACCAAAAAATGATTTAACATCCCTCATTAATTATCTAATGATGAATTTCATTCTTACAACCCTCTATACCATTATCATCATGATAAATATCCCACAACATGTGTCTCCCACACAAAATCATCCTTATGCAATCTCACCCTTGAGAGTCCCCCACCTACTACATTAATAATGATTTAGCTCCTATTAAAAATTAGAAATCATTCACCAACACATGACCTTATATTAACCATGAGGAATTAACATAATATCTTAAATAATTCTATAAATATATTTATATACCCAGAAAATATCTCCTTGTGACTTTCTACGTATTAGAGAAAAGTCCAACGTTTCCAACTCGAGATAATTTTAGCCATAATTACACTCATGGGGATGTTACATAAATCACCGAAATTATATCACAACTCTCTAACACTTAAATATGAAACACAATACAACACATGAATTTTCTCAATACACCAACCCCTAAATTTGGAAACTAAAAAAGAAGACAACTGATCAAATTATTATTTATGATGTCAAATGTTCACCGAAACTGATCAGCCTAAAATAAAACATATTTTTGCAAGGTAATGGTGTTAAATGGCGCCATGACATGATATAATACATATATAAAAACAAATAATATCCCATGATACCATGGAAACTACAGAACCACAAAACAGACCCTGGAGAAGACCAAGAAACAACTAGCCAACCTATGATAGAATCAACTGCCTCTCTTTTCTAAGATATGATATGTCCATTGAATGAAACCATCAACATCCAAAATATTTACTCAGAGGTCATCCAATAAATATAATTTTATCTATGGACCAATAAAATTTCAACAAATTTAACTGTATCCTCATCCTTAAACATAGATTATATAATAATTTGATTGATTAACATTTGAATAACAAATTATGGAACTCACAAAACACCATGTTTTTTAGTATCATGAAAATGAGAAGATGTATTGGATCATTAAGTTCAATGATGAGAACACAATGTGACAATATCAAATCTAGAACATGGTATTTAAAATTTACCCCTCACTAAATCCCATGTAGTGATATCATGACCATATATAATTCTTTAAAAACTAACTAGAACCCTTCAACAGATAGAATAGATCATCAGTCATCAAAAAAAGGAATCATTTCATAAAAATACCTTGAATAAAAAAATTATAGTCTATAAATAACTATAAATTTAAACCTATCTCATTGGATAATAAAACAGGATAACCGTATATTGATACACTAGTCCAATTATGTCCTTTATTTATCGGCCCATTCATATATATCCTCATCTCAAGTAGGTCTAAATGTTTCATTTGAAAAAAAAGCATGGCATAATCAAAGAGAGATATTACTATATACAAAAATGAAAATCACATCAAGGGTATAAATTCATAGTCGTATTGTATAACAATAATGGAACTACTCCATAGAATTCTGAAACACATCTAATATAAACTCTAATGAATCCACCAACATCGATTCCAATTGAGACATTAATGGTAGTAAATGAATATGACCCATCAAAAGATCTAATGAGATGATGCATGCTTCATGTTGATAGTGCACATTGAAGAAGAAACAATTCATCTTGAACCATTTAATAATGGAATAATAATATTAATAATAATTGACTCTGAGAATAATTATTGATGGTTTCATTTTATTTATACATAATATCCCATAGTATTGACGATTCCCCATCATTAGGGAATAACCACAACACACATCAATCTATCTCATCTATCTACTTACTATAATAGTAAGAATCATAGATACATGAATCCTTTCTATAATGAGTCCCAATGAATAGAACATAGTTGAGGGAATAAATTAGTCACATGATTAATAAACATATTGGTAATTAATCAAGGAGGGTGATAAGAAATTGGTAGCCCAAAAAATATTTTTTACCTCTCTTGACATCAAATCTACCTAAAAAATCTTAGGCATCAATGCATTTTCAATGTTTTTAAATAAACATTATTCATTATTTCTCAACCCTATATCCATGTGGTTTAGGGGAATTAATGTGATATCCTATAGAAAATCATACTCCTCATGTTAATGAATACGACAACATCACCATAGGCTGAGACTTCTTTGGGGAAACTATTTGTTGAGCCTGAAATTAAAACATTTCATCAGTACATTTATAATACATTGGGATGGAATGACCAAAAAGTTGATGATGACCAGTTCTATCAAAACAGAATAATAGCATCCTCTAACTATTATAAAGTCAACTGAGGTATCAAACCTAATGAATTGTATTGGAAATTAGTAAGACTGATGTCATGCCAAAATAAAAATCTTGGACAAGATAAATCATATCATATATTAACAGATAAATACCTTTAGGATCCCTAATTAATATCGTCTCATGACGAATCGAGTGAATCCAGAATCCTTTCAATTACCCCATCCATATTTTCCACCTTCATGTATACTGGAAATATAAATTAGGTGATTCTATATTAAACAATCCAGCATGGATCCTCCTGTAAATTCCAATACCACATTTAATATTTAAGAAATAGATTAATGGATAAGATAAGGGGGTCTATAAATATGATCATATGTTCCTTTCCATTCATGATATCCTATTGATGAGAGCGAATATCAAGAAAATTTTATACCATCGCCATCAATGGTTACAAATATATCAAAAAATAAACTTAAATTATCCCATGAAATATATCAACCATTCAACACAAGTATATAGACGATTACACACTATAAAAATACAACCCATATATATCTTGTAGTTAATAGAACCTTTTAATCATTCCATGTAATGATCATGAAAAATGATATATCAATATAATCTTGTCACAGATCTGTATCAATATCAGATATGAACACCTCATACAAGTCCAAAACCTCATAAAAAAATTCAATTTGTGACTTCCACCAAACTCTATCATCATCATCTCAGGTAACCCTCCAATGGATATTTAGTTCATCCTGCAAAACCTCAAAAAAATGAAATATGTATGAATATTGAATAACCGACCACACTGTATATAAGATAAAAAAATCATATTCTAGGTTGCTGATATGTTGAAATCATATATAAATTCTTATCTCATTTAAATAAGGTTTATCCATGATCTACATGATAATGCACAAGGTATGTGTTGAATATTTCATAAATAAGATTCAATGGTTTTAAAAGAAGTGCTAGAGAAATGGACCCAAAATGATCATCACACATCATCAAACTCACTTACATGACATGTGGCCATATTTTATAGCATATGAAAAGACATGAAGCATGTCTTCAAAGAATTACAAGACTTGGGGAGAGTACAAAGTGTGATTCAAAAGAACACATCATGTATCTTCCTAATTAAAATCGAACATTAAAGAATAATAATAAAAGAATATACACATCATGAAGATATGTTGCACATCGTGAATGGAGTCAATTTCCAAATCATGAATATTTATGATAGGAATCAAGTGATATTCACGAAGATTCAAATTTTTTGTAGAAAACATTGGATAGTTATTACATGATGTTAAGACACATTACATGTCATTCAATACCCCAGTTATATAAATTTGTAGTAAAATAATTGATAGTATGTTCAGTGATATCCCATTATTTATGATTCTTCACTCATTATTCATCTACCTCCATCTCCATAAACACAAGTTATATTAATTTAATTCATTTATTTATAGGTATTCAATCATCATGGATTGAACATGAAAATCATTCATTGTTCTTTTATATACTTGAGATGATCTACATTAATTCTCTATTTCAATCAAAAATCGGAAAATAAGAACTTGTTTTGCTATTATATGTTTATATTGGAAGAAAGTGTTTGATTGTAGTTGAGATTGATTGGAGTTTTTTAATCAAATTTTCCAAAATTCAGTTTCATAAATAACATTATCTCATTTTTTATTGTAATGTTAAATATCGTTTAAATTATATACCTATTATTGATCAATTCTACCATTAGTTCATAAACCACATAGGGTAGAGATCAAGAGTATGGCTATCTTAATTTTATGAATCTTTAATTCTCATCATGGTAAACAAAATGATAGTAATAATGTTAAAAAATAATTCTTTGTAAATTTTTTTTATGAAACCCCTATCATCTGATGTTGGAATGAATTACCCCAGCCTGATTTGAGTATCATATGTTATGATCAATATCCTATGACACATTCTACTTTATAAGAAAGGAATAATGAATATTGGTGGTATCTAAATCCATAATAAGGAATTGTCACATCATAAAAGATATAATTTGTTTGACCAAAGTATAATAGTGACCATTTCATTCAAAACAACTTAATCCATAGGGTCATTCTGTGTTATGATTGATATTATCCTTTTTCTTGAACCCTAAAACAATTCCTAACTAATTCTCACTCTAATCCCAAACCCCAACTCCATTAGTGTCAGTTATACAAATATAAATCAATATTTGATAAGTCATACCTGTAGGGTTCAAATCCTTGGTTATTCTCTCCTAGCTCATTTTCACTATGGGATCAACCCTACATAATAACCCTATTATGTCTTAATATCAACAGTATATTGGAAGAATACAAATATAATATAACCACCACATGTATAAATTAAACTAAATGTGTGCACTCTGTTTATTTTGGTGCAGTTTATAGGGATTTAAAATATATCACCAAATAGAAACATTTGTAAGGAACCAAGGATTATGTCACTCGTTAACCCATATTTTTTTATTTTCTTTCGAATTCCCTTATTTCTTTATGCATGTGTGATTTATCATGCATCAGGTCCCATTGAATTGTTCAAAGAGCCTTTACACAAAATACCATCATACCTTCAAACAAGAAATCAAAAGGTATATTTCTACATTCCTTGATTTATAAATGGTAGAGCACAACAATCTTGCAGGTCCAAAATAAACAAACATGAAAAACATAAAACATTCAATACATTGAGAGATGTTCATGCAACATGAACACACCATCATGGATTATGGAATGCTATAATTCCATGGTGTTGTACCCATCATTTTATTACCTCATATTCAATCACATACATTCAAATTCAATGTTGGAATCATTTATAATTTTTATCAAACTGATGGAGAATCAGCAAGGAATTCATGGGATAATTTCAAGGAACTCCCCCGTATATTTCTATATCACAGACTTTATATCTGTATGAAAATCCAAACATTTTATCACAACCTCCAACCAGATGCTCACACATTCATTGATGTCGCAACTAATGGATGAATGATATTTAAAGCATCCAAGTACGGTTTATAAATTTTAAATGAAGACTATCAAGATGTCCGTCTATGGAAAAGTGATCATCGACCTCCCAGAATGGAATACAGTAAGTTGATCAAAATACTCAACTAGCTACACAAGATGGAAAGTTAACCAAGAATCGTGATTGATTTAACATATTGGTTGCACGACCTACCCATCATACCCAATTAATGGCTATAAAATCATGAGAAATGTTTGGTGTCCCACATCAATATCAAGAATTAATAACAGGTGTTTAGGAATAACCATGTCAAGATTATAATTTCGTTAATTATAATTAGTAAAATCAACAATTTTAGAAATCACATAAATTATATCAATAGAGGACTACCCAAAAATATTAGTAATGTAATCAAGGATATAATCAGAAAAGATGATTTCATTCACTATTCAGGAACTAAAGACCACAAGGATATCCGCTAATGAATCTTGTTATTAAAACATCCCAACAGCAACACAATATCCCTTCCCTCATAGAGCACAATAACATTTCCTCCCAGAACCACCTATACATCCAAATCTAGCCATCCCTCTTCTAACAACTCTTGAAAATCAAATTTAAGTATTTTTTCAAAATGATGATCCAAGGATTGCCACCAAATAATCCAATATTGATATCCAAATAGTGGAACTTCATATCCTCACGCATCAAGTGGGTCAGATATCCCTAATATTTTTAGATAGATTACCAGGTAATCAACCAATTAATATATATTAATACCACTAGGAAGTGAAAATATTAGTGGCTTTTAGGAGTGGAAAAGTGCATGACTTTCAGCAACCATGAGGAGGAGGTGAAAAAAATATTGACGAAACAAAAAATAAAATAACAGTCATAGATGCCTAAATTGATGAAGAAACAAAATCCAACTACTCCAGACATACCTCCAGAAACCCCACCATATTAAAAATATCCTACCCAAAAATAACCCAATGATGAAGCCTACATTTCATCGCAACCTTATGAACCACCTATCCCTTTTTCAGAATGAGTGAGGAATGGATATATTGAATTTAAATGAAATATTGTTTTGGAGATGTTAAAGAAATATCACATAAACATTCCATTTTTGTTGAAGATGAGAAAATTATTAACTATGAGAAATTTATTATGGAGATACATTATATCAGAATAGAAATGGAAGTATCATAATTCATCTAAGTAGATGAAAATTTCTATTCTATTTTTAACATATAATTCCACCAAAAAGGAGAGATCAAGGATGATTATTAATCCAATTAATAATTAGGAAATTAATATTCTTAAAAGGCTTATGCGATTTATAATCCAAAATAAACCTCTTGCCTTTGAGTGTATTCTATAAACTGGTACTCGTGGTACTTCAAATGGACTACAATGACAATCCAATTTTCCTAATGAACAGTAAATTATCCCTAGGGACTTCTCAGGAATGCCCTATTCAAATCCATAAAGTTCAAATTTTCATCAGTCAAACATTTTTGGACATGTAAGAGGAAGGAGAACTACCAATTATCTTAATTTGACCACTCATAGACACTAAAAATGCATTGATCGAAGGAAATCTAGGAAAAAAATATTCCTAGAAGATGATGAACATGTTTTGTTTCACCTAGAGAGTGTTTCAAAACAAGAATATGAATATTTTGATTGACATGCTATGTTTCTCATAAATGATATATACGGCTACTTATAAATTGAAGGAGTGATGAAATGCCACCTACTCAGGATGAGGAATATGAATTTAAGGAATTAAACTATACAGAACACCTTATAATGGACATCATCCCACCTTAAATACCCCCGGTATTTCATCCATTTAAAATAGAACTATATAAACTCCTTCGTACACTCAAGTAATCCATTTTGGAAACTACTTCTTCACTAGTAATCATGAACATAGAATTGATACATTAATTGATGAAAAAAAATGATTGCTATACCGCAAAGAAAAAATTAGTCAATTTCATGTGGAGTGGCAGACATAAAATAGACCAGTCCTCTATTACACACTCATAAACTTTTAATAGAACAATGTGTAAGACAAAAACACCAACCATAAAGGCAACTCACCTAACAAATAGAGGAAGTAGTTAAGAAATAAATGCTGAAACATTTAGATATCGGAATAATGTTTTATTATTTTATAGTGAACCAGTAAGCCTTATTTAGGTCATACCAATGAAAGGTGGTCTCATAATTCAAAAGAATCATGAATATGAATTGATTTTAAATTTCCCCATACCTGGATAGAGGGTATGTGAAGAGTGTAGTTACCAAAATGTGATATAAGGGTAGATGATTTAACCTTTCCCTTCATGGATCATATGTTATAGAGACTAACATTACATGAATTATATTTTTTCCTATATGTATATTCAGGACACAATAAGATTGCAGTCAACCCAAAAGATAAATCTAAAACAATATTCACATGCCCATTTATTTCCTTTGTTTAATGGTTCATAACATGTTTTATTTGTATTGTGTTGGATATTTTAAAAAGGTTCATGAAAAATATATTTCACTATATTTTTGGGGAATTCTTAGAAATGTTTCAGGTTTTCTTTTCAGTTTATGGATGGTATTTAGAGTTCTATCTAAGGAATAATAATTTTTTCCTATAATTCTTCAAAGAGAAGTTAATATTTTTATAATGTGAAATATTATAAAATAGGGTTCAAGAATGCATAGTTTACTGTCCCAAAATTTCCAAGGATGGTAGGAATGTTGATCATGCTAAAATAAAAGTGATCAATAATTTAACAGAGCATGCAGAAATTTAAGGCATAATGTGATTTTTGGGCCATTGAAGATTCTATCAGCAATTCATAAAATATTTTGTGAAAGTTACCTTCCCTTGGATAGACCATTTATTTAATGAAACTCCAAATTAATACATTGATAAATATTAGTATGAAATCAACACATTGAATAAATCATAGTAGCTGCTATGGAAATTAATACACAATATTGGGAAAAATAATTTGAACTGATGTGGAGTGTTAGTGATATTGTTGACATTGCTGATCTAGTATAAATATTTTGAAACATATTACACCCCATCTATAGGATTGTCTCACAGTTAATGATGACCTAGTGATCTATCAAAACTATAGAGAATGATCTCATGAAAGTTGACTTTTATTTTGAAAAATTATCCTCCTATCTAGTTTTTTTCAAAGTAATTTTGTACACTGGCCATGATGCCCCTTGATATTTAATCAATAAAAAGGATGAAAATAGAAGACAGATAATGTGGATCCTATTACTCCAAGCGTTCTACATAGATATCTATATTACTGAAGGAACAAAAACATTCCTTCTAATCATCTATCCTAATATCCATTTCTATATATAAATGAAAATGAAAATCTAGAAATTGATGTCGACTTTCCTGATCAAACTCCCTTCGACATAAAAGGACAATAGAGGATTTAAAATAATAAAAATTATATATACATGGGATTTATACACTAAGATATCTACTACCATCAAACTAGTTATTTTTTATTTGAATCATCACAACATAACTTGGATGAACAACTCTTGTTAAAGTTTAGTGATTATGGATTATTATAGAGTTTTATCGTAGAAGATGAAATACCAAGGGTGTTAGATATGTTCATAAATCATAAAATCGAGGAATTTTGGACTATAATTAATAATTTAAAAAAATATACAATTGATAAATTCCTATTCCACAATCCACCATGATGTAAGGATATAGTGTCAAAGCTATGATCAGTTCCAACGAACACAAACCACTAGAAAAAGAATGGAAATGCCCCAAAACCCAATCCTAGAAGATGAAATGTGTGATATGTGGGGAATATATATCATAGGGCAATGTCATAAATCAAATGGAATTTATTATCTCATTGTTGGCATTGACATTGTTTCCCAATGTATAGAAGTTGAAGTTGTAGAACTTATCACATAAAGGGAAGTCGTGAATATCTAGAATAAAATGTGTCTTAAAGATTCAAAATTTTTAGATTACTCAGTAGTTATGGGGGAACAAATTTCACTAATCATGTTTTTATAAGACTTATTTTGAAATTTTTAATTAGTTATAACACAAAAAATTCCCTATAACTCATAAAAATGGGAAATTTAGACATTCATTGAGGGAAATAAAAAATATCATTGAAGAGACTGTGGACACATGTCGAAAATATTAGAGTCTAATGTCATATGATTCATTATGGGTGTACCACACAACATACAACCAACCGTTTGAACCACACCATAATAATTTATACATGGGAAGCCATGTTATCCTCCAATATAAGAGGAGAATAACTCATATTAGAAAACTAAAAATCCCAATCTCTATTTTTAATAATATAGTGAAGCTATGATGCTTCAATAACATGAATAACAATTAATTAAGAATAATGCCTATGAAAATTTCTAGATCATTAAAGAGAAAACCCCGAAATGAAATGAAAAATTCATTGCAAGACAAATTGTTGTCCCAAGAAATATAGAATTGTTATTCAATACATGATAAAAACTATTCCTTGGGAATCTAAAATATAGATAGTTAAGATCCTTTGTGGTCATACTATTCTTTCATTACGAGACCATTTATAATCAGAAGGATGGTGGAGCACCATTCAATAAAAAATTTTAATTTAAGAATCTATCAAGGACCCTTATGTGATGGTCATTTCATCAGTCTAGAATTCATCTGAGGCTAAAAGCATCAAGATATTGACATTAAAAAAGATCTAAATAGTAGAAAACCAAGGATACGTAACATTAGGATATTTTAGTTCAGAATAAGATTTGGGATAGCTTAGGATAGGATGTGTGCAATGAAATGTTGTTTAATCCAAATATGATCAAAATACACAATTAAATATCGTGTAATTATATTTCATATCATGTATTTTAGCTTCCAAAATTTAAATATAAACATAAATTAAAAATGGTGAATATTAATTTATGTTCTTGTAATTCCATGATCTTTTTAGCTCATGAACTATAGATAATTATGAACTCCCCCTCCCCTCTCATTGTTGGTGCTCCCACACCCACCCATGTTGCACCTCCTTCTAGTCGACCATGGCTCAATCCTCACCCCATAACTCCCCTGCTCCTTTATATACACCTCAAAGATGTAGAGTCCACCTATGATATTGTGAGCACAAAGACCATGAACACCCCTCCTACAAATCTAATGACTAAGTGAGATGACCAGCTTTTGGTGAACTGTTGCTGAGGTGTTGTACCTCCAGCACCCCAGTATATCTTTCCTCTACATCCGATGTAGACCCTAAAGAGCATTCTATTTTTGGGGACTCACTTTCCATCAATATTGGACCGTATGAAGAGGAAAACCCACATATTCACCGCAATGTACTCTTATCATATGAAAAAACCATGTTTTAGTCAACCGACTATAGGCTTAGCCAATGAGTACCAAAAAACACTTGATATGGTAGTCCGTCATCACCTTCATATATTACAGCAAGTACACTAGGTTCTCGTCCATCTTTTTACCGACTACATCATTGATGTATACTGGGACAAATATTAGAAGCTATTTCTCATGTTTTTTCCTTTCTTTGGTATCACATTTGATAGTCAATGCTTCAGATTAATAGAACGATCTAATGATATTTATTTCTCAGATTTGGGAAAAGTCCTTAGTATTTATACTAATTAATTTTCCACATACAATTTTTTTCCACATTACAGATTGATACTTCTAGGCACTATTACATAAGGATATGTATTATGATTTCCTAGGATGCCCACACTGAGCAAAATCCTAGGATTATGATGTCTACCTAACTTCGAGGTCTATCACTCTGCATCCGACATAAGGAATTTAGGAATTCCTAGTGTGCTCATTGATATGTCTTAAAATATTGTTATACATACAGACATCATCACCCTTGCAATATCCATGGGTGTAACTACTATACACATGGCCTCTCAGTTCACAATCTAATATAAATCTCAAACATTGCAGATGTGATGCACGCTGAGGGGTGTATCATTTATCACCTATTTATGTCTCCATCTTTTCAATTTTTATGTATCACTTACAATCACGTACATTGGTCCTAAGGAATCTATATATTTCATGATACCTCACAAGATGAAGATAAAAATACTCGATAATGAAAACTATTGGTGGGTACCACGTGAGTTTGAGGCCACAGATGTGGCTCTTGGAGACCATGCATTACACCATCCACAACCTAAAATAACCCACATCCTCCCAAGGACCTACATCATCCATTCCCAAAACTAACCGTGTCCATTTTCCTAAATCCATAATAGTCTTCCCAACTACTCTACCCACACTATCATATCCTACAAATATTTGGCTATGCACATATACATCCTGTATAATCTACATGAGATCTCCTTGCACTACACATCCCTTTCATATATATTTCTCATTTTACTGCCCCTCTTTCTCTACTATCTTCCCATCGAGCAGCTTATCCAACACCTTCCCCTTATATTCCTTCATCATCTTCCTCCACAACACCAGATACCACCTTATATGACTTACAATCACAGCTAGAAGACAACGCTACCCTGCAAGATTATCTTATAGAGTAGGCCAGGAGAGGAAAAGGTGTAGTAGTACCCCATCCACTGTGGTATCTTTTGTTGAGTCGTTGCCAGACCCATGACCAAACACTTGATAGGTACCTCCCCACAATACACTCTTTAAATTGATTCCAACATCATGGAACCACCATCATCAGCTATTCACCTACTCCCTTCCACCATTACATCGAATCACCATGTGGGGCAGCTGCAGTCATACTTGGTTTAAGAGAATACTATAGATTACGTGCTTTAGGTTATTGATTTATCTTAGTCTACATCAGTAGCCACCCCCATTATTTATATTTTTAGACTAATCATTTTTTGTACCATCTATATTCCCTTTAATTTTTGTATCACTAAACATCATATATATTGTTTACTTTTTTTTCTCCTTTTACATGGATTATTTTTAAATTCATTACACTTTTATAGTAGCCATATCTAACTCATATATTTCATCTCTATTCATCGACAAAACTATTACACCATTATCTACCCTTATTCAGTAGATGAATAATTATCTGGATGATGTTGAGCACTATCTTTTGGAGCTATCAATTGAGATTTCTGCTCAAAATCCACAACTATGAGCATAAATACATTTCAAACAACATCATAATCATCCTTGGCATGCCCCTGAAGTGTTCAATATGTCCATGTGACCATGATAGGTAGAGGATAATTCCACCAGTAGCTATATTTGATAGATAAGATCTTACCCAATGGATGGTATTGAGTGATACTTGGGTACATTCATCTAGCTGACGATATCATTTTTAGCAGTTTGAGGGAGTAAATCCATATTTCATCTATTTTTCATCATATTAATACATATGATTTTTGCATAACCATACTTTATTGATTTCAATTTTTTACTAAATATCATTGAGATCTATTGTATACACATAATTTAAATTATATAGAATCTCTTTCATTGATATTCGATGCATGAAATAACATATTTTAATAATTAATTTTTTTAATACATATGGACTAATATTTTATAAAGTATTGGATTGGAATTTTGAATGAAATATATTGGTACCCCCACTCATGAAACAATACTTCCAAAATTTACCCTTATCATACCAATCATTATTTAGAGTTATAAATTATATATGTCATAAATTTCTAAATTTTCATTACTAATTTTATACATTATATGACATATCCTTACCACATTCCATCCATAGATAGTGTATACATTATTTCATTCTATTTTAAGGGTATTCATATTTGGTATTCAATTCTAATACAATTGAAATTTTTTTAAATTATATTTGATATTTTTAATTCAAGAGCATGATTTAAACGTGATACTTGTTACAAAAAATTATGTAAGAGGAAAAAATATTTATGAAATTATAATAATTCTATGTTTTTCACTTATTTAGATTTCTCGAATGACTACTGAGTTTAGTAATTAAATTTAAAATTCAAATAACATTATGTTTATTTTAATTGAATTAATAATTTAGTAATTAACCTTAATTATTTCTATTTTAATATAGTTACTCCCATTCCTGAGAGAATTCTAAACATATTATTGTATATTATTTTCAAAGAATATTTTTTGAGCGAAACCAAAGATATGTGAACCTATAAAGACACTTATTGAGATAATATTGAGGGTATTATTGAAAAAATTTAATTTTTAATGATCGAGGAAATCAGTTTTGAAATACTTTTTCTTGACTGCCACCTTATAGCTTTCATTCAGTAAGACCATTTTTTTAATGAATTACATTAATAAGATGCTTCTATTCCATGTTGATTATCCCTTCCTACCTTGCTATTTCTATAATGCATGACTATAAATTGAAAAAATAAAATGTATTTTTCATCCAAAATTCACATGGTGATTTTATAGAGGGTATGTGTTGTTTTTCTCAATATACGATGAAATGAAAAATATTGGAAGAGGATACCTTCTTCCCTCACTTGATGTATTTTGGGGTCTACCTTAGTTGCTTGGAGAACGAAATTCATTAGCTAAGGAGGATTAATTTTATTATATTATTCACAATCATCATGCATTATACTTTAGATCATACCCACCATTTGACTATTCATTTCACTATTTACCCACCCACCTTTAGTCAAAGGGACATCTGAAACTAATTTTTATAGACCACATAATTGATTTTGTATTTTCATTAAGAATGGAATATGATAGAAAAATGTGTGTGTATGGTTAATAACATCTACTACGGGAATGAGCAATGCACCTATTTAATTTTCCCATAGTGATGATGTTAAATTAATTGTTATGTAAATAAAAAATGGGTATATAATTAATGGAATCATTAATAAATTTTAATGAAAATAGTACATATTTTTTAATTAAATGAACTATAATGAATGAATTATTTAATATACATGGATGAATCTAGAGACTGAATATTCCAATTTACAATTAGATTTATATTCCTGGATGTAATGAATGTTTTTTCATTTTAAAAATGATTACCTTTAAAAATAACATTTGATATATTTTTTCCTGAGGATAATCGATTTTTCAAGTGAGGAGGAATTTTATAATATGAAGTAATATATTCATTATAATATCAATTGAGTAAGGATTATCCATATTTTAGTCTATGATACAAAATGAACATGTTGATTATTTCATGAAATATGATTCCAATGTTATAAATATAAAATGGATAAAAAAAATCCATACACGTTAAGAAACATCCTTACAGGAAATCTAATCTTAGCTCACAACATTATACAATTATTGATGAAATTCCTGAATGAATGTATATCCATGTAGTGATTACATGGCGTGATTCAGAAATATATATTATGTAACATTCGATCTCAATTTCCACTTTCAGGATCCATACTAAAAGAATATACACAACATGAATACCAATTACACATCATGAAAGTAGTAAATTACCAAATAATAGATATCTATGGTGAGATTCATCCGAGAGTTATAAAGATTAAATATTTGAGGGAAAACCCTTAGATCATAATTACATGATGTTAAGACACATTTCAAATCCTATAATATCTTGAATTTCTACTCTAGTAAGCATCCAAAAGATTAAATGTTTTCTCTCTCTATATTTTTCCTAATTAATTTCTTATTCTTATACTACCTAATTCTCCCAAAAATCAATTTTTATAAATTTACCTTAATGTTGTACAATTATTCATCCACTATAGATAGATCATTCAAATCATTTTTTATTCTTTTATATCAATATGTTGATATAGATGTGTTCTCCTTTTCAATCATCAATGGAAAAAAACCCATGTTTTGTTCTTCCTTGTTCCTACTCATTGTATGTGATTGATTAATTTTGTTATTGATTTGTGTTTTAAATTATTTACTATTGAATGGTTGATCCTTAATCACTTGATCTCAATAGTTTTTGGAATGTTGATTTTATTTTCAATTATTTACATATTTTTCATCAGTTCTACCATTAGTGGATAAATCATGTAGGGTTAGGATCGAGAGTACTGTTTCCAGATTTTAATAAATCATAAATTCACAACTTGTTATCCCTGAGGATAATAAGATGGTGAAATAATGTTTTGTTTATTTTCTTAAGAACCCCAACCATAGCATGTTTGAATAAATGACCTAAGATTGATTGGAGTAGAATATGATACGATCAATATCCTATGATACATTTTTTCATAAAAACAATGCTTAATGTATCAAGGTTGTACCTATCTCCAAACAATAGATTATTGCTTCTTAGATAGATATAGTTGGTTTGACCATAGATGATTAATATCCTTCTATTTCTCTTAGCATAATGAATATGACCATTCCATATTAGGATTGTGATTATCCTTTTACATAAACCCTAAAATTGATCTTGATCCCTTCCCTCTCTGATCTCTTTCCCCCATCTCCTTTAGTGTTACTTTTCCTAATTGCAATCAACTTTTTACTACTCCATCACACAGATTATAATGATTTTTTTCCATTATGTGGATCATTTTACGTGTGTGATCAACCCAACACATTCACAATACTATGCCAATGTACCAAGTGTGGTTTCAAGAAAAATAAATGTAATCTTATAGTAGCCCGTGAATATCAAACAATTTATGCTCGCGCGACAATATCATGGAATTTATTTAGGAAAATTCATTTTATCATATACAATTAATTTCATAAATATCACACCATTTAAGATACAAGTGAAAACAATCATAATGTATATACCACTATGGCGTATGATACCTATAATAATCACCACTTCTTATTGCACATTCAATATTAATAGGGTCTATGTATTAGATTGTATATAGAAATAAAATAATGTTTCATATTTTGTACTAGCTGATCACCTCTTTAAATATTAAACACTCTCCAACCCTAATAGATACTATCATGTTTTATCAATGAACTCAAAATCCATACCACAACACAACTATTTCATACCACAACTATAAAAATCAATGTTATAACATACTTTTCATACCCAATCCATTTTCATATATACATTTTTTCCTTCTACCTCATATCAGGTACAATATGTTTATTGTGAACATGATGTAAATGAACTATATTCCATCATCCTACCATGTAAAAATCACAGTAGGTAATATCAACCCTTGAATACCCAATGGGTTTTCAAATACACAATGCACCTTCCCTCCATTACGCCATAGTATCTTCACATTCATCATGTACTTATCATCACACCTTGTGCACTTAGGTTATGTGAGTACACCATATACTATAGTTTTATTATCATAAGATCCTTTATTCTATATAGGCTATGTTAGACATATAATTTAGATTGAGGATGTCGGAGTATTCAACCATATATTTCCTCACTATCATGGATGTTACAGGGAATAAAATAGACCAAATTAATGATGGTCATAGATATGGATATCTAAATTTGATGGGGGTATATAAAGAAATCATATGATTAATATAGGTATAAATTTATTTATATAAATATAACATAAACATTACACCCAAATAGAAACAACACCTTATACAAAATCTTCCATACTATTATCATTACACACAACAAAACACATAAACTATTAATGAAAAAACTAGAAGACTTTAACAAAAAAACCATTATAATAATTCAAAAAATTTATATATATTAATATCATTAACACATTTAGTTATTTATCATTAATCAACTAATTTAAATTCTCTATGAATTTCAATAACATATTTAATGAAATATAACTTTCATCAAATACCCACATAAACTTAATCCATTATAAATTTATTTTGTGCATTATAATTTCATTTAAAACTATATTTCAATTAAAAATAAAAAAAATGATTCTCCATTTGTTCAATACATGTAATAAAGTTTTTCCACCAGAGAGAAACAATAAAAAAAAACAGAACAAGCATATTTTAAATAGTCTAAATAATTTATCTACAATCATCTGACCTACTATGGAAAAGAAATAATATACCCACTACATAATTCACAACAAAATCCCATCTTACATCCACTATGCAATGAAAACCCATACCTTAAAACATAATATTCTAACTAACGCATTCCCCACTGACCAAAAAAATCCAACCAACACACCAAAACTTGACTATATAAATCACAAGACAAAATATTGTATATCGAGGAAAAATATCTCATTAATAATAATAATAATAAAGATAAAAACAAATTTTTATAAAAATAAAATTATTTTCATAATTATGTATAAAATTATTTCGTATCTATTCTAGTTTTTTACATAAATGGTTAAAATTTATCATTATGTTATTAAATATTTATGAGGTCTGTTTAAACAGAAAATTTATATCATTAAATAAAGTTTCAAAATAAGATTGATATTCCATAATGGGAGAAAGATGAATAGCATATAAAAGATATAATATTATGTATAAACATGAGAATCATCCGATTACCATAAATTTCCGTTTAATATAATTAAGTAATATCGTTAATTTAATCCATATTATTTATCCCTTAAATATAAAAGCATGTATCCCAAATATTTACACATTATGTTAGATTGTTCATGAATCCACTACCTCGACCTGTGAATTTCAATCCACTATGAAAGAGGAATATATATAGGATAGAAAATAACAAAAAATGGAAATCCTCAATCCAACTAAAACATGAAAATCCTTTATCAATGTCACTAACCAACCATCCCATAATTTGAATCTCCCTTATCATTGAGAATCCCCATGGAAATAGCCGGTAGAAATAAAGATATAATTATATGGAATATAACTTCAACATAAAATAAAAAATAAAAAAATTATGAATATTAATGTTAAGGAAGTGAAGAAAACGTTTATCCCAAAATCACATTAAAGTCACCCAACAGTCGAAGGAAATAATAGTGAATAAATTAAATTTGGGATGGCTTTGAAATTTTTAATTTGGATGGGATAATAGAAGACCATGGTGAATAGTTTTGGACCACCCCACCATGTCATGGTTTTCTTCAAAACTATAGTGAAACCAAGACCTCTATACGAGAATGGCCATATTCAAAATGGACCTTTGGAATTTTTATGATAGTAATGTATTGATTTTATTAAACAAGGAAATTACCATAACCCAACGATCATCTCTAGAGTATAGGTGAAATACATTAAATCCCATCCATGATGTATTATAACCACCATTTTTTATGGTAATCCATTAAAATGATTATTTAAAACATTAAAAACCAACACACCACATTGTAAAAAGGACCCAATAGTGAAGGATCCCCTCCGATAAACTACCATGATTGACCATAGACCAACACCATAACTTATAAAAATGGAAAAATTACAAGGGTACCTATGAAATTGAAATATCAAAAATTCAACACAAGATATGAATGTTATGACCATGTATACCACACCAAATCCAACCTTCAAAAAAACAACGCATGGTATAAAAAGAGTTCCATGCGAATATCCAATATTATTGATAATGATTCATATTAAAAAAACTATTTATTTATTAATTATTTTTATAAAATCATCAGCACTGAAAAAGAGAAAATAAATAATAATTTATGTTTGAAAATATTACATTGATGAAAACTATGGGTTATTCCACTTTATAATGATTCTATCACCTATAGGGTTTTTATATTTCATTATCATGATTATATTGAGTTTATTCCTAAATATATATCATTATCACTTGTCAATGGTTAATGATGATTCCTAAATACATTATATTTCTAATCAGTGATCGTTACTATCTCTAGTCTACATATAACTCCATCTCATTCCTCATAAAATGGGGGTTCCCTTGAATAACAACATGAATTCTACTAATAATGAATCACATTAGAATAAAATATGAGAAAGGGTTGGGTTTTTTATCAGTAACTTTTTTTGTTATTTGGGGGTCAATTATGGGACATTAAATATTAAACACTTGCAACATAATCAATAAATATGAATTTTGTTTAAAAAATAAAATGTATTTTAATAGAATAACATAAGATATCCCATATTTTTAATACTTTCCCAATTATGGAAATTGTCAGTATAGTTAAGACACATGTATTTAATGTATTTATATTTTAAAATGGTAGTCCCATGCATGTTCAAATATCCTTTGTTTTATATTTTCATTTATTACCACATATTAATTTTATATAAATTTCAGAAACATTATGTATTTATATCGTGGATAAATACAATAACATTGTTGAAGGAGTTTCCCCTAATTTTATTTGATAAAACTAAAATATTATATTAATGTTATTTCTTCCAAATCTACTAAGTAATATAACTAAATAAAAATTTTTAAATTTTAAATTATATGACCAAATATTATAATTATTGGACCCCAACACTACATGTATTTCGGAAAAAAGGAAACAACTATATCTTCCACATTTTTTTATTTATATATATATATCACATATTTTTTTACTATATAGTGGGAACATTTTATTTCATGTGTTATTGTTCATTGTGAACATAAAAAAATATTAAGATTATATTTTCTGAAATTGTCTTATATTCAATATTTTATTCACATCATGAAGAACATTATGAAAATTATTTTAAAATAAAATTATAAGATAGATACTATAAATAATAATTCAGATACAGGTGACTACACATAATACCCTTTTCAAAAAGTGAAATAAAATTTAAATATAATATTTAAATTATGTAATTATTAAACTCTATCAAATTGTAATACTATTATTTTTTTTGATTATTTTGATCATTTAATTTTTTATATAAGGATCTACTTAAAAAATTATCTTATAATATAAATATTTGGATCACATTAAAATACAAGAAACATTGGTTTTATTATTCAACCAAAAGAATATGCAATCGATTAATCATAGATATACGCAATAGTGACATGGGGAAATAAAATTTATAAATATTAACATATTATAGTTGGTTATTTTAAAAATAAATAACCTGAAAATATATAATTTAATGGATTCATTTGAAAATGAAAAATTCAAAATAGATAAATCAACCCTAGTTTTGGGGTTCAATATCGAAGGGTGTTCTGGTTATCAAAGTAATATTCTTTCAAAATATGAAATAATATGCCAATTTTTAAATAAATTTAAATTAGTAATATCAAATTTATTTTATTTTAAACAACGATTATATTCTAAATTTACTATGTTGAGATATAATAAGTTTCATATAATTTTTATTTGAATTATGGAATGTATAGGTAACATAATTATATTTTTATCCAATATTTTTTTCATCAGTCCCTTACTTACAAAAATCTATTGATTCTACTACCAAAAAATTAAGTAATGGTATGACTGTCCCAAAATATCCAAAAAAAGATTATTCCATGGCATGAGACTATAAAGGATATGGGGGTCTAATCTGGAAAATCTCCATCATTTTATTTTTTTGTTTTGGGATTATATGTCTTCCATGACCCTTCAATTTTTGCTCCATAAAATATAAATTTTTATTAAAGAACTATCTTTGGTCATTATTGAATCATAATCCTAATCTAGCGAGGGAAAGGCTTGATGATAATTAAAAATCCTAATAGATTACCGATAGGCACATTCACATCAATAGGAGAATTTTGGAATTGATTTCACCAACAAATCATATAAAATAATTAGAAATGGAGTTAAATGAAAATGTAGAAAAATGAAAATAAATTATAATATATATTTGAAGAACAAAACCATATCATTAAACATAATTCAGATGGTCAATAATAAGTAGCATGGATAAGTAATGATAAATAGATCACCGCTCAATATCCATTTGTATATAAATGACTACACTTTTTCCTACACCATATTAAAAAGAGAGAGAAAAAAATTTCTTACTCATTTTAGTGTCAAAATAAACATTATTATATTTTTGTGACATAAGAATCCCATTTTTACCACCTTTCAATCCATAGAATAAAATTCTAAATGAATATCCATTTCATAACAGTTTTGAAATAATAATAAATAATTTGTTATTCATTATTATTCATAAATAAATCTTGGATCAAATCATTTTTTCATGAAAATAACAACTTACCTAGATATGAGGTTCCTTTTAAATGAAAAAAATTATATAATTTTATCAAAATCATAAATAAGCTATTGTTTAAATAGTTTTTTGGAATGTCCAATAGAATGAAGGACCATTCCATACCAATTTATCATATAAACATACATTAGGAAATAAATTCTTTTCATCATCATGGTATCCAATGATAATAAATGAGGAAAATATAGTGAAAAGACACCATGGTTTTAAATGAGAAAAAATCTAAATGTCAAAAAAACAATGAATCCATGAATCCTGAAAAAACACCTAATCATATACATCATATCCTAATTGAGGGGAAACATCCCATTGTCCAAAATAAGCCCTTATAAATCCACTATCTAGATCATTATTTTGAAATAGTTCACATGTGTTTCTAGATAGCACACCAAGCATATCTGGTCTCCCCATGCCAAGTCATGAAATTATGTTTCCATTTCAACAAAATGTTATTTTCATATAATAATATCAAAATCATTTGATTATCATTCTCACAACTCTGAATAGAAACATATTAATATCCCCATTCTATGAAAATAATAAAATAGTGTAACAAAACTAAATATGTACTTATCCCATTGAGTCCAAATCAACTCTAATTTCCCATAGGTTAAAATATGATTACAACTATAGGGGTATTTATCCCATGAAATACAAAATAAAAACGTGTTTCAATTATATATATAAGGGGACTACATATACATTTTCATTTTTTTGATAAAAATATTTAATGTCAAAATCAACCCATAGAATCATAATAAAGAAATCGGTAAAAATCCATTTTTTAAACTGTAATTATTTTCATTTATATAGCACAAAAAATAAAACATTCTCATAATTTTACAAAATAAAGAAACTAGACGATTTATAGAAAAAATAAATTTCTTAAAACTTAGATTTCCAATTCCAATTTCAATTTAAGATTAAATAATGAAAATTACACATGTTAATAAAATTTAAAAAAATAGTGGATGTTTCATTAAAATAGATTTAAAATCATTTCATTCAAAACCAAATTTTTTACACTATAAAAAAATTATCAGGAAAACATTATTTATTAATATAGAAATTAAGTATTTTTAGAAAACATTATAAGATACTAAATACCAATGATTAAATAATAAATAATCAATGATATTGTTTTAAAAAATGTAAATTGGAAACCATCATCATCCACTTTAAATTTCCAAAAACTAAATGGAATCCAGAAGTAAGAGAGGAAGCTCCAAAGAACCACGAAAGATCCAAAACCCTAAAATACCTCATTCCCAATATTATATTGATCAAAAGTCATCCCTAAATATTATTTTATTAGAATGAAGCTAAAATAAGATGCAGAAAACATCGAGGGAATAAATATTACCCTTGTTTGGACACATATCTTGATGCACATAGATGAAACAAATGAAGAAATGGATTTTCAATGGTTTTTGATCGAAAAAATGAAGAGGAAACTCAGAAATAACCCTTTAAATGACTAGATATGAAATATCATATAAAATTATGATGTTTATGGATTTCTATAGGATAATGTGATTCAAGGAAACACAGCAAAATACATTCAGAAAAATAGAACATTCATCATTCAATGAGCCTAACTCCTCCCATTACGATCAAAGAGTGGATTAATCATTTTCAAAATTTGGAATTTATAGACACCAAAACACGATGTATATTCATCATTCTCATGGTGGTCTTGATATTTATACACCAAATTTATTGAAACTATGATGATCTAGGGATGAGTGTAGAATCCTTTCTCATTTTGACTCCCCATACCATACAACATGTAATGTTAAGGCCACACTGGACCATGTGAACCTTATGACTTCCCACACCCCATTCAGTATATAATTCAACATATAAGTTTTTTTCTCTTCCACATTTTACACATGAAATTATATTGCTAAATAATATTTGTACCATATAATAATTATTCATGTGCTTCAATTGTTAATGATAAAAACCATATTTAATCTTATAAGGGACCTTCCAATACAACCATTACAAAATAAAGATATGTTATCCTAATGAATCTATATATGAAAAAATAAAAACTGTGTTAATTATTTAGTGAAAATTATCCTATAATACTATTTTAAAAATGGATTATAGGTCATCAACTACAAAATCTAAAAAAACCATTAGTAACATTATAAATCCTCAAAAGCGGCTAAGTTGATAAACCCTCATTAACCACCCTAAAAAAGTGTCCCAAAACGACTATCATCAAAAAAGAAAAACAAATAAACATTTTAATTACTAAAAAGGGAGCATATCATAATAATAATTATAGTTTAAAAATTTGGTTGTGTAAGTGTAACTCAGTTACATGGTTGTGGAGCATAAAATTTAATTTATTCCAATTGAGTGTCGTAAAACAACTAACTATGACTCTTTGCAACCCAGAAACATACCGATGATTTTTTATATATAAAAATAAAAAAAAATTTACAATAATAGGTCCTAGATAACCTAATAGAATATAATCAAAATAATCACTATGGGATGAATATTTTAAATATAAAAAAAACCCTTAAGGAATAGTGAAGTGTAACAAAATGGACCAAACAGAACATAAATAACCAAAAATACCTATCTCATCCCAAAACAATAATCATAATATATTCCTTATATCCATACTAGAAAATAATACACCAAGAGATTCATATCGGGTCACCCTATTAATGTTGAAAATCATATATGTGTGGTTCTATTAATCATATATTAGTTTTTTGTGATTCAAACATTGCTACTCAACTAATCAAAATATGGAGTTTCATGGGAATTTAATGATTTTATGAAAATACAAATAAAAAATTCATAATTTTTATAACAAGAAAATATAATTACTGGTGAAACCTTAAAAATCACCACAAAAGTTCAAGAACAGTCGTGACACAAAATCAATATTCCAATTTTCAACAAGGGGAAACAAAATAAATTAATAGAAATCTGAAACTCTATATACATCGACATTATAATCAATGAGTTCAATTATTGAATATTTATATATTGAATATTAAACTCAACGTTTCTCATGAGTAGTATATGTTAAGAACATTTTCAAATGACCCAACTGAAATCTAGAATGATAGGAATTTGTGGGCCCTATTTCGAGAATGATTATTACATCTCACCTATCTATGCTATGAGCGATGAATTTTATTCAATCTAGAAAATTTTAGTGTAAATTATCAATATGGACATATGTTACCTCTACTCATAGGTCTTAACATAGAAGATATACCCCCACCCCCATTTATTCTTCCTTCACCAAGAGTGAAAATAAAAAAATCTCCAACCCCACCAGTGTTTCTATAAAGTATCTTTTAGAAATAATAATTCTCCCTACAATTTCGCTATTTGATTTATTTTTAGGGATTATAATTCTAGTTCTTGATTATTTTTAATTTTTATCCAAAATGTAATATCGATTAATGAATCCTCTAATTCATGATAATATAGTTGTGAAAACATCTCAATAAATTGAAATGTATACTAGAACACTAGTGTTCCCCGTGTTAGAAAATAAAAAATTAATAGCCTTAGATAAATTTATAGAATTATAAAATAACTAAATAATTAAAAATTATTTGAATGCTTCCCAATAATTTTACTTCTAGGAATACATTTTACTGACCATCTTCACCCACTTCGTACATTGACCCCATAACATGAAGGTAGAAAATATAATGTTAACTAGCCTAGGTCATTAAATCTAGAAAAAAATCCATAATCCCTAGTATCTAAAAAATAATCGTCCTAATAATCTTGTTTCTCTAATAAATAATAATGATTCGAATCATATAAGAATCTATGAAAATAATTTTTTGTTGAACCAACAACATATCCCTATGATCAGGGAATATAAGTGATAAAACAATGAGTCTAGGAATGTCTTTCTTTATAAATGATTTCATTTTAATTTAAATATTTATGTACTATAAAAATAATAAATATAATCTTTATAAATATAAATCCAAGAACCCAATCGGAATATGGTAAATCATAAATCATTAATCAATTTCAAAAAAACCATTTATGTAAATTTAAAATCCAAGACATAAAAATTCACTACCACTAAACCTATTTAATTATGAATGAACAAAAGGAATTAAACTCATCGATCAAAGATATTTTTTTCCAAAATCAATTTAAAATCAATATTAATTCTTTAAAAAAAATCTTGATATTTTTTAAACTCTTTTATAAAAAATTCATTAATATGGAAATGTTAAAAAATACCATTTAAAATATTACCGAAATAAAATATTCCAAAATTTATAATTAAATTTTTTAAAATCAAATGTAAATATTGAAAATAAAATAAACTATATAATCCCCCAATATTCAAATTGATATACCAAAAAACATTTATCAATTTGAATCAAATTTTTTTTGAGTCATTTCTAAAATATATTATCAATTTTTATTCAATATATTTTTAAATTCTTTAAAATGATCGATATTTGATATCCAACCCATTTACAAAAACTGAAAATGGTTATTAATATAATACACTATTTTTTATTGATTTGTTAGTTATAATGGAAGCATTGAGTAACTCTGCGTCATGTGGTACATATTTATATTCAAGAATACTATTTATATAATTTGAGACATATATGACTTTCATTGGAAATTATAGGATTAGTGAACGATTTTCTAAACCATGTTGTTAAACATTGCATAATAATATATATTACAATTATATAGACAAAAAAATAATTATTTATGGATTTGAGAAATCTCTATTTTCATTAAGAAAATTTTTCATGATCTAACCGAGGTTATCCCTGTACTGGAATCCTGGGAAATATTTGGCATGGATTGAACCACATTATTTATCCATATTTTCTATAGAAAATATAATAGTATCATGAACAATTCATTAGAAATGATTTTTTCCCAAAATGATGATAAGTATTTATCCCAAGAGTAAAAAAATATAGAAATTATGAACTCATATACAATAAAAAAACATAAATATAAAATCTCCTATGATATGGCCTATAGAAGGTGTAATAGACAACCAGGGAAAATACATATAACAATACCACTCTAAATCTTCTAGGAAGAAATAAATAACTAAACATTCACTACTATAAACATAAATAGGGTAGAAAATAATGGTCTTCTACATCTAATACGTTTCATATACTATAATATATATGCATTAATTTAAAATAAATGTAGTTATCCACCCTCAGACCCATATGAAAATACATTAAATGATAATCCATTTCATTCATGTTTGAAAATAGTGATAAAAAAAATGTTTTCCATATTTTCCCATCTAAAATAAATTTCAATAAATTTTTCAAGAATTTATAATTTCAAACACTACTTGGAACCTTCTAAATAAAATAATAATTTATATTCATTTAACAAAAACATGCATAAATTACAGTTTGAATAGTTTAGTGGAAAAGTTGAAATAAAACATCGAATATCTCAGGTAATTTTTAATGTAATGATTTTATTTAGAATATATAATTATACCATCATCACGGAAGCCTCAAAGATCGACAGGAAAAATATGGTACATGTCTTTCATGTTCACAAATGATGAAATTAATGTATACTAAAAATAAATGATAATCAATAAACCCTTCATAAAAAACCAGACCTACATCTTTTTTTAATTGATGGGCTAAATACACTAGTTTATCCTAAGTCCTACCCAGGGGATCTAAAATGACAATAATTCAATACATAGTTACATTTGTTGCTAGAAATCCCTCCACACCAACACATTTATCCCTTGACATATAACAAAGTAGGTGATCATTTTAATGAAATATAAATTTATCATAATCATATTTGAATACACTATCTGTCTTTATAATACCTCTTCATTACCACTATGTATCATCCCATTAAATCATGTTTATAAATATAATATAAATATCACTATATGGTTAGTTATCACATTGACAAGAAAAAATAATTAATGGTTCCCTTATGTGAAAAAAAAATAAAAATAGAAAGCCTATTTATCCCCTAGAATCCAAAACAACCATGAGATTCCATTACATACATATTTTCATGTTCTATATGTTTTAATTTTACAATAAATTCATTTTTAATATTAAGATGAGACCTTTCCCAAAAGAGAAAGACTCTTATTTTTTAAAAAATGGTACCAAGATTACAGAATTATGAAAAATAGAGATTTACTCCTCCCTTTGAATAAAGGGAATGAGATTATCAATAGTCTGTTCAGACACTGAATATTCTCACCATCATCCCCATTATTTTCCAGCCCAGCCAGAGCCGAACCGAAATGTAATCTCAGACATAATCATGATTGGAAAACTATCTTCATTTAAATTTATAGCCAGGATTGGATCCACCCTTCCTTTTCCTTCCTACCTTCTTTTTACAAGACTTAGGAGGCCTTCCATACTTCCTTTTAGGAGATGGAGTGCATTGAAAAAGATCACTAATGTCATTGGCATCAACCAATCCACTTCCAGAGCCCACCTTACATGCATCCTTGTCATCATTCTGGTGGGAGTATATTTCATCTGCAAGTCCAGCTGTTTTAAACTCCTTAAAAGGACTAACCACCACCTTAGAAGCATTGACAGTGAAGTCTAATTGCACATTTTTTGCGATCTACCCGAGTAAGTTGAACTCCATTCATGGACCTGGACTCCATGACATCACTCTCACCGCAATCACGGTGAAGGATTTTCAGCAGCTGGCTGCTTGTGACAGCAGTATCCATGTTGCACTCTGTTAAAAATATATTAGATGCAGAGCAATGGCTTTCTAAAATTTTCATACCCGAAGTAAGAATTTCGCCAGATGCTTAAAGCCCATCCATTAGTGCAAGAGAAACCCCTTTGTCAACCAAAGGGACAAAACCTTTTTTCTATCTTTACAAACTGCCAGATCATGCTGTGTTCCAGGGTCAGAACTGGTTGTGACAACAGAGGCCACATGTCCTACCTGAACAGGAACAACCTAAGAGTGAATGTCAAACTGAGTAGAGTCTTCCTGAGGATGTATATCAGCTCGGATAGAAACTGTATTGTCTTCCTGAGAGTGTAGCTTAGCTTGACTAGGATCCACCTAAGAAAGCAGACCATGTTGTGCGTCCTTGAAGTCATAGCCTGTGAATTAATTCACCACAGGCCCTACCTGATTTTCATCATGCTCATTTTATTTTTCCTCTTCCTCGACTATATCTTCCCAACATTGTTTCAGCGATGATGCAGAACCAAGTTGAGGTATCAAAAGATCCTTAAGAAGGGTGTCATGCTGAATCCCTAGGGATGAACCAGCCTGATTCCTGGGAACCACTTTTTTCTCAACAACCACGTTTTTGTTCTTTTTGGTCTTGTTAGTTTCATTCCAATTTGAGGCATTGGGGACACCAGTGACCCTCTTTTGAAGCGTCCTGCAATTAGAAACCGAGTGACCCACTATCTTGCAGACATCACAAAAGAGCGGGATATTTTCATATTCTACTTTGATTTCATATATGTTACCATTGGAATGGAAGAAAATGCTGGTAGGTCGCTTGACTTCCAGATTGTTATCTACCAACATTCTTCCAAAGAAACCATGTTCCCCTTCCAAAGTTCTCTAATACATTCGATTTGGGGTGCCAATACATGAAGAAAGATCATTCAGGATAATTGGATGCCAGTACACCCAATTTAATCTGTGCAACCATACCCATATTTGTGCATTGGATTGATTCATGTTATACGGATTGAAATTGAAATTCCATTCAGAGAGTCTGAAATCACAGGCTTAAGATACAGGTTGCCGAAACTCCGAGAAATGTTCATCGCATCCTTGGTCTAGAAAATGATATGAAAAAACCCATTGCCAATGAGAATTAACCACCATTCATGATTTCCCCGGCAATGAGAAACCCTATTCTTAAGATTAGCATAAGACCATGGTCAATCACCCTTTGAAAAAATGATGTGGCCCATGATTGAGAACATACATAGATTAATCCTCTATTGCAATGCCTCCGAATCTACCACCACGGAGAAACCACCATTCTCGAGTCTTGTGACATTGGAGGATCTCGGTGAGTCATCCTTGACTAGATCTAGAGAACCAGATAACGCCTCGGCAAAGGAGAGGCCCTTCTTCCCTAACACCGAGGGTTGAGAATCTGAGTCTTTTACCAAATCCTTCAAAGAGGGTCGTTCATCATTAAAAACCAATTCCCAATAAGGGATGAACGATTCCATTGATGATATCAAAGCCAAATACAAAAAATTGAGGTTTCAACATCGCTAGATTGAAAGTCGAGGATCTCTGGCTTTCTCCATCCTTCTTTAAAATAAATTTATTTAATTTGGCAATAATTATTAAGAATCATATTATAATACTAAATCTATGAAAATCTATATTCTAAACTAACCAAATGTTATTAATTTTATCAATTTGAGAAATATAAACATTCCAAGAATTACCCAAATTGGAAAGATACCCCAATCATTATGAACAAAACATTTCCCACCAAATACGATGTAAATACTGTAAAACATTCTGTAATAACTATCAAAATCAAACTAGTCATTATATTTTTTTAAATGTAAGGATGTTTCTAGAAAATAGGATTCATGTTAAAGATTATGAAATAAATATTATCCCATATTTATAAAAATCCTCTAAAAAATGATTCATTGATATATTTAATTTCTATAAGAATAAAAAAATTGAAAATATTAAAATCCCATTATAGAAGAATGTTTGATTATAAAGTCAATTTTAAGGAGATGTGAATGGTAGAGAAACCTAAAACACATGATGTATCCAACAACCAAATTGAATATACCATCTTCAATGAGTATGATCAAAAGAATCCATAATGGTCCTTAAAAAAATGTCCAACATTATAAAATTTTCATTTAACAATCCATCATATTCGGTATCCCTTAGGTAAAAGGAACAAACATATATTGGGGAAAATATCAAGGGAAGTGACATACACCTATTGAAAATAAACCATAGAAACCTTATTGAAGAAATAAATAAATTAATGGTTCATTCATGATTTTTAATCTAATAATTAATATGACACTCCAAATTCATATAAGAACCGTATTTATTCCATTCATTTTAAAATAGATTGAACGGAGAGGAATTTTAAAAATTTTCAATGAGTCGTGGAAACATTAAAATCAATTTAAAAAAGAGTTTACAAATCTCATTAATTGGTTGGGACTCTTCATTTATGAAAAATCTTTTAATTGACCATTTTCTAATATATAAATTGTTGACATAAAAACCTAGCGGGTGTTCACCATACACATGTGGGTGTCGATATTTCGAAACCTGGGATCCTAACATGTTGACCGTACTATGGCGTGCTTCATGATCCTTGTACATTATATAATCACCCAACCCTAAACCATGGAATGGTTTATTAGAAACAATACATGTTGTAAAATCCGATGATTTAAAAAAATACAGTATATTTGATAATGTATGGGATATGCCACATCGAGCCTAAATGAACATCCAAATATTAATATTTAAATCTCACTATTATATCTTATCCATTAGAATGGATAACATAAACATGATTAACTGAATTATGAATAATATTTTAAAATTGTATATATAATAAAAAGTTTGGTGAATATATATTTATAAATGAAAATAATATCAGTTTAAAAATAAGAAGAACGGGTTTTTTAAAAAGCTATTTAAATTACCACAAAGATATTTTATACCATAAAATAAAAAATTAACCTTTTGGATTAAATAAATGATATATATATATATAATATTCAATCTAATGTTTTATATTTGTCTTATTTTTCTTTTATGCATGGTATAAGAACAAATCATATTTTACACATACAATAACTAATTTTCTAAAATTTAGTTTTAGTGCCTATTGATGGAACAATTTTTTGAAATATAGTTTTCAATAATTTATTAATTCTATATGAAAATGTAAATGGATTATTTTAATTTGGAATATCTATATTTACTATGGATGAGATTTTTGTATTTTTTGGATAATTTTTATTTTTTAATTTATATTCAAATAAGTACCCCATTTAAATTAAGAATAGGTTTTTCAAATATATAATTTGTAGTGTTAAAGTATATTTTTTATCACTTTCAATTTATCATTAGTATAATTTTATAATAGTAATTTAAATATATATATGTACATGGTATCAATTTCACAATCAATTTTAATGTAAAAACATTTCAGTCATTTGAAAAATTTTACTTTCAAAACTCATTATTTCATCCCATCATTGGGATTAATTTCTTTTTTTAATTTATAAATAATATGTGAAATAAATTCAGAAAATTTGATACCATATTTGGAATCTGGAGGTCCAAATTTAATAATTTTTATCTTTTCATTTTGGGATAATATGAATAGATACCTTGGTAATTTTTTTACCACGATTAAAGGAAGTTTTGTAAGTTAAATTTAAAAATATTATTTGAAATATTATAAAATTATACATACACTTGTATTAATTATTCTGGATGATTTATTTTCATCCAAACTCATCCTTCTCAATTTTTAGACCTTTTTGAGTATCATGGTTAACTTAATCCCTTTATAGTATTTTATTTTAATGAGAAGTCAAAGATGTACAGTGATGTTCAAATAGATTAAACAATTTTAACATAAGTTAATTCAAAATATATCTTAGAATGAAAATAATTATACTAAATATAACCTATTTATATTAGTCATAATAATTTCAATTTAATTTGTATGGAATAAATAAATACATTTACATCATTCTGAGTGATGATGTATTAATTGATTAATTAATAGAAATAAAATTTAAATGATATGAAAAATATTGAAATAAATATTCTATGATTAAATTAAAGCCATCCACAAATTTTATAGATTATTTTTACATGTTAATTAATTGTTAAATTTGTTGTCTCTAATATATAAGTTTTTTATGCCACTTTTTACAATTTAGGTAATGAATGTTTTCACTATTGTCATTAATAGTATTTTAAAATAAATAGTATTTTTTTAAATGATAGAATTATCACAAAAATCATCCAAGAGATTGGGATATGGTTTAATATTTCATTATGAAATCATTTTTTATTCTTTTTCAATTTTATTAAAAATAAATTAGCCCTTCAGTTGTAGAACAACATTTGGAAGTGATAATAATTAATGAGGTTAAATAAGGGTTTAATAAAAAAGATAAGTAATAAAAAATAATCAAAACATTTTTATTATTCATTTGATAAATGGATTTAAATAAAAAAATAACCTTTATTTAAAATAAATTAGTTTTTATAAATTTTTAATATAAAATAAATTTATATTAATTTAATATGTTAAATAATTCCAAGAGTGGTCATATCCTATCTTAGATATGGGATCTTATTGTACTATATTCATCACACATAAAAACCTATTTGGTTCAATGAATCTCTACCAGAATCACTTCCTAGTATCCATACATAAATAATAGAAATATTATTTTGTATATAATACAATATTCATTGGATATAAGGTATTGCATAAATGTGGTGGTTTGATGAAATGGAAGATCAATATTGTATGTGACGAGTCAGGCTCCAAGTAAATGATTTCATCAAAATTTTTATTCATTGAATAATATTTTAATGTTATAAACCCAGGTTATTTATTGAGGTGTATAAATATTCTCTATTGACATATCATATCAATAATTTATTTATTATCATGTTATTTAATATTTTGTAAAATGTAATTTTTTTAAGGGGACTTATGACATAATAATTCAAAGTCGTATGAGAGACTTCAAATGTTTAAAGATTTAATTTCAAAATCATTCCCCCATTTTAATATTTTTGTTTTTAAATAATATATTTATTTAAATAAAATAATTAAATTTGAAATTATATGTTTATTTTGACTTTCATTCAAATTTTTTCATAAATATATATATTTACTTGTTTTCTTTGGAATGTTTTTAAAAAATGAAAAATGAATGTTTTATTTCTAAAGAAGATGGTGAAAATATAATTTTCCCCATCATGTGATTTAATTTATTATAATATTAATTTTCATGATTTCATTAAAATCCTTCATTATCATTAGGGTATTTCAGTATTGAATTTTTTCAAATAATGTTGTGTTTTTGTATTGAAAACTTGTTCTTAAAAGGTATGTGTATTTTAATCCGTAAGTTTTGTTAATATACCTTTAAAGAGTTTTTTTAAAATGAGTTTATGATTAGGGTGTTTTACTCTTGATATGGTACTTGATAATTATAACATGTTGTGACCTATATAGCACAAGGAAAGCTCATTACACCTTATCAGGGGGTATCCCATTTAACATCAGGAATGAAAGTTACACCATAAAATGGGGTTGTTAATATAGCACCAAGAAATTCCATTATTTTATAATATGGGGTGGCCCAGATAGCTATATGAAATCTCATTAAAACATATCATTGTGTATTCCAGATAGAAATAAGAAGTCCCATTACACCTAAATGTGGTGTTTCCTAGATAGTGTTTAGTAAAAACATAATAGCTTAATAGGGTAATAAAAATCATCAACTTCAGCAATATGATTATTCAAATAAAATTATTTTTCAAAGGGTTTCATAAAAATGCATCTATATGTAAAATAATTGAGTTTTTATTTCATTATATGGTTTTTAATCTTTTTATTTTATAATACATTTTATTTTTTCATTATAAATATTTTTTTACATTCTCAAAAGAACATTGAAGATAATGGTTAATATTTTATGATTTTTTATGTTTTTTACTAATCTAATAGTTTCCATTTTTTATATATCCCTTAAGGATATTTTTCGTATCATCATAAATTTTGAAATATTTTTCACAGTTCTTATGATATGTTCGGAAAAATAATATTTCATGATAAATGTATTAAAGATGTGTCTTGAAAATAAATAATGTTTTATTTTAAAATGGATTTCATTGGTGAAAAAATGGATACTTAATATAAGTGACCACTTGTAATTTTTGTGTTTACCTTCAAATATATTTATATAATTCTCTAGAAATCTAAATGTAAAAGATACCTAAATGTTAATTCTAGTACAGGTACTCAATAATAAGCAATGTTTATTTTTGGTTCAATTCAGTTGGTTTTAAAGGATTGATTATAAATCACTAGATATAATAATTTTACACTAATAGATATGGGTATTATCATGGGTTTATAATTTTAAGGTTCATCGGGAGCTCGATTACATAGAAACCCATTTTAGTATTTATGTTATTAAATTTTAAGCAGATAAATGGTATTTTGGAGACATTTATTTGTTATATTATTATGGGTTAATACTTTTTTGGATGATAAGTGAAAGGTGTGAGATAAATTTCTCTGTTAAAACATGTTATGGTAATTTTAGAGTGTTTAATCATATTCTTATATTATATGAATTATATAGTTTTATATGAAGGAAAACATTTAAGGTGGGTGGAAACCCTTACAATCTACAAAGGATTCATGAATCAAACCCACAACTGAAGGGAAATAAGAGTGAATCGCCTACAATAGGCCAATGGGATGTACTAGTTAGTATGATTTTTTAATTTTAGTTAAATTATTTTATTAATGATGAATAATTAAATTTTTAGAACATATTTCTTATTGAGTATATAACCATAGTAATTTAAAATGAGTTATTTATTAAGTGATTAATGTTATTTCAGAATATGATTGCTATTTTTGGAACATAATATGATTTAGGTAAATAAATTATTTTTTAATTTTTTGGAGAAATACATATTGAATGATTTTTTAGAATCAATTATTATTTAATGGTTAGTTAGGTTATTTATGGTAATGGTTTAAAGACTTTTTCATTTAACAAATTACATGTTTGGTATGATAAATTATGAGTGAATGATGTTTTTGGAGATAAATGTTATATTTATCTTGAAAAATTATGTGATCAAAAAATTCATTGGTTTTAATTATAATTTATAATATATTTTCGTACATTTTTAAGGATTTTTATTTTTTTAATGATATATCTTGAAATATCAGTGTCATTATTTGATTTCTGATATTAATCTAGTTTTTTACCATATATTGTTTTATTATTTTTAAATAATTATTTTATTTTGTATGATCTTATTCGGTGTTGTTTAATTTATAAATATTGGAGGAAGGTATAGATATTATTTTTTTAGATCTCTTGATCCACATAAGATGATTCTAATACTTCCAGAATGAAAAAAAATCTTAAATAATCACTGTTGAGAGAAAAATATATGATTGTGGTGTAAATTTATTAACCGATAAAACTCTAATTTTCATGTATGTATATTTAATATTTTTTTATCTTGTTACTAATGGAATTAAAAATCTCAATGGAAAATTTCTTAAAAGAAAAATGTAAATAGTTCAATTTTCTTTCTATGATCTCAATGAGCTTTTAATCTATCATGTATTTTCTGTTTTGTGATGGTAAACATTATAACGACCATGACCTCTATCACACTCCATTAAAAATTATATTTTTTTATATTCCATGTCCTTGATTTCATATATGTAACTATATTATGTGTTTGCTCAGTTGACCAACATATTTCACTTCCTTTATTTTATAGTCGAGGTATTTTAAATCCTTTTTCCAATGTGGGATTTCAAAAAGGTATTATGAAAAGTCAATCACCTAGTTTTCTATAACAATATCAAATTTTTAGGATTTAAATTATTCATCTTGGAGGGGTATATCAATAATGATATGACCTTGTATTTTAATAAAGAATCACTACATTCGACAGAAAACATGATACACCACATCAAGAATAATCTAACAAATACATATTATTTTCCTAAAATATTATCACAATAAAAATGTAGATATAATATAGAAAAATATTTTGATAAAATAAAATTTTAAAATATGATTTACACATTAATCTATGAATAATTATTTCATGAAATATTTATTATACATGAAAATAATATGATTTTTAAAAATCAAGGAAGTATTTGTTATAAACAAATATATAAGTGTTACCAAGTGTATTTTATACTAATAAATAATGAAATAAAATTTTAGTTATTATATCAGTAAAAACATATAAATTATATTCAAAATAATTTTTAAAATTCATCACATTTATTTTTACTACATGAAATAAGAACATATCAAATTTTATGTATAAAAGATGTGTTTTTAAAGGAAGTTTCACTACCTTTTGATGAAAAATTATTTTAAATATAGGTTTTTACAATTTTATAAATTATATTTTAAAAAATAAACTTCTTATTTGACATAATAAAATAAAATTTTACTCCAGTATAATGTTTTTTATTATTATGATATGTATCATTTTTTTGATGAGTAGTAGAAAACTATAATTTAATTGAAACAAATTTTTCATCTAAATAATTTATAGTATTAAATTACATTTTTTATTGGATTTAATGTATTATAAGGAATATTATGTTATAATTTAATAAATATTATTTCATTTTAACAACATTATCATTGAATTTTGATATAAATAATTTCAATTTTTAAGCATTTCTACATCTAAAAGCCATTGTTTCATTCTTTCTCTAGGATTAATTTTTAATTAATTTCTAGAAATTATATTAGTCAATTTATTAAAAATTATTTAATTAATTTTAATAAAAAGGTCCACAAGTTTTTTAAAATATTATTTTTTATTTTTGGACAAAACAATTGTTTAGTAATTTTTATTACCAAAGTTAAGGGAAAATCAAGTTATTAAGGGTAAAAATAATATTATAATTTTTATAAAATTATCCTTCAAATAATTTTAAATTTATTAGATGAGTGATTGGAAATGAAAATTATCTTTGGGATGATTTAATGACTTCTTGAATCTACTTTTATTCCATTAAGTATTTTTAGGCATTTAAATTTAATGAAAAAACAAAGATGGCAATCTTATGATTCAATCAATATATCATTTTTAATATAGGGTTATTTATAAGATATGTTCGACTAAAAAATCAGTTTAAATAGAACATATATATAATCATAATTATAATTTTTGTTTAATTTTTTTATAAGACATAATTATTTTTAATACATTAATATTGGAGATGTAGTAATTGATTAATTATTGGGAATATATAATAAACGCATTTGAATATTTTAAAATTAATATTATATAACCTAATTAATTAAATCCAAATCTTTTCATAATAAATTAGACTTTTTACTGTTGAGAGAAATGATTTATTTTTAATATAAATTTTTTTATGATTTTTATAAAATTCAATTAATCAATAGTTTTAGAATTGAAATTAATTATATTGGAAAATAAATAATATTTCGTTTAATGATATAAAAAGGTAAGGATTAAAAGAATTTCAAAAAGTTTTTAATATTCATTTGACTAATTTATTTTGTACTAAAATCATTTTATCTTTCAAATAAATCAGTTTGGATACATTTTTAATTTAAACAAATTTTATATTAATTTAATATTTATTTAACTTTCAAAGAGTTCACTCTACACTTTTATAAAATGGAACCTCTTCTACCATTTTCATCAAACATACAAACATAATTAGTTCATCTATGATCTACACATATCGTATATTCGAATTTCAGCTAATATTATAGAACTCATATTTTAGACATAACAACATCTTGGTTGTTCATAAGGTGTTATGCAATGAAGTTGGATTGAGGAAGAAATGATAAAGACTAAATGTGACTATTGAGACTCAATGAAAATTACATCATCTCAATTATCATTCATTCATGAAAATTTTTATTTAATTCACCTAACATTTTTATGGGGTGTATATAAGTCCACATTAACATACCGTATCATTAATTTTTATATTTTCATTTTATATAATGTTTTTTAAATGTTATTCATTCATTTGGTTTATAATTAAAATATTCACATTGGGAGGGGACACTTTTTTTGTATAATGATTTAATTACAAAATATTTATTCTATTTAAAATGTAGTTGTATTATGTTTAAATTTTATTTATAGAAAATTAGTATTAAAGACATTATATGTCTATATTGAATTTCCTTCAATGGTACTAAAAATGGAATAATTTTACATGTTTTATAAAATTTGGACAAAGAATAATTGTAATTTTATATGTTTAAAGTAATAAAAGCTAATTTATTCTCATCTTTTGTATAAATTAATTAATTTATATTCCTTTTAAATTTTTAAAGAAAAATAATCGTTTTTGTATTGGTATTTTGGTATTAAATTTTTTTTAAATGAATGTGGTGTTTTGCTTTTGAAATTGGGTTCTTAAAAGAAAATGTAATTATCATCAAAAAGATTTTAATATTTGGGTTTAAAAATAGTTTTTCAAAGGGTTATATTATTAGTTTTTTGAGTCTTCACATGGTACTTTTGCATGAAAATATGTTGTTTCATAGATAGATCTAGTAAATCCCATTATAGATTAACATGGGGTGGCCCTTATAGTGTATGGAAATACTAATAAATCATAACATATCATTGTCTAGATATCAATGGGAAATCCTAATATAGATTAACATAGGGTTTCTCAGATAGCTTTAGGAAACACTATTATAGCTTAACATGAAGCATCCTATATAAAAAGATAAATACCATTACAGAATAACATTAGGTGGCACAGATAGTGTCGGATAAGCATGTAATATGATAATAGTGTAATAAATATTTTAGATTTCATTAATATGATTATTCCAATTAAATATTTTTTGAAAGGTTTTTCTAAAAATGATTCTTTATGTCACCAAAATAAGATTTAATTTCTTGAAATGGGTTTTATTGATTTTCATTGAGAAAAATGTATGTTTGTTTTTCATGTGAAACACGTTATGTTCATATTCTTAATAAGCATTGAAGATAAATGAACATGTAATCTAAATTTTTATATTTTTACTAAACTAATGTTTTAAATTATTTTTATATCATATCAAAATAAATGTGGGCTCTTTCTATGGATTAAAATGTTTTTCAAGGGTCTTAATATTGGAAAGGATGAAGAAGATATCATTATCAATTATTAAATATTTTTCATCAAATGAAATCATATTTTATACTAAATTTTTTTCATTGTGTAAAAAAATAGATACTCGGTATATAATCCCACCTGTGATTTTTTGTATTACATTATATGGTTTTAAGATAATTTTGAAAAACTCAATATATAAAATATCATCAAATGTTGATTCTATTTAAAAAATAATAGAATTTGTATTTTTTATGTCAATGTGATTACACAAATTTGTATAAAGGGACATCATGCATCCCATTATAGGGATGACATCCGAAACTCAGTGTGCTGGACATGCACAAGGTACACAAGTAATCCCTTTGATGTTTTTTCTAAAAAAGGGGTTATTTAATGATCGTTTAATGTAGAAATGATAAAACACACATTTATTCCACATGCGATCAACCGACACATCATAAATTGAACATAAACCATCCTAAATCCCATATACACATACCTTAAACCATGGATGAGATATTGGTTATATATTTTAAAAAAAATATAAATATTTCAAAAGTGACTAATTTAATTTCCTTGGAAACAAATATAATGATGAAAAAATAGTCTAAATGGTTTTTACTATGAATGATGTCTTGGTTTCAAAGAATTTTTTTACCCCTTCAAATCTATATAACATTTTTCCCTTAATGTTATTAATTGAAATAATTTATAAATACAGAAGAAAACTGGACAGCAGTTATGTTCTATTTTGAAATTTCCATTTTTAAAAAGAATTCATTCAAATATTTTTAAATACTGTGTGGAATGGAACATAATTGACATTATAATTATGAATAATATTATTAGTTAAAATCAAAAATATTAACATAAAATTATAATAAATTAATATTATTAGACAAAATAAATATTTATCATTATATATTTTAGGTAACTATAATAAATAATAATTTTATGTCAATGATTTTCATTATTTACAATAAATAGTCTAAAAATATCAATAAACATGCTTCATTTGAGTTTTATCTATTTACCATGGCTTAAATTTCCTTTAAAACAACTTAATAATTTATTTGAAGATATGTGATTTATCACCCTTGATGAATTAGAATTCAGTGACTATATACAGTGGTCATGTATTTCTAGTCTCCATTAATAATTTGGCATATCTATAATCATCTATCTCTTTCTCCTATGACTCATATAATTTTATCAACCACTACATAATTTTCTATCAAATATCAATGTTGATGAAACATGAGAGATTCATATATTATTATATGAAATTAAATAAATAAATATTATTTATGAAACAACATAACTAATATATCTAAATAATTTTTTAGTTTCATTTAATTACATCACAATGGTATATATATACATATAAAAAATGTAAAGACCTGTAAATTTCAATAAATTTTTTTTCTGAAATTCTTTGGAATTTTTCGAGTCCATAGTTTTTGAAGGCATTTGATTCCGAGGACCGGTTTTCCCGGAATCAATTTCTAATGTTTTGTTAAGTTTTTTATTAACACGCGTAAGAGGTTTTCCTAAAAAAGTAAAATATCTCTTAAAATGGATACACAGATCAGAAATCTGAGGGCACCGTTGCACTCAGGATGGTAGGTTTACCCTAGGCGCGAGTTATGTTTAGTCGGCGTGGGCCTCCTGTGAAAAATCCCAAATGTGGCATAACAGTAAATAAAATAATTAAATAAATTATATTATTTTTTAAAATATTATAACTCACAAATGGTAGCTTGGATTAAAAATCTAGGACCACCGTTGAACTCGTGAGGGCATGCTTTATTTAAGTAGATACAAAATTTGGCCAGCGTGGGCCACCAGAAAACGTTAGTTATTGGCCGCAAATAAAATAATTAAGTGAAAATTATTTTATTTTAAAATTGATAACTTCTAAATGGTAACTCAGATTGAAAATCTTAGAGTACTGTTGGGTTCGTTGGGGCATGTTTGACCTAGGCAGAGCATAACCTCGATTGACGCGAGTCGACGGTGACTGATAATAATTTTCCAATCTTTCTTTCAGGTATGTTCAGTAAACGTACATTAGGGATTTTCTATCTTTTGAAATGGTGCTCGGAATTGAAATCTGAGGAAACTGATGAACTCACAGAGCTGTTATTCTCTTAAGGGGACCATTACCGCAGTTGCGATTTGTACAGGAGGGAATTATAAATTGGGGTTTCTAATTAAAATTAAAAATTAAATAAAAATGTGTGTGCAACACAATTTTATTTGGTGGTGGTTAAAGTATCTAGGTGGAGGTTAAGGTGGGTCCCACCACGCCCTAACCTCTCTTGATAGCATATAGCTAAAGGTGGGGCCCACTCAAACACAAAAACCTTGAACTTTCTTAAACATTTGGATTCCCATTAATGTGTCAACACACCCATGTAATTAATTTTTTAGACCCTTGACGTTCTTGACAACTCCATGTAATTAATTAAGTGAATAAACATAATTATTTAATTTGGAGTGTTTGAATTCATTTTTACCATCATTAAAGGGAGGGGTGATTTTTTCTTATTTAGGTTGGACATATTACCTTGGGATGTTTTTTAGGATTAGAAAGAAAGTGTTCTTCCCATGAAGAACATGAAGGAAATCATCAACATCTTCCTCCGCGTCAAGGAGAGGATTCCTCCTGCAAAGGACATTGCCAAATGACATAGTTATTTCCACTGATGATGACGGAACGACGTCCGTCTTCCGTGACGCCCAACTTCCAGGACGCCCGTCTTCTGAGGCTCGTCGACGTTAAACATCCAATACGAGGTAGGGGGTTTGATTACTCATAATTTTTCCATGCTCTTCGATGCATAATTTTTTCGATGGTGGCCATTTGTTATCATATTACGCGGAGGGAGCAGGCCGAACAAACACAGCCCAATATCCCTTCATTGGTTTTGTTTTTTGACAATGGAGGTAGAGATGAGATGGTGCGGTGCCGTCGCACCACACCGGAGGAAGGAGGCCACGGTCTTGAGGCGGTGGTGACCAAAGGCAGTGGCGATCAAAGGTGGTGGCGATAGAAGGCCGGGCTTGGCCGGGATGGGCTGGTCCGCGACGGTGGAGGACCGGCACCGTTGTTCTGGCCGCGTGGGAGGAAACTGTGGCCCGCAACCGCAGGCCGCTCGGCCGAAGAAGAACCGGGCGGCTTCATCCTAGCCGATATGGAAGAACCAGCCGGCTACGGTTGACCGGGCCTGAGAAGACCACGGCGCCACAAGGCGCCGCCCTACGAAGAAGACCGAGGCCCTCAAACACGGTCTGCTCGGCGGGCGAACTGGACAGCCACTTGCCGGTCAGGATGAGGAAAAACTACGACACTCGTAGGCACCACGTGCGGAGGAACCGCGGCCCGCAACCGTGTGCCGCTCGCGCCGAACGGAACCGGCCAGCTAAGGCCAGCCGAGCATGAGAGGCGGCGCCACTCTGTGCCACTGGACGAACCGAACCGGCCCGCTATGCTGGCCGGGTCCAAGGGTGGGCAGCGCCCCACCATGCCGGGCCGACCCCCCAAAATGGTCGCACCCACCGAGCAGGTCCCGCAGGTGGACCGTGCAGCACCATGCTGGGCCGACCCCCCAGTTGGGTCAGACCCGCCGAACTCGCTCGGGTCGACCCGCCAGCACACTGGGCTTGACGGGCCGGGCCCATTTCGCATAAATGTGAATAACTTCTAGACCATCTGTCCAATCGACGCTGCATCTGCAGGACTGGGACTCTCAAGACGAGACGGTCCTTTTTCGATACTCTAAGTGAGTATTGGACAACATTGGAAAAATGTCGGGCTTGGAATGAGCATAAATCCAACTGGGCCCCTGGAACAGAAATGCTAATAACTCTCAGACTGGGTATACAATTAAGGCACAGTCTGTCACGTTGGGTTCTTTATGAAGAGACTGGAATGAATCCTACATGGGTTCGACAAAAACTAGACTATACTGAATCCTATGTGGGTTCTACAACATCGATACTAGACTAAATTCTTTGTGGGTTCGATAGCAACAAGTCTAGACTGAATCCTACATGGGTTCGACAGCTACGAGAATGGACTGAATCCTCTATGGGTTCGATAGCAACGAGACTGGACTGAATCCTTAGTTGTTTCGACAGCAACGAGACTGTATTTAATCCTCCCTAGAATCGACATCAATGAATTTTGTACCGAGATTCCATGTTGGATCGACAGCTACGACAGACTACTGTATTAGGTTACTTCGGGTATCAGCCGTTCGATAGTGAAAGATGATTTAGTGGCAACAACTAATCACCTCTTACTCTCTTTTATGATGGGTATACCTCGTTTGAGCTGATAAATTGCCTTTGTGTTTAACACATGTATGAGATGTTTACTCTTGAAGACATTGGTATATGAATGGGTGTATACCTATGTAAGGGTGGATTTTTCTTCGTGGATGTGTTGTGGTGAAGCCCACATGGATTCCATCTTTGAGATGTACCTATTGGATATACCTTGTGATGTACTTTCTTTGTGCAGTGTTTCTACACTTGTGGAACAGAATGTGGTTGGGCTCGAGAGTTGGATCCGGACTGTGACTTGTAACATAGGTATATGTATGGGATATACCTATGTAGGGTTGGTTGATACTTTGTGATTGTATCATTATACTGTGGTTTATCCTTTGTGGATTGTGTGAGAAATTTATTGTCTCGGGGTCCCTACTGAGTATCATTATACTCACCCCGGCACTGGATATGCCCACACCTCGTTGTGTTGGATGCAAATGACCGACATAGTTGACGGAGGCCGAGAGCGAGGCTGGACTCGACGGTACCCGGAGGTGGGCCACTCATCGAGACGGACCACGGAGCGGTCCAATAGATGTGGAGTGCTGAGGTAGACATTTTTACCTACCCTTCAATAAGGACACTCCCCGAACATTCTAGGAGCTACCCTTTTACCTTTTAGCTGTTTTCCCTTTTTCAGTTGTACTATATTTTTGTTGTACCTGTACTTTACTTTTGGGTTTGTATTTCTGGACCATTTACTTTCATCACTAATTTTTCTATATGGTATTCACTTAGTTCTTTACTTCTAGCTTACTCAGTTTGTGTGTGTGTGTTACATCTATAATGGAAATTCCTTCCCAGCTTATGGATTTTCACCTTTGGTGCTTGTCGCCAGCCCATGTCCTATGGATGTTAGGCTTGGGGTAGTCACGATATGGGTCCTGAGGATGGATAGATACAAATTGGAAGAAGAGGATTCGGTTCTACCATATAACATAGGACTCGGATCATTCATTTATGTGAAGTAATAGTGTTAAGAGTATTGAGTGTGGTTTTTAGTAAAGGGAGTCTAGTGTTGGTCTAGAGACCAATATATCCACACATCAGGACCCTAACCTCTGATTTCCGACTCAGTGAACAAAAAAACTGATTTCATGTGTGTTTACATTGAAATTATTTCTTTGTGATAACTTTGTGTCAGCTCACTAGGTATACATTTTGATTGTGGAATAGCTGTTTATTTTCAGGATGTCTTCACCTAGTCAGTTAGTGCGGGTTCTGAGTGGAGAACGTGATGGTATCCCACCGAGCATCAAGGCCACGGTGTAGGGGCCCATCATAGTGGAGGCACCAGTGGTACCACTAACTGCTGGGCTGACATTGCTACCAGCCACATCAACTCAGGGTGCGCGCTTCTTAAGCTCTTTGCACTGGTTCCTACGACATAGGCCTCTGTGGTTTCGAGGAGAAAAAGATTTTCAAATAGTCAGGTGCTGGCTGGAGGTTGTAGCATGAGTTTTCCACATATTTGGGACACCCACTAACTTTATAGTGTACCTAGATGTTATTCTCTTTCAGAGAAGTATCTAAGAGGTGTTGGATCCTGATGCTTCAGTTTTATGATGAGAAGTCTCTCAGCTGGGGAGACTTCGAGGTTCTTTTTAGGGAGGAATTTGTACCAGTGATTCTTCGCTCTGTGCAGGCTCAGGAGCTACTACTCTCTCTGCAGGGCTTCCTGACCATAACAGAGTCTTCTGTAGTTGGAATTAGACAAATGTCAGAGAGGTCTATGTGAACTTTTCCAATAGGGGGGCGACCCCAGGATACAGGTACAGTTGTGCGGGGCACACGAGATAGAGCCATCCATACAATGAGCAAGCAGTGCTATGCATGTGGCAGGTAGGGTCACGTGGCTCGTGACTGCCCAACCTTCCATGTAGATGAGCAACAGACCGTCGAGGGACTTCCCAGGAAGAGGAAGAGGTTTGACTGAAGTAGTCCACCGGGAGCAGGTGTACAGGAGCGGGACTAGCTCCAGGCATAGAGACCTTTGGTCATGATGCTTCTAGCTTCGTTGATGTTGTTGTTAGTGGATGCTTTGTGACTTGTAACTTTGAGATGCGGTAATAAAAGACACTATTCCATGTGAAGTTTACTTTCCTACCTTCCAGGTGTGGTTGATACTGAGAGGTTATGGTAAAAAACATTGACGTGACCCTCAAATTCAAGATTCCTACTGGAGGAGACCCAGTGACTCCACACTGCTGCCGACAGTGTGACTCGACCCGTAGAGGCGATAGTAACAGTTGGATCTCTTCGTAGTGTTGTTGAGGCATTACGATGTCATCCATGGAATTAAATAGTATCATTCATGTCAGTATTGACTGTATTATGAAAAGGATGTGGTTCATCTAGGGGATGAGACCATATTTCTCTTTTTGGCAAAGAAGAAATCATAGCAGCTCTTGTAGGATGTATGCGAAGAAGGGTGTAGTTGAGTTCTTTACAATTGTCTAGTCACACCCATAGTTCGTTGAGAGAACATTTTATGGTTTAATATAATCTCAAAATTCTCAGGTGTGTCTTCTCATAGAAGGAATTGGAACTTAGGCAGTGGCGTTGGATTGAGTTCCTCCAGGACTAGGACTTTGAGGTAGTCTATACTCTTGGAAAGGAGAACATTGTAGCCGATGAAGACTGCAAAGAGTAGGCATAAGTCCTATGCTGATAGGATATGGAGACCATTGGAGTTCGAGGATGGATACCACATCTTATTACGGGTCTCACCTCGACAAGGTCTATGTAGATTCGGTTGGGGAAGCAAGTTATATCCGTGATTAATCGGGATGTTCCAGGTCCTCAGCAGAGTAGGAGAGGTGGCTTACGTCTTAGCCCTTCCACCTCAGTTACACCGGGTGCACGACGTCTGCCACGTTTCTCAACTGAGGAGATACGTGCATGACCTGTCCCACATCATTGACCATGGGGAGGTGGACATCGCTGACTAGGAGAAATTCATGGAGGTTCCAGTGGAGATTGGGGATCGATAGGAGCGTTACCTACGTGGACGGATGATTCCTCTGCAATGCATTCGCTGGAAGCACGGGAGCCTCTAGGAGAGCACATGGGAGCAGGATGCTCAGATGCATGCTCAGTACCCTCATTTGTATCCCTGGTATGTGTTGTAGCTGTACAGGGACGTAAATCCCCGCGGTGGGATAATGTAAAGACCCAAGAATTTCCTGAAATTTATGTTTCATAAATTTTTTGTAATTTTATGAGTCCGCAGTTTTGAACAACGCTTGATTCCGAGTCCCGGTGTGCCCGGAATCAATTTATGAAGTTTTGTTAAGTTTTTTATTAATGCATGTAAGATGTTTTCTTGAAAAAGTGGAATAACTCTTAAATGGTTACTCAGATCAGAAATCTAAGGGCACTCTTTCACTCAGGATGGTAGGTTTACCATAGGAACGACTTTAGTTTAGTTGGTGCGAGCCTCCTGTGAGAAATAACAAAAGTGGAATAACCGTAAATAAAAAAATTAAAAAAATTATTTTATTTTTCAAATGATTTTAACTCATAAACGGTATCTCGAATTAAAAATCTGAGGCCACCGTTAAACTAATGAGGGCCTGTTTTATTTAAGAATATACTAACTTTGGCCGGTGCGGGCCACCAGAAAAAGCTAGTTTTTGGCCGCAATTAAAATAATTATGTGACAATTATTTTATTGTAAAATCCATAACTTCAAACGGTAACATGGATTTAGAATCCGGAAGTACCGTTACGTTTTTTGGGGCATGTTTCACCTAGGTATAGCATTACCTCAACCAGCGCAAGTTGACGGTGAATGATAATAATTTTCCGAAATTTTTTTGGGTACCTTCAGTAAACATATGTTTGGGGTTTTCTAGCTTTTGAACCGGTGCTTGGAATTGAAATCCAAGGACGCTGATTCACTCACAGTGCCGTTATTCACTTAAGGGGACCTTTACCGCAGTTGCGTTTATGCACATGAGGGAAGTTATAAATTGGGATTTATAATTAAAATTAAAAATTAAATTGAAATGTGTGTGCAACACATTTTGATTTTGTGGTGGTTAAAGTCTCTAGGTAAAGGTTAGGGGTGGGAACCACACGCCCTAACCTCTCTTGATATGATATAACTAACAATGGGGCCCACAAGAACACCAAACCCTTGAACTTCCTTAAACATTTGAACTTCCCATTAAAGTGCCAACACACACATGTAATTATTTTTTGAGACCCTTGAAGTTCTTACCACTCCATGTAATTAATTAAGTGAATCAACTTAACTAATTAATTTGGAGAGTTAGAATTCATTTTTTCCAACAATAAAAGGAGGGGTGATATTATCTTATTTGGGTTGGACATATAACCTTCGGAGGTTTTTGAGGATTAGAAAGAATGTGTTCTTCCCACGAAGAACACGAAGGAAGTCTTCAACATCCTCCTCAGCGTCAAGGGAGTCGATGCCGCCTGGAAAAGATGCTACAAAATGACAACTTTACTTCCTATGACATTAATGGAACGGCGTCCATCTTCTGTGACGCCCGACTTCTGTGTCACCCGTCTTTTCCGGCCCATCGACGTGCAACATCAAATACGATGTAGGGGGTTTGTATTACTCTAAATTATTTCCATGCTCTTCGACGCATACATTGTTCGACAGTGGCCATTTGTTATCATATAATGTGGAGGGCGCAGGCTGAACAAACACAACCTGGTGTCCTTCCATTGGTTTATATTTTTTGATGATGGAGGTGGAGTCGAGAGGGCGTGGTGTCATCGCACCATGCCGGAGGAAGGAGGCCACTGTGTTGAGGTGGTGGCGACCAAAGGTGGTGGAGATCGAAGGAGACAACAACCGAAGGCCGGGCCGGTCCGGGCTGTGGTGGTGGAGGACCAGCGCTGTCACACCAGTCAGCTATGGTCGGCCGGGCTGGAGAAGAACACTGCGCCACTAGGGGCCACACTGCAATGAATATTGCGGTATGCAAATTCGGGCCGCTCGGCCGGCGAACCGGTCGGCTGCTTGCCGGCCGGGATGAAGAAAAACCACGGTGCCCGCAGGCGCCACATGCGGAGGAACTACGGGATACTCGCGCCGGACTGAACTAGCCGGATAATGCGGGCCGGACATGAGAAGTGGCACCACTCGGTGCTACCGGACAAACCGAACCATCCGGCTATGCGGGTCGGGTTCACTGGTGGGCCGCACCCCACCAGGTCGGGCTAACCCCCCAACCAGGTCGGACACCCTGGGCTCAGCCCGCGGGCTGCCCACGCTCCACCGGGATGGGCCAAACCCCACTCGGGTTAGACCCGCTGAACTGGGTCGGGCGACCCGCCAGCCCACTGGCCTTGATGGCCCGGGCCCGTTTCTCTTAAACATGAATAACGTCTAGACCACACGTCAGATCGATGCGTCGTCTGCGGCACTGAGAATCTCGAGACGAGATGGTCTTTTTGAGATACTCTAAATGAGTTTTTTAAAACTTTTGAAAATGGATGGCCTTGGAATGAGAATTAATCCAACCGAGCCCCTAGAACAGAAATGCTAATAACTCTCAGATCGGGCATGCAATTGAAGCGACGTCAGTTGCGTTGGGTTCCTTATGATGAGACTAGACTAAATCCTAAATGGGTTCGATGAAAAATATACTGGACTGAATCCTCAATGGTTTAGACATCAACAATACTGGACTGAATCTTCCATGGGTTTGATAGGAATGAGACTAGACTAAATCCTACGTGGTTTCAATAGAAACGAGAATGGATTGAGTCCTTCGTGGCTTCGACAGTAACGATACTGGACTAAATCCTATGTGGGTTTGATAGCAATGAGACTGGACATAGTCTTCCTTGGGTTCTATAGGAATGAGACTGGAATGAATCCTTCATGGGTTCGACAGAAACGAGATAGGACGAAATACTCCATGGTTTTGATAGCAACGACACTGGACTGAATCCTTCGTGGGTTCGACAGCAACGAATTTTGTACCATGATTCCATGTAGGATCGATAGCTATGACATACTATTGTTTTAGGTTACAGTGGGTATCTTCCATTCGAAAGTGATTGATGATTCAGTGGATACAACTAATCATCTCTTACTCTCTTTTAAGTTGTGTATACCAGGTGTGAGTTGAGTCATTGCCTTGGTGATTACCACGTGAATGAGACGGGTACTCATGACGACATAGGTATATGTATGGGCATATACCTAGTTAAGGGTGGATGCTTCTTCAAGGATTTGTTGTGGTGAAACCCATGTAGCTTTCTTTTGTGAGTTGTACCTATGGGATACACCATTGTGTTGTACTTTATTTGTGGAGTGTTTCTACACTTCTGGAACAAAATGTGGTTGGGATCGAGAGTTGGAGCTAGACTTTGACTGGTAACAAAGGTATATGTATGGGAATATATCTAATTAGGTTTGTATGATACATCTTGATTGTATCATTCTACTATGGTTTATCCATTTTGGACTTTGTGAGACTTTAAGGGTCTCAGGGTCCCTAATGAGTATCGTTATACTCACCCTTATACGGGCTATGCCCTAACCTCGTTGTGTTGGATGCTGACGACGGACAACGTTGGCAGAGGCCGAGAGCGAGCCAGGACCAGACGGTACCCCACTACTGGAATTTAGAGTTTTCCCAATGGTATTATACCAACGGTTTAATGAAACTGATGGTATAGTGTAACCTTTGCCAACAGTTTAAACAAACTGTTGGCAATGTGGAAACTAATTTCAGATTTAGAAACAACTTTCCAAAACCATTGGGAAATCATGATTTTATTTAACATATACCAATGGTTTTGTTAAACTTTTGGAAAAGATAGTCTTTCCCAATGGTATTTATTAACCGTTGGGAAAGATTTCCCCGAAATACAGAACACTCGAGCCCCCACTCCGCCCGATTGCAGACAAACCCTAATCGAGCTCCTCCTGAATTATTCTCGGCTGTCAGACTCCTTCCATCCAAGATTCATATACAATCTAACAAAATTTTATTTCACACTTCAAATTAGTAAGTTTTACCTTAGTTTAAGAATTATTCTTATTTTTTGGGTGTTTGATGTTTTCATTTTAGGCTAAATTAGGGTTGTTGTTTATGGAACCCTTGGATTTGTTTTCTGTTTTTTTTCTACAAATCAAACATGGTAAAGGGTTTGTTTAGTGGGGTGATATGGTACTTTTTGTGGAATTTAGTTTATTTAAAAATTGGATTTTTATTTTGATGAATTACTGTTTCAATTTGGGGTGGGGGAGGGTTTGCAGATGGGGTGGGGGAGGATGTCGAGGGCTATCTAAGTGGGGTGGGGGAGGGGATATATAGGTAGGGTGGGTGAGGGGGATGGGTTGTCCAAATGGGGTGGGGGTAGGGTTGTTTGGGATTGGAGAGGGTGTGAAGGTGGGGTGGGGTAAGGGTTGTCTAGGTAGGGTGGGGGATGGGTTGTCCATGTGGGGTGACATTAGGGCTTTCCAGCTGGTGGGGGGGGGGGGTCGCTGGGTTTTCTAAGTGGGTGTGGGGGGTAGGGGTGTCCAGGTGGGGAGGGGGGGGAGGGGGTGGGTTTTCCATGTGGGGTGGGGCTAGGTCTGTCCAATTGGGGTGGGGGGGGGGGGTTGGGTTGTCCAAGTGGGGTGGGGTTAGGGCGGTCCAAGTGTTGTGGGGGTGGGTTGTCCATGTGGGGTGGGGGTAGGGTTGTCCATGTGGTGTGGGTGGGGTGGGGGTAGGGCTGTCCAAGTGGGGTGTGTTACTGTTTTCCAAGTGGGGTGGGGGGTCTGGGTTGTCCATGTGGGGTGGGGGTTGGGTTGTCCAAGTGGGGTGGGGGCTGGGTTGTCCAAGTGGGGTGGGGGTAGGGGTGTCCAAGTGTGGTGGGGGTGGATGGGATGTCCATGTGGGGTGGGGGTAGGGCTATCCAAGTGGGGTGGGTGGGGTGGGTTAGGGTTCTCCAAGTGTGGTGGGGGTAGGGCTATCCAAGTGGGGTGGGGGGGGGGGCTAGGTTGTCCAAGTGGGGTCGGGGTGGGGATGTCCATGTGGGGCGGGGGGGGATGAGGTGTCCAAGTTGTGTGGGGGTAGGGTTGTCCAAGTGGGGTGGGGGTGGGCTATCCAAGTGGGTTGGGGGGGGGGGGGGTTGGGCTGTCCAAGTGGGGTGGGGGCGATGGGTTGTCCATGTGGGGAGGGGGAGGGATGTCCAAGTGGGGTGGGGGCAGGGATGTCCAAGTGGGGTGGGTAGGGGTGTCCAAGTGGGGTGGGGCTGTCTAAGTGGTGTGGGGGGGGTGCTGGGTTGTCCAAGTGGGCTGGGTTGATTTAGTATTGATCACAAATATGTTTTAGCTGACTTGACCGTTATGTGACTTTTCAATGTTTATTGGTCGCAGTTTTATTTGAATTGCATTTCTAATTTGGAATTGAACTATATTCAACCCTAGTCAAACAATATTTCTAACTTGGTGAACAATACAACTTGTATGTTTTATTAAATCTATTCAAGCTCTTTTAAATCAATTGATAGATAAATTACCAATGAATCCCCCTATTCCCTCATATATTTAGTTTTTTGGGTTACACAATAGTTTCCTTTTTCTAATTAATTACATATTTGTTTTCAAAAGTAGGAAATGCAGCGACTTGAAGAGAGTCAAAAGAAAAAAATGATGGAGAACAATCATCGAATGACGGAGATGGGCATTCCACCATTAGTGCCTACAGTGAGTACTTTATTTCACATATATATTTAAAGAATATATAATGTCATGTGATTTATTTTTTTGAAAATTTTGTTGTAGGATCCACCTATATGTCGATAGTTATTCGACGAGGATCCTAGTAATGGTCCTAGTACTCAGGCCGGTGGTACGAGGAGGGTTCGTACCAGAGGTGGACGAGCAGCTTCACATATCCGACTACACCCTACCCCTCCCACTGAGATGTCATCCTTCCCACATTCTTATCCTGGTGTGTCATTAGGGACACACTGGATGTTTAGGACTCCCATGTTTTCGCCACCTTTTGCATCTTCTAGCGCATCTTTTTCATATCCCATGATGATTCCCACTCCCCAGTCAGATTACAGTCATACAGTTGTCCCATCATCTTTTCCTTCTAATTATATCTCTACGAGCTTCTATATTTCATCGTCATCGACTCCTGTTCTTCCACAGGGTTTTCCATCAGTTTTTTTTGGATCCAGCAGCGCTCAGCAATCAGACTGGAACATGTATATTTATAGAACCCTAAAAAAATTTATAGGAATATTTATTTTCATTATAACATGTTTTGATAAAATATATGTTTTTTTCTTTCATGATAGATACATCTACTGAAAGGAGGCGTGGGTGGGGGTGTACACGTATGCGTTCGGTGTGGAACTACTGGACACCGGTTATGGTGGATTACAATGAAGACAACCAAATGGTTGAGAAAACATGGCATCAATGTCTGAGTTTTTTTGCGATGCTTTCCAAGTACTCTGACATCATTCCCGTTAGCCCGCTATCATAGAGACAGTTTTCACATGAGGTCAAGGATAAAGCTTGGGCAGAGATATGGGTAAAAAAATATGTTTTATTTAATTCCATGAATTATTTTTGTATTTATATGAGTTAATATTTTGATGTCATCTTCGATTTAATTTTCCCGATGGTGACGGTGCACGACCGGAACGTCTAAAATATTTAGTCATGCATTGGAGAGCCTACAAGCATGAGTTTTATATTTTCTGGCATGCTAGAGTTGGCATTGATTTAGAGGTGGTACCAGTCGTGGATGATTTTCCTATAGATCAGCATCTTCATATGATTACTCATTGGATGACTACCCAATTTAAGGTATTAATTACATTTGTCGTATTTAAATAATATCTTTCATGTTTTTGATTAATACTATCTTTTGCATTATATAATTTTATTTAGGAATCATCTGAAAAAAATAAAAAAACCATTGATGCAAAAAAATACCTCCACACACTAGGATGTACTACGATGTCAGATCACGAGAGGAAGAATGTATGACAATTGTTTATAAGTTTTCTTTACGACTTACACAATCTTTTGTTTCCTCGATTATTTAATCATTTGATAATGTTTTCAAATAACATTAGTTTTCAATGTCATTGCAGACAAAAATACAGTATATTGAAGGATGCATGCCTCGAGCAAAACTATTTTGCTCCAGTAGATGGAAAAAGGATGGATGTGCCATCAACAAAGCGACTCAGTAGCAGATTGTACGTTTTAATATATTGATTTTATATTTTAATATCTATTTGGTACCTTAATAATATATTTACATTTTTAATAGGTTTCTTTAGAGGACCTCGATTCCCAATAAATAGACAATTTGGGGCCAACAGATCACATACATCATGTGTTGGGAGAGGATCATCCTGGCAGAGTACGCTGCCGACCTAGGATAGCCCTGACGAGGTATTGTCCCTTCTCAGGTACGAGTTGTAGTTCCACTGAGCTGCAACAAGTTAGGGAACATGCAGAATAGGCTGAAAAAAGGGCCACAGAGACGGAATAATAGTCTGCTAGGGAAAACAATGCATTTATGAAATTTATTGAAGTTTTATGTCCATCAATTCCATCAGAGGCCAAAATAGCATTGGATGAATATATCTCATCGATACGTTCTATATATGGTGCACCAGGTGGTAGTTCTAGTGGTGGTCAAGATAATGTCTAGCCTAATGATGATGATGGTGAGGAGTATTATGTGGAATAGGAGGGAGATGACGAGGGCGAGGCAGATGGTGAGGGTGAGGAGGAGGGAGAGGAGGAGGGCGTTGAGGAGGGCGAGGACGAGGATGAGGTCGATGATGATGATGATGGTGATGATGATGATTATGTGGGACAAGTTGATCTGTTACATTTTTGACAAATATTACTGAGATTTGATGTTTAATCTATTCTAGTTGTTGGTTTTATCTAGACCCGCAGTATAGTATTGGAGTTGAGTTATTTTTATATATTGTATTTTTTCAGGGATTTTGATGTCTTTTAGTGGTTGTTGTGTATCTTGAGCATGTATATAGATTTTGTTTATGTTTGGGAACTCCCTGGATAGCCTCCCTCCATCATGGACATTGGACAACCCCCCACCATCCTACATGGACACCAAACTACCCCCGGAAAGCCCCCATCCTCCTCCATGGACCCCAGATAGCCCCTCAGACAGCCCCCCACCCCTCGAACTGCCCCCAAACCCTCCTCCCTAGACCCCAGACAGCCCCCACCCTCCTCCTTGATTTCACTGCCTTTTTTTCTGATCATGCAATGTTATTTAGGATTATTCCATTTTTGTATGTCTTTAATTATATGAATATATTGGAAAGCTTGTTAGCTCAGTCTCATCAAATGCATGTGATGATATTATTTATTTTGAATACAAATCTTATTTATAAATTCTCCATGTTATGTGAATTATGCCTTGTTTTATTTGGTTTTCTTGTCAATTGATAGGATAAGACATTAGTTACATGTTAAGGACTCATAGATGGACTCGTCATTCTTAGGGAATTAAGACTTGAAATTCCAGGATGTATGCTTTGGATTCTAGGTGAGGGAAACCAGGATTGTGTTGATACTTTAGGAAATGATCCATGGGTCATTTGGGATCTGTACGAGTCAACCCCATCTAAATCTGAGGTACTCTATGGCCGGTAACACTGTAATTGTGTCTCTTTTGTTTAAAATGGATGGGATTTTAAGGGAAAAGAACAACTAACATACAGAAAACTGACCAAACGCATTCTAAATCGTTTGATAATTTATCACAACGATCAATGGGTCATATGTGATTTGTACGAGTCAACCTAGGCTCAATCTGATTCACAGTGTGGTCAAGATCATTCTAAGTGTCTCTCTTATGATTAAAGTGGACAAAATTTTAAGTACAGATGGAAAACTGACCAAAAAATTCTGATTGTGTTGATACATTAGCACAATGATCCATGGATCATATGTGACGTGTACGAGTCAACACCACCTCCATCCAAGGTGCGGTGTGGCCGTCACCATTCGATGTGTATCACTTTTTTTTGAAATGGATAACATTTTAAGTGAAAAGTACAACTGACATACAGAAAATAGACCAAACTCATTAAGATTGTGTTGATACTTTAGGAAAATGATGCATGGGTCATTTGTGACGTGTATGTGTCAACCCCATCTACATCCAAAGCGTGGTGTGGCCGGTAACACTCTAACTGTGTCTATTTTTTTAAATGGATGAGATTTTAAGTGAAAAGAACAAATTACATAATGAAAACTGACCAAATGCATTAAGATTTTGTTGCTAGTTTATCCCAACGATATGTGGTCATATGTGACGTGTAAAAGTCAACCCCGACTCAATCTGAATTGTGGTGTGGTCAGGATGACTCTAAGTGTCTCTCTTATGTTTAAAGTGGACAACATTTTAAGTACATACAGAAAACTGACCAAACAGATTCTGATTGTGTTGATACTTTAGAACAACTATCCATGGGTCATATGTGATGTGTATGAGTCAACTGTGCCTCAATATGAGGTGCGGGGTGGCTGGAACCAATCGAAGTTTCTCACTTTTGTTTGAAATGAATAACATTTTAAGTGAAAAGTACAACGGACATACGGAAAATAGACCAACAACATTTGGATTGTGTGGATACATTAGTACAATGATCCTTGGGTCATTTTTGACGTGTACGTGTCAACCCCAGCTCAATCTGGGGCCACGTGTGGCCGGTACCACTCAAAGTGTCTCTGGTTTATTTGAAATAGACAACACTTTAAATGAAAACAACAACTGACATACGGAAAACATACCAAACGCATTCAGATTCTATTGAATCTTTTGGAAAATGTTCCATGAGTCATTTGTGACATATACGAGTCAACCCTACCTCAATCCGAGAAGCGATGTGGCCGAAACCATTCGAAGTGTCTCACTTTTGTTTGAAATGGATAACATTTTAAGTGAAAAGTAAAACTGACATACAGAAAACTGATCAAACAAATTCATATTGTGTTTATACTTTAGGAAAATGATCCTTGGGTAATTTGTGACGTGTAAGAGTCAACCTAGCCTCAATATGAGGAGCGGAGTGGCTGACACCACTCGAAGTGTCTCTCTATATTTTAAAATGCACTTCATTTTAATTGAAAACAACAACTGACATATGGAAAACCATCCAAACGCATTCAGATTCTGTCGAAACATTAGAATAACATTCCATGAGTCATTTTTGATGTCTACGAGTCAACCTCGCCTCAATTCGAGGCCATCTATGATCAGAACCACTCAAAGTGTCTCAGGTTTATTTGAAATAGACAACATTTTAAATGAAAACAACAACTGACATACGGAAAACTGACTAAACACATTGTGATTGTGTTAATACCTTAGAAAAACAATCCATGGGTCAAATGTGACATGTAAAAGTCAACCCTACCTTAATCCGAGGCACAGTGTGGCCAGCACCATTCTACGTGTCTCACTTTTGTTTGAAATGGATAAAATTTTAAGTGAAATGTACAACCAACATACGGAATACCAAACAAACGCATTCAGATTGAGTTTATAATTTAGTACAATGATTCTTGGGTCATTTTTTAGGTGTTCGAGTCAACCCATCCTCAATCTGAGGCGCGGAGTGGCCGACACCACTCGAAGGGTCTCTCTATAGTTTAAAATGGACTTCATTTTAATTAAAAACACCAACTGACATACGGTATAATGAGAAAACACATTTGGATTATATTGAAACTTTCGGTCAATGATCCATGGGACATATGTGATGTGTACGAGTCAACTACACCTCAAACCAAGTCGCAGTGTTTCTGAGATCACTCTATGTGTCTCTCTTTTGATTAAAATAGAAAACATTTTAAGTACATATCGAAAACTGACCTAACGAATTATGATTGTGTTGATAATTTTGCACAACGATCCATGGGTCATATATGATGTGAATGATTCATCCCGGCCTTAATCTGAGGTGTGGTGTGGTTGGAACCACTTAATGTGTCTCTCTTTAGTTTAAAATGGACTTCATTTTAAGTGAAAACAACAACTGACATAGGGAAAACCGACCAAACACATTTGGATTCTATTGTACCATTTGTACAACAATCCATGGATAATTTTTGACATGTAAGAGTAAACACTGCATCAATCTGAGGCACGGTTTGGCCGGAACCACTCAAATTGTCTCTCTTTTGTTTAAAATGGACTTCATTTTATGTGAAAACAAAAAATGACATATGGAAAACCAACCAAATCCATTCAGATTCTATTGATACTATAGGAAAACGATCAATGTGTCATATGTGAAATGTACAAGTCAACCCAGTCTCAATAAAAGGCCTGGTGTGGCCAGAACCACTCAAAGTGTCTCAAATTTATTTGAAATGGACAACATTTTAATTGAAAACAAGTACTGGCATACAGAAATCTGACCAAACGGATTCAGAATGTGTTAAAAGTTTAGAAAAACAATCAATGGGTCTTATGTGATTTGTATGAGTCAACCCTTCCCTTATCTAAGGCATGGTGTGACCAGAACAACTCAAAGTGTCTCATTTTCTTTTAAATGAACATCATTTTAACAGAAAACAACAACTGACATACGTAAAACTGACCAAACGAATCCTGAATGTGTTGATAATTTAGGAAAATGATACATGGGTCATATGTTACGTGTAATAGTCAACCCCACCTCAATATCAGATGCAGTTTGGCTGGCACCACTCAAAGTGTCTCTCTTTTGTTTAAAATGGACATCATTTTAAATGAAAACAACAACTGCTATACAAAAAACTTACCAGATGCATTCAAGTTCCATTGATACATTAGGAAAACGATCCATGGGTCATATGTGATGTTTATGAGTCAACCCCGCCTAAATCTGAGGTGCAGTGTGGCTGTCACAACTCAAAGTGTCTCAGTTTTATTTGAAATGGACAACATTTTAAGTGAAATGTACAACTGGCATACGGAAAACTGACCAAACACATTCGTATTCTATTGAAACATTAGGAAAACTATCCATGGGTCAAATGTGATGTGTACGAGTAAACCTCACCTAAATCCAAGGCATGGTGTGGCCATAACCATTCAAAGTGTCTCTCTTTTGTTTCAAAAGGAAATCATTTTAAGTGAAGACAACAACTGACATACAGAAAACAGACGAAACACATTCATATTATGCTGAAACTTTAGGACAACGTCCCATGTGTCATATATGACGTTTAAAAGTCAACCTCGACCCAATCTGAGGCCTAGTGTGGCCATCACCACTCAAAGTGTCTCGCGTTTATTTGAAATGGAAAACATTTTAATTGAAAACAACTACTGGCATACGAAAAACTGACCAAACGCATTCGGAATTTGTTGAAACTTTAGAAAAATGATCAATGATTCATATGTGACATTTATAAGTAAAACTTGCCTTAATCTAAGGCATGGTGTGACCGGAACCACTCGAAGTGTCTCGTTTTTTTAAATGAACAACATTTTAATTGAAAACAACAACTGACATACGGAAAACTGACCAAACGCATTCTGAATGTGTTTATGCTTTAGGAAAATGATACATGGGTCATTTGTAACGTGTACAAGTAAACACCACCTCAATATGAGGTTTATTGTGGCCGACAACACTCAATGTGTCTCCATTTTGTTTTAAATTGACATCATTTTAGTGAAAACAACAACTAATATACGGAAAACCAACCCAATGGATTCAGATTCCATTGAAACATTAGGAAAACGTTCCACGGATCATATTTGATATTTACGAGTCACCCCTGCCTAAATATGAGACGCAGTGTGGCTGTCACTACTCAAAGTGTCTCAGTTTTATTTGAAATGGACAACATTTTAAGTGAAAAGTACAAATGGCATACGGAAAGCCAACCAAACACTTTCGTATTCTATTAAAAATTTAAGAAAATGATCCATGGGTCATATTTGATGTGTAAGTGTCCACCTCACCTCAATCTGAGGTGCAGTGTGGCCGAAACCACTCAAAGTGTCTCTCTTTTGTTTCGAAAGGACATCATTTTAAGTGAAAACAACAACTACCATACTAAAAACATATGAAATGAATTCATATTCAGTTTAAACTTTAATACAATGATACATGAGTCTTATGTGATGTGTATGAGTCAACCCGGCCTCAATCCGAGGCCCGGTGTGGCCGGAACCACTCAATGTGTCTCACATTTATTTAAAATGGACAACATTTTAATTGAAAACAACTACTGGAATACAGAAAACTGACCAAACGCATTCTGAATTTGTTGAAACATTTTCACAGCGATAAATGAGTCAAATGTGACGTGTATGAGTTAATGCATCTTGAATCCAATGCATGGTTTGGCCGGAACCACTCAAAGTGTCTCATTTTTTTAAAAAATGATCATCATTTTAAGTGAAAGCAATAACTAGCATACAGAAAACTGACCAAACGTTTTCAGAATATGTTTATACTTTAGAAAACGATCCATGGGTCATACGTAACATGTATGAGTCAACCTCACCTCAATTTGAGGCACGATGTGGCCAATATTACTCCAATTTTATGTATTTTGTTTAAAATGGACATCATTTTTAGTAAAAACAACTTGTATATGAAAAATAGAACAAACGTATTAGGATTCTGTTGAAACTTTAGGTAAATGATCTATGTGAGATTTGTGACATGTACAAGTCAACCCTGCATCAATCTGAGGCATAGTGTGGCCGGTATCACCCTATCTGTGTCTCTTTTGTTTAAAATGGACGGGATTTTAAGTGAAAATAACTACTGGCATACGGGAAACTGACCAAATGCATTCGTAATGTGTTGATGCTATAAGAAAAATATAAATGGGTAATTTTTGACGATTATGAGTCAACCTCACCTCAATACGAGGTCCGGTGTGGCCTTCACCACTCAATATGTCTCTATTTTTTTTTTCAAAAGTACATAATTTTACGTGAAAACAACAACTAACATACGGAAAACTGGCCAAACACATTCAGATTTAATTGAAACTTTAGTTCAACAATCCATGAGACATTTTTGATTTGTATGAGTCAACCCCACATGAATCCAAGGCACTGTGTGGCCATTTTCACCCTATCTATGTCTCTTTTGTTTAAAATAGATGGGTTTTTAAGTGAAAAGAACAACTGGCATATGGAAAACCGACCAAACACATTCGAAATGTGTTTATTCTCTAGGAAAACGATCCATGTGTCATATCTGATGTTTATGAGTCAACACTGTGTCAATTCGAGGCCCTATGTGGCCAAACCCACTCAAAGTGTCTCTCTTTTGTTTCAAAAGGACATCATTTTAAGTTAAAACAACAGCTTACATATGGAAAACCGACCAAACGCATTCGGATTCCGTTGAATCATTAGGAAAATAATCCATCGGTCATATGTGATGTGTATGAGTCAAACCCTCCTCAATCCGAGGCACGGTGTGGCCAACACCACTCAAATTGTCTCTCTTTTTTTTAAAATGGTCATTAATTCAATTGAAAACAACAACTAACATATGGAAAACCGAAAATAAACATTCGGATTCTATTGAAACTTTAGGAAAATGATCCATCGCTCATTTGTGACATGTTTGAGTCAACCCTGCCTCAATATGAGGGGTGGTTTTTCCAACACCACTCAAAGTGTCTCTCTTTTGTTTAAAATGGACATCATATTAAGTGAAACCAACAAATTCCCTGAAAAACCGACCAAACGCATTCAGATTCCATTGAAACTTTATTAAAACGATCCACAAGTCATATGTGATGTGAATGAGTAAACCCCTACTATATCGGAGGTGTTGTGTGGCCAGCACAACTCGATATGTCTTTGTTTTATTTGAAATGGCCATCATTTTAAGAGAAAAGTACTGCTGGCATACGGAAAACTGACCAAACGCATTCAGATTCTGTTGAAACTTTAGTAAAATGATCCATGGGTCATGTGTTACATGTACGAGTCAACTCCCCCTCAATATGAGCTGTGGTGTTGCCGGCACCACTCAATGTGTCTCTCTTTTGTGACCGACCAAATTCTTTCCAAATATGTTTATACATTAGGACAACGGTCCATGGATTCATGGGTTATATGTGACTTGTACGATTCAACCCCTCCTCAATCCGAGACATTTTGTGGCCGGTATCACTCCAAGTGTATGTATAATGTTTAAAATGGACATCATTTTTACTAAAATCCACTTGTATGTATTCTTAATTGTGTATAATAAATATAATTACTTATTCATTTTTATGTATTTTATTAATAATTTATAATTATATTATGTATGTATTCAATTATGAATCGAATTCTGGATTCGACATATAATTTTTATCTAAGTTTTAAATTGAATTCTAAATCAATTATGTATGGTTATAATTACGTTATGAATTTTTATTAAATATGGATGTGTACAGTTCCAGTGTGCAATGTTAAAGGTGCATGCATTATATGTTTAATAATGGTAAAGGAGAAGGAATGTAGAATGAAAACAAAATGGACTGAATTACAGCATGCAAGAATTGGATTGCAGACCCTGCTGTGCAAATTGTAGGCTGCTGTGCAATTTTCACAGCATAGCCTATGCCAACTGTTTCAAACCATTGGCATAAATTCTGTAAGATGTTTTTACCAACGGTTTACAAGTTGTATTCTAGAAGAGGGTTTACCAACGGTTTGGTTGATCCATTGGCAAAACTTATACCAACGGTTAAACCAAACTGTTGGTATAGGATACTGTAACTAACCTATCCCAAAGGTTCTACATAAACCGTTTGGAATACTTTTTCCCAATGGTTTACTTGTGTATGGTTGGCATAACCATTGGTATAAGATTTACCAACGGTTCTGCAGCCTATCCAAACGGTTCTGAACCATTGGGAAATATACTATTTCCAATAGTGCCCAGAGGAGGACCACTCAGCGAGATGGTACACAGAGCGGACCAATAGATGTGGAGTGCTAAGGTGGACACTTATACCTACCCTTTAGGTAGGATACTTGGTGGAAGTTCCCTGAGATACCCCTTTACCTTTCAGTTGTAGTCCATTTTTTAGTTGTTCTTGTTTTTCGTTATACCTATACATTACTATTGGGCTCGTATTTTCAGACCCATTACTTTCAACACTACTTTTTGTATACGGTATTCACTTAGGGATTTGCTTCTAGCTTACTCTATTTGTGTGTGTGTTACTTATATAAAGGGAATTCCTTCCCAGATTAGGGATTTAGGCCGCTGGTGCTAGTCGCCAACTCATGGCCTATGGATGGCGGGCTTGGGGTAGTCACGGCATGAGCCCCAAGGACGTGTAATGAAAAAGAAGTACTAAAAGTGTAAAAATTGAAATATATAGTTCAACTAGAAGATGTATTTTTCTAAAAGTCATAGAAATTTTCTAATTTTGAAAGTAAAATATGTATGTTAAGACTGGGAAAATATAATTTACTAAATAATCACTTTTTTAGCATAAGACAATAGAAATGGAAATGTTATTTTGATATAAAAATGAAATGATTTTATAGAACGTCATGGAGTTAACATATTCATAATATGATCATTTAAATTCAATATATTATGATTCTATAACAATTATTATTCCCGTATAAATAAAAAACATATAACCATTAAAATACATATTTAAAAATAAAAATAGTAGAAAAATATTTTTATCTGTATTGATGTTATAAATTTATAATTGATAATAAAATATTTTTTTAATTAATTAGAAAAATAATAACTCCATTGTCACAAAGAATAAAAAATTAATATAGTTGGGTTTTTTATTTTTATAATTATGTTTAGCAGGAGAATAAATTTTTCTTCAAAATATTTAATCAAATTTTGATTTTTCATTTACAATAAATTTATGGATGAATGTATTAAAATTAATTAAACTAATAAAATATATAGTTTAATATTTACATAAATAAGTGATAAAATTTTCACCAACAACCTACTAATAGTATTATTTCCCCAATAACCTACTAATAGTATTACTTCATGTAGCATTCCTTATATACTCTTACTAAGTGTCCTAATATTCACTACACTATGTCCTCAATGTAAAATATATATTATTAAATTATTAATTAAATTTTAATAATTATTTTTATTAAAAATTATCATCCCCCCATATAATATATAAATAAAAAACTATTATCCTCATTCACCTAATATAAAATTCGGATTGATTTTTATGTTTATATTTAACACCATACTCCAAGAGTCATCATTGAATTAATATAAATTTCAATGTCCCAATTTGTCTACTACTAAACATAATAAAATAATAACTATAATTGTTCTATAATAATATGTCTTCAATAAATTATAAAAATATTTCATTATAATACCATTTAATATTTTTATTATCATTTAAATAATCTTTTTTATAAGTTATATTGAATATTTTTTTTTGATATTAATAATATTTTCAACAATCGCTCCATAAAAGAAATTAATTATTCCTCATCAATCATTGAATTTTTAACTATTCAATACCCTTTATTCGATATATGATAAAATTATTTTATTATGAATATATATTTTTCTAATCATTTGTATATTTATGGTATAATACTTGGATGTATCTGATATGTGATTTACAAGGTCCTTCGGGACAAGACATTTTTTTGGAATTCATAGTACATTTTTCAATGAATAATTTTTTATTGTGACTCATTAATTTCATGCATTTTTATTTCATCCAATTACATTAATATTAATTATATATCAAATCATATCCATACCATTATTGTTTTGGTCTATAATTGTTGTTATCATGGATTCATAAAGAGATAGTTCATAACCGAGAAAACACATTCTCCCAGTAATTTATTCATCACTATAATAGTAAATTTAGAAATCATACTCAATACAATTCTTCATTACATTAGTAATAGGATATATATATATAATGGTGAACCTAGATTCTCAGTATGGGTAAAAATTGAGATATCAACAATGATAGGTGATAAAAATTAGTATAAGGGTATGAGTAAATTAGTATAATATTAAAAAATTAAATTCTGAATATCATAGATTATAATCATCATTCAGGTATATATTGGTATTTTATAAGACATTAATCATAATGGATTTAAAGAACATAGGTCATGAGATTATAACATGGCATAATATTTGAGTTTTTTTGGATACATATTAGCATAAAAAATAATTTCTAAAATAGTCATGGATCACTACCATGAATATAATACTAGAGTTGGATTACCATTTAAATGATCATATTATTTAATATTCTCTAAAAATATTATTATAGTGGACAATGTCTTTTAATGAACCTGGTTCACTCCCCATTCAAGACTTATTTATGTCATGAGTTGTCATTATTTATCCAACTCATTAGAAGGATACATTATTTTAGTCCCACCTATGAAATAATGAAAATCATACATATGTTCACCATAAGATCATAAAACATTCATTATGTTACCAAACATGAAAATTAATGTGTTTAACAATCATTTAATTAAATTTTAACACTTGTAAAAGGATTTTGGTACATAAGAATTGTTGGAGTTTGTGGTCTAGAACCAACTACTTTGTACTTTATTCATTAAATAAAAGCCTTATCACATCTTGATTGTTCTTCTGTGTGACATGTCATGTGATAATGTCCAAAGGAAAGCTGTTGCATTAAAGGGTCGTAGCGGATCCCTGCTATGATGAGAACCCAGAAGTTCCATAACACTGTTCTTGAATGTATGTTCTATGGTCGGATGATATTATTTGAGGGAAACAAATAATACAGGTCATTAGGGGTGAGGACTCATAAAACATTGAGGCACCTTCTCATGGTGTGCGCCCTTGGTAATATCCAGGCAGATATTATGAGAACGAGACCCACCAGTAGGAAATCCATATTTCATAGTGTCATTGGATGTTCCTATCTACGGACGTGTGTGTTGATCCTTAGACTTTAATATTATTATTAATGGGTATTAAAACTCGCACACTTAGATGTATTGACGAAAACTGTGATGACACACTTTTCGCAGCGTGGTAGGATACGTTGGGTGCGTCACGAGTAATACCGCATTAATAGATAATGTGAGAAAGGATTTGTCCTTTCCGTTCCATAATGGAAGTAGATATCTCAGGCCCTTTGATGGAATTGATATAGATTAAATAAATACATGGCCATGGTAAGGTATGGGAAATTCAATTCCGGGAAGTCAAAGAAAAAATAATCAAGCACATGGGTTGATGGAACTAGCATGCAACTAGCTTGATTGGAGATATCGAGACAAAGAGATTATATTACACGGTAAGCATTTGTATGAGGTAACACGTTATTGCGGTGTTAACTTCTTTCTCTATGGGTTCCATGGCATGTTGCTAGACGCTAACCTTGGACATTAGGCAGGATCAGCCTAATGCCACTGAGAAAGAGGCCTAGAGGGTCACACACTAAGTGTGTCCATGTATCTCAGTTAAATATTAATTTAACAAGTTAAATAAATATTATTTCCGACAGTGGTTTAATTATTATTTAAAGATGTCTGTTCACATTTATTTTGACACTATTTATTCGAGAGAATATATTGTGGACGAAATAATATATTTATTAGCGAGTAATGAAGTTAAATTTATTTAAGAAATAAATAGTCATTACTCAAGGTCTAAAAAATGTGGTGGAGAAAAAAATGGAAAATAAAAGTACACGCCATGTATATTAAATATACACGCCATGTAGTTTTATGGAAAACAAGTACACGCCTTTTATTAATTATTACACGCCGTGTAGTTTTTCCAGTTGGGATTTTGAGGATTTAATATTATTTTATTAAATGATATTTATTATAATCAGTGTGGGCGCATGTCAAGGAATTAATAATTCTACATGGGGGGGTTTTCAATAAGAGTTAATGAAATAAATAAAATGCATAACGCGTTTATTTATTGTCATAACTCTATTAACCTCAAACATGATTATAAATATCCTCACAACCCCAACATTTTGAAGAGCCATTGTTGTGCACAACGGATTTGGAAATACTCTCAAGCCAAGAGAAAATTCCCTTTCCTCCAAGAACAACCTAAAGTTACGAGAGCAAGATCCTCCACTGGATCAAGGCGGTTGAAGGCGGACATCGCAAGCGAAAGTAATTCCGTTCTAGCACCTAGAGATCTCTTCGGCGACGTCTGGAGATACGTGACACATGTGTGGATCACTTCTAGAGAAATCCTACACTTGGATTCTACGACGCAACTACGGATCACCGAATCGTGACCGGACACATCAACGAAGAAATAATTCCAACGAGGTAATTCTTATGCATTAATTAAATTAATTATAATCAAAATATGATGATCCATCTCAAGGGTTCTGGGACTCTTATTTTCTTTTCGTTCTTCTTTCTATTCCGAAAATTCGGAGTTTTATATCATGAAGGATCTCGGATTGAACATTGATTAACGAAAAATTAAGTTGAGAAAACCCACTAACGCGCTCCCGCTGTGCCCAGAACCTTCAAGTCGTATCAGAGGGGTCATATCGTTGGTTATAATTATTTAGTTTTTCGGTGGTGATTTACGAAATTAATAACTTAGTTATTTCAATTCATGTTTAATCGTTCGGGAAATCTGAATCTCGAGATCTGTTCCTCCTCCCTCATTTCTCGTTCACCTCACAGAAACTGTTTTTTCATTTAATTTTGATCAAAATAAAATAGAGGAACTCATCCGGAGGAGCCAAACATTTCAGGCCATATAACACCAGAATACACGGCGTGTAGTCAGAAGTACATGCCATGTAGTCTAGGTTCAATGCATTGATTGATCCGCCAAATCAGGCTGTGTATTGGATTATTTCTAAGAATTTAAGACACCGTGTGTTGACCAGAAACAGGTGGCACACGGTTTCCGGAATACACGCCGTGTGGTCCAATGAACACGGCGTGTAGTCCCTTCGGGTTAGGGTTGGGTCGTGTACTCCGTACACGGCCTGCCTGGATAGAAACCGTGTAACACGGAAACTACACGGCGTGTGTCCCACTGTACAGGCAGTGTACTCCAAAAATTTCCGAAGTACATTAACACGCCTTATCCCCGGGCGTGTACTTCGGATAGACGGTGAAGAAAAAGTACATGCCGTGTAGTCGGAACTACATGCCGTGTACTCACCCAAATTACGCAGATTTATTAAATTTTATTATTATATTATACAAACCCTTGAGACGTGTACCATGGTGCAGGCGTGAAGCTGAGGCACAACATGTGATAGGTGTTTCATATATATATGTTTAATTTAACATATGCGTAATAAAAGAGAATTCACCGGGTTTCCTCCAAGGTACAACTTACGTACAAGGATAATTTTAAATGAATTTATTTTTTTAAAATTATGATGGATGAGAATCTCAAGGAAATTCAGAAAAAGGGATTTAAGATAAAAGGATTGATTAATTAAAGATAATTAATTGATTCGAGCGTGATTTATCTTAAACAAGAATGATTAAAGAATTGAATACTAGTTTTATTTATGCTTAAATATCGTTGCATGTATGCATGATCATGAGCTAGACCAAGACCTTTTTATGTGAATGGTTTCTTTTAATTTATTTATTTAAATTAAATTTGTTGGTCTGCGAGCCATCTCCTCATTAATATGTAGGGCCTGCGCCCCCAAGGATTCTTTTATGTAAAACCCCCTTTTTCCCCTCACCTGCATGTGAGATAAATGCATATGTAATTGATGGAGGTCCCACGCTAGTGGAGGCGGCTCAAGTCAGGAGCCAAGGTGAAACCAATCCAAGGAGATACAAAGGTGGACAGGTGGAAAGCTGTAAACACGAACCCAAAAGGTTCAAGGTGTTTCTCCCCTAGGACTTGTGTTAGTTTATCAACCGCTACATAAACTAACCAATAGAAAAGCTCATGATCATACCATTTATTTTATTTCTGTCAGTTTCATGGTTTATTTATTGTGGGTGTGTTGTCACAATCACACAATTAATGAATTAAACGAGCATGCAAGATGGAACTAAAATAAAATTGGCTTATACGTAAATATTATCTTAGACATGGTTAATCACTTAAGTATATCCCACTTAATATTAACATGAATGTAATCAAAGATAATAAAATGGCAATTTACGTATTAGGATAAAATCCCTCAAAATAAATATTAAGTTGGCATATCCTTCCATAATCTTGGTTAGAATCGAACCATAGTTCAAAGTGCTTGACCAACCCTAGTTGGGGTGCTTTCAACTATCGGGGAATTTTAAATCAAGGTTTTGGGTTGACTTGACTTGGTCCGCATCAAGGGTTGACTGCCACAATAGGACTTGGTGTGACCAAGAGGCAAAGGTTGAGGAATTCCAAAATGGATTTCAGGATTGGGGAGTCCACTCAGCGGAGCAAGGAACTGCGAGTTAATGTAGTTGGCATTTGGAATGCCTACCTAAAACCCTTCAAGTTGCTTGACCAACCCTAGTTGGGGTAATGAGAAGGGAAATATGGATCCTTGCCACTAGAATATTCACACAATAGAATATTCTGAAGTCCATGGTGAGGGCTATTGGATTTCGATAAAATAGTGGGAGATTAATAAGTATTAATTTATTTATTTGTCTCAATTTTTATAATAAAGTATTAAACCTTTGCTCATCTTAAATTGTAGAAATGGCAAGAAAATGACTTCAAACATATCATTGCGCACCATACTCGAAAAAGAAAACTTTCTTACCGGCACCAATTTCCAAGAGTGGCAGAGGCGTTTACGCATCGTCCTTCGCCAAGAAAGGAAATTATATGTACCGGAAGAGCCTATTCCAGTTGCTCCTGGGAAAGAGGCTAGTGATGAGGAATTATCTCTCTACATGAAACACATGGATGATTCCACAGATGTCCAGTGTTTCATGGTATCATCCATGTCTAATGAGCTCTTGAAGCAACATGAAAACATGGATGCGTATAGCATGATGTCTCACCATAAAGATCTATACCAAGAGAAGGCGAGACAGGAGAGGTATGATATCTCCAATGCTTTTTTTACCACGAAGCTTGGAGAGTCTACGCTAGCTGGTCCTCATGTGGTCGAGCTTATTGGCTACATTGAACGCTTGGACATCTTAGGGATTAAATTCCCAGATGAGTTGCATACAGATCTCATCCTATCATCATTGCCCGAGACCTTATCTAGCTTCATTATCAACTATAACAATAGCGGCAATGAGAAGAGTCTATCGGAGCTTCAAAACATGATTCGCCAGGTAGATAAAAACATGGGGCGTGACAAACCCGCGGTTCTAATGGTGAACAAGAAAAGTAAGGACAAGGGAAAGGGGCCAAAGACTTATAAACGGTCTGAAACCGCCGAGCACCATCCCTCCAAGAAGGGGAAGATCCAGAGGCAGGGCAAGGAATGGGAAGCAGTGTGTTTTGCATGTGGAAAGCAGGGCCACTAGAAGAGGAACTGCACCTAGAAGCGTGTGGACGATAAAGGTGCATTTGTTATTGAGTGCAATATTTCTATTTCTACACATTGGGTATTAGATACAGCTTGTGGGGATCACATCTGTATTCAAATGTAGGAACCAAGTAGATTTAGAAAGAGCGCCAGTGGAGAGGTGGTTCTTCAAACTGCCAATGGTGCAAGGCTGGCTGCGTTGGATATTGGTGACTATCACCTCTCATTGCCAACTGGCATGATTTTGGTTTTACAAAACTGTTATTTTGTGCCTAGTTTTACCAAGAACATAATTTCTATATCTTGTATGGATATGGATGGATTTATTTTCAATTTTTGAAATAAGGGTTGTCTCTTTTATAAGAACAATGTATGTTATGGTATGACACATTTGAATAATGGTTTGTATGTATTAAATTACGAAAACCAAGTGTTGGTAATCGATAACGAAACAAACTCACATGACTCATACATCACCCAATTATGGAATCACCGCCTTGGTCATGTGAATGAGAAGCGTTTGCAAAGCTCTGCCAAGATGGCTCTTTAGACTCTACTGAGCTAAAACCACTTGATATATTTCACGCTTGTTTACAATGAAAAATGACCAAGACTCCTTTTGGAGGACAAGGTGAAAGGGCCACAGAGCTTCTAGGATTGGTACACACAGATGTGTGTGGACTATTTCCAGTAGATGCTAGAGGTGGATATTCTTAATTTATTAATTTTACTGATGATTTGAGTAGATATGGCTATGTCTACTTAATGAGGTATAAGTCAGAGTCCTTAGATAAATTTAAGGAATTCAAGAATGAAGTAGAGAATCAACTTGGTAAGAAGATAATGAAGCTTCGATCGGATCGAGGTGGAGAATATCTGAACCAAGTGTTCATCGATCTTCTACGGGAGTCTGAGATTCTATCTCAGCTCACTCCTCCTTATACACCATAGTGGAATGGTGTTAGTGAAAGGAGGAACCACACCTTGTTGGACATGGTGAGGTCGATGATGAGTCATGCGGATCTTCCATTATCCTTTTGGGGATATGCATTATAAACTGCAGCATACACATTAAACTGAGTACCAACTAAGGCGGAAAATGGAATTCCATCCGAGTTATGGAATGGAAGGAAACACACTTTGTCGCACACACGTGTATGGGGATGCGAGGCATTTGTTAAGGCCTTCTCAGGAAACAAACTAGCACCCTGGGGCACGAAGTGTATCTTTATAGGGTATCCCAAGGAAACGAAAGGATATTACCTATATAACCCCATAGACAAGAAAGTGACTATCGCCAGACAAGCCATCTTTCTTGAGAGGGAGCACATCCTCAAGAAGGATAGTGGGAGAAAGATTGACTTTGACGAAGTTGATGCTCAAGATACACAAGAGTTGGTACAGGAACAAGTCCCACAAGTCCCCATGGAAGAGGTTCCAGAAACACAAGTACTGCGTAAGAGATGATGAGAGGTAAGGGAACAAGAGAGATTTGGTTTCCTAGTCACCGAAGATGGTGAATCATTATTGCTGGACAATGATGAACCTCTCTCCTACAAGGAAGTAGTAGAAAGCTCAGAAGCTGCAAGATGGCTATAAGCTATGAATTCTGAGATGGATTCTATGTATCAGAACATAGTTTGGGTTCTGGTCGATGTGCCAGTTGATGTAAAGCATGTTGGATGCAAATGGGTATTCAAAATAAATCTGGACATGGAAGGTCAAGTTAGAACCTATAAATCAAGGCTAGTGGATAATGGATTCAGACAGCGTCAAGGAATTGACTATGATGAAACCTTCTCGCAAGTTTCCATGTTTAAATCCATAAGAATCATACTTTCCATAGCAGCTTACCATGACTACGAGATTTGGCAGATGATGTCAAAACAACATTCCTTAACGGGGACCTTCAGGAAGATGTCTATATGACACAACCAGAAGGGTTTGAGACACCAGGTGAAGCCAAACGGGTTTGCAAGTTGCAGAAATCTATTTATGGATTGAAGCAAGAATCCAGGTCATGGAACATTCTATTTGATGAAGCCATAAAGGAATTTGGTTTCATTAAGAACGAATGTGATCCATGTGTTTATAAGCGGTTTAATGGGAATGTGGTCTTCATCCTAGTGGTATATGTTGATGACATATTGCTTATTGGAAACGACGTATCTGCCTTACAGTTAGTTAAGGACCAGTTGAACAAGTGTTTCTCCATGAAGGACTTAGAAGAAGAAGCCTAAATTCTAGGGATCAAGATCATTTGTGATAGATCCAAGAGGCTACTTGTACTAAGTTAGGGTACATACATTGACCAGATACTAAAGAGATTTAGTATGGAAATATCCAAGAGGGGATTGGTTCTAGTGTCACATGGCTTACATCTTTCTAAGAAAATGTGTCCCCAGACAAAACATGAGAAAGATAGGATGAGAAAGATCACATATGCTTCGGCTATAGGATCCATCATGTATGCCATGTTATGTACCAGACTTGATGTTGCCTATGCACTATGCATGGTAGGCAGATATCAAGCAGATCTAGGAGAACTGTATTGGACTGCTGTTAAGACTATCCTTAAGTATCTGAGAAGAACTAAGGATATGTTCCTGGTGTATGGAGGAGACGAGGAGCTTGTCATCATAGGGTATGATGATGCTGGTTTTCAAACAGATTAGAATGATCTGAAGTCCCAATCTGGATATGTTTTCTGTCTCAATGGAGGAGCTGTGAGCAGGAAGAGTTCAAAGCAGCCAGTTGTCGCTGATTCTACAGCAGAGTCCGAGTATATAGCGGCTTCTGGTGCATCTAAAGAAGCTGTTTGGATTCATAACTTTGTCCTGGAGCTTGATGTGGTGCCTAGCAGTAAAGATCCCATTATATTGTATTGTGATAATACTGCAGCGGTGGATCTTGCAAAAGAACCAAGGTCACATTAACGGACAAAGCACATACTCCAGATGTATCACCTCTTGAGAGATTCAAATCAAAGGGGTGAAGTTGCAGTGAGCAGAGTGTCCACGGAAGAGAACATGGCAGACCCCATGACTAAAGGTCTATCTCATTAGAAGCATGAATATCTTGTGAGAGCTAGCGGGTTAAAGGTTGTTAGCAGTTGGCTCTAGTCCAAGTGGGAGTCCGTTGGAGTTGGTGGTCTAGAACTAAATACTTTGTACTTTATTCATTAAATAAAAGCCTTATCACATCTTGATTGTTCTTCGGCGTGACATGTCATGTGATAATGTCTTAAGGACAGCTGTTGCATTAAAGGGTCGTAGCGGATCCCTGCTATGATGAGAACCCGGAAGTGCCATAACACTGTTCTTGAATGTATGTTCTATGGCCGGATGATATTATTTGAGGGACACAAATAATATAGGTCATTAAAGGTGAGGACTCATAAAACTTTGAGGCACCTTCTCATGGAGTGCGCCCTTGGTAATATCCAGGAGGATATTATGAGAACGTGAACCGTCAGTAGGAAATCCACATTTCATAGTGTCATTGGATGTTCCTTTCTACGGACGTGTGTATTGATCCTTAGACTTTAAGATTATTATTAATGGATATTACAACTCGTGCACTTAGATGTATTGACGAAAAAAATGACGACACATTGTTCGCAGCGAGGTAGGATACGTTGGGTGCGTCACGAGTAATACCGCATTAATAGATAATGCGAGAAAGGATTTGTCCTTTACGTTCCATAACGGAAGTAGATATCTCAGGCCCTTTGATGGAATTGATATAGATTAAATAAATCCATGGACATGGTAAGGTATGGGAAAGTTCAATTCCGGGAAGTCAAAGAAAGAATAATCAAGAACATGGGTTTATGGCACTTGCATGCAACTCACTTGATTGGAGATATCGAGACAAAGGGATTATATTACACGGTAAGCGTTTGTAGGAGGTAACACGTCATTGCAGCGTTAACGTCTTTCTCTATGGGTGCATTGGTGTGTCGCAAGACACTAACCTTGGACTTTAGGTAGGCTCAGCCTAATTCCACTAAGTGTGTCCATGTATCTCAGTTAAATATTAATTTGACAAGTTAAATAAATATTATTCCCGACTGTGGTTTAATAATTATTTGAGGATGTCTGATCGCATTTATTTTGACACTAGTTATTCGAGAGAATATATTGTGGACGAAATAATATATTTATTAGCGAGTAATGCAGTTAAATTTATTTAAGAAATAAATAGTCATTACTCAAGGTCTAATAAATGTAGTGGAGAAAAAAAATGGAAAATAAAAGTACACGCTGTGTATATTAAATATACACGCCGTGTAGTTTTATGGAAAACAAGTTCATGCCGTGTATTAATTATTACATGCCGTGTAGTTTTTCCAATTGGGGATTTGAGGATTTAATATTATTTTATTAAATGATATTTATTATAATCAGCGTGGGCGCATGTCAAGGAATTAATAATTCGACATGGGGGGGGGTTTTCAATAAGAGTTTATGAAATAAATAAAACGCGTAATGCGTTTATTTATTGTCATAACTCTATTAACCTCAAACATGATTATAAATATCCTCACAACCCCAACATTTTGAAGAGCCATTGTTGTGCACAACGGATTTGGAAATACTCTCAAGCTAAGTGAAAATTTCCTTTCCACCAAGAACGCCCTCAAGTTACGAGAGCAAGATCCTCCACCAGATCAAGGCGGTCGAAGGCGGACATCGCAAGCAAAGTTTCTTCTGCGCTACCACCCGGAGATCTCTTCGGCGACGTCCGGAGATACATGACACACGTGTGGATCACCGCTAGAGGAATCCTACACTTGGATTCTACGACGGAACGACGGATCACCGAACACAACGAGGTAATTCTTATGCATTAAATAAATTAATTATAATCAACATATGATGATCCTCCTCAAGGGTTCCGGGACTCTTCTTTTCTTTTCGTTCTCGTTCTATTCCGAAGATTCGGCGTTTTATATTGTGAAGGATCTCAGATTGAACATTGTTTAACGAAAAATTAAGTTGGGAAAACCCACTAACGCGCTTCCGCTGCACCCGGAACCTTCAAGAATTTCATCATTTCATCATATCATTAACAATGGAAGAGAGATGTATTTTATAACCATATATCATAATCAAAAATAATTTTGATAATATATCTGGATCATAAACTTATTAATGTATATGTTAAATCAATGGATGGTTTCATTAATGAAACTATATGAAATTACTTGATCATTAAAACATTAGTGGTGAAAATACACATTCTACTTTGAAAATAAAATTTACAAAATAAATTAACTAATTCATTTGAATATTCTATTAATTTAATATTCTATTAGATAAAAATAATGATGTATTCATAGTATTGAGTTTTCATGATGGCATGAAATTCCATTAATGTCAGATATTAAAAAAGAAATCATTCCTTTCAAAATTATATAAAACATAAATTAGTACCTCATTCTAAAAGCTTCTATATCATTCCATAAAAAATATTTTTTAAAAATCCAAAAATGTGTAAAAAACATTTAAAATCAATTTCTAAAATTCAAAAATTTCTTCAAAACATTTTTAAAAAACAAAGACATAAATGATACAAGATTTTTTACTGTAGATAAAAATACATTAATTTTTCCTTCAAAATAATTTTTTTTTAACTACATAAATAGAGTATGAAGAATAATTTTTTTTATTATGATGAAATAAATAAATCATAAGAATATTAATAATTATTTGGAGGTTAATATCATTATATTTCATCATTAAAAATATAATTTTAAACAACCCTTATAAAAATGAGCTTGTAAAATGAAACCCATTCAACAATGGTGACATTAGAATCATATGACCCATGAAAGAATGGTACATTTATGTATCTAAAAACAACCAAAAAAATTATATGAATCACCATAAATGATATCAAACGGATTAATATACACAATATATAATAAATAAGTTGATAATTAGGCATGTGTCGCATAGAAAAAAAAGAGGGGTGAAAATCTCTTCTCGTTTGTCCTATATTTTTTATACACTGTACTCTTGTATTATAAATATAAATTTATTAAAAATATATTATACAAATTTAATAATATATATAAATTTTATATTATTTACTTATAACCTTATATCACTTATTTATTACCAATTCATTATTGAAATCACAATTATGGTGAGACCAATGTTATTTTTCATGTACTTTTAGGATTTATAGTTTTTGTACATGAAAATTTATCATGAATAAATAAAAAGAATAATGATAATAACAGTATAAATATCTTATATATTAATTATATACATATTTTGAGATATTTAAAATAGTTTAGAGAGAAACTTTTATTATATTTTTCTATGACATATATGTAATTATGTACGCATGAACCATATTTTCATTATTTAAAGGATTAAATGATCAATATAAAAATATGAATTAAAATTTAAAAAATAATTATTATATCATATAAATTATATATTTTCATTATATTTATCTTTATTACCATTAATTTAAATCGTTGATGAAAAATTAATGACATCACTTCGCGGAGGCGGTAGTCCACATGTCAACCTGAGTAATGATATCATTTTCCAGCGGATTGAAAGGTATGAATGAATATGTGATATTATAATTAAATTTTTAAAAATATTTCATATTTATCATATATAAACATTACTAAAATCATATTAGTCATCCATGTAATATGGTGTTAGAAATTGAATAGTATTTTTATGTGAAGATAGTAAGATTATGCATACTGAGCGATAATTTCAATTGCCATTTTATAGTAAGATTTTGATAACGATTATTTCATTTTCCGAAAACTAATTAAATATCTTTGTGACACAATAATTATTATGTTATTGTAAATATCATTTATTTACAGAGATAATGAATATATAAGAAGAAATAGATCAGTTGTAGTGATAACATCTTTTTTAAAATTACAATATTAGATCTCTTCAATTGAATACTTGGGATAGTATTTTGAGGGGAAAACACCACTAATATTTAGAAAAATATATTTATAATGGGTTTTTAAAGGGTTTTTGTTTGGATATAGATGGGTAAAAGTGTCGTATGGAATAGATATTAGGCACTCTATTTTATAAGGGAGGGTGTGGTCAAACGTGGATTTTCAAAAAGGGTGGAAATATAATAAATTCATTATCATGAAAAATCAACCCATATGGACTTGAATTATATTAAAATGTGTACAAAAAATTACAATGAATAATTTTTTAGACATTATTATATTTACATATATGAATATATTATTTTTAGGAATTTCAATTCATTTAATAAAATATTAGTTATTATAATATATCATTAATGGAAAATTTGGAACAATTTATTTCATTAGAAATTTAAGGCACCAAGAGAAAGATTAAATTATAATATAATACTTTTAAAAATTATTAACATTTAATATTTCAGTTTTTTTTAATTCTATAACTCACTCAAATTATATAACATTTTAAATTATAAATATCTTTTATTTTGTTTTTCAATAAAATGAAAACATTTGTAATTATAGTTTTACAATAATTTATGATAAATATATGATATCTAAAAATTGTAAATACATTATTATAATTAATATAATTTAACTATTCAAGAATACTTTTTAATATTTAGTCGATACAATTTTTTCTATATGTGAACCAATTGTATATATTTTTCTCTAAGAGGGTAATATTTGGTAACCATAATTTAATTAAATATTATATATTTTATTTACATTGAAAAGCCCCAAAAAATATATTTCAAGAATATGGTGATAATTTTATAATTATATACATGAAATATGAATAATGATTCATTATGGTTTTCTTAATAGTTAGTTCTATCCATGCGTAACCTGTTTTACTATTTAGAGATGTTATAAATTTTTTGACACATATTATTCATTGTTCCATTAATTAAAATGGACTATTTTACAATATTAAACCTCATGTTTCCAAATATAGATTCCATTTAATAAATTCAGTACTAATAGTTTGAAAATACTAATTTTAAAATAATATCACAAAAAATGATAAACCCACTTTTTTAAAAAAAATCACTTTGTAAGGACAAAATTTGATTTATTATTATCTCATGCATTGAAATAATATTAAATGAACATTAAATGAAATTTATTTAACATATAATATATAAAATTCATTAGAATATTTCAAAAGTAGAGGTAAATTTATTTTATTATAATAATAATGTAATGAGTTTATAAAAACAATTTCTCCAAAAAAACAATATTTTTATTTTTTATTGTTTTTATTTTTGTTACTGGTTAATTATAAAAAATGAATTTTACACAAATCTAACTGTATGTTCTTTTTTATTTTATTTTCTCATATTTATTCCCTCTAATACAATTTCAATGTACTAAAATATGTATTAAAATATTTTAAAAGTATATCATGGTTCACGTAAACTCGATGTTGTATGTTACAAAAGCTATTGATGAAATGAAACTATTTAAAGAGAAATATTCTATATAATCATTGGATGTTATAGGCTTATATGATATAATATACATTATTAGTGATTAATCATAAATATTGATAATTACTATATGTTATATAATTTTAATCAAATATGTATTTAGGAAATTTTTAATTAATAATTCATTTCTAGTTATAATTATTATTAAAATATTTATAACACATATGTGAATCCCATTGAAACCAAAATATATTTTACAGTTTTGATTAATCATGTAAACTACATTATGAATATCCACTGATTTATTTTATGGAAGAATACTCGTATATAGATTGAAAAAATTATATTTCATAAATAAAACTATGATGAATATGCCCTATGTTACGATAGATGTAACTTGACTAGGCTTACCAGTATGTCTAGATGGAATTCTAAATCCCCATAGGATGTCAACATTTTTTGTGTCATCAAAGGACAATATCATTGGAAAATAGTAATAGTAAAATAATAGAAACAAAAAACATAGAATTACTAAGAATATGTGTTGGTACGTCTATACAAAATACTTTCCTTTATAGAAAATAAGTGGATCAAAAAATATTAATGATAAACAAGACTTAAAAATTATATATAATCAAAATCATATATATAAACAACAAACTACACACAAAATAATAATCACAAATTCAATAAAAATAAATTATATAATTTAATAATTATAAAATAAAAAATTAAAATGAAATATAAATGAAATATTAATATATGACGGTTAAAATGTACAATACACCTGAACATAATTTATAAAACCCAAAAATTGGAAAACAATCAATGTAACATTGTACAATGACCACCCACATACAAATAAATTCCCATAAATATCTAATATGAATAATTATGGTTAAAAATATATATTTTTTTAATTAAATTCATTAATTTCATATACTATGAGTTGTACTAAGTGTGTTATAATAATTTATCCTTGTTTGGTATCATGAAGGATTCTATGAAATCCAATAAAAATGAAATATTCCTAATATTACATCGAAAATTCATTTATATATTATTTTGTTAGATGTGAGTCTGTAAATAAAAAATCACCATTTATTATCATTTAAAATACCAATTTAAAACTATAACCCAATTATAAAGTAAAACAAATATGTCTTTCTAGAAGATACAAATTTAATTCAAAGGGCAAAAAAACCCATAATTTATATTAATTTTCATTACAATCAATGAATAATATAATTTTTATACTTTACAAATGTTTCTTTGAAACCGTCTATAAATAAAAACAATTTTATAACAAGAATATATATAAAAATGAAAATAAAAGAAAAATAATGGTAGATTAATGTGTCAAAAGACATAATCAAAATGAAAATAAATAAAAATAATATTGCCCAACTATCTAAATACAATGCATTAAAAAATATTACATGCTAGGTGTTTTATGAATAGATGAATTAAAAATTTCCAACGGAAATGGTTAAATCAGTAGGTACCTTTGGGGTGTGGTCCAAGACATTACAATGTTGTAGTTAAGTCTTTTTACCACATTGAGTCCATAAAAAATATACAAGACATGATGTTTACCATTATAGAGATCATTAAGGTAACTCCCTAATCTTGAGAAACCCATAAAAAAAGGGGACACTAGAAAGTTTGTGACCTAAATAATATATAATATTTTTATAGTACTCATTTATTCGATGGATTTTATAAATTCATTAAAAAAATTAAGAGATAAATAAGATTCCATGATCTTCATATACCTTATTATACCATGAGTAGTAATTCTTATCTGAATAACTACATAATGATAATAAGTAACGCCAATCATATAAATGAATAACCACCAACCATTATATTATAATATTAAAAAAAATCCCTTAACAATAAAAATCTTAAACCAATTATTTAAATCATTGGGGAATGATTTTGAGTGTATAAAAACGATAATTTTAAATAATTTATTCAAAGAGAAAAATTGGTATTTTCAATGGAGATTAGGTTGTGATGAAATATCATATATCATTGAAATCATACCCATGAAAAATAATTTAAGAATATGTTTTTTTAATTTAGAATCCCAAAAAAACTATGTTAGGTAATCTTTCATCATCATTTACACTATTCAAATAATGATCATCTATTTCAAAAAAATCACCCAATTTATGAAAAAAATAATCAATGAAAATTAAAAGGGAGCCAAACCCTTTTGAAAAATTCATTTTTACTTGAACTTTTCCAATAGGTAAATTTATATATTCTATTGAAAATTTCAATTAACAATTTGAAAAATCAAAATATAAAAATGTTGAAAAATACATGGGAATACCATGAATAAAAATAACAAAAATCAATGAAACCATAAATAATCATAACATGAAAAAAACTAAAAAATTCATGATTTTAACAAAATTATATGAAAATGAATAATATAGGACCACTTACTATAAACTCATGAAACAATATTTCAATGCTAGTAGAATTAAAAACAAAAAAAAAGGCGATGTTTACCAATCGATTATATAAATATCCAAAATATTTCGTTCAACCTAATAAAATGTATCATCTAATTAGAACATATGGTTTATTTGATAACTATATAACAATTGAAATTAAAGAATAATGGAAGGGGATGAACATAAGAGTAACATTCATTTAATAACCATTCTCTATCATTGATAAAATTAATGGGATAATCCATGGAAGTAAAGATGATCATTGAGGTAGGTGATCCATTTCATCAATAAAATTAGAGGATAGAAAGACGATGTTATATTGAGTAAAATCATAGAGATCGAAATATTTTAAATTAAATAAATTAAAATACCTATAGACTGTATAGCTTTTCCTAATGGGTAACTTAATTTTAGTACAACTTTTCACCATTAAAATGAAATATGTGGGATAACTAGATGGATTGTCTGCATAGTTTAGAAAATTATCATCCAACCATGAGAATAAAAACAAATAAGAGATGAAATATTTTCCATATTTGGAGATTCATTTGTACTTATTTTGAAAAAACTATGTGGATAGACCTATTCCCAAAATATATATATAAATTCAAAAAAATTACATGAAACACAGTAGAAATTATATAATCCAACAATTGATAAAAATAATATCAAAATTACATTCCATTGTTTTATAGCCCCACCCCCCCTCACTAAGATAGTTTCTTCCCCCATTAATTCAGTAGTAAAAGTTTCAAGACCCGAAGAGATAAAACCAAAAAACCCCAATGATGGTATTTTATTAAAGGAGACACTATATATTACCCTAATTAATGTATTAACTCCAACAATAATGTATTCCCCAATATCTATTGAACACGTCCTAAAATATCGTATCAAATATCAATATATAAATCAAATGATAAAACCAAGACACTAATATTGTATAATATTAACAACTATTAAAGGGACACCACCATTTATATTTCATCTAAAATTTTGTCTCATTTTAGTAAACACTCCCAAGATGAAAAATCAATGAAAACAAAGGACCCAAAAAATAATCAAAAAAGACAAGAGAAACCTGATCAGAAGACTATATGAAATACATTATAAAAATATAATTCTATTCGAAATCTAGGATATAGTTCAACTAAACATAACTATCTTGTGAATAATATATACCAGCTCTCAATAACACATCCATAAAAATTGAAAATTAGGATTTATCTTCATATTTTAGAAAAAAAAGTAGGGCATCCTGTAACCTCACTCCTCGGATACAACACATGGTGGATCGTACATTACTCAAATATCTTGTGTGAGAGTGTAACAAAAACACACCCATTTTCCCCCCATCATGCCATCCAAGGTTTAAATATTAAATACCATAAAACATTGATATATAATAAATGTTTATATAAAATAACCATGTGGAACATAATAAACATATGTACATAAAAACTATAAGAACCTAAATTTTTCAATAATAATCAATATAAAAACCTATAAAGTACAAAATAATAATATTTTACCTTATAATATATAACGAAATTAAAAATTAAAAAAAGGAAACCACACTCAGCAAGATCCCATCCCAAAAAAACATCCATAAACAATGCCATCATACAGTTATATTCTCCCAACAAACCAATTTTAGGTATCAATATATAAGAATTACTATTTTTTATAGCACTGAGGATTCCCTAAACATTGTCAAATTATTACATTTCTACATGAAAAACAATATCAACATAAGATGATAGATGAGATGTATTCCAAAAATCCATGATGGGTTCTGTAATAATTGAATATTAAAGATTTTCTGATCATTATTGCGTCTAGAAAATGTCATGAGATGAAATAAATAATCATTATCGATGAAGAAAATCACCCAAAGGTTCATCCCACATTATATAATTTCCACCAATATCTAGTACTGTTATTGTAGTCCAAAAACAAAATAATAAGAAACAAGAATTCAACTTGTTCACATGTCACATAACAGAAAAAATAACACCAAAAAATGGTGAAAAAAGGAATAATTCACCCAAAATAAAAAAAATAATACTTCTTTTTTGGAAACACAAATTCCTTAAAATACTAACATTTTATTTCTGAAAACTATTGTCAAAAAATCCCATAAAAATTTCATTAGAAGAAAAGTTTTCCAATACGACATGTCGATATCTAACACCTTAAAAATGTATGGAACAATTTTACTAATCAACAACCATAACATTTAATAAATTTTCAAAACCCCAATTAATATATAATATTTTTACTTCTAGAACACCGATTTTATTTTTCGTATCTTCATTATTTTTTTTATAAAAATAAATATATTTCCATTTAATAAATCATTAATCAAAATTTTAAATTTTAACCCCATAATATAAGAATTCAATATGTAATATATATTTTCAAATAGAATAAATATTTTTTCTAAATTGGATGATTAAATTCATTCTAATACACCAAAAAAATTTATCACATAATAAACTTACCAAATAACACAGTATATCAGAAATAATCCCACTATCCTCAAACAAAATATTGTAGTATATTAAAAAATATGTAATATGGGATATATGGGAATCAAATAAAGTGTTAGGAAAAGGGGTCCCAAACTAAAAAAAATCTAGAAACCAAAATATCTACCATATTTACAAGGTTTCATAGGGGTAGATCAATGAATGTGAAATGGGTACCCCATTGCATGACAATGAGTACATTCTATAATTCCATTAATAGGTTGATGAATGATGTTTCATCTAAAGAAACCACATAAATATGACTCATATGACTTATATTTTTTTAGAAAAATTACGTCATGAGTTTCCATTTTCATGCATCATATGAGATTTCATTCATGAAATAAAACACTTTTTCTAATATATGAAATTTATTTGAGGATAATTAGTAGACTTAGGCTGAGTGATCCATCCATCGGTGAACCATGGCAAGACTATGAAAAAATAGAAACATTCATCTACTAATTAAAAGTTAAGGACCACTACAAAACATATATAAAAACATTAAAAAATGAATGACAAAGAATTGTATGTGAATAAAAGGTGAGAAAAAAATTATATAAATAAAATGTGAAGGTATTATATAGAATGTTAACATTCATTAGATGAAAATGAAATTTTGGGCTATAAAAACCACCACCAATAAGTCCAAATAAGATGAAAAAACACTAGATTCATAAAGCATTCATATAAAAGTGACTTGGTTTATTGCATGTATTTAAATAATCAATTACCAATTGAATAATTGATATCTAATGGAAAACATGTATGCAGTAAAGGGAAACCCATTAGTGAAAGGAATAGATTTTCGAATAATTCATCATTTTGATAAACCACCGAATTTATATTCACTTTTGAAAATAAAAAATGATAAATAAATATATATTAATAAGAAAATCATAATACATCATTATAAATTAAATAATTTCATTAAATCTTTTACAATAAATGACAAACCATTAAACAACAGAAACAGAACCAACATAATATAACACATCAATTGAAAATTAGTATTAACAATGAAAACACCTCAAAAAACCATCATTAATATTTATATAACAAGTGAGAACCACTTTAAGGAAATATACATTCACAATGGTTAAAAGGAAAAATCTGATAGTGATGTAGTTTTCTGAATAGTGTTGTCATACAACATTCTAGACTATGTTCCAATGACAGACCATTCTTTTAGAAGTAATCAGAATCCTTTCCGAAGGGATCTGTATGTTTATCGGATTATGTGGGATGTAACATTAGTTCATTAACAAAATTCATAATAAAACATTTGAAAACCCAGTTAGGTTTCAAGAAGATCAATTCATACCATTACAAACCTAATTAATCATTTAGAAACCTAAAATGAAAATAAAAATAAAAACATACCATATATTCTCATAAATACTCATTAAAGGTGGGGATCATACACCTACTCAATACCTAATTATTATGTCGAAAAAATAATATTCTCCTTACTAGCAGCACAAAAAAAAAGATAAAATTTCAAGATTAATATATATATATAATTATGTAATTATACAATTTCTAATAAACTATAATGGGATAACAATCCTTGCCCCATGACCGACTCGAATCTAGTACTGAGGGGGGTTCTCAATATTTATGCCCTTAAATCATGTTGAATCATGGCATTTCAATATATAATTATCTATTACTTGAATACCATTTTGATAGTTTGTAACGGATTCAAACCCGGACTTAAATGAATTGTGATATACTATAATTGTATTATTATATAAATATGACTCTTATAATCTATACCTTTAATTGGGGGGTAAGAATGATACTAACTAAATAATAAAATATATGTTGAAATTTAACCATAAGAAAAATTTGTAGATTTATTCATATGAATAAATAACACATATATAAATAGGATCATTTAATATTGATGGATTATTTTTCATCATTAAATATTTATTTATTTAAAAATTATTATTATAAAAATAAATTAGGTTAGTAAATATAGATAAATGATATAAATGAAATATATATATAATGCATTTAATAAAATAAATTAAATTTTATATAGTTGTTTTTTTAGATAATGAATTTTAATCAATTCACATAAGAGATTAATAACACATTTTCATTAATAAATTATTTTTTAGTTATTTGTTGAAAAATATTAATATTGATTTCTGACCAATTTTGAATTTTTTTTCATAAAATAAAAATAATAATAACATTACCTGGTAAATATAATATTTATATATTTTTTTGTTATTTTTGTGAATATTATGATGTTTTTTTGAATGTGGAAATACATCTATTTTTCAAAAATAATTATTTCTTTAATTTTAAGTAAATAAATTTAAATTTCTATTTGGTTTGGGATTTTGTTAAATTCCCAAAATTTCCATTTTTGAACATAATCTAATTAATTCCATGTGAATAAATATTATACATGATTTGTGAATAATTTCAATTTTTTTATAAATGGGTAATTTTTATTAATGTATTTTATTTATTGAATTTTGGTAATATATATCAAATATAATTATTAAAAATTTTACAAATCAAATAAGAGGAAATGGATTTTATATATTTTATCATCATTCTTTGATTTATTAATTATATTTTTTTTATGATAAATTATATCAGTTATAGAAATTTATTAACACAATAAATGTTAAATTTGGAAAATGTGATTGTTAGGGAGTTAAAGGTTTAAAATTATATAGAAACTCATCGTTAAATTATACTATGAGGTTATTCACCACCATCCTTTACATCACTAATAGTTGAATTTAGAGATATTTCACTTGAATATGACATTATTTGTTTATTAAAAAAATCGTTTTATCCAAAATTGACACTCCTTCACACTAATTATATTTTCATGATAAATATGTTTATTGAGATACTATATTAATGAATCAATATTACATAATTAATGATAAATAATATTTTTTCTTGATAGTATTGTATTGATTATTTTTAATGATCTCATAGTTACATTGACAGATTATATTAAATTGATTAAATTATTTGACAAGTATTAGAAAAATAATGTAAATTATTACAATTGTTGAAATTAATATATTTTGACTAAATCATAATTCCCCATATTTTAGGATTTATTATGTATTTTTCCACTAATATAAATAATTTTTTTATCATACTTAAAATGAATTAATACATAGATAGATGTTGATAAATTTAATACATGAACGTCGAAAATGACTCATCTTTCAATTATAATCATACATTACAAGAATGGTACATTATTAATTATGTAACATATAATAGTTAATTACACAATAAAGATGATTGCCTAAATTAAAACTATAAAAACTAAAATGGGAAAATAAATTGAAAAAAATAATATCCATATAAAAATAAATAATTATAGTCCACCATCACAAAAAAGAATCAACATTAATAAAACAGAACCTAAATTGAGTAACAATACCAGGTCATTGGGAAAAATGATGTGAGAAAAAAAATGAAAATCATATAAATGGGATTTGTAACCTAATATATTAAAATATATGGAATTACATTAGTATTATTTTATATAAAAAATGTTTTGGAACATTGAGAATATGCTCATTATAAATATGGAAGTTTGTAGAAATGGTCAGTGGATGTATATTTATGAAATGGGTATAAAAACGTTATATATTTTATGACCGGAAATTAAATAATATATTTAAGAAATAATTATAATGAAAAAAATAATATCTAATAAAATTTTTTTATTTTATATTATAAAAAATCCTTCCTAAATTCTTATTTGATAAATTCTATACAAAAAAATTAAAATCAATATATTATATAAATTAAACTATTGAGATATAAATAAATATTTATATTATATATTTAGGTGTTGTTAAATTTATAAAAAAATGTATTTTTACAAAACATTCCCCATCATGGGTCATATGATATTTGAATAGAATAAATATATTTTTTTGTAAATGATGATAATTTTTATAATTGAAATATATTGAAACTAATTTAAATTCTTATTTATGTTAATAATATTAAAAACTCATTAAGTGAATAAAATATTTATACTATACTAGAAGTTTTAATTATTTTTTGTATCTTAATTTGAAATCAAAATTCAAAAATTTTATGATGTGAATATAAAAAAATTAGACTAACAAGAATTATCATGGATATATTGTCAAATGTTAATTTTTTTGAAATCATTACGAATAAATTTATTTTTAGGTGAACATTTCAAGGTACTCTTTCAAAAAACATCATAAATTTTATAACATAATTAGTATGAAAGTATTTATTTTAAATTATTTATAAATTTTTATATAACCCAACCTGATTTATATATATGAGATATAATTTTATAAATTATTATTTTTTCAAACCCATATTAGACTTTTTATAACAAAAGTTTTATATTTTTAAAAAATGTTTTTAGTAACATATACTTTATGAATTTTGAAATTAATTGTTATCAATTTAAAAAAAATAAAGATAATAAAATGGATATAAAATTGTGTATCTTCATATCAAAATTATTTAATAAGTACAATTTTATTTTCAATGACAAGGAATACAATTATTCAAAAAAATCTAATTACCATAGAAAAAATCAAATGGGGGAAATGGGGTTTATCCAAGATAGAAGGACCACAATTTTTTTTAAAATGTAGTGGAATGGGTTTTTGAGGAATCTAATTTCTATATCCATTTCAATTTCTTTTATTTTATATTTTGGAATTCAATTTCCTGGAGTGAGACATTCCATTTTTAAAATTATCAAGATATTTTAAAAAATAACTTCTAATTTCACTTATAAAAGTGTTTTTCCTCTTCTCACAACACCTCACTCTACAACCCATTACATCATCCCAAACTCAACCCAGAGTACCCATACACATTCATATACACTCTAAATATGATCTAATCATCTTAAACTACAATCCATAAAGGTTTTCACATATATTTAATAATTATTATCCTGGATATGGGTTATAAATTTCTAACCGCTATTTCCTCATTTTTATTTTCTTATGTGCATTAATTTTTCAAAAAATTATTTTCAAGACAATTAAAATGATTACCTCATAAGCATTTGATTCCAATTATTTTATTACAATTTTTATATATTATTTATCCAGAATCCTTTTTCCCTTATAGAAAATGAAAATGTGAATCATGAATTTTTTAATAATACTACCTCTATAATGTAATGTCTGCATTTTAAGTCATATACGTTAATGGATGGATTTATATATTGGTTTTGAGATATTTGTTATTCATATATAATTTTTACCATTTCATAATAATTAATTTAATAGCTTTTTAATCCCATTGATTTTAATTAGTTATTATAAATTTGACCATCATAAAATAGGAACATCAAGGGGAATAAAATAATTTTATTCTATTTAATATGTTTATAAAAATATATTAAACATATAATTCATCCTTGTATTTATATATTAAACTTATGGAAAAAATAAATTATATACATATATTTTGTATCGTGATATTACAAATTAAACACTTCAATACCATCCATTATATTGTATTATGCTTCGGTTTGGGCGATTTGGCAACCCACATAATCAATACAATAAAATAATTTCGTATATAACAATTATTATATGAATATATTCTATTTATTTTAAAAAAGATTCTATATTGTATTGATTTCATTTCTAGGAAATTAACATTTATATAATTCTCATTTTCAAAGATACCAATGTTCAATTGTTAAAAATCAATGAATGTTTCTCAAGGTAAGTCCGACCATCATGGATTATTTGTAAAAAAATAGAATTAAATTATAATATTTTAACTAATTAGGAAAAATAAATTAAAAATATTAAAATGTTTTAAGAATGATAAAATTACAAATGAAAAAAACACTACTATTATGAAAATTGTTAAAAAAATATAATGGCTAGACATTCTTACTAATTAAAATCAGTACAAATGAACTAATATCTACCTATATAATAAATATAAATGATTGGTATAAATTTTAATAGACATGAATAAATATATAAACTAATAAAATAATATATTCTTATTTTTTATTTATTATTTTCGATCATGTTTGAGAAAATCATGATATTAGTAGATGGTTCATTTTATAAATTTTCATATACTTAGTCATATTTCATTTCACTCACCAGTTTTTATTTATAATTTTGTATCTAATATCCATTATTATTCTCGGATCATGATTCTCGTGTATTAAATTATGGTAAATTCATTATTAAAATTTCATTCTCTTGATGGTTTTGAATCATGATTTTACCGAGAAATGAGATAATTTCTAAATACAACATCTTTCTTGATTTATAGTGATTCTTTTTTTATTATGGATTTTCAAGATATATTTCTTAAATTATTATATAATATTGTAATTACTCTCTCATGTAATATTGGAATTCATTATTCAAATCAATAGCATTATTAATTTCTAAAAATAATCAGTCATGTGGTTCATATTTATTCTAACTTATCTGTGATCGATCCCAAAAAACAAATCCTAAATTAAACACAATTTTTAATCCATTTGAATATTTAGTAAAATATGATCATAAAAATTTATTTAATTACATCATATAATTATAATCATTATGATAAATACTTTAGTTAAACATTCAAAAACAATTAGGAAATTCACTCATGTGCCATGGGTTTTTATGCTTATTCTATATGTAAGGTTCCATTTATTTTGCTTGAACACTTATTCATATAAAAATTATTATATTCATTATGAGTTGGATCAACAAAAAATTATATATCCCACCAATATATTTTGTTATGTTTTTATCTCATGAGATACATGTATGGTGAATGGGTTGTAAGTGTAATCCCAATATGTTATGTGATGGATTGTCCCAGAATTACCCAGACCTCTAAAAAATGGTTACTGATTTGCATCTCAGTTGATGTTATGATTTGGGTAAGGTAGTGAAGCTATTCTAATATGGTAATTCATTAACAAAATTATGTGAATGTAGACGTAACCCATTCATTTAATGGAATTTGTCCAATATGGGTGGTGGTCTTGGGAGTGAACATTTTACTTTGATTATGATGTCTTGTATTAATTTGATTACACATTTTTATCATTCCACTATCTTATGATATCATTCTCTTAATCTAGGTTTCCATGCTTATCCAAAATTAATTTTTCATCGTACATGATTTTTATTTTGATCATATAGTTCATTTACACATGAATTATTGATAAATCATAGTGATGAATTCTTTTTATTGGGAATTCTATCCCGCGTATTATTAATTATATTATTATTACAAAACCAATGATGACATGCTGATATATATATACATATTTATATTACTTATTATTTTAGCTCACCCATTTCTTATATTACATTTCACTAGGTTTTAAGGATTTGTGTAATGTATGAGTTACCTAGATCAGGGTATAGAAGTTTTAGATTATGAAGTAGTGTCCCAAAGTTTAATAATATTATTTTAAAATGTTAATACTACATAGAGACACTTATACTTTCATTCATTATAATGGGATAATATTTCAAGATATGTAATGTTTAAAATATATACACAATATATTTAATGTTTTTTTGGATTGCATCTATATATTTTATTTAACAAATATGAGTTTAGTTATTTTTATGACTTGTTAAGTACTTTATGGGATTATATTTAATAAATCATATTGAAAGTGATATGGATATATATGATGTATAAGTATACATGTATGATAATATCATTACATTTTTGTAATGATTATATTATGTTACTTTCATGAAAAAAATCCATATCATGGTACTACTACTCAATGTAGATTTTGTAACAGATGTCCCTCTAGCTAGGTAGTAACCATGAAAGTGTTCTGTTAGATAATAACTCAATTTTCAAAGGATTCGTGAAAAAGATAAATAACTACACACCTGGAATGACACTAATTAGGGACATATCATTATCAATCACATTTTCATTGAGACTTATTTGGAATGATTTTTTATGATTAGGATAAGAAGTAATAAATATCCTAACCTAAAGAAACATGGATTGAAATTAGATATATTTAGGCTAAACAAAAAAGAAAATGTGATGGTTTCAAATAGTATGTCATTACTGTGTTCATATATTCATGTAATAATATATGATAATCCTATAATGATATTAACTTCTATTAATACATGTCAAAAACTTTTTTTAGTGATGGGTAAATCCTGAGTGAACAATGTTAGTAATGAATTCCTTTGATAATACATAGATTATCCCATGAAGAAATCTAATGAGATATGATATAGAATATTTTACAAATTAAATATTGATAAATGTGTTAAAATTGTGTACATTGTTAAAATCCAAATCATATTAAAGAATTCATTGATGTTGTTTCATAAATTTTTGGGTGATAAAGGTGATGAAGGAAAGAATGTCTAATTTAATTCATGTAAAAAGTGTTTTAAAATAAACCTCGGTGAATATTAGTAATTATTTGGAATATGTAAATCTGTGGTATATGGGGGAATTGATAAACATACTATTTAGTGAAAAGGAATATTTTTACTTACATGATGTAGAGAAATAATTTTATTTGTGAGGATAAACAATCCGTTCAATGTTTTAGATGTGGGAAATTTTGGAACTATAAAAAACAGTGGATTAATCCAATGAATTATAATGAAAATTGACCCCAAAATAACTCGTATTACAATGGTATAATTTGATTACTACTAAATGACTTCTATTTAATTATATACTGATAATAAAGTGTTTTTACATAAAATTAATCACCACTCTCGATCTGTAGATATCTTATGTAATGAATTTTTTCACTCACTATTAGATATTAAAATAAAATCAACTAGTTGTGTAATAATTTTTTTATGGTATGTTAGTCTTCATAAATTATTATAGGATAATGATTCATTTGTTTCTTATTATATTTCCTTTAGATACAATTATTTTGATTTTAGGAGTTATTTTTTTCTCTCTACAAGGGGGAAGAATGATTTCATAAAAGAAGTAAATCACATTTAATATCATCCTATTATAGTGTATTGATGAATGAATTATTAAATATATGTTCATTGATCAAATATGTGACATCCCAGATCTGGATTCCTCATAAATAACTAGTCATGGTTGGCCACAAGTCTCCAATAACACCTCTATGTACACCAGATGATGCTGACTAAGAAGCGAGGGTCTATGTAGGTATAGTAGGGTTACCATATATTCGTGATGAAATTGAAATGAATCATTATAATATATTATTAAATAGACTAAATCGATCAAAATTAACATCCATAATAGTCGAATAGATAAACATCATGATAATAAAAATGGACTCTATAATAATAATCAATGTAGTATATGAAATTATATCATTATAATTATTAGATAAAAAATAATTATACATACATAAAAGAATGAATACATAAAATACATGAATATAAAAATATTCTAATATCTAAAATAGATTCATAAGCCTTTTTTAGGACCTATTCTCTTCAATCCCTTTATTTAATGAAATCAATAATACATGACCGACATCATTCCCTAGGCCAACTACAATCCCTGATGTCTGTCTAGGTACCAATTGGTTGCCAAAAGATGGTGTGAGATACAATGATTTATACACCACTAATAATGTATAATATAATCCTATCCAATATAAATAAATGTAATATTATGAATGTATGTGATTATTTAGTGGAATAAAATTTCTGAAATAAAAACTATCTCAGGATCGATCTCGGAATTTTATTGTCGGTTAACCATTCTTGCATCAGGCTAGTACATATGGATAAAAATAGGAAATATGTAGATTTTTAGGGTCTATTGAACATTACCAATGTATAAAAGTTGAATAAATAATAAATTAGGACCAAAGGTGCAACTAAGGAGTCCATGTAGTGACAATAAAATTATAGCACCAGTGTTTAAAATCAAGGAATTCATGACTTTAGAAGGTCATTCCTACACACAGTGATAACCATAAAACATAGACAAATCGGGTTCTGAGTGTATTCCATGAGGTACACCCTCAACATTTCACTTAAAAAATTTCAAACCGAATCCATTTAAATCATCCTTAGTAAACCCCATGATAATTAGCATTGTATCCCAAAGATAGAATCCATGGAAACACATGTTTGAGGAAATTATGACTCCATGGAGATAATAAAATTAATTTTTAAATAATCTATTATGTGATTTAATCATTTGTACTATTTTTATGCATTCATATTCTAATAAAAAAATGACCAGATTCAATGGTGGGTATATCACTGGTAAACTAGCTCAATGAGTTGGTATTTTGAATTCAAAGTACTCAATTAATTAACTCATGTATCCAATGCATGCATAAGTCATAGTACACCTATAAGAAGGAAAATTATGGTTTTAGTTGTGGGCACCATAAATTTAATTTATTTACCAAATTCATTATGATAAGTACACTTTTTGATTATTTCAATTTAATTCATCCCACTTCTTAATTCATCAATGAAAACTATCATAAGTGGTTTGATTCCCATAAATAAAAACTTATAAAGTAATAACATCCTTGTGATATATTTTTGACCCATGATAATGTACCATTTTGTTTATTTAAATTAATTTAAACTACTTTTTAAATTGAATCCAAACACTCGAAAGGGTGTTTTGGTAATTAATTTTAAAATTATGATATAGGTAAATTCATATATAACCCAATATGTGGATATAATTAAGATGATTAAACCATATTGATTAAAGGGGAATCTATTATTGAATTTGGGATCCATGTTAGCATAATAATTTACGGAATATTGGTTTTAGGGTATGTGTTCAGATAATTATAGTCTACCAAATAATGGAAAAATAAATAAATGAAAAACATGATTCATAAATCAAAAGCATTTCATACTATTGAGGGCTGGTAAACCATGGTCTAATATCAATAACCAATATTGACAAGAATGGTTGAAAAGAAATAAATATATAATGAACCTAAAAATAATGAAAATTAACATGTATATATATATTGAAAATTATTAAAAGATAAAATGATAAAGGTAGATAACTAATTGAAGCCCAAACCATTGGCTAACCAACACAATTGTGTGTGGTATGAGGGATATATTATTAGAGAATAGCTAGATTGACATATGAGAGAGGTGGAGGGTCTCTCAAATTGGAATATGTTTTATAAAATGAAAGAAAGAAAGAGGGATTTACACATAAGAATGGTGGATGGAAAAGTGTATTATTTACTATTTATAAGGGGGTTTCATATTTTGAGAAAAGTTTTTGGAAAAATCATACACCTATCATGTGGCCATATAACCAATGAAGCACTAACCATGTGGTATAGGTGCACAATTTTATCAAAATCAATATATCTACAAAAACATGAAACCTCCCCATGGGGATTATCAACAATTATCCTCTATATATGGCACTCATGGTCATGAAATATGATTATTAATAACAATGAACATCATGATATTTCTCAAATAAACATCACCTGCATCTAACAAAGGCCAAAATATCCTAAGACACTATATTAACATATGAGAACATCAATTGTAGGGAAAATGGTATTTAAAATTAAATTTCAATGATACATACCACAAGAAAAACGTCATTATATTACAACCTCCCCCACTTATGAAAAATCATCCCCAATTTTACCTTGTAAGGTTGGAACATAATCATCTAAGAGTAACTATGGACCCTGAGAACGTGCATTATCCTCCTTATATAAGGCATCTTTTTTATGTATTCATGCTTCTATAACACCTATACTAAAATAACTGAGCTTCATAATGGAGCCTTCATGATATGATCAATAAAATATATAGGTTGTTCCTCTAAAAAATCATAAAATTCTAACTAAAAATCATCAAGTTTAAGTACATGATGTGTTTCTGAATGATAATGACATAACTCAAAAACCTAAAATACATCATATAATTTTTTAATTCCATGGGACTAAAATCTTATAATCCACTCATCCAAACATTCCTAAAACATGAAATGGTTTAACAAAATGAGATGATATATTACCCTTCCCTTGAATACGATGATTCCCCAACCTGTGAGAAACATGTAAGGAGACCCGATTAGTGAAATAAAACATTAATGGTTTTCAACAATGTTATCCATATAGATTATTCCAAAAATTATTTAATTCCATTCAAATCCTGATAAGATTCAAATTCTATACTAACTCTAGAATGATATGAGGTCATAGTTGAGCTTCCAATAAAATCTATAACCCTAGCAATGGGTAAATGAATGTCCTAAGATATTTGTAATCATAATGATACTTCATTAACATTTCCTAAAATATACTGTTTTAAGTGAGGATATCTAGAAGAATATATTATTCTAATAGAAATTCAAAATCACGGATGGATTCCCAATGAACATCCTCTAACAAATGTATTGTGTGATTATAATAATAGTTGATCTATGTGTGGTATATTGTTCTTATAACTACCCATGAACCCAATTACCTCTTAAACCCATTAAATATCCAAAATGGAAATTTGTGTATTTTTCTAATAAAATATTACGTTGAACTCCAGAACGGTGTATAATCTTATAAATATATATCTTTCTATGACTATCCACTAAAGAATATCCATGAAATGTAAAATGTCAATGAACATCACTATCATGTCGATGATCATCCATTTTACATCACGACATTAATGGGACCATGATATGCCAAAAAAATATATGGTGATATCATTCCCTCTACAATATGTAATGGAAAATGGTTTTAATAGAATTAGTGGTCACTAGGGTTCAACATTATCTAGCTGACCAGTGGAACACAGAGTAAGAATGTAATCTACCTATAATTCCATCCCTATCCACCAATACTATAATGTATGTCATGGTACATCATTGTAAGACTAGAATATAATTATAAATAAGAGTAATGATACACTTTAATCAATTCCAAAAAGGATTTTTTAGGAACCAAAACGCATATATGAATATGAAATACATCATCTCCCTCTACATTCTAGCATGGTGGTTGGTCCTCACATGTCGTAATATCACATTAGACGCATCCTTGAGGGTAGGATGGTTTAAAAATCTTCAATTTTTCAAAAGGTAAATTGATATCTATTAATTAGATAAATATAAAACACCATTGATGATCATACACCTCTATGTGAAACTTAGAAAACTAGAGCATTAACTTCCACACACTACAAGAATCCCGGTCTTCCTATGTATTAGTCCCTCTCCTTAGAGCATCATCTATAGGATATCCTTTAAAATGCATATAGGAAATATGAGAATTAATGTAGTTCGGTAATTCATCCCATATCTATTGAATGATATTCAAATCCATCTATGAAATGATGTACTAGAGGAATATTTTGGTCGGTATATAGAATAAACCATTCTCCAAGAAGATATTTCATCTAATAATTCTTTTCAATGACCCACATATACTAACTTGATGTCATTAATTGGGTAATTAATTTCATTATTCACAATCTAAAGTGACCAAAACACCACAAATCGACCATTCTACATTAAGAATACATGAATTAAGAAAACTAATCCATAATAATAAACTATATAGATTCTTCCTAGTTTTGGATAAATTATTATCTATATTGAATTTATTAATCTTTTAATCATTTTCAGGATATTTATATAAGTTCAAAACATGAAAACATAACCTCCTTTTTTTCCAGACTTGTAATAGGTGGGTCTTGGCATGAAATAAAATAAATAAAATAACTATGATAGAAATATAACCCCTAGAAACTTTTTAATTAATAATATTTCTTATAAAACTCCCATGAATACATTACTATCACGTTCTCTCAGCAAAGAGATATTCAGATATATAAAAAATGTGACCTAGGAAGTGAACCATGATAATTCAAAATTAGAATTTGGGATTCATAGAAAGCAGTTGGTGGACCCTCTCTAAACCAAAAATTATATTAATATGTCTTTCATATTCATGTCAAGTATATGAGTACATGAATAATTTTTCCATTAATACTACCCAATATGAATCTTAGGCCGAAAAACCAAATTTATCAATTCCATAAAAAGTTTAGGTGAATTCATCTAACTGAATTGGATAACTATATAATCATAAAGGTTATATTGTTTTCGAAATTTAGTGTATAGTATTTCTTATGTCTTAACTCATACATGGTGATATTGTGATCGTAAATTTATTTTTGAGAAAATCCACGATTCTTGAAACTGGCCAAATAGGTTTTTAATGTGTGGTACGGAATAGCAGTTCGTAATAATAAGATTACTCAATTTCTAGTAATCCATGAAACAAATGAGTGTACAATCATCCATTTTGGAATAAATCATTAATGATCTAGAAGGAGAGGTAGATTTTTTATAAAATAATTTACTTCTAGTTCCTCTAATTGTCACATTAGTGTGTGTATCTTAGTGGGATCCATACTATAAGGAGAGATAGATACCAGTGATGTCACTATAACTAGCTCAATTGAAAACACTATCTATATATTAGGTGGTGGTATTGAAAATTATTTAAGAATACATTTCAAAAAAAAATCCACCACTAGATGGTAGATGTTTCATTGGGAAACCCTTTAATCTAAAATAAGAATTAAGAAACAAGACATCACATCTTTCTTCCTATGAGAATTTGTTCTATATCGGCTCACCCAGTCATCCCATTCACCTTTATAGACACATCTATAACCCTACGGTGATGATAAAAGGACCCTAAAAAATTAATCGTCAATATATGCATGATAGTAAACCAACCAATCAATACACATAATGATATTTATGCCCAAAATATTATGTAAAAATTTCTTCCTTCTGATGTGAATGTTGCCAATCTCAATTGGGAACTCCCTACATGAGGGTAATTTTTTTTACTATACTCTTAATAGGGTATCCAAAGAAAAAACTAAATAAAAATATATAATCTCAAGATTAGTTAGTTTTTAATAGTGACATAAATAAAATAATTTTAATCATTAATGTTAATAAAGAAAGACAGTTATGTATAGGCTATAAAACCACACCCCATATTGTAGACGATCTGAACCCTAATCCTCAGTTATTCAATGTTTCATAATTAACTAAAATGATAGACATCTCTGAGATGAAACCTATATACACAAATATGTTCAAATAAAATGGCAATACATATCCATTGTGAAGATTCATTAGCCATGTCCACCACCTCATCCTATATAAACAAAGGTAGTCTAGATCCCAGCCTTACATAGTGATTCTAATATCACTCGGGTAGGTGGACATGGTATGAATAATTTTACACTATTACTATACGGATGGAATGAATAAACGTCTATCTATGGACCATTCTATAGTAATATCTCCCTTCCATAAGGTCTTTATCACATTAAGGCTTTAAAGTGCATTATTGTCCACATTGATGGCATTTCAGGATAATACCATTACAAATACTCTAGCTACAACTACAATATCAAGAACCGTAAAAATAAAATTTCCTAGCTTTGGATGAACTACTACCTATCTTCACACATAAAACACTTTTCCACATACCATCAAGTTACCTCAAATTACTCTTAGGGATCAAGGCCTAGTGAATTATTCCGGAAATTTTATTAAAAAACAATCACGTAGCTAGGACCATGTTTTGTATTTGAGATCTCCCTAAAAAATATCACTCTCAAAAGATAATATCCAGTAAATGAAGCGTAAAAATGATTAATTCCAATAAATATAGTCGTATAATTCATTATAATGATTTATTCTTCCTCTAGATATATTAGTTTTCTAGATTGGTTATCCCTCAGTATCTCCAATATGAAATAGTGATAGAATATAGATGGAAAAATTTTCCAGACTATATTCTAATTATCATATTTTTTAAGTGATAGCATACCACCCATTATTGGTAGAACCATGAAGCAAATAATCCACAATTTTTACAATCCACTACAGATGCATCTCAAAATGATCATTCATAGACATCCTGGCCTCTATACGTGTCTTTGTACCTTAGGACCACCACCCCCTGGGAATGTAGGTGGAAAATGTTGATGGAATTCCCACATCCAATATTCTATTGTATAAGAAGTTTATGGGGCACAAATAATGTTTTTACTAACCGTAGGAAACCCTCATGAAACTAGTTTTTTTAAATGTTAGGTATAACAGGAGATCATGTAGGTGGAACTACAAGTTAGTTAGGTCCACTACCACATGATAATAAACAATTCCACCTTCCTCTTGTTATTCTAAAGGATTCCATGGGGGACTATATATATAATTTAAATGAACACAATTCATAACACAATAAGAATAAATGAACATGTTTTCAAGATAAAATATTGACATAAGGGGTTACTACCCAAACCATACTATCCCAACAACCAATTATCAATATTTAGGGTATTGGTCAGGTTTTAATTAATAATCATTGAGACTTGAGCATACGATTATTCAATTACATGTTATAAGGTAAAATGAATGTAAGTATGTAATTGGAATACATATTTAATGGTAACTAATTGTTTATATGATTTTTTAACACAAATGTTCATATGTGAGTGTATATATCAATATACATCCACACACACACACCAATATACATACTTACCGACGTATATACATATAAAGGTAAATTTGGAATCATCTCTCATTCTTGTGTTATAAATTCATATACTTCTTAAGATAGAATTGGTACTTATTATAATTACACCTATAGGTTTATAATGGATCAATCAAATGAATTAATATTCACAATTTTTAGAGGAACGTTGTCAAAAAAATTCAATTACAATCCATGAAATTGTAAAAAATTAAGGTTTAACCTAGTGAGATTTATTATATTTTTGATCTAAAGCATCATAATTTTTGAATTATGTTTCCACCATCACATTATATTAGGAAAAAATATTTAGGATGGCGTAGAAGCATTAATTAAACAACTATTTGCCTCATTTATCACGCAAGAACATTATTAATATAGTGAATATAACAGTCTATTAACTACAAAATGCTATTGTAAATGAATGTAGTAAAATAAATATAGCATGGTATATGCATGAAATTATAATCCTCATGTTCATATAATTAAGCATGATTGACTACCTTCTTTCCATGTTAGGCCGAGGGTAATGATAAAATCCAGAATATTAATAAAATCCAAAATTAATGTGCATCACCCAATAGTGAAATATATATAACCATAATAGTCATATTCCTAATCATAAAACCACATATTTACAATTTTATATTAAAAATAAATGGGATTAGTACTCTAAGACATATACTAATTACAAAATTCTGACATTCCATAATCTTCGATATACCATCCCAAATAGTATGTCATGGGAAACCATTATCATATGACATTGTGATGTCCTAAACCTAGTTCACTCATATGTAACTAAACATGATTCACCACATGGCCACAATATTTCCTCATAATATTAAAAATAATAATAATAAATGATCTTCTAGGGTGGTATGGTGTGAAGACAATACCCTCATAAGTAGAGTTGAATAAAATAGTATAAAAAGGTAATAAATTGTCAAAATGGAAAATAATTAACAACCATAATAGGGGATGATATAATCAAATAGATATGGTAAATGGAATCAAAATAATAATGTACATAGTATAAAAATCATTTTATCATCATGATTCTATATAATGATGTCAGACTACATGGATGTGGATATATATATAATTCAGTTTTTTGAAATTGAAGGAAGATGAGAAAAATATCAAATAGAATGAAGATCCTAAGCTCAATACTATGCTGAAATATTTCATGATATAAGAAAATAAAACATCCATGAACATACACTTTCCCTTTACCCTATATGTATCCATGTTGTCTGTTCCATAAGAAACTAGAAGCCCTAACAGGTTATGAGATATACATTATAGGGGCCCACCAATAGTGTCTATGACAAGACTAGTAAATATATACAAACACAATAGTATACATGTTTGTGTAAATTATGTTGGATAAAATTCATGATATAATAAATATTTTGGTCAGGAGTTCCCCATGGGATGCTCGACTCTCCAAACATACTTTTTCCAATGTCGGATACATCTAAATGGGTGTCCTATAAAGGGATAGGGTCAAAATATTATAACTATGGAGTCCATGTCTAGGAATAAATAAAGTATATCTCATAGTAAAAACAATGAATCCATGTAGTGATAATATAATAGTAATACCCAAGGTGAAACAAAAGAATTCATGACCATCAATGTTCGAGCTACCACATATCTATAACAATGTAGCCTAGAAAGGGGGGTTGAGTGTAAGAAAATAGGTGAAACCCTATCATTACACTATAAATTTTTCAAATCATGTCCATGTAACAAATCAATAAGAAATACCATTCTTATATTTATTGTAAGACAAAGATATAATCAAAGGTATTTCATGTCTGAGGAAATCAAGAACAATGCATGGAGGTAATCCAATAATTTTTTTTCTTATATTTGAAGAATTTAAATCATTTATATTATGTCAAATCATTCATATAATAATAATAAAATGACTAAATTAAAAGGTAGGATTCACTCATGGTCTGTAGGTCAACGAATTAGGGTGGCATCCTCAGAGTTCTCAATGAATTCCATTGGGTATCCAAATTCATCTCATGTTTTACCACACCTTTAACCAGAAAGAGGTCCTCCATAGTAGTAAGAACATTATATTTAATGAAACAACCAAGGGACATGGGATAACAATTCATGATTTTTTTTTCAATTTAATTCAATACATATTCATTTAATTATATAATGAAAATGGCTCATTGTATGTGTCATACTATTAATCATCTCATTACAAACTAATTAGTTCAATATACACCATAATTTCTACAATATTATGTAAGAGTTCATCTATTTAAATTAATTAAACCCCTATTTCATGTCAATAAAAAGACAGTAATGTGTGTTTAAGTTATTGATATACAAATAGTTATGTAGTAAAATACATTTAATATCCAATGGGTGGGAAACATTTTGATCGTTGATATCCAAAAATAGAATGGTGATATATTAAGAAATTTGTAATTCATGTTAGGAAACTAATTTAGGGAGATCGATTTTATAGTCAATACAAGAAACTTTTTAGTTTTTATCACAATGATGCCAATTTTAAATGATAATATGTGAGGAAAAGTAATAGGAAACTTCTATAATGGTAGTTGAGGAACCCTTTTCACAATTATAATTTAATTTTTTTTTAAATATTTAAATAAAAAATGATAAAAAAAATCCATAAAAATAGGTAATATTATCTTCTATAATATTAATGTCCCATATGGAGAGATATATATTGAAAATATGATAATGGATCAGAGAATATACTATTGGATAACCAACTCGATGAACAACGATCAAATTTGAGTGTGACTGATGGTGAAGTAGAATAACCTAGTAGACAAAGTTGAGGAGCTACAATGATGTCCAATATTATATAATGTTAATAGAGAAAATAATTTTTTAGAACCATGAAAAGTGTAGATAAATGGGTAATTTTACCCATTTTTAAGGGGTGAGAGGTTGGGCCACATTGTTTTGTGAAATAGTGCTCCAACAATGCGGTTACATTGACTTAGTAACACTAACAGTTGAAGTTGGGCACATAGTTATATAAAAATATATGTAGCTTGTGCAGATTATCTTAAATATTCCTAAAACATTTTTTATGACCATAAAGCCTACATTACAAAGTTTATCAACTCATCATCCTTTATATATTTGTTTCATGGTTGAGAATCATTGTTACTAGTAATCAAGATCCTATCATGTTTATCATACTATTTATGAAACAAATATATGTTCCCTATGATGGAAAACATTACATTTAGCTAGAATTTCTATATTTATTCATGTCTTAATTTTAGATAACATTATTTATTTTCATCAGTATATAATAGTTTATGCTATGAGGATATATTTTATTTATTTGGGGAATATTTAACCCTTTTTTGAGTCATTATCTTATTTCCATATAATTATAATTATTTTTTAATTCATTTCAAAAATTAATAATTTATTATCGAATTGGCCATAAAATGTATCAAATAAGAAAAAAATACATAATTCAATTATAATGTAACATTATAATGAGGTTTCATAAAAATATTTATTATATATGACGACTTTTTATGCATAAAATATGACTACATCAATTAATATTGAAAAGTATTAATAGGAAAAAACAAATAGAAAATATATATATATATTTAGAATGAAAACATATAATGGTCCAATGTGGTCTTTTTTGGATACCCATTTTTATAAAAACATACATTGAGAATTAACTTGATGAAATAATTATTATTTTTATGATCATTTAAAAGGGAAACTATAAAAATTATATGTGTAATATAATATGTGATAATATAATGAATTTATTTAGTAATACAATATAAATAAATTTAGTCTAACTCAAATGAGCCTACATAGGTTGTATGGACCATAAAACCTAACTTGTTCCCACAATCACCCAATATCTTTCCAGATTTTAATGAGTTCGAGAAAAACACCCGACAACCAATATACATAACCATTGTATTGACAGAAAATTGAAAAAAAATTATTGTGTATTAAAATATAATTATAAAAAGTTAGATCCCAATACTGATGAAGAAGTACAAAATAATTGGTCATTGAAAACCATGACAAAAGAGAAATGTGTGATTAAAAACAAACCTATAATGAAACCTATTATCCATGTGACCATCCATCACCACCATACCAACCCACTACAATGGAATCATCAACCAACCGAATAGAAGAAGTAACTTGACAACAATCGCTTTACCCATATCACACACACACACACATGATATAGTGTATGAGTCTACTATATTGGGACATGGGTGGAACATAGTTCCACAAAACTGTGAATAATAATGATAATTATTTATTTATCATGATCGTGGTATCATAATCATAACCTCTTGTGGTTCAACACTCACTACTGTTTCAATATATCTATAACCCATGACATCCACGGTTCCCATATTTCTATTATTCCTGAAAATAATCATTTATAAAGTGATGATTTTTTTTATAAAAATCATCTAGAAGAAAATAATTTTCATTCCCATGATTGAAATACCATTTTTTTTCAAAAAATTCATTTGTACATTTCATCAACCACACTAAAGAATGAAAATTACTTTTAGATATAATCCCATTTAAAATTGAGTTTTTTTCCCTGAAATATATTATTACAAAATGAATCATAATAGATAATAAGTAATTCATTTACATAATCTAAATCAATTGAAAGTAAAATTATAATGAGGTTTCCCTTTAGAAAGAATATTTGTATAGAGACACCTTCCTCTCCATTTGAGAAATCCTAGTCACGTTTAAAAACTGTAATTTTATATAATGATACTAGGTACTAAAAAGACAATATTTATAAGATAAATTATTTATTAATGATTAATAACTCAATATTATGCTAACAAATACCTTATGATATCCCACACATGAAATAGAAAATATAGAGAGATAAAGTATTAAAAATTGAAGAGAAATGAAATGGATACCAGACCATACATTGAAGTGATCCACCCTAAATGAATGATGAATCTCAATAGACTATGGGGTGAACCTCATAGGATATCAAGAAATGTTGGGGTTGATGTAATTATAGATTTTGGTGAGATTTGGTTTAAAATAAGGGTTTAATGGGGATTTTCCATTTTATGAATATTTTATGGGTTATTTGATCAGCCTGCGTGATTAGAAAAAATACGCACTAACCAAATAGTCATTGCAATCCCTTGAAAACAAAACTCGTGGTTACCTAGAAATATAAACATGGCTCAAAAATCTGTTCAAAATCCATGTAACTTTCCCATGATTGAAACCCATTAATTGGAATATTTTTCTAGGTGATTGAAGTGTTTACTGAAAAAATATCAATCCATGCTCAAATAATGAAAAACCCATTATTCAAGAATATATATATCTCATGGATACTAATAACGGAGAACATACCATATTCATAGACAATTTCACTTAACATTCAACAATATCAACTCTAACTGTCAAAATCTTATTAAACCACAATAGAAATATACTAAGACCAGAATTAAAAATTATTTTTTCACAAATGGTATCAAAATTCCACTGCTAATGAAATGTTCTATCAGTATAATATACACTGGATTCAACTTTTTCAATGATATTTGGACACTAGTTCATTATTATTACTTCTTTCTCCAACATTTTACGGTTACACCAACTATATAGACATAGTAAATGAACTCATGGAATCATATTACTTTGTACTTATATATTTTAAATATCCTTAATCTAAAATGTTTCCTCAACCATTTACATTTAAGTATTAGGATCAATATCTTTTAGTTGTGTCATATAAAATATTACTGTTTGATATTTCAACATTTGGTAAAAAAAGAATTTTGAATTTTGTTCAAGTGATATGGTATGTTTCATTAATATTCCTAAATTCCAATAGGTTTGATGACATTTGACGGTCCAAGAAATTCTAGCGGTATACTAAAATATAATCTCATGTGATGAAGTTAAAAATGTGGAGAATCCCTGAGAAAACCATGATCATAAACCTAATTCTTTATAAGGTTATAAAGAATTTATATATAGTAATTTTTGTCACTTTAAGTTGTTTTTAATCAATAATGTATCCAAAAATCATTTTATATCATATATTTAAAAATAATTAGTCAAACTAATTACCCTTCCCTGATTTTCCAAACATAAACAATATCTGCATTTTCATCGATTTAACACTTACAAAGGTTCTTTTTAAATAAAATTAATATAAATTTAGTTATTGTAGAATTCAATTAATTAAAACTATTTTTACATAAATCAATGAAATCATGAATGCATACCAGAACCATATTATCAATGATATTAATGGCTCACTCATTTATTCCTTCTTTGTAAAACTTATATGTCGTAGTAAATATTATATATGTACCAAATTAATCTTGTAAATATTTTCAATACAATTATATAAATCATGGAACTTTAGTAGAAACAATAGAATAAGTTCCTTCATGTAGCATTATAATTACAAGGAATTGTTATTTCTATAGGTATTCAAACTTTTTACATTATTTATTGGAAGAAAAGAGGTGATTTAATTGGTTCATTAATTACCATCCCAATTTCAAGAATTTTACATATATTAAATAATAAAACAAAAGTAACTTAAATGTGCATATCATCCCACTATTATACTATAATTCTTATGGTTTTAATAAACCATCAGGTCACTAGTGATACTACTTATTCTTCTAAGTGTAAGCCATCATGATACAAAGTCCACAATCGACCCTCTCATCTCTATCCACCAATACTAGAAAATTAAATAATGGAACAATATGGTATCCAAAGATTGTATAGACTAATGAGACCAATTACCATTATCCACCATCTATAACCTCAATGTCAATTATTCCTTGGAAACGAAAGACAATATCATAAGACCATGACCAATCACCTGACGTCTCACAACCATAAGGTAATTCATGAAAATATTGAATATTTGTGTATAGTTTTTTATTTCATAAAATACACATAAAATGATTAGTGGGACTTAAAAAACCTAATATCACCTTCCTATCATCTTCTTATACATTAATCATCATCTCTATGAATATAATTATCAAATTGCACACTTCAATTGAATTTAATATCCTTGACATTGGAACATCTAGATCAACATATCAATGAGAAATATATACGTTCCACATCTGAATAAAATATGAAATTAAACTATTTTTGGATTATCAACATACTATTTATGTTGAAGGATCAAATTTCTATTGATATAAATATAAATTAATCTATTGTGATATGAATATATAGTATACCATTATATAAATTGATATTGGTGACATGTATTGAATGTATCCATATCCATATCCAACTCAATATCTAGGGTAGGATAAATATTTTTATATGTTTTTAGTTAAAAATATCTATAGGGAACCACCTCCTTCCCCTACATCAAAACACAATAAAATCATTTATCTAACATAATAAAAAATACAACATCGTCCATAAAAGTTTTTTAATGAATCAAAACCATAGTTGAATCAAATATCTCCTTAAAAACATAGATGGATATTTTGAACATGTAATTCCATTTGATCATAAAAATATTACTTATAAACTCTATCATATGAGATATAACATTAGATAAATATAAATAAAATTATAATAACAAGAACAACCTAATAATATTTTATACTCAGTCACATTAGAGGGTCTCTCTAAATATATCAAAACATGAATCATTTCTATGATAAACAGAGATGCATATCTCTAATATTTCATCAACTACTAACATCACATCGTGGATATAAAACTATCATTTATTAATCCCTACATACAATAGATATGAAATATATTGTTGGGGAATAATATCTAGTCAACAGTTATTTTCTTCCTCTAATAAGAAATACACAAATGTATCATCTAGAAAAATAACCCTAAAATAGTAAAATAACTAAAAAAAGATCAGATTCATTAACTCAAAAAATAGTATAGATGCATTATTAATTCCAAATGTAATAAACAAACAATTAAATTGAACATATGTTCTCCTAAAAACAATCTAAATAATAACATACTCTCTAAATGTTAGTAGATATTAAAAAAATTAATGATAAGTCATAGAAAATAATTAGGCTACCCTATATTAATAAAATAGGTCATCAATCATAGGATAATGTTAAAATATTTTAATAGTCACCAAATTAATATTCATTTATCAACATAATTAGAGAGGATTACATATTCATTCTTTTTATGAAAATCATGATGACCATGTAAGAACTCACAGTCTAATGTCTCTGACTCGAGAGCCACTAAATCAGTGCCCCGAGTTGCGTCACCACATGATCTCAAGTGCACCTTCATTTTTGCTAGAGGTTTCCGACTAATATTGAGGGTATAATAAGTAACATGGAGAAACAATACCTTCTTTACCAGAGTGATCCAAAGTAGATAAAAATTTAATTATCACAAACTATATACAAAACCCATTGACCGTGAATAACAACACATCTTTGAAAACATCGTACAAACAAAAAACAGATAATAAATATTCTGTGTTATGCTAATAGTGAGTGATATGCTAGAAACCAAAAATAAAGACGAATAGAAGAATCCCCAAAATTCTCTAGAACCAAATTTTGAATCTCATAAATGAATATTTCATTCCCAACTCAACTCGCTTTCATAGAGCCCTTTCTGTTATCTTATGTTGAATTAATGTCATTTGCTTCAGTACCCAATGATACCTGAGTGGGGTGTGAGTATAATTCAGTGGGGAAAACAGTATCCATATGATATCCTATATAGAAAGTTAATATATGAAAGTATTATTACAATGAAAAGTAATCCAAATAAAACACATTATCCATTGTATAAAAATCTCTACATAATAAATTTATATAATTATTATTATTTTACTCATTTATACTTTTTAAATTACATAATAAATTTTCATTATGAGTTCCATAGATTATGAATCTACATCATTTACTTAATAATTTTAACTAATAAAAATTATGAATAAGTGAATACGTCAAGACCCTATTTCACTAGGGGGAGAAACATTATAATGAATACATCCCACTCACCATGAAGAGTCTGTCTATGTGGTCCCATTGAGTAAAACCATTATGGTAAAAGATCATTTTTCTACTTCCATAACTCATGCATTTTGGGTAGAGTTTAGATCCTCAGTCTAACTTGACCCTAGGGCATTTAACTAAAATTCAGTACCCCAAAGTACCAAGACATGTGAACATGATTATATATCCTTCAACACACATACAATTACACAAACCATAAAAAACAACACACATAACAATCCCAATCAATAACAATCATCATGATAATTAATATTACTACATAACCCATGAGCACATTTATTATTTACTCACATAGACCTTTTATCCCAATTCCCATTATCGTTCCCCAAGAACCATCTAAAAAAATGCGAGAATTTCGAAGTGAAGCATGGATCGTGTTACCAAACTATAGGATATAGTACCCCCATTCAATCTTAAAATCACTCGAATATATAGCTCACCAAATTCATCAAATTTTAATGTCTCTTGAATTTTTTATAAATGTGTCACTTTAGTTAACCAATCCACTACCACCCAGATCTCATCATTATTAAAAAGCATCCTAAAAAGTCCAACCAAAAAATAAATCATCATGTAATTAAATTTCAATTCCTCAAGGGGAAATGACTACAAAAACACATGGTATAGGATGCTCAACCTTCACCAGCTGACATGTAAGGCGTTACACCACAAACCCTACAACCACTTTCTTCATTACTGGCCACCAAAACAACCTAGAGATATCATGATACAGTTTTGGTAAAACAAGGATTCAATACCCACATTGATTTATGAAAGTCAAACAACAACAATTCTTACATATTTGAATGGACAACCACATGGTATAAAACATAGACAATCCCATTATCTCCCACATTACAACCATAATGTGACTCCGCACATTTAAAACATTCCCTAAATGCCACACATACCATATCATCAATATATTCTGCATTAATATGGATTTGATGCATGCCATCAACTGAAAAGGATGCAAGGTTTACCTGATCATTCCCATACTATACCCTTGGATGCATCTCAGCAAACATATCCACTATCTTCCACTCGGAAAATTATTCCTAAACCACCGGATTTAAAGAATTCCAATTGAAAGCAACTATAAAACTATTTCCCTTTCCTCAAGTGTAAATAATCTTAAAATCAATGGAATTAATAAATTCAACACATATTTACTAATAAACATTGAACTAATTATAAGAGATTAAGTTCATCATTATTTTATGATAGTTATAAACCATAAAATATTCTCCCAAAATTTATTGATTCTATCATATCAAGTCATGAACCACTACAGCCAACTCTTGATCATGAGTAGTGTAATTTCATTTGTCTGGCCTCATATATAATGATCCCTACACGACCATTCGAACATCCAATATTAATACTTCTTGATTCACTACACCATACGCATCACACAAATGGTAATACTCCTTATTTGGCTTGGGTGATACTATAACTGATGCAGTATTCAGACACTTCATTAACCATTGGAAAGCATTATCACATGCCACGTTCCACTGAATCATGATTCCTATATTAGGCAAGCTAAAAGTGGTGATGTAAACAATAGATGTCATTGAGTAACTATCTATACCAACTGAAAAAACTAGAAAAATTTATATATCAATAGAATTCTTGGGTTTCATCCAAGGGAAGACTACCTACACTTTCCCCATATCCAATGTCACTTCTCCCTCTGTGATAATTTGACCCATGTAATATAAAATATCAGTATAGTAACGACATTGGTATGTTGTGGAATATAACATATGCTCTCTTATTCTACCCAAGATGATGTCAATCCGTTTGGAATTATTTTCATGAATTTTTTATTATAAATTGATTTCATCAAAAGAGGAAACAAAAACTAATCCAAATATGGGTAAAAAATGTGAATCATGAGATCCAATGACACAAATGGTGAATTTTCCACCTAAATAGAATCTAATAAAACTTTTACAACTCATAACTTCTTCTGAAGGTAGTCCATAGTATATCAGTGGGTCTCACCATTATATTATGATAACCTAATAATATATCTATGTTTGAAATCATTGAATCGCATATAATTTTGTAAAACATATCGTCAGTTTGCGGAAGAGGGTATCTATTTTTTATTGTTAGCTAATACAGTACCCTACAATCAAATCATAGTCGCAAATATCCATCATTCTTCTTGGAAAACAATACATGATGTTACCAATGAGACATACTAGGGGAAATGAACCCCATATTTTCAAGTTCCAACAATTAAGAATTAAGCTCTCAGAGTTCTTCCAGTGGCATTCTATATGGTGGAAGGGAAAATATTTCATCTATCAGAAGAAACACTATTGCGAACTCAATATCCCTCTCGGGTGTATACACCTGGAAATGATAATCAAACATTTCATTTAATTGATCCACAAACTGATGAAGAAAAAATTTCTATTATACCTTATCATCAAGGATGAGACAAGAAACATGGAATGTGGGTTCACCCCAATACTGAAACATTCTCGACACAACCTGTCATTTATCATGTTCCATCGTCCGAATAAAATGTCCATGGTTCTCTTGAAATTGATACTCCCTATTACCCAGTATCCCCATATATTCTTACTAATCTCTTGGAGGATCCTTCTTAGAGACATCCTATTTTCATCTTACTGGAACACATCATCATGGTGTCATTTTTATACAATTACAAACATGATTCTTTGAACGTGGATCTTGAATATTACACAATATTCCTAAAAGATATATCTCTAATAGAAAAAAAAACAATTTCACGTACACTATCCAAATGGACATTTTCAAATCCAGAACACTACACACATATATACCTATCATGGTCCATGGAAAACATGAGGTAAATAACTCACATGATCACAATAATTACATTAGACACCAATACAAATTATTTCCATACATACAATGTAATATATTCTTCTTAGGGTCATAACCCATTTCATAACTTATTATAATCAAAATTTTAACTCACATAAAACCCATCATTTGACATAACTCTTTGAACATTGATTATCATTTTTCCATTTTTATCAATTTTTATTATTTTATTATACATAATGTTATTCAAATATTTGAGAAGTTCAAATGAATTCTTCCCTTCATTACACATAAACCCATCTAATGTGTACCTATCATGATAAATCCAATTATATATCCAGGTTCCAATAATGATTCAGTAATGTATAATACCATGTCGTTATGGAGACATGAAAAATATCATAAAACCATCACCCAACACAACATTTATATCACTAAATAGTGAAATATCATCAAATGTTTCAATGATCAACAATAAAAATATTTCGTATCCCGGTCACATGGATTTTACCTCATGTATGGGTTTTCTACACATAATAATGATCTCATTACCATGTCCTAAAACTTTCATAAACTTATATCCATCATTGTAAAATTGTATGTCACAGAAATGAACTACTATGTTACCACTTTTTAACGTCCTCTGATCGATATCCACTAAACTAGTTCTCTAGGATGAGTCACCACATGAAATAATTTGGGACACCCAATGTGCCAAAGGTTGACGACTAGCAGTGAGGGTCTAATTATTCACATGGGGGGACTATAAACTCTTTAACATAGTGAGACATATAAGATAGTAAATTAAATAGTGGAAAGGATATGAAATGACCATTGAACATGCATGATCAAACATCTCCCAAAACACGGTACAAACAACTAGCTACCAATAAATGTGAATTTTCATGCGAGAAATGCCAAAATTTTAATAAACCCAATATAAATACCAACAACTGAATTAAACAAATGAAAAAACTCAAAATCGGGAATGTGATTCATGAACCTCCATAGCCTAATTCAACACCCTAGAATATTGCATTTTCCCTTGTGTTGACGTACAAGCATGAAATCTACCTAGGTACCCAATGAATCTAGAGTAGGGTCTAAGTACAATTGTGTACTCCCCCACCTACGGTGCCGAAAAATATATTATCTAAATAGAAAACAAACATGAAATTTCTAATTAAATAAAATGTAAATAAAATACAATATGTGTACCATTAGTTAAAAATATCTACCTTAACCATTTTAATAAATATTAACCTTTTCCTCATTTATAACCTATTACTTACATAATCTATTTCCATCATGTGTTGCATGGTATATCCATTTATAGAAATTACATAATATTGTATTCCAATAAATACAATGTGTAAGAGAATATAGAATGTCCCTATCTCAGTAGGGGAAAACACATCATAAAAAATACATCAAACTCCCCATAAATTCCTAGTCTTTGTGGTCTCATCAATTGAATCCATTTGGGGAATAGAGTCTCTATCAACGTTTTTATACTAGAATTATTGGGGGGTATATAGCCATGTTATAACTTGATCTGTGGGAATATAACATCAATCAAATACCCCATACTACCATGACATGTGAAAAATATTATATATCCATTCACCGCCCATAACATACGAGAAACCAAACAAAAACAATATACATAAAAATACTAATCAATATTAATCAAAATTTGAATTAATATTTTTCCGTAACCCATAATCAAAGTTATCATTTACTTACATGGTGTATTTTACCAAATTCCCTTTCTCATGCCCCAATCTGTTATGCATGTTCAATAATTCCCTTATATTAACCCATTGTACATATTCACTAATTATCTTATGAAAAAACTAACATATTCCTAAATTCGCAAGTTATAACAAATTTACTATATTAATAATTTCATATGCACAATCAATAATTTGTATTTTGACATATTTCATAATCCATCTAACACATAATCACATTATCCCAAGTAACCCATTTTCATCCCATGCTAAACTAACCCTTATATCATTATAAAAACATAGTCGGAACTCTTAATATTCCATTTTGGAATCAGATAAATGTATTATCATTTTCAACAAGGGATCTATGTTATCACACATCAAATTTACACTTAACATTATTAATATCTTAGTACAATAATGTCAGCGCACCGCAAGGGTGGCCCGAAATTATTTTAATTAACCTACATGCATTCCAATGAATTAATGGATTTTCTCATTCATAATTTACAAACCAATTTTTCCAAATATATACAAATAAAATGAATTCAAAAAAATGTGGAACCAATAAGACAAAAAACATGCATAATCCTACATCAAAATTTTGGGATATAACTTGTATACCACTTATCTTGAATTTGATGATGAAAACTCTCTCAATATTAGAATTATTACAAGAATCAAAACCCTTTAAAGCCTAAACCTATATTCCATTATAAAAAATAGGGGTTTAGGGATTTAAGAAGAACACAGATGAAACTGCATACCCTAATCTAGAAAATAGAATCATGTAGAAGATGAGACTCACTTTGAGATTGAATCTGCAACCAACAACACTCCAAATAGACTAGAATAGAAGGATAGTGTATGTAAGAATCATGGGAGAGTTTGGATAGTCACTAAGGATGAGAGACAAAGAAATGGGAATCAAAATTGTTAAATAACATAAAATACTAAGGGCTAGATTCCTAATTTCAAATTTTTAATGGGGAAAAATGTATGCCCACATGATTTGGAAAACCATGATGAAACAGTGTTCCATATAATGCCCAATATTGGTTGAGGTCACATGTTTTTTGGGGACCACCATACTGTTTGGAAAACTATACACCAATCATGGAGAATTCCAATTCCCATGCCTGAATGATTTGGGTCTCTCTAATGCATGTTTTAACAAAATTGTAAACCTCTCATCTTGTAAACCATGGTTTCTTTGCACAGTTATCTTTAACAATGTGCTAACAATGCTACATGAACTGGATGAAGAAACATTATCCTCCAGTTGCTGAACACTCGAAGCACCCCTAAACCATTACTTATTCACAATAGTCATTTCATTAACCACAAATAAGAGATTTATACAAACATCTAAATAAATAAATAACTCGATGAAGTATGGGATCTTACACACTAATAGATTTATCCTTTGGACTCAAGATACTCCCGAAGAACTACAAGAACCTTATCTATTGTAGGTTTTATTTTATAATATCATAATAAGATCTGACGAAACCCAATTGTAGGGGTTTTCAAAACATAACTTCACTTTGGAGTGATAACCTTGAATGAGGAATTGTAAATATCATAGGGTAGTGTCTAAAGAATTAGGATGCAAAGAACATTAACACTGGTCAATTTCACATAGAAGAAACTCTGATAATTGGAATGAGATTATTTCGACATTAGGGTGGAAAACGACCATTTTCCAATATCTTATATCATACTCACATGGAAACACATGAGTAACCCCATCCGGAGATAGAAACATATAGTGATGATGATAACAATTGATATGGTCTTAAAAACAAACTATCTAATCTAATATAATGATGATGTTTAAGATATTAAAACTGTGAACATGTAAATCCTATAAATCTTCTTGGTAGGTGATTATATCAGGGAACACGAAAAATTAATAACAAATTCATTCCATCTTCCCATGGGATTTCATGATCCATTATAAATGTAATTGTAATTTATCATAATAGAAACATGTTAATTACATTATAAAATATAATAGAATGACATTCACATGTATCAATCATTTCATGGACTATAGAGGATGAAATAAACAATGTATATCTCACCTTAGCTGACCACATGCTAGATTCCTCTACTTAACACTCCACTATATAATAGAATCCATCATTATACCATCCCTAATCATTTCAATAGTGGATTATTATCGATGTCATGAAAATTTGATCAAATATTGTTTAAAAATTAGTTTGAACCATAGTGCCTTTAAAAAAAGTTTGTCTGGAACCACATTCTTTTGATACTCTTTTAAAAAAATTATTTTGTTTACTAGATTTCTCTAAAATATTGAAAATAAATGGATCTCTCATATAATTGGTATTTATATAGGTAGTACTACCACACTTATGAAAACCATCATGGTGTTTAGTTGATGAATTCCTAAAAAATGATCCTTAAGTAAACTAAGAACACTTATTACTCATACTCTATGGCAAGATAAGACATGTTTTTTTTTGTCTCCATCAACAAATTAATATTAACTAACACATAACTGATTAGAGAATATTCACTCAGACATAATACCATTATAAAATACCATATTAATGGCTCATAGAAAAAACAAAATAATCATCGATTGAATATTTTGAGTAAAATTTATATCAAACCACCTCACCTTGAGTTTGTAAACTGAAACATTTTATAAATACTTATTTAAAAAATCAGATAAATGAGTAAAATACTCCACCAATGATTAATCTCTGTAATACAAGGACCTAAGTCCTTGATTCTTTTACATGCACAATGTTAATTTATATAAAATCAAATTGGAAGTCTTCTTAAAATTTATGTATGTGAGGTACGCATGTTACTTATCATACATGATGGAATACCAGAAGATCCATCTCGTTCAAAAATGATTATTAGTAGATAATACTACCTTATAGTCTTAAATACTCTTCAAAATGAGGAAAATCTACTCAATTATATCAACCCTTTCCAAATATCAATTCCTTAATGAATAAAAATTTGAGGCACCATTATATTTAATGAATGATATGAATAAAAATCTAAAACCAATAGATTTAAATGAAAATGATTATCCAAATAAGATAAAAAAATGTCCATCTAGAGATCCAAAAAATCAACCTCAAATTATGATTAAAATAAACATAAAAGTATTGGTAATTTTGGATTATATAATAAATTGAGCTGGCTGGAAACCCTTCATCATGTACTTCCTGAGTTCTAATTGTTATTACGCTATTCTTCCAACCTACCCTTAAAAACATTTCCTTTGATACACGTTTTTATGAAACTAAAATTTTAATAATAAACATGTCACAAAAACTATCTTGTAATAGGGATATAAATATAATCATGATTTACAGGGTTATTAGAAAATCGTCAGTGTATCAAAAAACATAACAATGTGATTGATTCCATCCTGTAGGTGAAGAAAACATGTCATGTGTATAAACAAAAAAAATTAAAATAGTCATAATACAAAATTGAAGAATAATATAATCACAAGGAGACTAAAAATACCAAACCAATAATATAATACTAGAAAAAATATAATCTAAAACCAAAATCAAGCCTCTATGTGACTATAAATCACCACCAACCCTACCCACTATAAATGAATCATCAACTAAGAGAAGAAGTTAGAATACATGGAACATTCCATTTTCCTTAATCATGAAATTAAATATATATACATTCTAAGTGGATTATCAAACGTTTTGTGAAAATACATGTTAGGATTCTATGATGAATTAATACAATGTTGTTCTCCCTGAAAATGAAAATACTATATTTTCTAAAAAATTATATTTCAATTTCTATTGAACTAATTTTACATAATCCATATTTTTCTTTCATTTCAAAAAATTAAATACAAAAATCATGAAATATTTGGCAATAAATATGAATTATAACATATCTAGAGGAAATGAAAAATAGTAATTTCACATAAATTCAACATACATGAAAAAAATCAGGAGAAATTATCATCCACAGTTAATCAAAGAAAAACAATCTCTAACATATGTGAATATGAAACATGGAAACACAAGATACACTAATACTACATAATTTGAATACTAGTGAAACCATGTCCTATCAAATTAAATCAATATCACAATCATAACCCCTAGTGGTTCCCCACTCTTTTTGGATTTCATATCTTTATAACAAATCAAGCCTATGGTTCTAAAATTATTACAACCCCAAGTACAAAAACCCAAAGTTATTGACTACATTATTACATTATCATTTCTTGATAGGGATCCCATCATTAGTGATCAAACTGTTTAGTTTTCTTGATATATTGTATACATACTTGATTCTTATAATTGAATGGAAATTTAAAAACATATTTCAAGAAACATTTTAACCTCATTGATATTATTCTTAATATACATCATCAAATCCAAAGGAATTGAAAAAAAATAATGGTCATATTACATACTCAATATTTATTATGCACAATGGCTATTATCATGTTTAAATGAGGCATTGTCCAAATTTTGAGGTGACTATCTAAAAACAAGTTTCATTTTGTCAACAACATGAACAAATAATGCATCCATTTATAATTTCAACGATGTAATAGAATGGGAAATGATAATTGATTTATTAAATAAATAAATACTTCATAATGTATGTTATAATATTTGAAATAATGATATTTTGATTATTATGGACTAATACCATGATTCTTAATTTAATGGTTTTATATATATGAAACCCCAATTTCATAATTTCATTGAATATCATTTTCATTTGAGCTACGTCGATGAATCAAAGATATTTAATTAAATTTCTCCCACCTATAACTGCATTTCCAATGAAGTCTTCATATAATAGAAAATCATTTAAATTAATAAAAAATTATTTCTTATCAACAAATATATGTATTATGTTAATAATAATAAATATTACGATTTTCAAACTCAATAAAATAACAATTATAGTATAACACTATATAATGAAATTATATATGGTTTAGTCAATAATCATATCCATGATACAATTAATATGCATATAAAAGAAAACTCTAATTTCTGTACCAAAATCATCACACGAATGTGAATATTTCATGATATTTTCCATGAATAAAAAATAAAAAATAGATAAAATAAGATCTTTAATTCATTATAAAATTATATTTAGTGGTAAAATAATGTATTTTGGAAATAGAATAAAAATAAAAAAAATAAATTACAAAAATTCTTTTTAAAACTGCGGAAATATTATAGATGGTGAAAATCTCATAAACTAGATATTGTATTTTGAAATTAAGTGAACACCATATAAGGTAAATGAAAAAAATATTATTAACTTTTTAAAGAGAAAATAACAAATTCCATTTATGGAATGCATTATAAATATTCCAATAAAACCCTGTAAAAAGTTATGGATAAAGTAAAATTACAATAATAAATATTTTTATTGAATAGAGATATATTTTGTAAATTTGTTAAGAAATATAGAAATTAAATAAAATTATTTTAAATTAAAAGAGAATTAAGATATGAATTTGTTTTAATCAATATATTAGATGATTCATGTTCTAAATAGAGTTAAGGTTGAATTAAATCATGTAAAATCCAAAAATATATATAGGATATTAAAATAGATATGTTTTATGAAGTATTGATTATGAGTTTCTTTAAATGAAAATTAAACAAATCCCAAATAATTATATTGTAAAATAAATTCAAATATATTTGATAAATTTAGAAATAAACCCTAATAATGAGTAAAAAATAATTGAGACATTAATAATCATGAATAATTTTATATCCTAGTTAAATAAATTAACTTTTTAGCACATAAACTAAAAATACTAGGTGCATATTACCCAAAAATTTATCAATAGACAAAATATATACACGAAATCCCTCACCTCATGTTCGACATATATCAAATGTTATATTAATGTCCAATATTATAAATTTATATTTATTATAATTATATACATATAACATATACATATATATAATATTACATTTTATACAATTATAATATCTTATCACGTATTGGTTAATAATAATTTTTATTATCTTTACTTTCGGTGTTAAATGCTTATTTTCATCTCATTTTTTATTAATATGTTATGGGACATTAATATATATCATGGATAAAACTTATCAAAATATTTAACTGTGATATAAAAATACTAAATAATAATTATATATGTATATATATTTAGTATCATCTCTTAAAAATGGAAATTAATATTCAATGTAGCTAATTTATGGAGATTTCAATTCAAATATATGCACAAGAAAAATTATAATTTTTCAAAAACTAGAAGATTCAATAATAAAATTTTATACTATACATAGATGAAACATAATTATTAAATAAATTTCATATATATTCATAATTTCAATCATTATGAAAAGACATATGAGGCTGTATTTCAAAAAATATATATCGGATCATGACATGGCAGTCCACCATACAATAGAGAGATTTTTTTTACACATTTGATTGAGAAGATGATGGGTAAAAATTATTAATCCCAAATAACAGCATATTATTATTTGGTAAATGATTTTTTATTATATTGGAATGGTTAATATGTAATTTAAGTGGTAAAATAATAGGAAATATATAAGGGCTCAGTAAAGATGGTTACCTATTCTTCGAGATAGATTATAATGATATCCATTCAAGGGTTCTAGGATTTAGTATTTTTGGAAGACCAATGCCTCCATAACATGGATAATGATGTTCAAAAGATTTATTTATAAGGTTTTAACAATATATGTGGCCCTTAGTGGTGTGTTTAATAAAATAATAGTGGTGTGTTTTTATTGTGAATGAAAGGACACACCGGTAATTATAAAGGAAAATTTAAATATAATATAATAATTTTCATTTGAACATGAAAATATGTGGAATTATTTTAAATATAAGAAATTTTTTTGAATGATTTCACTTCAACCAATAAAATTTTGATAGGTTTAAGAGTTAATTTAAATCGTATCTTTTTAATTTACCCCTTTGTCAAACAATTTTTACCTTCAACCTAGTTATTCCTTTATCAAAAATAATGTGTTATAATTTTACATATAAGGTAATAAAAATTTGATAAATTAAAAACGAATAAATTTTTTAAGAATATATATTCTTAAATCCACCATTTGATAATTTTATTATTTTTTATTAATTTAATAAAATAATTTTGTCATGAAATATCAAAAAGGAAATTTTTGGAAGTATTCATATTATTTTACATTAAACACCTCATGAAATTTAGTAAGTTAGATGATAACAGCATTGAACATTAAGAAAAAATTATTAATAACAATACAATTATTATATAACTATTATTCAAAAAAACAAATTTTTTAAAATCATAAAAATTATTTACAATGATTTTTCATCCGCTTTTAAAAGAACTGTATTAATTTTATTAATTTTTATGTTAATTACAAAATACCTAAAAATAATATTTACAATTAAGACATAAAAAATAAATCCAGTAATATCCAATAATTTATTACAATACAGTAAAAAAAAATTTACCTATATGTTATGATATAATATAAATTTAAAGGTAATGGATTTATATTTTAAATATTCCATTATTAAAATTTATTTAATGTTCATGATAAATTAAAAACCCAACATGCAATATTTTAGAATAATGAAAGGTAATTTATAATATTCAATCTTAAAATTAGACAATTTCTGTTGTTAGATAAATTTTATAGTTTTATCTCATTTTTATAAACATGATTTACACAGTTTACCCTTATGGAAGTTATAAATATTTATAATTATAAATATTTATAGTGATAAAAAATAAAATAGAATTATTTTAAAAAGTCTGAACTCAAGATTAAAAATATATTTTTAATTTTATCAATTTCTATTCATAAATATTCTAGAAAATGATTTAAAAATCAATCTAAGAATGTGATGATTTTTTTATCACAAATGTGTTTTTAATCCAAAAAATTCAGTTATATAAAAATTACAAAAAATATTATTCTTAATGGAATTAATTAGATAATTTTATATGAATAGTATTTTATTTAACATTAATATTAAAAAAATTGAATAATTTTACTTTCAAATTAAAGTTTTTAATATAAATAAAAGTAATCTTTTAAAAAACCCCCATTTTATATATTCATATAAAATTAATTAATTTTATAAAAAATACAAAAAAATCCTTAAAATATAATGTGACCATGATGCATTCACAATTAATATAATTTTTATTTAAAAAATTTAGAATATTTTAAAAAATTAATTATAATATCTACATAGTAAAATAAATAATTTTTTTTGAATATAACATATTATTTAAAAATATTATTGATATAATAAAAATTAACTATACTTTTCCTTATCTTTTATTGATAGATTTTAATTAAATTAAAATATTTATTTTTTAAAAATTTTGTTGATCCTATTCAGACCCACTAATCATACAACTAAGATAAATTTGTCCAATTTTTTGGTAGTTGGTTTATACATTATGTTTCTTGCAAAGAAATCTATCAAGGAAATTTTCTTTATTCAATGATGAATATATTATAAAATCGTGGAAGGATAAATTATAAACAAAATATATAAACATCTCCGCCAAATTTATATCACAATAATTGAAGAAACTCATGAACCTTTTTATTCATTACATTCATTACATACCATGTAGCTTCGAAAATTATATAACCTCATCAATAAAATTTATGTTCTGAGTTGTCTTATTATATAGACATTTTTCTATAAAATATAAATTATCCGCTATGCTTTCCTCATATAACATACATTCAAGAGTGGTTCAACCACTAAATTATGTACATATTAAGTATCAAGTAAATATAGTCTCCCGAAATAAACAAATAATGCATCGTGAAATTGGGATATTTAGTGGTGGTTCTAATGGGTAAGATATCATCTAGATACACTAATGAATTTAAAGGGGATTGATATATCATGGGCTCAATAATCCCTTCATTGTTAAATCTCATTTCCTTCATCCATGGGGATATCCATTTAAATACCATTTCCCCAAATTTGAATTATAAATCCCACTAATGATTTCTAGGATAACTTTTATGAAGTCTTTGACAAAGCTTTATGTTTTGCGGAATAGATATAACCTTCTATGACATATCCCCTACTAGATCTAGTCTAAAATTAATTCATTATCTAACATCAACCCAACATATTTTTTTCCTACACATCATCCCATACAATGATTCATAGAAATCCATCACAATTCATAAGTGATTGTTATTATTTGAATAAAATTATTCCTATGTAAGGGGATTATCAATACAACTTTTTAAATCCATCATGTTAGCCCTTAATGTATATTTTACAGTTTGAATGTTCCTCTGAAATTGACCATTTATATAAGGCTTGTATGGAATTCTAAATCTTTACTCTATATCCAAATTCAATAGATGAATTCTCTATAACAACATGGTGTGCCTTATATCCTGATCATATACTTTTATGAGTGATACTCAATGATATTTCATATATTCGATAATATATAACCAATTAAATTGGTCATGGAATGTTATTTCAATATTAGAGATACAAGACATGGATTTTTTAAGGCGATCAACTACAACACAAACACAATTATTCCTTTTTGATGTTTTGGGGACTATAACGATAATATCGATGAAAATGTTTTCCCATTTAAATTTTGGTATGGAAAATGTTTGTGACATCCCTTTATACATAGTTCCCTAATAATCAACTTTTTGTTAAAACGATAATTAAGATACATACATTGCGAAATCGATTATCAAGTTATCCATCCATAAATACACATTTAGATCTCCATAAATATTTTAACATCCATGATGAATAAAGATTCATGGATTATGATACTCATCAAATAGATCTATATTCAAGTATTGTATTGATGGAAAAATACTAAATATTTCAACTTTTTATTTCATTAAATTTCATTTTTAATCTAAGGAAAATCCCAAAACTATCTTCTATAATTACACATCTTCCATTGTTTCTTATTTTAATCCTCTCATGGATAAATGGTTGACTATTCATATTAAAATATAATAACTTTCCCCAATATTAATTATTAAATGATAAAACATCTATAAATACATAGTTTTATATTATATCACACTAATTCCCAATCAAATAAAAAAAGTGCGGTATTTCAAACTCAGTGCATCCTCTATCTCGTACACCTTCCCATAGTTGTAATGTGTTTACTATTAATTTTATTTGATCAAATCCTTCCATAATCTCTGGTTCATATTAAAATCATTATATCTATAAACATAATTTTTTTATAACCAATATATATATGTATATGAATCCTTTCACCATGTTAATAATTCATCTATATCATCAATGTAATGAATATAGATGTCAACTCCAAATCATGAGTTTGGTAATTCTGCTCTAAAGATTTCTATTGGTGAGAGCCATAAGATTTTACCATATAGTTTTATATGACAATAAATCCAAGTACCGTCATGAATTGTTTACCATGTATCAACTATCTGGTCACTATATGGTAGTGTAAGCCTACGTACACTAGTAAATATTCTCTTTTGTTATGTATAATTCTACTTACACTAATCTTTACAAAATTACATGGATTCCTTATTGGTAAATATGGTTAGTGGATTAGATATCCATGATACATATATCACAATTCATCAATAATATTTTCAAATCACATGTAAAAATGGATCTTGATCATCTAGGATTGATTAGTCCATTTCTCAATATCTTTTATCCTTGAAGGATCCTCCAATAAACACTGAATCAAAAATATGTGACCTAATAATGATTATTTTTATATCGACAATTAAAACATTCTAAATTTGGATTATAAAGTCGCATTATGAAAATTTATCATAAGAATATTAAAATTATATTAATTCCCCTCATTGGTCATATAATATATAAGAATATAATTTAAAAATACTACCCCAACATGATCTATGAATTCCATAAAATCTAAATTAATTAATACACGGAGATAATAGGAGAGTTGGTAAGTCCAAATAGAATTAATATAAATTAATGAGGTCATACTTTATAAATTGGGATATCATTCATATATCCTCCATCATTATGCTAACCTAAATATATCCAGATTGAATAAAATCATGGAAAAAAATTGATCTCTACAATGTAAATAAATAAGGTAATTGATATGGGGTTGGTGACACATATTATTAATGTTTATTTTTGGAGTTCATGATAAAAAAATTCATAAGTAAATTAGCATATTATTTTTATTAAAAGAAAGGTTCACCCCACTGGTATGCACTAATCCAAATTAATCCTCAATTTATATTATTCTAGACTTTCTTTTTCAATTTCTTCTACCCAATTGGGTATTTTTAATGTGGAGTATATGAAATAGTTGTAGCAACACATATGAGATCTATTGTAAACCCAAAAAAAATTATTCAATGGAAGTTTAAGACAATATTTTGTCAATTAATAAAAGAAATCATTTAAAATATTCATATCATCAATGTTGAATTTATCCCTAACCATGTGAGATAAATATAGAACTAGAATGTGTATTAACACCAATATTATTGATGTAATTTCCAATGGGAGGTCATGTTTATATTTGATTATGTATATATGTACTTATTGATTTGGGATATATAATATTGCATCCCATCATTACCAATTTATATGGTATCTATATTGATAGATTTAATTCTTTCCAAAAATTAGATCAAATTCAACTATGGGATGATTAAAAAGATATTATAGAACTGAAATCCTATAAACATCTAATGGAGAGGATCTATATAGTGACCCAAACATTTCTTACATTAGAATTACATCATTTTAAAGATAAAAAACATAATAGTATTACACATAGAGTATCCAGTGGTTTAGTGTCTTGGGAAATCTAGGATCATACATAACAATAACAACATCGAGCATAAACATTTATTCAATTTATTCTTCTCTAGATTCTTACTGGCACTTGACCTCTCCATAGTAAAAGTAGTCACCAGATGATATACATAGAAAGGTGAGTTGTTGGAGCTTTTTATGTGGATAGATAAGAACAATATATCATGGTTGAGCATAATCATAACATAAGAAAAAGATCATGAACATAAGGGGAAGCATAAATATATGACTTTAAATATGGTAATGCATAAAAAATGAAAAATCATGTCTTAGTGGTTAAAAACCACACATACTTGTAAACAATTATAGAATCTTTTTAACACATAATTTCACATTTACTCATGAGATTCATCATTACCCAATGCATTGGAGTGCAGTATAATTCTAGCCGCACTCATCACATTCAAACATTCATATTACCCTATATAATTTCGGGTGCACCCGTCACATCATAACATTATCGTTATCATGAATGACACATAGAAAATATATCAATATTGAATATAAATAACCCATGTAATGCAATGGGTTTTATATCATAATAACACATTCACAATCATTGGGATCCCAAAATAAAGATGGAATAACATACTTGATACAAGAACCATCAACCATGAATGAGAGGTAAAAGGTGAGTTATTAAAAGAAGAGTTCTTTTGGAAAACATTTTATTTGGAATAAACATCATTAGAAAAAATTTATATTCCATAAAAGGTAAGATAACGATTAACAAATTATTTTTCAGGAGTGACCATACCAAATTGTGAGTGAATGATGGAGAACCCAATGAAAGAAAATTAGGTTCTGTATTTTCCGCATACATTATACTTGAAGGCTTCCTTCGTATTAATGTATGTAAAATGACATTATATCAATTAAATATAAATTAAATAACCATATAAAAATGAATACGGGTCATTTTGGATTCATTATGTTATTTTAGGGGCTCTTTATACGTTATAGAGTTCAAAAACATTGCTCGAGAATGATCGTTTTTATGTTTTTCTTGAGCGTTTCACATGTATTCATGAATTGAAGTTTGTGTAGGACATAGATAAACAAACAGAACATATATTCCAGGTCATTAATGATATTCCAGAAGAGAAAATGATCTTATAATGAATTAAATTGTATTCCAGGTTGATGAATCATCAGATAAAAATTAAAATGATGATTGTTTGAGTTAGTTTTGGCGGTTTTTCAACCAGAATGAAATTGTTTTGATTAATCTTTTAGTAATATGTACATATGTTAGTAAAAAAATTAATTAGGACTTAATAAATAAAAAATATTATGTTTCAACCAAAAAAAATGGTTTCATGTCCAGATATGAAGATAGAAATGAAAAAAGAAAGTGTGTCATTCTCAAATGTGATAGATTAACACCACACCAACAAAGATTTCTTTTATAAAATTAAAGGAATAGGAGAAGGGGGATGTATGATATAATATCCTATTAGTATCATAATATTCTACTATGTGTATTATAATGGATTTTCCAAAACATTTGTACAATTATAGGTTTTGATAGAATAAGAAAAAAAATGTGAAATTGAATGGAATTTAATGGAAAAGAATGAGAGAAATTGCCTCTCGAATCATTTTCTTGTGATCCACATTTAGGGGACTAAGAATGGTTTTTTATGAAACCATAAGATATTGTAAGTTTGGAAGGGGCTATATAATATTATTGGGTTGATTTTAGGCAAGTAATGAAGCTTGATAGGTGTGGGATAATGATGGAGTGATGGTTGGTATTTATAGTAGAGGGGAGAGGGGATTTCTTAATATAAAATTCATTAATTAATTATTTCCCCACAATACAAGAAATAATTAATCTTTCATGAAAAAATAGTAATTTGATAATGTAATACCGAACCAAGTGGTCTTACATCTTCATAACATCACACATGACTCTATAATTAGCTTATTTAGGTTTTTTTGTAAATTACAGAATTTCACTATTCATCAAAATGTCATGTATTTCAGAAAGATCCCAAAAATTTCACCCTAACCATTTTTCAATGTGTAGAATCATAAAATGAAGTCCAGTTTTACAAAATAATGTTCTATATATAATTAATTTAATATTTAATTAAATTCATAATTTACTTGAAAAATACAGTTTTTAAAATTAAAAATTATTTTATAATGCCATCAAAAATGATTATACCTCTTATAAAATGATCTAAAAAATATGAGACATAGATTTTTTAATTTCTGAAAACATATTAAGAAACATATATTTTATTTTAAATTAATTAATTAATTATAATTAATTGTGTATTACTTATAAAAATTACAAATCGTTTACTATGGTCAAATTTTCACTTTCTAAGAAACCTAAATTTTATTTATTTATTCATGGGTAAGGTTACTATTATTTTGGAAAAATTTATTATTCATAAGGGTCATAGTACTATTCATAATGGTACTTTTCTATTCCTAAGGGTATGATACTATTCACCAAAAAAAATTGTTTAATTAGACTAAAAAAATTATATTGAGCACAACTGTGCATGTGTGATTTTCGAAATTCAAAACATATTAGACGAAACATTTTGTTCAATGGTCACATAATATTTAGTATATTTATATGTCAATGTTATTCCTAATTTTATTATACTATAAGGAATAATTATAATAAGGGAATTCAATTGATAATACTTTTTGTTGTTACATTCTTCCCCCCTTATTAAATTTCTCCCTGGAAAAATAGTTTTACTTAAACAGGTGAGGGTAATTCTCCTTCATCACCTCTTTTGGTTCCAATGTAACTTCATCAAACTTATGGTTCCTCCACAAGACTTCAACAATGTGGGTTTTCTTGTTGTGTAGAATCTTATCTCTTCTGTCCAGAATCTCTATTGGGTTCTCCTCATAGGAGAGATCAACTTCTAGTTGCATCACCTCGGTGTTGAGAACATGTGACAGATCAGGTATGTACACTCTCAGATGTGGTATGTGAAATACTTCATGAATGTGAGCCATATTTGGTGGAAGTTCTAGGTGATAGTGTAGAGATCTAAAGCTTGACATACAAGGAAATTACATTACTTTTGTGGAATACTTATTACATAACAAAAACACACACACAAGGACCGTAATAGTTTAGTGTCTTTGGAAACTTGGAACGTAATCTTCTAATCATGGTGAAAGATCTTCAACATCTCCCATAAAGATCTTCCCTTTTTTCTCACCTAAAACCTTTCTTTATATCCTGGGGAAAAGAAAACATAAAAGGGTGAGCTCAAATGCTAAGTAAGGGTAAACAAAAGAAAAAAAATCAATCACATCATATTCATAAGAACATAACATTTTGGAAATCTTAACCTGCAAAACAGATCATAATATCAAAACATGGGATAAATCATAGTAGTGAAATGTAATCCCAATAATCATAACATAAAACATGAAACATTGTGGCATACACACATAATCATAGAGAATCATTTCTTATTAATCAATACTCATTGCCGAGACTATCTTAGTGGACAAAGTCCATTTCTGAACCGAGTTCACTCCTCGTTTGAGTCCTGTTTTACTAAACCGGTTTAACCTGTCGTTCCAGGCATGTCTATCTCATGAGATATAAAATCTTTACCCAATTCATTTGAGAGTGATATAGGTCTCACCCATCTCATAATGATACCATTCTTATGTGTGCCACAAAATCATAAACCATACATCATAACATAACCCATGTAATAAAAATGGGAATCTTAAACATCATGCCATAATCTATATAAGATAAAAGGACATCATAACATAATAAAATCAATGTAAAAATAGGGATAGAAACAGAACCTTATATTATCTTAGATGGAAAATAATTTTGATAAAACACTTGAACTCCATTCTTGAGGAAAATATCCTTTCTACTTCAAAAACATTTTTCATTTCTTAACATGTCATATAATTTTAAACTAAAAGATGTTGATTAAAAATAATCTTGAAAACTATTAAAGTAATCTTCTTGGAAATAATGTTTTAAAAATCCATTCATTCCGTATAAGTTAAAAATAACATTCTTCTCGTACTTTTTTTGGAAAAGTCAAAAAGTACCTTGTACGAAAAACGACAAAAGATTCCTTTCATATCTTTTACTAAAAACTCATCGAAGGGTAAAATTAGATTTAAAAAATTGTTGGTGGATGGAAATAATATTACATATTGAGGAAATATTTATGTGGATGATAAAATACACCCCTGTAAATTTCAAATTATAAGCAATCTCGGATAAAAATGAGATTGTGATATTTCCCTTACCTTAGGTCTGATTTGCTTCGTAAGTATCTGAAACTCCTGTATAATGATTTAAATAATGTCATTCACTTATTACAGAATCATACTCATTGTTATGATATCATATATGGTTCACTTATGACTTTATATTACCCATTCTTTTGTAAATTCCATGTTAAAGAGCGTTTTGGGTAAAATTGTTTCATTTGTCATCCGTGTTTTGACTTGTAATTATTCATATGATTACTTAGATCATGATTACTTAAATTCAGAATATAAAACAAGATTTATATATAATATATATTCACAATATTCATATATATAATAAATCAGTAAATGGAAATAAATACACCGTTCATGGAGACGGTAGGCCGTATGTACGCATGAACTCTGTTTTCGTTTCCTTATTGAGTTGAATGGAATTAAGTAGATGACATACATATATATAAAAATAAATACAGTATCATTATTATGTCATATATTTCATGATTACTTATTATATATACTTTATAATCATTCATGAATGGTTAAACTGGTGAATGAATCTCATCGCGTCGTGGAGACGGTAGTCTGTACGTACGCACGAGCGATGATATCGTTCTCATGATCATGGGACTGTATTGGAGTGTATGTATACAATTTCAGAATCAATATCACTTTAAAATAATCATATATAGTTATTATTTACACCATTATACCAATCCAAGTAAGGTGGTGGTGGAAAATAGATTTCACCACGGTGTGGAGACAGTATTCCGTACGTACGCACGTGGGTGATTTTGTTTTCCGTAGGATGGATAGATGGTGAAATAGGGTTATTTCATACTTATAATATCATATCAGTATATGAGTGATACTGATGTTATTACTTCATAATGAAACAACCTAAGAAGAAGAAGTGGAAGAAGAAATAAAGTTGAAAGAATCGGTAACGGACATTACCTCTTCTTTGAAGCGCCTCTTTGAGATCTCCTTTTAGGGCACTAAAATTGGTCTTTGAGGAAGACCAGAACCTCTAGGATGTTTATAGGGAAGTGAGAAGATAATTTTTCAGGGGTTTGCCGAGCATGAAGGCTAAAAGTGGTGTGAGGAAGAGAGGGAGGGGGTGCCCTTTTATAAGGGAGGAGTGGAGCACCTTTGGAATAACTAAAAATTTTATTTTATTATAAAGCCAAATTCAGTTTTAAATAGCTCTAAATTGAATTATTTCGAAGCTAAGGTGGGTATGGGTCTCAATACTTTCATAAAATAGAATTTATACAAGTTTAGGTTCCTATTGTAACCTTATCATTTATATTTAACATTAAGTTAGATAATTTTACTTTTACTGTGTCTTCTTGTTTTCTTACACTATAAGGTTAATAAACTTACTATATCATGCCAAACGAATCCCAAGTTGTTTATTATTAATATATATAACATATCTAAGTCATTTGGATGAACCTTAGATTTTTAGGAATAAAATAAAAATGAATAATATTATATTTTTTTAAAAACTATTTTATGTCAATTTTGACACTATTTAGTAATTTATTTTTGTGAAAATCATAACAGATTGATTAGTTCGAAAAAGTTAATTAAATTAATAATAAAATGTCATATTAACCTAGAAAATTAGTGGAATACATAAAAAGTCTCAAATTACATTTATTTGTGTATTTATAACATCAATTATGTCAATATTTTATTAATAATATAATTACTGCTTCATCATTTTGCCACAAATAAATTAGATTATTTAATGTCTAAAAATTACAAATAAACTACCATTATGTAGGAAATCGTTTTAGCTTTCTAATGAGTTTATATAGTCGAATTTATCTTATGTATAACCCTATATTAAAAGGATTTACTTATTAAACTTTGATTTTAACTATTTTAACCCTTCTTTAAATAAATTAATAATAAATGTTCCAATCTAATCCAAGTGGTCCTAAATGATCATATGTTATTCCTAAGGTTGTTTTTGGTCGAATTACACTTATCCAATATAATTAGTACATGTGTTAGGGTAATAATAATACCCTTTTTCCCTTAACTACCCTATTTACTTTTAACCGTGGTAAAAAAGTAAGAAGTTTCTATTCACCAAAAATTATTTTCATCTCATTGAACCACATTTTACGTACTGACATCAACCGTGTCTCTCAGATTTTTGAAATTCCATTCACAAAAGCGGTAAAATTATGTTTTATGAAAAATTCAGTTTTTTTAACTACCACTTAGTGGTTTCACTATTCATCAAAAAATGAAAGTTTCCAGCAAAATAACAAAAATTAGGCCTAAGTTATATTTGATATTATGAATTCAAAAATGATTTTTATTTTACCAAATTCAAAACATATCAGTTACATTAACAAATTTAAAAATTAATTCCCGTCGTCAAGACAAATAGCGTGTTTTTAAGAGAAAATAAATATCAAAAGATTGACACTTCTTTAGGTCTGGTTTAAATGTGAAATTACATCCAATGAGAAAAATTGTATTAAATTGTAAAAATATATTCTAAATATACATTAAAACCACTCAAATTAATAATTTATCACTATTAAGTATTTCGATTAAAAAAGTTGTTTTTAATAAAAATATAATAATTTTCACTATTCATCAGAATATGAAAGTTATCCGAAAAGTACCAAAATTTCACCCTAAGCTAATTTTGATATTTCGAATCCAAAAATGAAGTCCATTTTGAAAAATAAAATTTAAGAAATTTCCAAAAGTGTTTATTACTATTCATAATGGCTAGTTCATAATAATATTATAATAATATCTCGTTTAGTGAAACTCGGTATTGCTTACTACACACGCTATCGTGGAAGGTCTCGATTGAATGTAATGCAAGCCAAGTTAAGGATGCGTGTAGTGCAAGATCCTTTTGGTGTAGCGTACAACACAAGACATCAATAAAATTAAAAATAATATTTTTCATAAAATCTCGGGATGTTACATTCTACCCCCCTTAAAATGAATTTCGCCCTCGAAATTCGTTGGAGTTATAAATGGTTCACTACATGAAAGTTTCTTTAATAGAAACCCACATAGTAAAAAGGAATACCAAAACTTGGCTTTAAAAACTAAAGAATGAAATGTAACGTTTACCCAAATTAACTCATCATTGGGTTTCCACGTAGGAGAACATAGGTGAAAATATGGATATGGAAGAAAAATCTAACCATCATGTTCTGATTGAGACTGGTAGAGAAAATGGCTATGAAAAATCCATCAATCACAAATCCATAAATTTTTGATGATCTTAGGTACCATTTGATTCATCAGATATAAGAGCTCTAGGACAACATTTTTGGTTTTCAATATCATTTCCCTAAAATTGAAAATTTTGAATTAGAAGAAATACTTGCTTGATTTTGGTACAATCTCACTGTTGTTCATTCTTTGAAAAATTTCCACTTCATCTATTAATGAAATGATGTTGAATTTGTTATTTCTGAAGTGTTAACAGATCATGTGATAGAATGATGGGTCATTCCATCTATCTCAAACAAAAGGTTAGAAAAGTTATCAAAAAATACATAAGTCCATCTATAGTGAGATTAATGATATATGGTTCCTAAAATGGACTTTTACTTCATATATCATACTGATTAATATAATAAAACTAGTTTCTACTAAACAGGGACTTCTTGTAGGCCAGTGGTAGGCAATAACGGCTAGTCGCACTTCGGTTGTGGTTTCTATTCCCAAGGCCTTGTCCGATGCGATGGGTTGTCGCCCGTCCTACAGGTTGTCCTTTTTCTAAAACAATATTACTATAACATCCCATCAATAATATCGAAAAACTTCTATCCTTAAAGAATACTATCTTATGTCCAACATAATCCATTCCAATCTTTAGGCTTATCCATAATACTGCAGTCCACTCTCATAATATAGTGAAAACGATTACCAGAGATTTAATACCATCGTTGATCCCCATATATCATAAGATATGTCTTGTTGGTCACATTCCAAACATTCAAAGGCCTTAATCATGTATTCTATTGAATACCCATTGAACCTTAGTGAAAACATGAATGCAGTTAAAAGTTAACACTTTCCACATACCAAAATCCTCAAAATTCAATATACTCAAACCATGATATCACTTAGTCCTTATATCAATCATGAGCTCATGAATACAGTCAAATATTTCATTTTCTCGTTTTCCCATCATTATGCGCATATCAACTTTTTTCCAAAAATATCTCAATCACTTTCCATGGTTATTGGTACCATAAAATTATTGAAAACCATAATAGACCAATACATAAATATTCCAATATTCCACGATACTATATACAACATTATTTTGGAATCTCATTACATAAACACTTAATCATTCAACCACATCGTTATCATATTCAACATCGCCAATGGTGATCGCATGTGACTTACCTTTGTCCTTTGCCTTAAGTGGTTGCTCATTCCGATCATCAATAACCCTTGGATTAGGTCATTTATTAGCATAATGCCCCATTTCCTTGCACTTGAAGCATTGAAGTGTAGTAGGATCATTCTGTGTATCCCTTCCTTTTTTTGCATCATTAGACATCTTTTTGCCATCATTACGGCATTCAAATGCCCGATGACCTTCCTTTCCATGTTTGAAACATTTACTTGTCCCTTTAAAACAATCTCCACCATGCTTGTTTCCACACTTTGAGCATAAGGAAACATTCATCTTCTTTTCACCATTATTCTAAGATTTCTCCTTGAACTCCATCTTTCTTTTCTTGTCAAAACTATGAGATAGATAAGTAATACCAACTTCCATTTCTACCTTGATAGCACAACGCACAATTTCTTCATAGCTACTGATGTCTCTTATAGCTAATGCCCTTCGAAGATTTGGTTTTAAGCCATTAAGAATCGATCAACATTACTTTCAGGTTGGATGATAAATCCAGATGCATACCTTGCAAGCCTAGTAAAATTCGCTTCGTATATACCAACAGATTCATCATCCTTTTTCTTTAGTTCAAAAACTCCTTCTCCATCTTTGTTCGAAGAATACGAGGGAAGTACTTATTGAAAAATAAGTTCTTGAACTCGTCCAATTCCATGAACTCAATGTAACATCCCCAGATGATAAAGGGTTAAATGAGTAAATTATACGACTCTTGTCAACAAGTTGCACCTTCCTTTTCGGAAGCCTGTCTGATTAGAACTCCACAGTTAAGCGTGCTTGGACTAGAGTAGTGATCAGGATGGGTGACCTCCTGGGAAGTTTCTCAGGGTGTGTGTGAGTGAGGACAAAGCACATTGGAAAGGAAAAGTGTTGGCCTGTGGGGACTATCATTAGTCAGATGACCAGTTCGGGCACGTGGGTGGACCCTAGGGTGGGCCCCACGTGTCTGTGGGGGAAACTGGTGGCACATAGTAGGCCAGGACCCGACGACCTTGTTAAGGCGGGGTGTCTGTGCTGTCACCGGGACCCAGTTGTCACATTTGGTATCAGAGGAGGAACCCAACCTTAAGTGCACGGTGCACTGCCTGGGTTGAGATGTAGGGCCCACAATGAGGGCATTGTGCTCTAAAGGGGGGGGGTGATTGTAACATCCCCAGATGATAAAGGGTTAAATGAGTAATGATATGTCTCATGTCAACAAGGTGGACCTTCCTTTTCGGAAGCCTGTCTGATTAGAACTCCACAGTTAAGCGTGATTGGCCTGGAGTTGTGATTAGGATGGGTGACCTCCTGGTAAGATTCTCTGGGTGAGTGTGAGTGAGGACAAAGCACACTGGAAAGGACAAGTGTTGGCCTGTGGGGACTGTCATTAGTCAGATAACCCGTTTGGGCATGTGGGTGGACCCTGGGGTGGGCCCCACGTGTCTGTGGGGGCAACTGGTGGTACCTAGTAGGCCAGGACCCGACGGCCTTGTTAAGGTGGGGTGTCTATGCTGTCACTGGGACCTAGTTATCACACTCAATTTCATCTCTTTGCTCGTATTCTTGATAAGATTCCACCATTGATCAGCTTCACCTTCTAAACGATATACTGCTAAGATGACTTTATCATGTTCAGAACATAGAAGAACTGAAAATATATTTTCAGTGGTACTGATCCATTTTTTAGCAACAAGTGGATCGGAAGACCCACTGAAAGAAGGTGGACGTTGCCTCATGAAGGACTCAATAGAATATTGTTCCCTTATCTGCTCATTTGGAAGTCCAGAATGATTCATAGCTTGTGTAAGTATAGCAATAAGATTTTCACTCCATCTCCCATAACATTTGTTTGTTCAGGAGGACAATCATTGCATTGTCTGTTGCATTGATCAACACGGTTCCTTCGGGTTCCATCCATCATCTAAAACCCAAAAAGAATAGTGTGAGAGGAAAAATCATGCTAGGGAAAACAACATAATAAAGGGGGAGTACCTTCAATATCTAACATCTTAGGTTTAATTCTAAGAGCTTTACCGTGATTCTATGACTATCACCTATACTTATACTTAACCATAGGTACATCCCTAGACATACCTTAGAAATATCTCTAGGGATCTCACTAAAGTTATCGCATCCTAGTTTCCAAAGGTTGACTAAACCTTTCCTATGATACCAACTGTAGAGACCTGAAGCATGACGTACAAGGACATTACATTACTTTTGCAGAATACTTATTACATAACAAAAACACACACACAAGGACCATAATAGTTTATTGTCTTTGGAAACTCGGAACGTAATCTTCTAATCATGGTGAATGATCTTCAACATCTCCCATAAAGATCTTCCCTTTTTTTCTTACCTAAAACATTTCTTTATATCTGGGGGAAAAGAAAACATAAAAGGGTGAGCTCAAATGCTCAGTAAGGGTAAACAAAAGAAAAAAATATCAATCACATCATATTCATAAGAACATAATATTTTGGAAATAATAACCTGCAAAAGAGATCATAATATCATAACATGGGATAAATCATAGTAGTGAAATGTAATCCCAATAATCATAAAATAAAACGTGAAACTTTGTGGCATACACACATAATCATAGAGAATCATTTCTTATTAGTCAAGACTCATTGCCAAGACTATCTTAGTGGACAATGTCCATTTCTGAACCGAGTTCACTCCTCGTTTCAGTCCTGTTTTACTAAATCGGTATAACCTTCCGTTCCAGCCATTTCTATCTCATGAGATATAAAATCTTTACCCAATTAATTGGAGGGAGATATAGGTCCCACCCATCTCATAATGATACCATTCTTATGTGTTCCACAAAATCATAAACCATAATCATAGCATAACCCATGTAATAAAAATTGGAATCTTAAACATCATGCCATAATCCATATAAGATAAAAGTACATCATAACATAATCAATTCAATGTAAAAATAGGGATAGAAACAGAACCTTATATTATCTTAGATGGAAAATAATTTTGATAAAACACTTGAACTCCATTCTTGAGGAAAATATACTTTCTACATCAAAAACATTTTTCCTTTCTTAACATGTCATACAATTTTAAACTAAAAGTTGTTGATTAAAATTAATCTTGAAAACTTGTAAAGGAATATTCTTGGAAATAGTGTTTTTAATATCCATTCATGTCGTATAATTTAAAAAAATATTCTTCTCGTACTTTTGTCGGAAAAGTCAAAAAGTACCTCGTACGAAAAACCACAAAAGATTCCTTTCATATCTTTTACTAAAAACTCACCGAAGGGTAAAATTGGATTTAAAAAATTGTTGGTGGATGGAAATAATATTACATATTGAGGAAATATGTATGTGGATGATAAAATACACCCGAGTAAATTTCAAATTATTAACAATATCAGATAAAAATTAGATTGTGATATTTCCCTTACCTTAGGTCCGATTTGCATCATAAGTGTTCGAACCTCCTATATAATGATTTAAATAATGTTATTGACTTATTTCATAATCATACTCATTGATACGATATCATATATTGTTCACTTATGACTTTATATTAACCATTTGTTTTGTAAATTCCATGTGAAAGAGCGTTTTGGGTAAAATAGTTTCATTTGTCGTCCGTGTTTTGACTTTTAATTATTCATATGATTACTTAGATCATGATTACTTAATTACAGAATATAAAACATTATTTATATATAATATATATTCACAATATTCATATTTATAATAAATTAGTAAATGTAAATAAATACATCGTTCATGGAGACGGTAGGCCGTACGTACGCATGAACGTTGTTTTCGTTTCCTTATTGAGTTGAATGGAATTAAGTAGATGACATACATATATATACACATAAATCCAGTATCATTATTATGTCATATATTTCATTATTACTTTTTATATATACTTTATAATCATTCATGAATGGTTAAAGTGGAGAATGAATCTCATCGCGTCGTGGAGACGGTAGTCCGTACGTACGCACGAGCGATGATATCGTTTTCATGATCGTGGGACTGTATTGGAGTGTATGTATACTATTTTAGAATCAATATCACTTTAAAATAATCATATATAGTTATTATTTACAACATTATACCCATACAAGTAAGGTGGTGGTGGAAAATAGATTTCACCACGGCGTGGAGACGGTATTCCGTATGTATGCACGCGCGGTGATTTCGTTTTCCGTAGGATGGATAGATGGTGAAATAGGGTTGTTTCATACTTGTAATAACATATCAATATATGAGTGATACTGATTTTATTACTTCATAATGAAACAACCTAAGAGGAAGAAGTGGAGGAAGAAATAAAGTTCAAAGATTCGGTAACAGACATTACCTCTTCTTTGAAGCACCTCTTTGAAATCTCCTTTTAGGGAAATAAAATTGGTCTTTGATGAAGACCAGAACCTCTAGGATGTTTCTAGGGAAGTGGAGAAGAGAATTTGGCAAGGTTTTTCGAGCTTGAAGGCTCAAAGTGGTGTGAGGAAGATAGGGAGGGGTGCCCTTTTATAAGGGAGAAGAGGGGCACCTTTGGAATAACTAAAAATATTATTTTATTTTAAAGAGAAATTCGGTATTAAATAGCTCCAAATTGATTTATTTAGAAGCTAAGGTGGTTATGGGTCGCAATCCTCTGATCCAATAGAATTTAGACAAGTTTAGGTTCTTATTTGAACCTTATCATTTATATTGAACATTAAGTAAGATAATTTTACTTTTACTGTGTCTTCTTGTTTGCTTACACTATAAGGTTAATAAACTTACTATATCAAACCAAACGAACCCCAAGTTGTTTATTATTAATATATATAACATTATCTAAGTCATTTGGCCGAACCTTATATTTTTTAGGAGTAAAATAACAATTAATAATATAATATTTATTTTAAAAACTATTTTATGTCAATTTTGACACTATTTAGTAATTGATTTTTGTGAAAATCATAACAGAATGATTAGTTCGAAAAAAGTTAATTAAATCAATACTAAAATGTCATATTAACCTAGAAAATTATTGGAATACATAAAAAGTCTCAAATTACATTTATTTGGGTATTTATAACATCAATTATGTCAATATTTCATTAATAAGATAATTATTGCATCATCATTGTGTCATAAATAAATTAAATTATATAATTTTTAAAAATTACAAATAAAATTACATTATGTAGGAACTCTTTTTATCTTTCTAATGAGTATTTATAGTCAAATTTATCTTTTGTATAACCCTATATTAAAAATTCTTTACTTATTAAACATTGATTTTAACAATTTTAATCCTTTTTTAAATAAATTAATAATAAATGTCCTAATCTAATCCAAGTGGGCCTAAATGATCATATTTTATTCCTAAGGTTGTTTTTGGTCGAATTACACTTATACAATAGAATTAGTACATGTTTTAGGGTAATAATAATATCATTTTTACCCTTAACTACCCTATTTACTTTTAATCGTGGTAAAAAAAGTAAGAAGTTACTATTCACCAAAAATTATTTTCATCTCATTGAACCACATTTTACTTACTGACATCAACCGTGTTTCTAGGACTTTTGAAATTCCATTCACAAAAGTGGTAAAATTATGTTTTATGAAAAATTCAGTTTTTTTAACTACCACATAGTGGTTTCACTATTCATCAAAAAATGAATATTTCTAGAAAAATACCAAAAATTTGGCCTAATCTATATTTGATATTATGAATTAAAAAATGATGTTTATTTTACCAAATTTAAAACATATCAGTTAAATTATGTAATTTAAAAATTATTTCTCGTCGTCAAGACAAATAGCGTGTTTTTAAGAGATAATAACTATCAAAAGATTGACACTTGTTTATGTCTGGTTTAAATGTGAAATTACATCAATGACCAACATTGTATTAAATTTTAAAAATATATTATAAATATACATTAAAACCACTCATGTTAATAACTTATCACTATTAATTATTTCTATTAAAAAATTTGTTTTTAATAAAAATATCATAATTTTCACTATTCATCAGAATATGAAAGTTATCCGAAAAGTACCCAAACTTCATTCTAAGCTAATTTCGATATTCTGAATCCAAAAATGAAGTCCATTTTGAAAAATAAAATTTACAAAATTTCAAAAAGTGGTTATTACTATTCATCATGGCTAGTTCATAATAATATTATTATAATATCTCATTTAGTGAAACTCGGTATTGCTTACTACACACGCTATCGTGGAAGGTCGCGAATGCGTGTAATGAAAGCCAAGTCAGGAATGAGTGTAGTGCAAGATCCTTTTGGTGTAGCTTACAACACAAGACATCAATAAAATTAAAAAGAATATTTTCCATAAAATCTCAGGGTGTTACAGATAGGCCACGACTCCTATGTGGTCAAGGATCTAAAATCGGCCAATGTACATTGGGATTAACTACCCTTTCATTGCTAATGGTATGAATCTCTTCCATGGTGATATTCGAAGAAAGAATTTATCTACAACATCGAACTCCAAGTCCCTTCAACAGTTGTCAATGTATCTCTTTCGTGGACACTAAGTAGCTTTTATGTGTTTCTGGATGACATGAACCTTCTCTGTCATCTCTTCCACAAGATCATGCCCAAGTAGCTTTCATCCTCCCACTTCATCCCAACTAGTTGGAGTTCTACATATCTTTCCATGCGAGGTGTCATTTCAAGCCATATGAATACTCAAGTGGAAGTTATTGTTGTATGAGAACGCAAAAATGGGAGATGCTGATGCCATCCAGCTTTGAATTCAAGAGAGCATGCTCTTAGCATATCTTCAAGCATTTGAATAGTCCTTTCAGATTGGTCATCGGTTTGGGGGTGATAGATCATGCTGAAATATAATTTAGTACTCAAAGTATGATGATGGATTACCTATAATTTAGATGTGAACCTTGGATCACTGTCTAAAAAAATTGATAGTGGAAGTCCTTGCAGTTTCACTACAAACTTGACATATATCATTGCAAGTAGTTTGATCAAGATGTCTTCACGAATAGTGATAAAATGGGTAGTATTGGTGAGTCGGTCAACCATAACCCATATCTCATTATATCCCTTTGACGTCTTCAGGAGACCTGTGAAAAAGTCAATAGTAACAACTTCACATTACCACATGGGTATAGGCAATGGATGAATCAACCCTTTGTATTTTTTTCATAGCATTAACTTATTGACATACCATGCACCATGATATATATTTTTTAATCTCCTTCATCATGTTATCCCACCAGAAGTGTTCTCGAAGATAACGACACATCTTGGTGCTACTAGGATGGATATAGAATGTTGAGCTATGTGCATTGTCCAATAGCTCATTATTTATCTCGGGTGATGAAGGAACACAAAGCCACATTCCAAATTGAATCACCCCAGGATCATCGATATTGAACTCTTGAAGCTTCCTTTTCTTTACTACATTCACCATCTTTTGTATCTCCCCCTCATCCCTTGTTGGTTCATTAATATTCTCGTTGATAGATGGTTTCAAAATCATTTTTGCAAGGTAGGATGTATCCCCTTGCTATATGATTTCTAAATTCATCATTTGCATATCCAAGAACATAGGCTCTTTCTTAATCCATAACATGGATAGAGTAACAGGTTCTCTTCTTCTTAGAGCATCAGATACCTTGTTTTCCTTTCAAGGATGGTAGTGAATAATGAAATGCTAATACTTGATTAGCTCTAACCATCTCAATTGACCCATTTTGTGAAACTTTTGTTTAAATATATACTTTAGGCTCTTGTGGTCATTGTATATGTCTCACTTCTCACCATAAAGGTATTGCAACCAAATTTTCAAGGAAAAAATCATGGCTGCAAGCACTAGATCATGCATCAAATAGATCCGGTTATGTATCTTCAACTACTGTGAGGAATAGGCTATCACATTATCATTTTGCATATGTATGCAACCCAATCCTTTCATTTAAGAATCAATGTATATATAGAATCATTCTCCACTTTTCAGTACTGTGAGTACAGGTGAAGTGATCAACCTTCTCTTTAGCTCCTTGAAGCTTCCCTCACATTATTTCGTCCAGACATACTTTACCACTTTCCTTGTTAACTTGGTAAGTGGGCTTGGAAATCGTGAGATATTTCTCAAAAAATGTCAGTACTACCCAGCTAATCCAAGAAAACTACGGATTTATGTAACACTATAGGGCCTGATCCATTCCTCAATCGCCTTTATTTTTTGATGGATCTATAGAAATTCCCTCGATTATTATCACATGTCCCAAAAAAGTGACATGCTTAATCAAAAAGTCACACTTCATAAAGACGGCGTACAACTTCTCTATTCTCAATGTTGTGAACACAAGTCATAGATGTTCTTCATGTTCCTCTTTTCTATTCAAGTATATGAGAATATCATCATAAAAAACTACCACAAATTTTTCGATGTAATGTCTAAATACTCTATTCATTAAATTCATAAAGATTTTAGGGGCATTAGTAAGTACGACGGGCATAACCAGAAACTCATATTGCACATAACTTGTTTGGAATGTAGTCTTATAAATATCTTCATTCTTCTCCTTTAGTAGATGATATCAATAACAAAGATCCACCTTTTATAAGTATTTATATCCTCTTAACAGGTCAAACAAGTCATAAATGCTTAGAAGAGGATACTTGTTCTTTATGGTGATCTTGTTGAATCCCAATAATCGATACTACACCACATTGTTCCATACATATTATTTATAAATAGCACTTTTTAACACCAAGGTGATGCACTAGGGTGTATGAACCCTTCTTCTAGATTCTCTTGAAACTTCTTCTTTAAATCCTCCAGTTCGATAGGAGCCATCCTATAGAGACACTTTGAGATAGGAGTAGCTCTTTCTATGAGTTCTATTAAGAACTCTACCTCACGATCCGGGGGAATTCTGGGTAACACGTCGGGAAATACATTACAGTATTCCCTCACAATGGGAATTTTCTCAAGGTTGAAAGTTTCCTTTGACTCAATCATTTGGGAATGTTAGGATTCTTCATAGAGAATCAACAACCACACAATTGAAGGATCTTTCAAATGATATTCATGAATTTCCATGCATTTGTAGAGGATCATGGGATGGTTCAGAATATGAAAATTTATTTCATTTTAATGATTGTTGATGTGTTCAATATATAACAAGAGCCAATCCATTCCCATTATATAATATAATTCCATCAAAATATGTATTACATGATTTACTGGAAGAATCTTCCTACACACGTCAACAGGAGAAGAGTCAAACACTTGTGTTGCAATGATTTCACCCCTTTGTTGTTTTACAGATATCTATAATTCAACATTTTGAGGCATTGATTCAATAGTTCTAGCAAACATGCAAGATATAAAAGAATGTGTAGTAACAAAATCAAATAAGACCTTGACAATTATTGAGTGAATTGGAAGTGTACCTTGCACAACATCATTACCTTGCTCCACATCCGTGAAAGTGATGGAATAAGCCTTCCCACGTTCCTTTGGATTTTGTGGCAACTGACACTGATTACCCTTGAGAACTTGAGGTTTAGTGCACTAGCTAGCATAGTGCCCTAGCTCCCCACAATTATAGCATTGAACAATGAGTGGTTCCCTCCTTTCTTCCACCACATTATCCTACCTATTATGTATTTTTTACACTCATGAGTGTGGTGTCATTCATTCCCACACTTGAACCATTTTCCCTTCCCTTTAACGAATTTACAACGGTGAAACTTTCCACATTTCTGGCATGCGTGTCATTGATTTTTCCTCCCACCATTGCCATTAGATTCACTAGAATGAAACTCTATCTTTAATTTTTTGTCACCAGATCCATGGGAACATTCCCCAAACTCTATATCCAATTTTAGATCACACCAAAAAACATATTCATAACTCCCAAAATCTAAAATTTCTAGATCCTTTCAAAGGTGTGGTTTTAATCCACTAAAGAATATATTAATTTTTCTATCATTGTTGATAACAAAACCTGAAGCATACCTTTCATGCCATGTGAAATTCGCTTCATAGGTTGTAAAATATTCTCCTTCTTTTCACATGAGCTCTATGAATTCTATCCCCATCTTCATCCGAAGAGTTCTTGGGAAATAATTTTTAAGAAACATTATCTTAAACTCTCCCCATTCCATCTCATCAATTTCCTCCCTTGGCTTAGTGTTCTTAATCAATTCCCTCCATTGGTCAACCTCACCATCTAGGTTATAAACATATAGATTCACCTTTTCCATCTCAGAACAGTGAATCATTGAAAACATCTACTCCAGGGAGTTGTCCCACTGCTCTGAAACTAGTAGATCAGATGATTCACTAAATATCATTGGTCGTTGCATAATAAAATATTTAATAGCCATTTTATCCCTCTTTGGAGAAGGAGGATATTCACCATTATTATGGTTATTGTTTATAACCTGAGTTGGATGGGTAATAATCTCCATGTTGTTCTAAACTCTACCTCCCAAATCATTGGTGATGTCATTCAGGCAATCGTCACTTTGTCCCTCGCACGTGTTGTTAGCCTAGTTTCTCCATGTTCCCACTATTTTCTAAAATAGAAATCGATAGAACAAAACATAAGTTAAAAATTCATTAAAAAATTATTCATTTAAACAATTTATAATATAATCATTACTTATGGGGTCCCTATGTAAAAATTATTGTGTGCACATTTTAACTTAGACTCATTCTAGAGGATTTCTCTAGGGTTCACTAATCCTAATTCCAAAATTAACTAATCCATTCCTTTAATACAAGCTATAATGACCTAGCCTTTTTGTACATCACCATTACATAATTTTAATGATAAACCAAAAAATAGTATTGCCCATAGTGGATCCAATGGTTTATTGTCTTGGGAAAACTAGGACCATACATAACAATTACAACGTCGAGCATAAACAATTATTCTATTTCTTCTTCTCTAGCTTCTTACTTGAACTTGGCCTCTTCTTAGTACATGTAGTCACCTGAGGATACACATAAAAAGGGGTGAGTTTGAATCCTTGTATAGGTATATACAAGTACAATATTTCATGGGTGAGCATAATCATAACATAGGAAAATGATCATGGACATAAGGGGAATCATAAATATAAGAGTTGAAATATGGAAATGAAAAAAATTTGAAACATCATGTCTTATTGGTTGATTAATACACATACAGGTGAACAAATATAGCATTTTTTCACACATAATTTCACATTTACTCATGAGATTCATCACCTACATAATGTGTTGGAGATTGGTATAAATCCTGGGACATCTTTCAAAATCAAACATTCATATTGCGCTATATAATTCCGAGTGCACCCATCACATCATAAAATTATCATTATCATGCATGACAAAGAGAACATATATCAATAATGAACATAACTATCCCTTTAAAATGAACATGTTTCATCTCATAAGAACACATTCATATACATTGGGTTCCCAAAAGAAATAGGGGATTACATACTTGTTACAGGAACCATCGACGTTGAATGAGAGGTAAAAGGTGATTTCATAAAAGAAGAGTTCTTTTGGAAATCATTTATATTGACATATACATCAGTAAGAAAGATTTATACCCAATAAAAAGGTAATATAATTATGAAAAAATGATATTTAAGGAGTGTTCATACCAAATTTGGAGTGAAAGTGGGTGAACATGAAGAAAGAAAATTGGGTTCAAGATTTTCCCCATACCTTATATCTGAACGCTTCATTCTATTTAATGTTCTGTATAATGACATTATATTCATTAATTAGATATTCTAGAACCTTTTATACAACAATAGGGGTCATTTTTTATGTCATTATGTTATTTTATGGGCCTTTGATAAGGTATAGAGTTCAAAAACATTGCTCAGGAATGATCGTTTTTATGGTTTTCTTGAGCGTTTCACATGTATTCATGAATCGAAGTTCATGTGGAACATAGATAAACATATAAAACAAATATTCCATTTTATTAATGGAATTCCAGAAGGTATAATTATATTATAATAAATTAAATTGTATTCCATATGGATGAATCATTAGATAAAAATTAAATGATGATTGTTTGAGTTAATTTGTGCGCTTTTCAACCACAACATATTTTTTTAGATTAATAATTTAATAATAATTACATAATATAGTTCCAGAACATTATATAGGACTTAATAAATATAAAAAATAATGGTTCAACCATAATAATGGTTTAATTACCATATCTGATTGTAGAAATAAAAAAACATTTCATTCTTGAAGGTGATGGACTAACACATCACAAACAACATTTTTTTATAAAATACAAGGAAGTGGTGATGGGGTTTGGATGATATAATATCCCATTATTACAATATAATTATATTATATGTATAATATTGTAGTTAAAACCCCATTTTGAAAAATATAGTTTGGGATATAATAAGAAAATAAAATGAAATTGAAAGGAATTTTAAGGAAAAGAATGAGAGAAATTACCTCATGAATCCTCACCTTGAGATCGTCCTTAAGGGCCCTAATTTGTTCTTTTGAAGAGACCAGAATATCTGGGACGTGGGGATGGTTCTAGGGAAGATTCATGGGTAGAGTTTAGACATGTATTGAGGTTGAGCGGTGTGGGGGAATGAGAAAGTGAAGGGTGGTATATATAGTGGAGGGAAGAGGGGATTTCATAATATACAATCCATTAATTTATTATTTCCCCACAAGACAAGGAATAGTTAGTCTTAAATGAGTTAGAATAGTAATTTTATAATGTAATCCCGAACCAAGTAGTCTTACATCGGCAGAATATCACACATGGCTCTATAATTAGCTTATTTAGCTTATTTTTGTAAATTATGATATTTCATTATTGATCAAAAATTCAAGTATTTCAGAAAACTCCCCAAATTACACCCCGAAAATTATTCAATGTGTATAATCCAAATATGATGTCCATTTTTCAAAAATAATATAATAAAAGTGATTAATTTAATATTTAATTAAAATCATAATTTATATGAAAAATACAGTTTTTAAATTTTAAACTGATTTTATAATCCCTTCAAAAATTATTTTGGATATTATAAAATCATCTCAAAACTAGAAGACATAGATTTGTTAATATATGAACACATTTTAAGAAAACAAATTCTATTAAATTAATTAATTAAATTTAAATAATTATTTATGACTTACAAAAATACCCAAATGTTTACTATGTTCAACTTGTCAGTTTCTATAATGCCAAAAAAATTAATTATTCAGGGGTAAGGTTAATATTATTTTAGTATTTTTAATATTAATAGGGGGTCATAGTACAATTCATAATGGTAGGTTGATTTTCATAAGGGTGTTCTACTAATAACCAATTTTTTTTGTTTAATTAAACTCCAAAAATCATCTTGATCACAATTGTGTATGTCGGATTTTTGAAATTCAAAATATAATAGTTGAAAAATAATTTTTAATGTTCACATAATATATAGTATATTTATATTTCATTGTGATTTATTAATGTATTTTTACTATAAGTAATAATTATATGAAGTGAATTCCATTGATAATACTTTGGATCATTACAAGATATTTACTAGAGATGATATAATCGTACCATTTATAGTATTAATTAGTAACTCAATATATATCTTTTTAGGTGGAAATTTAATTCCCCAATAAAATTATTCAGATGTAAATCTGTGTTTAGAACCTAGATAATATAAGAAATTTTTCATATTAATTTTGATGATAAGTGAACCTTTCAAAAAAAAATCCAAACATTTTAATTGTTTGTACTAACTCTATTTGAAATGACTACTCCCCAGTTCTTCTTCGGTAGTATTTTTCCTTGAATATTTTGAATATAGTATGATTAATGCACCATCTGTTTATGGTTTATGTAATTGATAGTATTGGTTGATTTTTTTCCTTACATTTATTAGAGAGATGAACCCTATCAAAAAACATATAACAAACTCCCTTTCCAATCATGCCTTTTCTAGGATGTTAATATCTATAATTTTTACATAATGGAAATTGCTTTATTCCCTTCACCTTATTTGACACCTTTTATTTTCCATGGTTCTAAAATTTTTTCTAAAAATATTTATTAACGATATTAGAGGTATAAAATAATCTCACACATTAAATGGAACAATATATTATATCATCATATAATGATTTTTTTATAATAGATTTCTTTTTGGTGACATCACTTATTCCAATTAAATAAATAATTAATATATAATTTCATATTATATATGAATTCTAAATAATGTAGATTTTTTTTGTAAGTTTATGCTCATAGAATACAATAAACTCTTCTTATTTATTCATTAAATTTATAATCATCCCCTAAAATTTACCTCACTATTCTGAAAGAACATTTTTCTTAAAGAATACCAATTTAAATTTTCCATATTCCATGCTATCCTATTATTAAATCTATATAGTTTTATTGATCCATCACCACCATTGATAAATATCATATCTCAATAAATACCCATTAAGAATAACCATCTAAAATTAATTTCATCATAAATCTAGGAATATACATTCAAGGGATACAATCCATTGTTCAAATAAAAATATATTAGTAGCCCTATTAAATGATGAACGAATAGTTTTTTCATGATTGAATATGATATAACTAAATCATGTTAGAGAAAAATTGTTTTCCTCTTATGAGAGTGGATATTCGTTATAACTTGACTAATTTTTCCTAATATTGAAATGATATTCTTATATATGAGGACATTTTTAGTGGATTTTATAGAAGGTAAATACCAACATCGATGATGAATATTGATTCCCATTCTTATATTAATTGCCATTACTAAATTTGGACCATGCTAATTCATCCCATAACAATCATCAATATTGAGCCATAAAATAAAAAATACACTAATGGTAAATGTTTTCAAATACTATAAGTAATTACCATTATTATAATGTAAGTTTTTTTTCATAGAAATCTAGTTCAAAACGATTTAACTAAACATTCTCTGATACATATTTTAATATTCCAAACTCTAGTAACCCTGATCTAGATCCTTATGTGTTATGTTTTTAAAAGATATTAGTGATCACATAACAACATGTCAATCATTTTTTAGTCTTGATGAACAAGACACATACATGATTCCTATATTACATATTAAATATTAAAAATAGTATCCAAAAAATTCACATATTCTTTATGTAAGTCCTCTACCAAAAAATGACCACATCATGATGGTTTTTTGAGAAATGGTGGTGGTTTAAACCGCCGCCATATTTTCTTATGGTGGTTTCAAAAAACTACATCTAAATTGTGTCCTAGAATACAATACTCAATAGTTTCGTCAATTTAGGGTCGGTTTATAATAAATGATGTAGTGGGTGCATTTAGAGGCAGTTTTTATGGTTTTAGTGACAATTTTCCCAATGAAAGTGGTATTTTTATGGCAATTATAACCAATGTTAAATAAAAAATCAGTTTCGCTGGGAAAACCCAGTGATAAAACCTAGTTAACCACCGAAAAATAATAAATGAATTTGAAAACTTTGTATCGGTCGTTAAATCCACCACAAAATTATTTTCTGTAATGGTGGTTTTAACCGCCGCAGATAGAAAAATACTGTATTTTTAATAGCAGTTAAAACTACCGCTAAATATATTATATTTATTTTACATGTGTTAAAACCACTGTTAAACACTAACATACAATAAAAAATCAGCTGATACTTTAGGACCATTACCAATAACCGAAAAAAATCCCTTCCAATTCAATTTAAAAATAAAATGATGATGATACTATGAGATTTGAGATGATAGGAACTATATGTGAATGTGAAATGATGGGTATGATGATACCTGCTGATTTAAAATATGGTATTGTGAGATTTGAGTAATGGGAATAGAAAAAATGAGAGTTATAGGAACCCATATAAATAACAATAATATATCTCACCACGTCACAAAAACATTTCACAATTTATTCCACTATCATTTCCACTTATATATTCACTTTACTACATAAACAAGACATTCCCACAAGCCACATTTCATCTCTATTTTCAATCCATCCAATTTATATATTTTATAATTACCAACCATTTTCATTCAATAAGAACATTTATTTTATGTTTAAAGATGATCACTTTAACCACACTTCTTACATTAATTATTTCTGTTCATTAATCATTCCATGCTATTATATTTCATTACCGATGTTATCATTACAAATTTATCTATAGTTATAGAGAAACTGCGCAACAAAACAAGAAACAAATCATTCATCCATTCCCAAAAAAGAACAATTCAAAAACACCCCACATCACCACCACCACACATTATAACTATAACACATTGCAACCACCCCACATAACAACCACCCCACATCACAACAACCACACATCACAACCACACCACATCACCACCACCAGACATCACAACCACTACACATAAAATACGCCACACATAATTTAGTCTCCATTAGGTTTTTTATCACAAATACTAAATTATTATGAAGGGTAATCACACAAAAATACAATATTTTATGGGAAAACAATTTAATTGTATGATATATATTCTTAGCCTATTTCATATGTGGTGAGGTTATACAAACATACATAGAATGTTTTATAAAAACAAAACAACAAAATATCTCAAAATAAGACATAATATGAAAACCATGTAAGTGTGGCCATATAATAATAAATAACTGGAATAATTATAAATCATGTGATTTCCCCCTTCCTCTTAAAATTCAATTAATATTGTCCATTATCTTTAAAAAGATTATATGTTCCATTTGTCCAATGATATACAAAATCATGGTATTCACAAATATATATATATATATAGAAGTGGAGATCAAGGATCCCCAACATTGACAGAATCTTTAAGGAGAAATGAAAAAGAACCAAGGATAAACAACCACTAATCCCAACTGAATCACTATTTAATCCAGTTAATAATAATAATAAATGAAAACCACCCACAAAATAAGATAATTACTACCATAATGAAATCTTGAATATTATATAAATATAATTAATAAGTAATGGGGAAAGAGTGGGATTCCATGAATCAATTGACTTCAATCTAAATGATCCAATATGATCCAAGTTGTTTTGAACATCAAGGTAGTTGTCTAGGGAAGGGGAGGATGAGTAAGGGTCAACCAAGAATTGATGGAATGTCTAAAAATATATAAAAGGAGGTAATAAAATATCAATTTATAAGTGAATCACATTGGACTATACCAAAACATGGACAATTTTCAAATCTCATGTGGTGGGTTTGGTAAAAGATTAATCTAGAACCCTCATTGTTGTTTTATATTTTTTCTAATTTTAAAATGGAAATTTGCCTCTAGAAAATAATAGAACATAGAGTGGTCTATTCCATAGTTTTTTTCTATGTTATTCCATGTATTGATTCCATGACCAAGTTCCCATTTCTTAACCATTTTAGCCTCACCATTCCCAAGGCTACAATGTGGTGAGCCTGGGTTTTTTATTTTGGTAAGGTTTTCCTCTGAGATTACATGCCCACCCAAGGGCATTTCAAGATTATCATGGTGCATAGAAAAAGAACTTGGAGAACACACATAACACCATTTCATTGGAAAGTCAATGTAATATATTTCATTTTACCCAAGAGCATTCTAAATATAAAACTACATCCTTCTTATCCAGACAAGTCATTACACAAGTTGTGGTGGCCATAAAAAGGTAAAACACCACCTCAAACCTCAAAATCACCACAAAACTCTCCTTGAACATCCCCAAGAATTGATATCTACCAAAAGGAAGTTCATAAAGAGTATATACCATTATAATCATTCTATTTATTTTGGTATCCCTTTTATTTGACAATTCTAGGTGAAGGTGATCATATTTTCCAAAAAATTATATAAATTATGATTGGATTGATTCCTATTTTCTTGTGATACATAGTGATTCCGAGATTTTCTATATTAAACACAACCAAAAAGCAGATATAATATCCCCGATATTATTTTATTTTACTGGGTTTCTTCATTCACAGTGGTTTTCTATCCTTAGGGTTGGCATCCAGACAAGTTAATTTCATATTAAACATGAGTTTAAACTACATAAAACCTCCTATAATAATGTAATTTTCATATGATCTTAAACAATTGTTTATTTTAGTCATTTTTAAATGATGTTAAACTATGTGATGCATGGTCAGTATTTTTAGACTTGAAACTTCATAGAATATTCTACATAGTAAGACTTGTATTCCTCAACATATTAACCAAAACAGCATAAGGTTCCTTAGCATGTGGTTCTTTATCTATAAATTGATGTTATGAAAACAATGAATCTTACCCTAAGAAAAAGCCTAATATGCATAGGGGTATTACATTAAAAATATATGTGAATTGATTCATTATGTTTCAATATATGTAATGATGTTGGGATCTCCTATAACAGACCTTGGTGAAAATTATAATCACATTGGTTATACCCTAAAGGTGTGAACTTCCTAATTCACATAAATTTTTTTATTTCATTCTCACATAATGTTTCCAATTTTTCTCAACCTTCTTCTCCTATACACGAGAAAAAATTTTGTATAGGAACTTTTCCAGGAACTATGAATGGATATATTCATGTTACCATAGGATATGTTTTTCATTATTCATCCTTGGGTAACAAACATAATAATTTTAGGAAACATGAATCATAAAAACTGAATCATGATAATAAATGATCGAAATACATGGTGTGTACCTCACTTGAGAAATCAAGACATAAAATAAAACATCATAAATCAAAAAAATTACATAAAAGGAAACGTGATAAATTAAGAAAATAGTATGTCACGAAAATGTTTGGTGGGAAAATTGTTCCACCCATTATACATATACAAACTGAATGTTACAATATTTTTCCAACATATCAACAAAACAACTAATCCTAGTCCGATGATGAACATATCTCTTAACCATCTACACCTCCATCTCTACATTTAGCTACCACCTAAAAGAACATTATATTGAATGTTCAATATTGTTGTATATTTATATTTTAAATTAAAACAAAAGAAATTTGGAAAAATAAATGATTTTGAATTGTTTTGATTTACCTACTCACCAACAGTCGATGCAATACCACTGGAAGAAAATCCAATCATCTTTTGATATAAATCATTGGACACTTTCTTCAAAGAGAATATCTAACCCCCTTGGAATTGAGCTGTGTTTCGTAGAGAAACATTCTCTCTTTGAGTATCTCAGGGTATAGACTGACTACAACCCGGAGTAGATGCAGTTGCAATCCTCTGTGGCCTAACAAAGACCTCTATTGGTATGGGTCTAAAACCTATCCAACACACTATACTATAATTCCCTTTCCCAAGGACATTATCAACCAGGTCATCCTGAGAGACTGAGTAGGACTGTGCAGGATTGGAATCCAACAATTATTTAATTTTTACCTAGTAATCAATAATCATTCATATTAGAAGAAATATATATTAACATAGTAAAAACTGATAATAAGTCAGTAAAATGAGAAATATGGTCATAACCTAACTAATTTGGCATGATCATTAACAAAACATCCATCCTATTTTTAGTGAACATTAAACCACACTTTTGTTTGGCATGTTTCATGCCTAAAACTCTGTAACTGCATTAAACAGACATAAATAAAAAATATAATATTTTAAACAAATAGTATTTTCTTATAAATAATTAATCTACTGAAAAGATTAAAAGAGCAGATCAGCTACAAGAAAAACTCTTTCACTAAGCAGTGTGAGGGATTACCTTCTTTGCCCGACATGAAGCATTCTTTCATGAATGATACAGAAATAAAAAAAAATTATAGTAATTTGGTCAATATTTTCTCCCCTTCATATATATGTATAAATGTAAAATGATATTATTATAGTAATATATATTTAAATACCATCTTCTTCTAATCACAATGTCGTTAAAAAACTTTTCATTGCACTTTGGGTTCCCCATCATGTATCTTGTAAAACATCTATTGGGCAGTCAATAAAGTATCGTTGACATCTCCCCCGAATCTCCATTTAAAGTTATTCGATTTTTTCCAAAAAAATTCAATTTCCACAATCATGCTGTAACATAAGCCACTATAATGTGGAAAACATATTTACATAGAAATTCATATTGAAAATATTAATAACATGACATTCAGTTACACCATAAAATATAAAAATTACCTTTATTTGGGAATCTAAGACGTTATTTTCCAACTCTCACAAATATGTCACCAATCATCATATGAAATAGGAAGGGAAAGGGGCTTCATGGCCAGCTGGCCTAAACTCTGGCCATGAAATCATGTGGCTTAATTCGTAGGGACCCCATATGAATCAAATGGGACCACAATATTCACTCTTGTCAAGTTCAATACATTTGGACGTTTTTCATTTTTCTGTAGACTTGAATGTTTTCAATATATAATTAAAAAACATTAAGTATAAAAAAAGAGCAATAAATTTATTCATATTAAAATTTTTTCCTATAACAGTCACCCTCTAGTATCAACATGAAGAACTATAAGTGGTAAGTTTCTCCCCCACTGATGAAGCTCTTGATTTGGGAGGTGACAACTAAGCTACTAAAGGGATGCTCATAGAGTTTTTGAGTGTTAGTGTAAGGGGAGATTATTCAAGGGGGGATGTAGATGGTGGCTGAAATGTCAAAGGGATGGAGACAGATGGATCGTCATCTATCGTAGTGGTCTATAAAATAGTATATTGATTCCTCTTTGGAATTCCAATCATTTAATAAAATAAAATTTAGTTTAGAACCTATATATCAAAAAATTGTGCAGAAAAAAATTAAAAAAGATAGCTGATGCACAATACTAACAAACAATATACATATAACAATGATAATTAATGATTGCAAAATTGAAATAAGTGGTCTCTAAATTAAGGCATAACTATACATACAATCATTATATCCATCAATCATAGTGGTTTCTTGATCCATAACTTCATACACATAATTAATCCTTACTAGACTAATATTTTCAATATCATGGTTTACAAATAATTTTGATTCTTGTTTCTAATTTGATTCAATGTCAGAGGCCAGATGTTCCTCTTCATCACCCATATCATACAAATATATTTGTTTTACATGTGAAACAACAATCCATCCATATTCCAAAATATAATTATTCTAATATATCATTTTTTTAGTGATGATAATATATATGTATCATGCAGTTCACAATCACTAACAACCATCAAACGAGAGACATTCATAGAAGTAAATTTCCAGGAATCTCTTTTAACATCTCTGATAATATCGACCCAATTTCATTTGAATAAAAAAGCTAAAAAATGCATGCGGTAGTTTAACTCAAAAATATCGTTCATCATTACATTATATCCCACTTTAGAAAATATAAATATAACACTATTTTATGTTTTCAAACCCTCTTCTCAATCTAATTTATGAAATATAAATATATTCATGTTGTGAGCGTTGAGGATTCTAACTATTTTAGAGGACCACAAGAAATAAACTTATAATCTTCTGACATATGTGCTCGAGTAACAGTCTTCTTTATCTAAAAAAAGAAATATAAATTATTATAATTACCAAATATATTTTTCAACCTAATATTCATATTTATTTAAATATTTATGAACTTACATATCATGCAAACCATTCTACAGGCTCATTATTAAGATATTTCATTCTATTTTCTCATTTCGTTTTTTTCCTCTCATTATCCTCTTTGTTTCTATCCTAAAATCATCAATAAATGGATATATAATTTCACTATTAAGAAGCACATATATATTTGTGCCTGTAATAATTTATTTTATTTTTGTATAATATTTGAGGTCCTACAAAATAAAAGCCTAATAGAAGGAAATATTTTTTCTTTCCCATGTATTTGAGATTGAGTCAATGTGTTTTCAACACTTCTAACTCAATTAAATATTATCTCAATAACATCCAAGTATCTAGAACAAAAGGTAAGAATCTCCTCGGACAAATATCTTTCAGTAATAGAGAATTCTGTTTGAGCATTATTTCTCACGTATCATTTCAAATTTCCAATATATCTGTGAAATAAAATAATAAACAAAAAAATGAATTTAATGAACTTCCAATACGTCTTTACTCAATTGAAAAACATATAAATAAATTACATATCAATTGGATACCTACATCGATAATGAATGGGGCCTCCTAATTTAGCTTCCTCATCCAAATTCATTTATAAATGCATCATGACAGTAAAAAATGATAGAGGAATGATCATATCCATTGCACAAAGTTTCAATAAAATCATCTCCTAAAGGTTGTCAAGATCAAATGGATTTTGATCCATCTCACATGGTTGTCTGAAAAATATGTATAATTTGAGTACAGCAACAATTAATTTTTCATGCAATAATGTACTCAATACTAATGGTAGTAACTATTATAACAAAATATGTTAAATATAAGGACCCGGCCTTATTACATACATAATCTTGAATTTAGTTAAGAAAAAACATCCTTTTACATTGATGATATTTTCAGGTTTAGAGATTTAGAGGATCGGGACTATACATTCATAACATTACACATTATTACAGAGTAGATACCATAAAAATAGTTTCCATTTTTTTCAAAATATAAAACATTAAAACCTAAAACAAGACTCCTTGTCAATTCTTAAACATTTAACATGGCCTCATTCCTTGTCTTACACATCCATTAACCAGAGAAAATAATTTAAAAAAACTTGGGATGAGCACAAAATCTCATTAAGGGATAAAAAGAAGGAAAGATCACATTAGTCCATGTATATTTGTAACGTAGGGAAGAATTTTCAAAATACATTCTTGTCACTAATATATACTTACTTTTTGTAACATGATATATACACAAGATCCATAAAAACCATGAGAACATATTTATAATTATAAAGGTATCTTAGGCCATTACTTACATAAACTTGTAACCATTCTTGGCTACCTTATAATTTTAACCCTCACTCCTACCTTACTTTGTGTAACCATCACAGTTACACTTGGAGTAACCATACGGCCGACCTACAACTTACTCATACCCAATGAATTAGAGGGAAATATATGTCCCACCCTTAATAATAAATAATTCTCATGAACCAAATCATTATCATACAACATGAATAATTCAATAAAAACATTGTATTGTAATTTCATAAAACCAAATTTAAAAAAAGCATTTTTAACAAAAATCCCCTTATAAATATCATAAAATTGAAGATAGACTTAATAGAGTGGATGTAGTATATATATATACTGTAAATTAACATAATAAAACATAATATAAATATAACCCATCGCACAAAAAATTTTAATAGCACATAAATAATTAAGTAGAAGGTTAACACAAAGAATGGAAATCGGGTTAAGAATTATCTTTCCTCGGGTTTGTCTTACATCCAACATTTTTAAACCTCCTGTATAATGGTTAAAAGAATCATATTAGTATTTTAAAGAAATTTTTTTATGTTTATAAAATCATATATGACCATTTAATAACATCATTTCAGCCATTTAATTGTTAGTATTTTGCTCCTTACACCATTTTTGGGTGAGTTCTTTACATGATTTCTATGATGGATGTTCATTTCCTTTGGAAGTGAAACTAAAAAATTGGAATATAGTAGTACATAAATATATCCCGTAACATAAATTATACCTCTTATCATTTTGATTTTTAAAATGAGGATGATTCATAAGCTAAAACATTAATGATGTTCGTTTAGATCATTTTAGTGGTTCTTTGATAATAACAAATTCATGTTTTCTTATAAATTAGAACCATGAGTACAAAATAATTCCAGAACCAATGGTGAGTAATAGATCATATATTATAACCTGGTTCAAACAAATAAATGGTTACATGACCTGACTTGAAAGAATTAATGGAAATTTAAAATCACATCGTCCACGATGTCGGTAATTCAACACATCACAGACAATGTTTTATTCCTTAAATTATTGGGAGAGGAGAAGAATAATGAGTAATTTTCCATGAACATGATATCATCCAGAATATACATGATTTATAGAGATCTCACGCCTCTTGGGTAAGTATATATGAATAAAAAATAAGGAAGGAACTCAAAATAAAAGAATAAATGAGAAATCTCTTACAAAGATTCTGCAGCCCAACGGCTATGCGACAGGGTTTTAGAAAACATTAAGAATAGAGGGGGAAAAGGTCACCCATCCAGAAATGAATCAAAATACAGAATAGATCAATAATAATATGGAAATAAGAACATGGTATTGAAAGGATGCCAGATCATCATTTAGGGAGAATTAGGAATTAATTAAATGAATGGAAGAGTTGGTATTTATATTAAAAGTGAGGGATTTTTTTAATAAATTTTTAGGGACACCTAATGGTTGGTATTTGCAAAACCATGGGCCTTACCATGGTATTTTCCCATGGTATAAGCCACTTGAGACACATCACATCTTATCTAACTATATAAAATTCGACCAGATTTATGACATAATTATTATATCATTAATGGTGTCATTAACACACAGAAATTAAAAACTGTATTTTCTACTATTCAACAAAAAATCAATTATTTCAATATAATTAATAAAACCCACACAAACCATTTATCGATGTGTAAAACTAAAAAATAAAGCCCATTTTTTGAAAATAATTTTCTAAATTTTATTAATTTAATTTTTAAAGAAAAGAATACATAATTCAAAAATTAACTATTCTAATTCTGTAACTACTTCTATATCACAATGAAAAATTTACCATGATGTTATTAGATTGAATCCTTAAGAAAATAAAATAATAATAAAATTTACTATTCATTAGGGTCATATTACTATTCATAAGGGTATGTTACTATTCACCAAAAAACAAGTTGGTTCTAATAGACTCCAAATAATATACTGAGCACAATTGTAGATGACAGCTTCTTTAAATTCAAAACATAGAAGTGGTAAAATTATTTTTATAGGATAGTTATAAATATCTACTTAAAACAAAGTTCCATGAATTTATATTTATTTTCTAGAAAAACATGAGGTGTTATATTATCCCCACCTTATTGAAATTGCATCCTCAAAATTTTACATAATTATTAAACAACTAAGGGTATTTTTACCTCATAGCATTTTCCCATGTTGCTTCTTCAACCATGTGGTTTATCTAAAAAAACCTTTACCTGGTAGATCACCTTATTCCTCAATACATGTTCCCTTCAATCAAGAATTTGAACTGGTTTCTCTTCATAAGAAAGTTTATCTTCCAGCTGAACTGCTTCTGGGCTCAAGAAATGTGATGAATCTGGAACATACTTTCTCATCATCGAAACATGAAAAACATTGGGTACATAAAACAAATTCGGAGGTAAATCTACATGGTATTCCACTGTTCCAACTTTCTCCAGGATTCAAAAGGACCGATGAACCATGGACTTGGCTTCCCTTTCTTTCCGAAATGCATCACACTTTTCCAATAAGAGATTTTAAGGAAAACATGGTCACCTACCTCGAATGAGAAGTCTTTCCTTCTATTATCTGCATAACTTTTCTACCTTCTCTGAGTTGTCCTCATGTGCTACTGAATTATCCTCACTTTCTTATCCACTTCTTCTACAAATTTTGGCCCCATCAACTTTCATTCACCGACTTCATCCCAAAATTCTGGAGTCCAACAACGCTTCCCATTCAAGTCCTCAAAGGTTCCATCTGAATACTGGAATTAAAATTGTTATTATAAAAAATCCTAACTAAAGAAAGATGTTGATCCCAACTTCCTTGATAGTCCATTTAACAAGCTCGAATCATATCCTCTAATGTTTGAATCATTCGTTCAGACTGGACATCTGGTTGAGGATGAAACGATGTACTGAAATTTAAATCTGTGCCCAACGACTTCTGAAGTCCCATATAAAAGTTAGAAGTGAACCTGTGATCTCGGTCTGATAAAATGGAAAGAGGAACTATAGGTAACCTGACAATCTATTTGAGGTACAATCGAGAAAGTTGATATAAATTCCTTGTATCTCGAATAGAAAGAAAATGTGCAAACTTTGTTAGCCGATGAAAAATTACTCAAATCGCATTATTTTCTCGACAAGTCTTTGGTAGTACCACCACAAAGTCCATGGATACATTCTCCCATCTCCACTCTGGCTCTAATGAAGTATGAAGCATCCCCTTTAGTAACTGCCGCTCTACTTTAACATGATGACACATCAAACATTTCATGGTAAAATCAGTAATATCTCTTTTCATTCCATCCCACCAATAATTCTCCCAAAGGTCTCTGTACATCATAGTATATCCAGAATGAACAGAAAATGGAGAACTATGAGCTTCTCACAAGAAATATTTCTTCCACTGAGAATGACTAGGAACACACAACCTTTTTCCAAATCATTAAACACAATTCTTATCAAGGTTAAATTCTGGAAACATGCCCATTTTATCCAATTCTACCTTTTTCTATAGCTCATGGTTTTCCTCTTGTGCTTTCTTAATTCTGTTTGACAACAATGACACCACTGAATCCTGAAAAAAAATAGATGTATTCCCTACACCAACAACTTCTAAGTCAAAATTCATCAAATCATTAATCAAGGGATCATGTTCCAAATGTAGCATGGTTAATGATGCATGATGTTTCCAACCTAAGGCATCTACCACTTTGTTTTCTTTCCCAATATGGTAATTGATTATGAAATTATAATCATTTATCTGTTTAAGCCATCTTCTCTGTCTCATGTTTAATTCCTTCTGAGTGATTATATACTTCAGACTTTTATGGTCGGTATATATTAGGCATGTGGTGCCGTATAAATGATGCCTCCAAATTTTTAAAGAAAAAAAACCACAGTTTACATTTCCAAATAATGTGTGGGATAATTCAGCTCATGAGTTTTAAGTTGTCTTGAAGAATAGGAAATTACCTAATCACTCTACATCAAAACACAACCAAGTCTTTTCAAATAAGCATCACTGTAGATGAAAAAATCACCATTTCAGGAAGGTAAGGCCAAAACTAGAGTATTTACCAATCTCTTCATCAATTCCTGAAAACAAACATCACATTCCTCTATCCAAACAAATTTAACCCCTTTCTATGTTAACTTAGTTATCGGGCTAGATAACCGTGCAATGTTCTTAACAAAATGTCGGTAATAATCTGCAAACCCATGAAAACTACAAATATCTGTAAAATTTGTGGGTCTTGTACATTCATCAAATGCTTTTGTTTTTTCTAGATCAACTGTTATTCCATACTTATTTACAATGTTTCCATGAAAAGAAATATGTTGCAACCAAAAATCACACTTGCTGAATTTTCCATACAGTTTGTTTTCTTCTGATGTTTTTAAAACAACTCTTACATGTTTCTCATGCTCCTCTTAATTTTTAAAAAATAGCAGAATGTCATCAATAACAAACAATAAACTTATCCAAGAAATCGTGAAATACTCTATTCATAAGATTCTTGAATACATCAGGTACATTAGTTAATCCAAATAGTATACCAACAAATTCATAAAGCTCATATCTATACGAAAGGCTCTTTTTGGGATGTCATCCTCTTTCACCTTCAGCTGATGGTATCTGGATCTCAAGACAATCTTTGAAAAGTACTGAGCTCGCTGGAGCTGATCAAACAAGTCATCGATATGAGGCAAATGATATTTTTTTAAATAGTGATGTTATTCAAAGCTCAATAATCATTGAAACGTTTCCGGGAACCATATTTCTTTTTAACAAAAAAAAATAGGGTCTCCCCATGGTGAAGTTCTAGGATGAATCAAGGCTTTGTCAAGAAAATCCTACAACTGATTTTTCAATTCAAGAATTTCTATTAGAGCCATACGATATAGGGTTATTGAAAATGGATTAGCATCATGTAATAATTCAATTGTGAATTCAACTTCTCGATCAGGAATGGCACTAGGTAACTCATCATGAAAAACATCAAGGCACTCATTTTCCACTGGCACATCATTAATTTGAATAGTTCCCTTGTTTTCAACAATATCCGCAAGACAACATTCATTTCCATCTTTCGATATTTTATCAGCTTCTAGATATGTTACCAATTTTATTGGTTCATTCTTGTATACAAACTGAAACACTTTTTGAAAAACAACTTCTTTTTCTCTATAATCATTCATTGCAAGATAATCAGAAAGCCAATCCATCCCCAGAATAACATCAAACATGAATAAGGTTAAAAAAATATTTTCAGGTAAAGTCGTTCCGTAGACCATAATAGAAAAATGCTTATAATTACTATTTTATATACCATTTCCCACTAGTGTGTTAACAAAAATATCGGGTCTCATTTGATGAGGAGATATTTCCAATTTACCAGAAAATTCCTCTGAGATGAAAGAATGTGATGACCCCATATCAATCAAAAATTTAGAAAAATCTGAGTGAACAAACAAAGTACCTGATACAACTTCGATGGATGGCCCGACATCTGCTGATGAAGTCGCAAAGGATCTCACTACACCTTTCTTATTTTAGTTTCACTTCTATGCATCATTTATATCTCTCTTTGGTCTAGAATGTGCATAATGACCCATATCCCCACATTTAAAACACATTACAGTCTGCTTTTAATGATTATTATTAGGATCATTTTCATTGAAAACTCGGGCTAAATGTCCAAACATACCAAATTTAAAATAATTCCCAGTTTTTCTAAAACATTCCCCAGGGTGCTTCTTGCCACAATTTTCACAAACTAGAAATTAGATTTATTTACCATGACATTTCTTTGGTTGATTCTTACCCATTGCTTGCCAACTGGACCTCTTCTTCTCTTTGTTGCCAAAATGAACATGATCATCAGCAAACTCCATCTCTACCCTCTCAGCATATCAGACATGTTTCATAACTTTTGAATCCACGGGAGTCCAATGCCCTTCAATACCTTGGATTCAATCCTGAGTAAAAGAAGTTGATTTTTTAATCATGATCCAGAATAAGATTTAGAGCATACCTCCCCAATCGGGTGAAGTTCGGTTCATACACAACCACTGAATATTCCTACTTCTGTTTCAATTCAAGGAATTTCTTATCCATTCTATGTCACACCACATTAGAAAAATATTTTTCTAGAAAAAGACTTTTAAATTCATCCCACTCTAAGGCATAAAAATCCTCTCTACCCGTGATATTCCTTACAATTGACCACCACCGATCAGTTTCCCCTTAAAAAAAATAAATGGAAAGACTTACCTTTTGATTGTCTAAACATCCCATAACATCAAATATCATTTAAAGGGATATGATCCATCCTTCAGCTACTACTGGGTCAGAAGATCCATTGAATGTAAGAGGATTTTTTCTCATAAAATGTTCCACTATTGACATGTTATGTTGTGGTACCTCTATTGGTTCTCTTGCATGGATTCCAATACCATTTATTGCCTATGTTAGCTGAGCCATTACTATCACAAACTGCTCGGTTCCAATCCCTACCATTCTGGGCTATAGTTTCATGAGGATGTCATTATGTTAGTGCCTCTCCTCTTCAGCATCCCTGTTACTTCTATGGACAGCCATTCTGAACAAAAATGTCTTAGATGAAGCAACATGGTAATATTTAAATGCTAAAACATTTCAAATTAAACATATAGTGAAAATCATTTATGGTATTCTATTAACATCACCCTAACCACTATGGATATCTAAACCATCCTCTAATACCAACTATAAGAACTCTTCCTTGATACCTACATAATAATGAATTTAGTCATGAAAAAACATCCTTTTTCATTGAGGATCCTTTCATGTTTAGAGAATTAGAGTATTAGAACAATACATTCATATCATTACACATTATTACAGAGTGGATAACATAAAAAACAGTTTCCATTTTTTCCAAATATAAAACATTAAAACTTAAAATAACACTCCTTGAAAATTCTTCAACATTTAACATGGATTCCTTCCTTGTCTTACACATCAATTAACCTATGAAAATAATTTAAAAAAACATGGAATGACTACAAAAGCTCATTAAGGGATAAAAATAATGAAGGATCACATTAGTCCATGTATACTCATAATATATGAAAGAATTTCTAAAAGACAATCTTGTCACCCATATATACTTAATTTGTGTAAAATGATATTTACACAAGATCCACACATTACATGAGAATATAAATACAATCATAAAGGTATCTTGGGGCATTACATACATAATATTCTAACCATTCATGGATACCTTATAATTTTTAACCCTCACGGCTACCTTACTTTGTGTAACCATCATAGTTGCACTTGGAGTAACCATACGTCTATCCTCCAACATACTCATACCCAATGAATTGGAGGGAAATATAGGACCAAACCATCAACAAAAATAATTCCCAAGAACCAAAACATAATCATACAACATGAATAATTCCATAAAAACATTTCTTTGTAATTTCATAAAACTGAATTTAAGAAGAGAATTTTTTAAAGGAAAGCCACTTATAAATATCATACATTTGAAGAGAGACTTAATATAGAGGATGGAGTATGTATATATTCTGTAAATACACATATTAAAACATAATATAAACAAAACCCATCACACAAACTATTTAAATAGCACATAAATAATGAAGTAGGGGTTTACCCAAATAATGGAAATCAGGTTAAGAATTCCCTTACCTCACGTTTGTCTTACATAAAACTTGTTCAAACCTCATGTATAATGGTTTAAATAGTTTTATTAGTATTTTGAATAAATATTTTCATGTTTAAAACATCTTATATGATCATTTAATAACATCATTTCACACCTTTAATTGTTAGTATTTTGCTCATTCTATTGTTTTTTGGGGAGTTCTTTACATGATTTCTATGATGGCCGTTCTTGTCGTTTGGAAGTGAATCTCCAGAATTGGAATAGATTAGTACTTAAATATATACATTAAAAAAAATTATACCATTTATAATTTTGATTTTAAAATGATGATGATTAATAAGTTAAAACATTTATGATGTTCGTTTAGATAAATTTAGTGGTTCTTTGATAATAACAACCTCGTTTTGTCTTATAAATTTCAACCATGAGTACAAAACAATTAAAGAACCAATGGTGAGTCATAACTCATATATTATAACCTGGATAAACCATATAAATGGTTTCATGACCATACTTGATAGAATTAATGGAAATTAAAAACCACATCATACATGATGTTGGTAATTCGACACATCACAGACCATGTTTTTATTCCTTAAATAAGTGGGGGAGAAGAATAATAATGATGAGGAATTTTCCATAAACATGATATAATATAGAATATACATGATTTCTGGATATTTCATGCCTCTTGGGTAAGGATAGATGAAGAAATAATAAGGAAGTAACTAAAAATAAAAGAATAAGTTATAAATCTCTTACAAACATTCGACAGCCCAACAGTTATGCGACAGGGTTTTAGAAAACATTAAGAAGAGAGAGGAAAAGGGTCACCCATCCATAAATGAATAATAATATATTATATATCAAGAATAATAAAGAAATAAGAACATGGTATGGAAACGTGAATGTTATACCACATAAAAGAGAGCTCGAATGGAAAAATGAAAGAAATTGAGAATTTTCTTTCCTTGTTGAGTAACCCTAAGAACATGAAGGATGGGACCTTGGGGGCTTGAGGAAACCATGGGGTACTAATATGAATATATGAAGGCTAGGGATTCGTTGATGGAGAATTGGGAATGAATTAAATAAAGGTAAGAGTTTGTATTTATAGGAAAAAGTGAGGGATTATTTTAATAATTTTCAAGGGACACCTTTTGAGTTGTATTTGCAAAACCATGGGATTGCCCAAAGTATTTTCTCATGGTATAAGAAAAATGGGAGACCTTAGATATTATTTAACTATACATAAGTTTACCAGATTTATGACATCGTTATTATATCATTAATGATGTCATTAACACACAGAAACTAAAAACTGTATTTTTTACTATTTAACAAAAAATCAATTGTTTCAGAAAAATTCCCAAAATTCACTCTAACAATTTATCGATGGGTAGAATTAAAAAATTAATTCCATTTTTTGAAAATAATTTTCAAAATATTATTAATTTATTTTTTAAATAAAATCATACTTAATTCAAAAATTAACCACTCTAATTCCATAACTACTTCTATATCACAATGAAAAATTAACCAAGATGTTCTTATCTTAAAGCCTTAAGAAAATAAAATAATAATAAAATTTACTATTCATTAGGGTCATATTACTATTAATATTACTATTAATATGGGTATGTTACTATTCACAAAAAAAATGTGGGTTCTAATAGACTCCAAATAATATATTGAGCACAATTGTAGATGACAGTTTTTGAAATTCAATTCATAGAAGTGGAAAATTTATCTTTAAAGGGTAGTTATAGATATCTACATATAACAAAGTTCCATGAATTTCTATTTATTTGTAGAAAAACATGAGGTGTTACATTAATAATGACTTTTAAATCCCTATAACATACTATTATATATGTTAGAACACCTCGAGATGTTACTGGAATACCCATCAGATACATTCACATCCCTTAAAACTAGAAGAAATGTATCTTTATCCCTATTTTTCATTGCAAAAAATGATGCAGCATACATTTCATTCTCATCTGTATAGAGATCACGTTTTATGTTGATTATTTGTATGTTTTTCTGATCATTGAGATGATCCTTCAACATTCTAGGCTCATTAAGAAATGTAGAGATAAAATTTTTATAGAGATTCTTCCCAATATGAATCACATAAATATTATGCTACAAAAATTAAATTCCCAATAAGGATGTTTGAATAATATACATTTTTACTTTTATTATTGCTTTCTGATTTCACTTGACGATTCTCTTCGAACCTATTTCCCACTATCATTCAATTGATAAACCATCCCAAATTTTGTTTCAACTATTCCACAATGTATTAATATTTCAGAACTAGTTAACAAATTTTGATGTGATCTATGGTCAATGAAACCATTTTATTTTGATATTTTCAGATAAAATCTATGATATGCAAAATGAAATCCAGGATGGCACAAGAAGAACCATTCTCTAATGTGAGGTAGCAGTTTGGGCTCAAAATCAAAGTTTCAAATAGGACAATCCAAACCCGTGTAAGTGTTCCAACCAGATAAATTCCCAAGATCAGGGAAGTCACTAATTGTCCACATTAAAGTAACATGGATTTTGAACATTGTAATAGAATAATCATCAAATGTATCAACATTGTTGCCCCATATATCTTATAATTCTTCAATTAATGGCAGCAAGTATACATCAATGTCATTTCTAAGAATTGTTTTCAAGGAATAATCCTTGAAATAATAAAATATGTTTGTTTTATACACTTCCACGGAGACAGATTGTAAGGTATCAAAACAACTGACCAAATGCTATAACTGGTACTCAAAGTCCAAAATGTTTTGAATCCATTACTAAACAATCCCAATCAATCATTTAATGGATCTGCTGAGAAATATGGATGTAATGAATCAAACATCTTCCACGATTGTGAATCTCGTGGATGTCCCATTAACCCGTCATTTTTATTATAAATAGAATTACACTTCATGTGTTCGGTAGTTTTTAATGACATAAATAATCTTTACAACTGAGGATATAAATAAATCTAATGAAAAACCATTGTAGGTGTGTTTATTTTTATCTTCTTTAGTATAGTATGTTGATTTAGACTTCCAACATCACCCATTGACAGCCATCTAGAAGAAGGAATTTTTTTCCAATCCTATCTACTTTAATTCTCTCTCCAATGAAGCATATAATCATTGGGATACACATGTATTTTTTTATAATTAAAACCAAGCCTATTAACAACATATTTCATATCATAAAAAGACTCGGGGAAGTTTCGTTCATGAAATGAATCATGCAACAATTCTAATATCATGTTCATTGCTTTATTTATAATTAGACATTGACATTTTATGTTGTTCAACATCAGCAGAAAATAATTTTTTGAATATTTCAAAAATCCATTTTACGGCTCTTGATTTCCATCTTAAAAAAAATCTTGAAACGTATTTTCCTCAGTTATGTTTTGATGTTGATTGTGGTTTCTTGCAGTGATAGTTGTGTCTTGTAGTAA